>VDFB02271358.1:118779588-119034923 GCA_007258455.2 Sequoia sempervirens
CTACTAGCACCTTTCCAAAGGGAAAGAGGACCCCAACGGTCTCCAAATTTTTTTTTGTAGTTCCAAGGACCTAGGGTTCATCAAGATTAGTCTCTAGAGAGTCTAAATCAACTAGTGCAACCCCTGTGAAGAGGAGATGAGTCCAAGAACTAGGCATAATAGGCATATCAAATAGAGAAGAAGAATTGGAATGAACTCCACCAAGATTTTTGGATTTGACGATGTAGGTAAGTCTTGCACCTACCATACTTCCTTCTAATGGATCTTTGCTTACTCCTACCCCCTCATCTACTAAAAGAAATCTTCCATCCATGAGTTTTGATTTCCTCATCCTTAATATGCCCCTAACCATTTTTGAAAATGAGCCCCATGAAGAAACACCATGTGTTGAATAATAATCTCCCACTTTGTCTGCAATTGATTCTTTGATTGCCTTGTCAAAGGCATCCATTGTAAAAAGTGATATTCTCATGCTTCCAGTTTCATCATCCCCATCTGCTTCCTGGAAAATGCCTCCTTTTCCACCCACTTCCCTTTTTACTCTAATGGATGTCCCTCCCTCTTAGTCAATACATGGCATCCCACCTTTTTCAATGATAACACTTCCCTTTGCCTCTCTACAACCTTAGATAACCAAGGCCTCTCCTTCCATCACACTCTTTAGTCTCCCCATCAATGTTTCACTTACCATATAGAGTATTAAATCCCCACAAAGACTTAAGACTCATATTGAGGCAATAAGATAGGCTCTACAAGCAAGAAAGAAAAATTTGTGAGGAAAAGTTGCTACAAATCTAACTACTCAAAATTTGGAAACTTGTTTTGATGAAGATCAGAATGCTCTACTAATTACAGCTATGAGGCCATGGATATCCAAGCTAGAAGGAGAAATTTAGTTTGAGTATTACAACGCCCAAGCTGTGGGTCTAAATTTAAGTGAAACTCTTCCTCATGACAAGGTATTCCTGACCAAAGCAACTCGGATGGTGGTTTATACTGACTAAAAAAATTGAGATAAAAGGTTTAAGAAGTGTGAGATAACATTGGTGAATGTAAAGGCCACCATGAATATACTATAGGTGGAAATCAAAGGAAAGGATTTAGAAAAGGCCCGCTGGAGGAAATTATAGAGTTAGCAAGGTGAGGCAACTAAGTTGCTCAAAGGGGCCTAGAGTGAGAGAGACCAGCTTCATGCTGAGGTAGAAGGATTGAGATGCATGATTGCAATCAAACATGAAATAACTATGGAGCATCAACAATGAAAAAAGAGGCTAGAAATCAATATAGCTAGAATGAATGTTGTATATAATGAGCTATAAAATGAGCTATAGGAAATTGATTAGCAAAAGCAAGATATGTAGAAAGAATTTGTTGGTGTGTGATCTCAAGCCTCCAAGGATGTTGAAGAGGCCTAGGTGGAAACAAAAAAAGAGAAATGAGAAAAACAAGACATTGAGTCTATTTTGTAGAATCACAACGAGGAGAATGGGAGGCTACACTCAAAACTTACAAACACCCTCCAAGAGAAGAATCAATTGGAGGAGGGCATAAGAGCACGAGAAACCCAATTCCAGTAGGAATTGTTCACATCGCGAGGAACTAGGCTCCTCTTGGTACTTAAAAATTAATATCTACTCATTGAGAGAGAATAATTGTTGTAGTGGTAGCCCTAAAACTTGTTTTATAATATCTAATGGACGGTCAAGAATTAAATGCAAAGGTTATCCTATTGGTTAACCAAATTCTGCACATGATCACTCCTAGTGCTAAGGAATCAATATTCTTGATCTTGAAACTATATAAAGTGACTGAGGAAGCTTTAAAATATGTTGAGATTCTCAAAAGAAGAGTGACTACAAGAAGGGAAAAAAATTCATCATTTGCAACCAGGTCATGGCTAGAAGTAGAACATGTTAAATGGTGTTGAATAAAATGTTAGTGAGATAAGGGAGGATTTTAATGTTTCTCTCCAATAAGGATTACCCACCTTTTTTTTATTGCACGAAGGAGTATTGATAGTAGAACAAATCACATAAAGTTATTGAGCTCAAGATCTAGGAGTCCACAACACTTCAGAGTTTAAGTCTCTCACCCATAGTGAAGGAGATTAAGAACAAGATCCTTCCCTTTCCCAATTGTACTATCAAATTGGATCCATTTCATCAAGGTGGGGAGGAATTTGTTTCAAAGAGTTCCATGATCTTGATCAGGCTTACAAGACATTGTGCACCCTCATCCTACCTACTAATGGAGATTGGGAAACCTAGCACACTGGTTTCCTTAAACTTTGAGGATTACTTGAGATCTATGTTCATGCCTCTGCAAGCGAATGCCCCTTATGAGTCACCAGAATTGTGGAGAAATTTTTTCCTTTAAACATTTTGGTTTTTAGCCCTTATGTTCTTTCCACTTTGGGATGGCTCCACACCCAAAGGACAAAGACTATTCTTGCATAAAGGAAAACAATGTGCCATGTGATGGTTGCATGAATTTATATATATTGTTTTCCTTTTGTTGGAATCAAAATTTTCATAAAAATTCTAAGTATTTTATCATTTAAAATCCAAAATTCCCACTCTTATTTCATAATAAATAACATTATTTCCGTTCACAAGGTCATTTTTACCCTTTACCATGTTACTACTATCACATTAGCCACCCCTCATAACACTCATACTATACCTCTCCATTGCAACTCATCTCCAAGCAGCTCGTGCTAGGATAGTGAGAGCAACCACTATCATATACCACACCTTTTACACTATATTGTTATACCTCGGGGGGTCAAGACACAACCCGTGGTAGAGTGGTACATTTGAAGAAAGGTACTAAATCCATGCCGCAGTACCATAGGGGAGTAGAAAATGACACGAGGTAGTGTGGTAACTAGGTCGTTGGGTCATTTAAAAACACACCAATCACATCATTCAACATCAAAACATAAAATTGAGCTCAATACGAAGATTTGAATTGTGTGAATTTATGAGCTAGGAGTAACTGTATCTTGGTGTTGAAATGCATGAAACAAGTTGAGATTTTTCATTTATAATAGCTGAAACCAAGTTGAAGACGAGGTCAAATTGTGGGAGTAAAGGGAATTCTTAAAAGTGAGTTTTATCCTCAGGTAAGCTTTTCTCATCATTCTCTGTGAATTTCATAAAGTGGCACCAAAGAAGACTGAAGTAGGAGTTAAAAGGGATGAAACCAAAACCAGTAAACCCTCCTTGCAATCCCCATTGCTTTCCTTGTTGCATGGTTCAATATAAAAAGGACCTAAAAAGGTTTTTAGATACTTAGCTCAATGTTGTAGAGAACCCATTATACCTCAGTTGGTATTTCTATCAGAATAGGAACGACAAGGTTCTGACATCAAACCCATGGACCCTAGATTCGACTAGATTGACTATACCTAATGTTTTCATTGACATTGACCTATTTAAAGCCCTTTCCCATAGCTACCATACTGCAACCAAAAATGTTAGGCTTCCAAATGGTGAGTGCTTAGTTGATGTCACAAGAGATGCCATTATAAAGTGTTTCATGTTGAATAAACAAGTTGTAACGAAGGTGAATTTAGTTAAACTAGAGTAGGAGTATAAGAGGTTGAGAAGAACATACCGAAGTGATGAGCTCCCCCTACACATGAAGAGGGGTGATGATAACAAAAAGCTCCCCATCCCTTCTTCAAAAATGGAACCTTTCCAAGTCTTAGAATTTCAAGTTTATTTCAAAAAAACTTATCATGCATTATGTCAAGTCTTGGGGATAGATTTAGAGGGACACATGCCAAGAAGATTGATGAGAATGGACATGATAATTCAACATTTTGTGTCAAATGTAGAGTTTTATTTTGCATTTATAATTGAGGAAAAAATACATGAAGGGTTGTTGCAAGTTAGGGAAGCTAAGGCCTCCATTACTTTTAGGAAATATTCTTTATTGTGTCACTTAATCTTGTGTTAGAATGAAATTAAGTGGACTGAAAGAATGAAATTATGTACAAGTATGTGTAGGATCATCATGGAAAAAATAGGCCCTTAAGTGGCGAAAAATAAGAGTTAGGAAACTTGACGTAAAAATTTGAATAAGTTATCTATATTATTTCAAAAATATGTAAGAATAGAATCCGTACCAAATTGAATGTAGTTTCTAAACTACTAGGTTTATTTTAAAAAAATAAAAAATCTATTTGGTGAAAATTTGAAATTTCAATGCAATAGTACTTAAATTTTAGGGAAAAAATAAGAAGTAGGTGTCTGTCTGACCACCCTAACCACAATGAAATGATAATATTTTTTTATAAGATTTTATATACAAGTAGAGGACTCATGTCCCGATGTAATGCATATTTTTTTATAATTTTTTTCTAATTAAATAATTAATTATGAATTTTTTATTACAACTTTTAAAAAATATAAAAAATCATATGTCTAACCACCTTAACTTGGTCAAAACTTCATGAAATTTGTTTTCTTTTAATCCTATAGTATGCAAAGTATAGAATGTGACACATGTTTCAGATTCAAAAAATGTAATACTGTTTTAAAGCTACAGATGTTTTTCAATCAGCCTATCAATCAGGACTTTAGTCATAATTCAAATAGAAAATGAATAATGATTATTTATTAAATTCAAAGTAAATCATAATTTATATTGGTGGAAAGCTAAGAATCTCCTTTAAAAACCCTTTTTGTTTCATCAATTTTGGGTTTAAAAAAAGTCGTCAGCCACATACCCATCATATCGCCACTTTTTGGCCCATCATGATCCTGCACATACCTGTACACAAGAAACTGGAGTAATACTCCATATGCAAAATTGGTGTTACATCTGGGATAGTAGATGTGCATAGTGTGATTTCGTAGTGTTTCAAGATGATTTTTTGTTAGACTGATAGCTTCCCTTGGTTACCCAACGCCAAGATTGCCTAAATCATTGATGAAAGTGATGAGGCCTATATAGTATAGACCAGACTGGGGCTATACCCATAACTATGTTGGAAAATGGATATACAAAGTTCATGGTGGATGTCAGAAACCTCCAAGATAACAAATGGAAGAGTCACCTAACAAACTTCACAGCTAAATAGGAATTCAAATGGCTAAGCGATCTGACAATTAATAAGTGGCAAGAAAAATACTTGGGCTCTAAAGAAGATTGATTATGTACATCATGGAGAGGAAATATCATTCAGTAAAGGCTTTCAATAGGTCTTAGATGATCATGGGATTTTACTCAAAGATTAATGGATTGGCATGCACATTTGTTATTATGTTAGTTTCTTATGTTATAATTAGTTTCAAATCCTATTATGTAATGAAAAGTTGTGTCTTTTGGTCTGAAGCTTGTTGTGTCTAGTATATATAAGAGAGACCAAGACTATAAGAAAGGTATAGGAGAAGATAGTAGTAGAATAGGGATAATTAATGGACAGTAGAAAAGTTCCATAGTGTTTATAATTTGAAAGACTTTGTTGAAAGGAATATTTTGAGGAAGTTAATGAAAGATCTCTAATTTTGTGGCATTATCTTGGTATCAATTGTTTGTTGAAGTTAATCAATTATCTAGTTGTCTACATTTTAATGCTTCTTTATTATTTAAATTGGTATATTGAGCATATATTCAATCTATCAATGCACATTTTTTGTATTTGTGTGATATGATTAATTGGTTTCCCCAAAGGAATTAAAATCCTTCTAGTCAATCACAATAATTTGGAAGTATTATTTGGATCAGTAAGAAGAACCATATAATTAGGATTGTCAATCTCTCTCCAATTTGGTGTTATCTATTCTCTTTAATAATTTATTCAATTGGTTCTTTCAAGTAAAGATTAAAATCCTTTTGATAAATTATAAGTAAGCTAGTTATGTCAGCTGGATAAGTAAGTAGAGTTTGTCAATCACTTGCCTGCATGTTTATACAAGTTATAAACCAATATTACTGTGCCAAATAGTTAGAGTTACTACCAAATACAAGCCAATTGTCTTAGATTTTCATTTGACTCCATTTACCCAACAAGGCACTAGTCTTATCCATTCCATCATTTAGTTTTATCAAATTTATTTTCAAAACCTCACATCTATTACCTAAACATATTAAATTTCACCTTGATATTTCTTATACAATTTATACCAAATTAGGATTACATCTCTTCACTCCCAATTTCCATTTTGGATAGATTGTTTAAGTAGAAAACAAATAGTTTAAGTCTGTCTCATTTACATAGGTATACCCACCCAGGTCTAGTAGAGCCTAAAGAGAAGAAGGTTCAAATACATTATTTGGCCTTGTTCGTTAGCCTAAAATGTACCAAGAGCTTGGCAACCTCTTGAGGTTTTTCAACCAATGTTTTTGAGACCTAACAAATTAAAAACTCTACTGGTGACCAAATTTGAACTCAAGCCTTTCATCATAGAGTCATTCCAGAGTTAAAAGACTCTACTGGGAACAAACTAAATCATTTTCCTACTCTCAAAACTCTAAAGAAATTTATGACAGATAAAGTAAGCATTAGATCAAAGAGGATAGACTACAGACATCATAGGTACTATATATCATCTGAAATGAATGAAAGAAGATCCTTACACTAGGATAGTACCAAGAAGAACAATGGGACATGGACTAACAAACATGGATCTCCTCTAATGAAATATAAATATCAACAACATCATTTCTCTCAGGGGAAACTTCAATCTGAAACACAATCAAGAGAAGATCAAATTAAACAAGCATCTAAATTTCTTTATCTTTTCATCAAAAAAACTCATACATTTCACCAATTCCATTATTCTACTCAACAAAATCCATCAAAATCATTTGAGCTTACAAGGCTTTCAATGAGCCAAAACACTATATCAACAACTTAGGCCTTTAATCAAACCATTCTATATCATTAACTAATAGAAACAAGCCATTTAGACTACCATGTAACTCAGTCTTATTAGAATTTCACTTTAGAATTTCCAAACACTATTTTCCACCTTGATTCCACATTTTTCCAAGTACCTTAACAACATAACATGCTTCCAAAATTTTAACTAGACACAAAAACCTCTTTAACACCCTTTCTTCAATAGATGCAACCCCAAAACAATCATCCATACCTCTATTTTTACAGTATAGTAGCCAAACCCTATTTTGGTCTTAAGCCTAACCTTGCTCAAAATCAACAAAAACAATGAACTTGTCTTAAAAAGCTTCTTCCAAAAATTTTAATCCTTTCACAACATCACTAACACAAAATTAGATCAATCTATAACATTTTGTTTACAGTTTTGATTAAATTCTCTATTTTGTAACCAAATCATTTTATTCCTAGTATATTATTTAACCCTTGTATCATGTGGCATCACTTCAAATTCAAAGCATTTCCACAAACTTCACACACGTTTAGAGACCCATTTCCACTATCTTTAACATGCCACAAGTTCAAACTTCATTGTTTGGAAACAATCATCAGTAAAATTGATTGTATGTTGCCAATGAACCCCCATTAGGCCTATTTAACAAAGGAAGTTCTCTCATATCACCACCAAAACATCATATGACATTAAAAAGTTTTAAATTGAGTCTTAGAACTTAATATTCCACAATATTTATGCATTGACAGGACCAATAAATCATTGAACAATTAAACCCTTGATTCAAGCATAATACAAGCACAATAATTGAGGGTTTACTAGATCAGTGAATTCCAAACCTTCCCATGCTCTACCACAGCATGAATCATGTTTGTTTTTGTTTGAATATGCTCTAGAAAAATTTACTAGACCTCTAAAATTGATATATCTTCAAGATCATGACTATAGCAACATCAAATGAATGGAGAAACCCTTTAAATTTCTTGTAACAACAACTCCACCAGTGCATTCTTGAATTCTGTGCATAAAACAACATTTCAAAGAACCTAAAAACATCCTAAACAGTCCATCCCAACAATATCTAGCCCTAAAATTGGTCGGATGGTGAGTTTTACACTAAAAGACTCTCAAAACCCTTAACTGGGTTTACAAACTAAACTTTTGAAAATGTACTCAAAATGAATTCCTAACCCCTCAAACCTCTCTCAAATGGATTCAAATGAGTGTTAAAACCCTGTACTATCAAAAATGATGAAGTTATGAGACAAGAATTATGTACAAGCCTCTAAAATGGTGGACAATAAGTAGAAAACAAAGAAATTAATGAAAACAAGAACTTTATTTAATATATCTCTTCAAGAATACATCCAATACTCCTCTACTCACCTTTTATAAAGATGTTTGCATCAATTAACTGTCCCTATAGCTTCCTCTTTTGACCCATCTCTTCATTTCCCCTCAAAGATTCTTTAACTTCCTTGTGTCTCTTTATTACATTTTTTTTGCAATTTCTTGCTATTTTGCATTTTTGACAACTTAGCAACATTTGTGCTTTTTTTTTCAATCTTTTACAACAAATGGAAACCTAAACTATTTTATCCTCCTAGAACCTATTTGTGACCTTTTTCAAGCTTTTACATTGAAAATTACAAAGTTGAGCAAGGTGCTCCTACACCATACAACCAACCAACAAAATTTTCCAAGTCCCTTGGAAACACATTAACTTGTTCTCATCTTCAAATTTTCCTTGGAATTTTTCCACTCTTCATTTGTCTTTGCCTTTGTCTTCATCACTTGTATTTAATTTTTCTTTGTCTTCTCTTGGTTTCAGCTTGTCTTTGACTTTTCCTTCTTTTCCATCTTTCTTTCTAGGTTCACAATCATCTTCTCTTTCAAAAGGACACAAGGTTGTCCTTCAAATTTCCTCTAACTCTTTTCTCAATCAAGGACATAGGGTTGTCCTTGCACTTTGATTCTCTTCAGCCATAATCCTTTGAATTCTTGTCTTCATTACTTAGTTTCTCTTCTACTCCCATTAGTGGAGTATCCTTCAATAGGGTTACAACCTCAAGTGCTTCCTTAGAAAAATATCCATCTCTTTTCAACCCTTAAACACAAACACAAACACCAACTCAGCAAACTATCCATCTTACCCAACAGTAGACCCTAGAAGATGCCTCTCTCTCTTTTCCCACACCTTCTACCCAACTTAATCTCCATTGGAGGATGGTGACCCAAAACCTTTCCTTGTCTAGCAACTCACAACTTAGAAACCTTATTCTCTATAGCTTAGATGGATCAAGCACGTACAACCAACCAATAATTTCAACCAACCATCAATTCAACAATCCATTAGAACCTTGCTAGCTTTGATACCAATTTGATGCAATACAAATATATACATCATTTCTCTCAAGGGAAAATTTAGTCCCAAACATAATCAAGAGAAGATCAAATTGAACAAGCATCTAAATTGCTTTATCTTTTCATCAAAAAAACTCTTACATTTCATCAATTTCATTATTCTACTCAACAAAATCCATCGAAATCATTTGAGCTTACAAGGCTTTCAATGAGCCAACTTAGGATTTTATCAGAGCATTCTATATCATTAACTGATAGAAACAAGCCATTTAGACTACCATGTAACTCAATCTTATTAGAATTTCACTTTAGACCTTCCAAACACTATTTTCCACCTTGATTCCACATTTTTCTAAGTACCTTAACAACATACCATGCTTCCAAAATTCTAACCAGACACAAAAAATTATTTAAAACCCTTTCTTTGACAAATGCAACCCCAAAAAAACCATCCATACCACTGTTATTACATTATAGCAACCAAACCCTATTTTTCTCTTAGGGCTAACCTTGCTCAAAATCAACAAAAACAATGAACTTGTCTTCAAAAGCTTCTGTTGATTGTCCAAATTATGCAGCAACAGTTACACAGATTATTACTATCCTGCTCTCCTGAAAGAGAAAGATGATCACTTGGATATCTTAGCTCCCAAGGTCTTTGTAATCGATTCTCGACTCTTATGACTTTACTCAATGGTTGATGTGAACGGTAATGTTCAAGGGTCCTACTGGTGTTGAGCTTCTGGAATTTTCTAAGATCAAGCATAAATTCAAACCTATTTTAACTGGGGTTTTAAAGAAATAGAAAAAGATAGATCAAAGCTTGGAACTGAAAAGAATAATAATTCATCCAACTTAACTAGACTTGTTACCTTTCAAGGAATTGCTAACTGAAACTGAAGAACAAAATCAACTTGTGACTGACACACAGCTTCATTCATCCACAGTGCTAATTTTCACAACAGATTATAAATTATTGTTTAAACAAAACCTAAAACAAAAATTCTTTCCTTGAAATCTTTTCAAATCAAATGATTAAGTCAAGACAAACACCATTCTGGAACACAAAATGAAATAAATTTTAATCTGATTGCTTTTACTATTAGTGAAATAGATAAGCAACATTTACAAATCTGGCACAATCACCAATGTATAGAAAATCCATGACTCCAAATTGTTTCCATCTATACTAAGGAAACCAGAAGTATACATGACTGTCTATTCTAAATCTAACTCCTATTCTATCACTATTCTTAAGCTTTTCTCTACTACCACTTAGAAGATTACTACTACTCTTAAAATATCCCTCTCTATGTCTTTGAACCTCCCTTACAAAAAGGAAAAAATGCCATATATACAGGATGTGCCCAAAAGAATGCGCTGGCCCCCCTATTTTTAGGGTTTACAAAATATCTGGTCATTGCAAGAGGGTTAGCCCTCAGATCTTTTTGAATAGATTTAATGCTGCGTTGAATGGCATCCCCACTATCCATGTTGGTACAAGATTGCTCAGGGGATGATATGTAAATATTTTGTAACTACAACATAAACTTCTGTCCTCTATGTCCATCCTCAAACTTCCTTGAAGGGCTGCCTTGAATGCTCTAAAGCATTGTCATTAATGTGGATCCATCTCTACCAATAGACACCATAGTTGTCCTTGAGACTCATGGCTTCCTCCTTCTTCCTACTCTAGACCTCTCTACGCGTTGACCGTCCCCTGGAAGCAGCAACAAACTCTCTGTTCAGATTCGAATACCATCATTCCCAGGGCTGATCCATCAGCTCATCCATAGAGTAAGTTCATGTCATTCACATTCTATTGATTTCCTTCACAGTGATAGTCAATTAGTCAAACTGTCAGTGGTCAGCCCTTTAGCTTCTTCGGATTGGTGGAACGAACTCCACGTAAGACTCCCAGGTAGTCAAAAGTGGTTCATACCGAATCGCATGTTAGTGAGACACCATCGGTGTCTCCCTGATGCAATTACATTCTACAACAGTTATCAGCATGACCGATGACAGTCAGCAAGAGTTCATGTCAGGATGCACAAGCTATATCGAGCCTCTTCTCCTTTGGCGAGTACACCCATCTCGGGGAGACTCCTTCATATTTAGGAAGACCTCACCCCGAACTCACGCCTTGTCACCGAGACACCTTTGGGTCGGCGAGACCTTTCATCGAGCGCATTCCACTACACTGAAGGGAGAAAACACAATGGCAAGGCTACTGCTAGTTGGCAAGACCAACATCGGTTGGGGAGACATCACAGTGAGTTCATTTCAGTCATCCCGAGCTAGGTGTGAACCCTTTTCATTTCGGTAAGACTCCCCATGGTTAGTAGGAGATTACGGTGAGTCCCCCGTGTTTTTCCACAAGCTCAAATTTCTTTCGGCAAGAGCTTGCTTGGTCGATGAGACCCTTGCCGAGCTCAAATTTTCCACCAAGACTCCCCTGGATGGGACCACCATTCCATGTCGGTGAGACCATCTCTCGTTTACTAAAACATTACACTGACAGGAGAACCCTTCGGCAAAACCTCCACGCTTCGGCCAAAACTCCTAGTGAATACAAATATTTCTCCCTGATGCAGCCCTAACTATCAGCATGAGATTACGATGAAGGTATAACCTTTGGCGAGACATTCAGTAGTAGGGGAGAAATCACCCCAAAGCAATTCCCTCTCACTAAAACCTTCATTTCATGTTGGCAAGACTTTTCCCGTTCGGCCCTGAGACCTCATATCAACCATAATCTTTCTCCCCGGGTTGCTCCATTTCAGTAAGAGTTCACCCTGTCGGTGAGACTTCTTACCGATGCTACCATCCTTCACCAAGACCTCCCACTATTTGGCAAGACATCTTGGTGAAAGCACAACCCTATACCGAAGGCACCCCTTTCGGCGATACATCGCTCAGTCGCCGAGACTTCTTAGCAAGCCCAAACCACTACGCTAATGCCACTTCACCTCACCAAGAGTCCACCCTGTCGGTGAGACATCACCTTGAAGCCACCTTTTTCTCTGAGACCCTACCTCTTCAGTCAGACATCATGCTGAAGGTATAACCCTTCACTGAAACCTTATGGGTCAGCAAGACCTTTCATTAAGCGCAAACCTTTCGGCGATGCTAACCTTGTGCACAATCGGTTGGGCGGGACTTTAGCATGTTGGGGAGACACGTGAAAACTTATGGTGATTAAAACTGTCTGGCCGACCAGGGCACTTGAAAATGAATAGAACCACTACCAATTGGCAAGACATCTAGAAGGTCTTGCCAACTCTTTCCTTAGAGGAATTTTATGCCAAACTGGATTGGGGGGGGAAAATCCCAACTGAGCTCCCTAAAAAATATCATCATGTGCATGATTTAATCCTGCAAAATGAAGTCTCCATTAGTCCTCAAAAGCGTATAAGATACATTATCATAAAATAAACTATTGCTTATGATTATTGCATTCAATTTTTAGCAAGAAGAAAACCAACCCAAGGTGAGACAGAACCAAAATCCGATAAAACAAAATATAGGCCTAGGAGGAAAATGAAAGAAATTCCCAAGACCAAAGCCAATAAACAAAGGCAACGAAAACAAAAGAGAAGGGAGGACCCATTTTGTTCTAGAATAAATTGGGGTGGTTATGCAAGGATTAACAACTTCTTCCAAACATTTGAAACCTTTCACAACCTCATTAGCATAGAATTAGATCAATCTCTAACATTTTATTTATTGTCTTCATCAAATTCTCTATTTTGCAACCAAATCATCTTATGCCTAGTATATTTTCAAACACTTGTATCGGGTGGTATCACTTAAAATTCAAAGCATGTCCACAAACTTCACACACATTTAGATACCCATTTCCACTATCTTTAACATGACACAAGTCCAAACTTCAATCTTTAGAAACAATCATCAATAAAACTGATGGTAGATTGCTAATGAGCCCCCATTATGGCTATTTAACAAAGGAGGTGCTCTCATATCACCACCAAAACATCATATGACATTAAACAACCTTAAATTGAGTCTTAGAACTTAAGATTCCACAATCTTTATGCCCTGACAAGCCCTATAAATCATTGAACAATTAAGCCCTTGCTTCAAGCAAAATACAAGCACAATAACTAAGGGTTTACTAGATCAGTGAATTCCAAACCTTCCTATGCTCTGCCACAACATGAATCATGTTTATTTTTGTTTGAATATGCTCTAGAAAGCTTTACTAGACCTCTGAAATCAATATATCTTCAAGATCATGACTGTAGCAACATCAAATGAATGGAGAAACCCTTTAAATTTCCTATAACAACTCCATTAGTGCTTTCTTGAGTTCCCTACACAAAACAATCCATCCCACCAATATCTAGCCCTACAATTGGTTGGATGGTGATTTTTACACTAAAAAGACTCAAAACTCTTAACCAGGTTTACAAACTAAACTTTTGAAAATGCACTCAAAATGGATTCCTAAACTATTAAGCCTCTCTCAAATGGACTCAAATGAGTGCTAAAACCATGTACTATCAAAAACACTAAAGTTCTAAGAAAAGACTTATGTACAAGCCTCTGAAATGGTGGACAATAAGTAGAAAACACATAAATTAATGAAAATAGGAACTTTATTCAATATAACTCTTCAAGTATACATCCAATACTCCTTTGCTGACCTTTTATAAATATTTTTGCATCAATTAACTATCCCTATAACTACCTCCTTCGACACATCTCTTCATTTCCCCTCAAAGACTCTTTAACTTCCTTGTGTCTCTTTATTGCATTTTTTTTTGCAATTTCTTACTATTTTACATTTTTGCATTTTTTTTTCATCTTTTACAAAAAATGGAAACTTAGACTCTTTTAACCTCCTAGAATCTATTTGTGACCTTTTCAAGCTTTTACATTGAAAATTACAAAGTTGGGCAAGGTGCTCCTACACTATCCTCCTACAAAAACAAACATAAATAAGAACAAGTCTAAGGAGACATCTAGTGAAGTAGATATCATGAACAAAGAAAATTCAAAAGAATAGGTCTTTAATGCATAGAATAGCATTGCCCCATTGTATGGATCAGAGGATCACAAAATTGATCCATGTGGAGATCCCCAAGCTCTATTTGAATTAGAAAACAGTGATTGTCCCACTTGTCACTTTGAAATAGACCAAGAAAAATGTAGGAGTTCTATGTCTAGAAAGATGAGGAATAAAGACAAAGACAGGAGAAGTATGATCATGAAATCTCTCATAAACAAGAAGAGGGGGACCAGTGTGGGCCCATGGATAAAATAGATTCAGTTGAATATTTTCAACACATGACTGATCAAGAATTAGAAATATAAATGCAGTGGCAAGAACAACAACTTGAAAGAAGACAGTGGATGATAAAAAGAAACATAAATTTGAGTCAACAATTGTCTCAAATGAATATTAATGCATGAAAACCACCTAGGTATGTTCCCCCACATAGATAGGGTGGTAATATCTATCCACAAGGATCATCTCAAAAAACAAGAGGACCACACAATGTAAACCAAAGATAGCATCATTAGCCTAATATTCCATCTCAAATATCCCAACACCAAAATTCCATCAATTTTCCTCAACACAATCCACTTCCAGGGCATCAATACCCCCCACAATATCAACATGTGCCCCACCAAAACATGTATTCTCAATAATACATCCAAACAAATGCTTATCATCAACCTCAATATGGGTATTAGTACTATCCAAATCTACCGTATTTGAACTTTCCTCCCCAAAATCCTATAAAACCATGTATACAATTTGACCTGATAGGGTATCAATTGTACCCATAACCAATGGATAGTAATTGGAGAAGTATGGTTCCCAAGTTCATTGGGAATAATGGGATATCAATAGAAGAACATATCAGGAATTTTAATGCCTTTGTTCAAGATATTGGTATGGATTATGAAGATGTAAATATGAGATTATTCATGATGTCTCTAATAGAAGAGGCAAGAGATTGGTTCAATAGCCTACCTGATGATTCAACTAATTCTATATCAGATTTCCAAGATCTATTCCTAGAGCAATATGGAAATCAATGTGCACCTAAGTTTTCCTTGCATGAACTGATAAGTATCTAGAAAAATCAAAATGAGTCAGTTTATGACTTCAACCAGAGGTTCTCCAAATTGCACAATAAGATACCACCTGGGTCCAAATTGACAGACCCTATAGCATTGAGCATTTACCTAAAAGCCTTTGCTCCAAAGATAGGATATGAGCTTAGAAATAGGTGCCCTAAAAATCTAGTTGAAGCACAAAAAATAGCGTTGACTATTGAAAACAATAGAAAGGCTACTGGGATGATTGGTAAAAGAGACAATCTCAAGGTTCCCCAAAATTTTAGCAACCTTTAAAACATGCAAGAAAATCAATACATAAATGAAAGACTGAGGTTGTATCATATGCCATATAACAAAAATTGGAAGGACAGAATGCCCATAATTGATAGGCCTAAGAGTAAGGAGACTCTTGATCCTTTAAAAAAGAAGGGAGCATATATGGTCAACAATAATATTTGGTGTCAATTTTGCAATTTTTCACATTCTCTTGACTATTGTGTGGTAGTTCAATCAATACAAGAAGAAGAAATACTATTGGAAAATCAAGATGAGGATCATACAATATATTTAACTTCTCACACCCTCCATCCAATTAGATAGGGATATTCATCTTTAGAAGAGGAAGGCTACAAGTATGATGTTGATAACCAAAGATAGAATATTCATATGATAGAACAAAAAGTTTTTTCTTATTATGATTGTGTGTGTGAAAATATGATCAAATTTAAATGAAATCCAAACACATGTTAATAAGACATTAAATCGAAAAAGCTGTAAAAGAAAAACGAAATAATGCAAACCGTAATCGTAGCTTCTCGAAACCGTCTTATCCTCCTCTAACTTCACTATTTTTTTGCTTCGAATGGCTCTCAGATCAGCAGATAGAGCTCAACAAAATGACATCATGAAGAACGAGATAAAAATAAGAATGTATAATATGCAAGATGCAAAAAGCTATGCTAAAACGAAAGAAATTGTTGTGATATTAAAACTACTATTATATGCAAATGTTGGTGAAAATATGGCTATGTAAATGAGTATACGAAGTGTGCGAACATGAATGATTATGCATATTGTATGTGGATCATTAACCAAGGCTTGGATTTGCATGGGCTTTTATGGAGTTTTCGAACAGGTTTGATTGGCTGAATCGATCAACGGTCTAGATTAAGCTTGTTTCAAACGGACGGCGGAAGATTTTCAAAAGTGGAGAGAAGAATGGAAGGTTTCCCTTTTCTTTGAATTTCGTCATTGAGTTCTGAAGGGAAACTTCCATTTCGAAGGATAAGATACGAATTTGGAAGGGCGAGTTAGTGTGAGTTAGAAATTAAATAAATTAAATTTATTTAATTTGAGAAGTGGAGATGAAAATGGAAACCCACATAATTAAATAAATTATTTAATTATGTTTAAAAAAATAAAATGAAATTAGGGTGAGGTGGAAAATATTAAATAAAAATATTTAATTTGAGGACGAAGAATATTCCATTACTCAAATATTCAAAATATTTGAATTTTAGAATAGGATGATAATTAAATGTAAATAAATTATAAAAATTTATTTAATTTAATCAAGCGAAAGGTAAAAGATGAGATGAAGAAGATATTCCATTATTTAAATATTTAAAATATTTAAACTCTAGAATAAGATGATAATTAAATGTAAATAAATTATAAAAAATTATTTAATTTAACTAAGCGGAGGGTGGGAATGTTAGTAATTAATTTAATTAAAGGTAGAAGAATTTAGAAGATGAGCGATATAAATAAATAATTAAATTTATTTATATGCAGATGACATTAGAGGAATTAATTAAATAAATCATATTTAATTAATTAACAAGCTTAATCATGACCATTTTTAGACATATACATTTTGCCCCTCTTTGAAGTGATGTGTAAGACACATTGCTTCAAAGAAAATAAGATTTTGCCCCTAATGTACTTTCGATGTTTCTGCTGATGATGCCCCCTCGGGAGGTAAATCACGGATGAGAGGGAAAGTGGTTTAGCTCATGACAGAAAAATAAATGTCCATTTTGAAAATAAAGTCACATTTTACCCTTGGTTGACCTTTAAAAGGTAAAAAGGTTGAAAGAGACAGGTCATTTGCACTTTTGACTGTGGTGAAACTATAGCTCTGAGAGTGACATCGCAACATGGAGATTCCTTATCATTGCCACTGATTCGAGAGATCGCGCCGATATCAGAGGCCAGCAGCATACGGACCACCGGTGAGTCGATCTAACCCCCTGTGCTTTCAAATTTTTCCGTTTGAAGTGTAATTTTTCAATTTTTCTGCGGATTCAATTTTTTGAAATTACGTTTGCACGCATTTAGAAAAGTTTAGGCGCTTTCGAAAAAAATAGGCATGCATAGGGTATAGTTTTTAAATGTTGCAGGAAAAACCAGAGTAGCGCATCCCGTAGAAACTAGCGCGCATATAGGAGAGATTCAAAAAAATTTAGGGATAGAGCACCTATAGGGAGAATAGACGCGCATATGGGAAAGCGCTCATCCAGCAAAAATAGTGGTGCATTTGATGAATGAAGTGGCGCATACAGGAAAACGCGCATAGGGCACCTGTTTAAGTGCATAGGGTGAAAACTATGCGCATATGGGATTGAGCGCATTCCGTAAAAAGAATGGCACATCCAGTAAATAGTCAAAATGAATGTTCTGATGAAAATGATGATTTTGTATTGCTTCCTTAGTCAATAGATAGGTAAATTGTCATGTCATCATGTTGATATGGATAGAAATGACAGGAAAATCAAATGATTGATTGATAACCTTGCTTCCTAGGATAGAAAACAAAGAGTAAATGAAACTGATATGACGTCTAATAAATTTGCTTCCTGTGATAGAAAACAAATAACAATTGATAGTAGGATAGATGTGATATGATATCCAGCTTGATAGAGTTGATTTGATTTGATTGATAGGACTAATTGTGTGATATGGGGCATTGATTTGTTACATTGATATGAGTCATTGATATGGGTCTGATATAGTTCACTAATATAGGTCTGATATAGTTCACTGATATGGGTCTAATTTGATCCACATACATTATGCATAATAGTTCCTATAAAATGGCACCCATCGTGGGGCAGGAACCCACAAATTTAACGTTTTTTGTAAGTTCGTTTTGACAGTTTCGGCTTTCTGGAATCGGTTCTTTAGAAAATTCTGACGTTTAGGTGCATTCAAAAATTTCTGATGTGCATACGGAAAACTTTAACTTTTGATTTTGCAGAATTTTGACGCGCATCCCGTGACTGTTAAGGCGCATCCTGTGACTATTACGGTGCATCCCGTAACTGTAAATGCGCATATAGTGATTGTTAAAGTGCATATAATTTTCCTCTTACATACACAGTAAATATTTTGACATTTTCTTATGGCGCATCCAGTCTCTGTTTAGGTGCTTATAGTATCTGTTCCGGTGCATCTAGCTTTTGTTCGGGTGCATCCAGTCTCTGTTTCAGCGCATACAGTCTTTGTTCTGGCACATAAATGTTTCGGCACATACAGTCTTTGTTCTGGCACATATATGTTTCAGCGCATACAGCTTCTGTTTAGGCACATATAGACTATAACAAAATCACAGAATTTTGAGTCTGATGCATTCTGCAGACATAATTCTATTTCTTTTTCTGAAAGTTTTAAAATGAAGCAATCCTAGGGTAGCCACATCTGGATAAAATGAAGCAATCTAGGATAGTCACCAAACATTGAATCTTGCAGTTAAAATTGAACAATCTATTTTTGGTGAAGCAATATTTTCACTTAGATTAGCTCATTGTTATTTGGATTTTAAAAAAGAACATCTGCTTGTTGTGATTGTGGCAATAGGTCTATGCTCTCCCCTTAACTGGGTGATCAGAATACCAGACTTGCCTTTTTATTTCATGTAATGTTATTGTTTCAATTACATCCTTTAGAGAGCCTGCCATAGTGGGAAAAAGTACTCACCCTACAGGAACAACTCAAGTGGGTTCAAGCCAAAGCCAGGCTATTCCACCCCACTATAAAATTTAAAGTAGATCTGGGGAAACCCTCTTTTTCTGGTAGTGTGCAAGATAACCATCCCCAAAACCTTTGTTCTAAAGGTTGGGAGGTCTCCTGAGGGAGTCTATTATTGCCGCACCGAACGAAAATCCTTACTATGAACCTAGTGTAGTAGCCAGCCGAGTCAGTTGCCAAACATTCTGATAATCACAGTGCAAGGGGAGGGAAGAATCTATCCCCAAGACACTCGCCATATAACGGCCAAGGACCGTTTTCTCAGGGGATCCGGTATCCACTTCTGTAACTCTGAGTACGCACCTAGAAAAGACAAAAACACGGGTGCCCCTTCGGGGGTGACACGGCTATGTGAGTCGACGCAGTTCTAAGATGTGGGCTGTTGATTACTAGAATGACCTACTTGAGCACTTAAGAGTGAGTCTGTCTGAACTGTCTTTCATGTGCAAAAACCTGTGAAAACATTTGATGAAAAACATTTCTTGATCAAACACTTCATGTTAGTAATAGGGCCTTAAGAACAACTGTTTTCAAAAATGTTTGTTGTCTTCCAATACATTAATCCAGATAAAGAGATCATCCAAAAGAGACAAGAAGAACAACAACTGAAAGTCACTTAAGAGTTTTTCATATCATTGCTTCAAGAACATTCCCAATACCTTTTTCCATGCTTAGGGATTGGAAGTCAACAAAGTTTACCAAGAAATTAGTTTCCAAGAGAATCAAAAAACCTAAGAAATCGTTAGGATACAAGAAAACACTACAAAAGAGAAAAATTTTGTACAAAAGTCGATAAGTCTTGCTTCACTATCGAGGGTTTCTTCATAGATATCAAGATTTTGTTAGAGGATTCACTGATGAATATGCTATAGATCCCTTAGATTCCTGAGCTTATTATCAAAGAAGAGCTCTATCACAATGGCATAATCATAACCAACCTCTGGAATTTGACAACATACCACAACCTTCCATAGAATATCCTTCACACCCTAGCCATATTCTCCAAAGATCTTGAGAGAATATTTTAGAGTGCACTTTTCAAAAATAGCTTTTTAATTTTTGGTTCAAGTTTCCTCAGCAGGATTCTGAAATCCTTTATCATCTTGGAAGCCACAACCAATAAGTTAGGAGCATCCTTGATCATATCATAAGATTACATATCTTATTAGATCAAGATATCATCACCATTGCGCTTGTCAAAAAAACTGTGATCTAAGTTTAGAGGAAATTTTCAAAAACATATGCCTATCTCCACAAGATCTCAACACAACAAATTGAAGGATACAATCCAAAAAGAAAGTCATATTCAGAACATTCACGAAGAAGGAGAAAGCAATAATCCCATTTCAGCATAAATCAAAATCCACTTTTCAACAACAACATGGACAATAGAGAAGAAAATCCTTTCCATAATTTTAGAGATAAAAATCAAATGGATAGTGATGAAGAACAAGAAGAGGAACGTCTTAGAGAGGCTGAACAAGATCCAAAATTCCATAAGGCCATTGAAAAGATCTTGCAGCGAGATAAGGAAAAATATTTTCGCTATTTAGCCAAACAAGGGGCTAAATTACCTCATGACTTTGACACAGAAAACTTGAAAAACAAACCTGAAGAGACACCCCTTTCAGATCTTAGTTCCTTAACCCAACAAATCAAGGCACTTCAAGGACAAGTTAGAGAATTACAAGGGGGAACAACCACAAAGAAATACACTCTGGAGGACATCTGTCCTTATCCTTTTGACAGAAGTTTAAACATGATTCCTTTTCCCAAGTATTGTGAAATGCCAAAATTTGATCGCTATAACGGGAAAATAGATCCAATCGATCACGTCAGAGACTTCAGAAACCTGACATTGGAATTCGCTCACGAAGATACTTACTTGATGCGACTGTTTCCTAGGAGTCTCAGAATACACTCTATGGAATGGTTATCCAAGATCACACCTCCCGTCAAAACCTTTGAAGAATTGATCAACCTATTCATATTACAGTATACTTACAACATACAACATCAGATCACCATGATAGATCTTTGTAAAGTTGCACAAAAACCTGGTGAACCTTTCATTACGTTTCTTCAGAGATGGAGAAGAATGTTTGCCAGAAACCCACGTCCTGTCCCTGAAAAAGAAAAGATGGTTACTTTCATCAACAGTTTAAATTTAGAAATGAGCTATCACTTGAACTTACATTGTCCCTCTTCTTTTGAGAAAATGATCAAAGATGCCCTAACCATTGAAAATGCTTTGGTCAAAAGAGGCATAATAAAACATGACAAATGAAATCCTAGCTCATCCAACCATCACAATAATTAGGACAAGTCCAAATTCTAGACTCGCAACAAAAATATAGTGAACGATGGTGTTGTTGATGCAAATCATGCTTCGACCAAACCATTTATCCTTAGTACTCTAAGCACTCGCAACAACAATGTCAACTCAATTGCAAATCATGGAAGTAATCCTCCTCTACTGAGAAACAATACAAATCAAAATTCTACTCCCCATCAAGAGATTTCAGAGATACAGATTTGTGATCCTCATATTGCGCCATTTTATGTGTGTGTGAAAATATGATCAAATTTAAATGATATCCAAACACATGTTAATAAGACATTAAATCAAAAAAGCTGTAAAAGAAAAACAAAATAATGCAAACCATAATCGCAACTTCTCAAAACCGTCTTATCCTCCTCTAACTTCACCATTTTGTTACATATGTGATCCTGATATTGCGCCATTTTATGTGTGTGTGAAAATATGATCAAATTTAAATGAAATCCAAACACATGTTAATAAGACATTAAATCAAAAAAGTTGTAAAAGAAAAATGAAATAATGCAAACCGTAATCACAACTTCTCGAAACCATCTTATCCTCCTCTAACTTCACCATTTTGTTGCTTTGAATGGCTCTCAGATCAGCAGATAGAGCTCAACAAAATGACAGCATGAAGAACGAGATAAAAATAAGAATGCATAATATGCAAGATGCAAAAAGCTATGCTAAAACGAAAGATATTGCTATGATATTAAAACTACTATTGTATGCAAATGCTGGTGAAAATATGGCTATGTAAATGAGTATATGAAGTGTGCGAACATGAACGATTATTCATATTGTATGTGGATCATTAACCAAGGCTTGGATTTACACGGGCTTTTATAGAGTTTTCGAATGGGTTTGATTGGCTGAATTGATCGACGGTCTAGATTAAGCTTGTTTCGAATGGATGGCGGAAGATTTTTGAAAGTGGAGAGAAGAATGGAAGGTTTCCCTTTTCTTCAAATTTCGTCATTGAGTTCCGAAGGGAAACTTCCATTTCGAAGGATAAGATACGAATTTGGAAGGGTGAGTTAGCGTGAGTTAGAAATTAAATAAATTAAATTTATTTAATTTGAGAAGTGGAGATGAAAATGGAAACCCACATAATTAAATAAATTATTTAATTATGTTTAAAAAAAGAAAATGAAATTAGGGTGAGGTGGAAAATATTAAATAAAAATATTTAATTTGAGGACGAAGAATATTCCATTATTGAAATATTCAAAATATTTGAACTTTAGAATAGGATGATAATTAAATGTAAATAAATTATAAAAATTTATTTAATTTAATCAAGCAAAAGGTAAAAGATGAGATGAATAAGATATTCCATTATTTAAATATTTAAAATATTTAAACTCTAGAATAGGATGATAATTAAATGTAAATAAATTATAAAAATATATTTAATTTAATTAAGCCGAGGGTGGGAATGTTAGTAATTAATATAATTAAAGGTAGAAGAATTTAGACGATGAGCGATATAAATAAATAATTAAATTTATTTATATGCATATGACATTAGAGGAATTAATTAAATAAATCATATTTAATTAATTAACAAGCTTAATCATGGCCATTTTTAGACATATACAATGATGAATTAAATTCCCCTTATGCACCATCTCAGTCAAGTAGATACAAAGTAAGGAAACCAACTAACCATTGTTGTAGTAGAATAGGAAAAAAACAAATATCGATTGAGAAACAAAACAATAAATGAAGGTGAAGGTGTTCCAAGAGGGATATTTAGGAAAGATAAAGGAGCAACATAGGAAACACCAAAAGGGACAAAAAGTAAGCAACTTGATAAGAATGAACAAAAGCATGTTCATAAATAAGAAAACAAAGAGTTACATAAAGATAAAGAAAAGTCTGATGAAACAAACAAAAGAGAAAAAGAGGAGAACAAAGGAGATCCACTGGAATAAAAGAAGATAACCAAAATAGAAAATACTTCTTTCGACTTCACACAAGCCTTGTCTCAAGTAAAGATGTATGTGCCATTATTAGAAATGATGAAAATAAAAGAGTATAGGGACAGTGCTATTCAATTAATATCTAATGGAAGTGATAAAAGCACAAACTCTAAGAACAAGGGGAACACTAAGATTAGTAATAGCAACCAGGAAAAGGTGAAGGTTCCTGAGGTTTTTCTAGGTGATGCATTGATAAATCCTCCACAAGTTGATCCATTATTTACTACATTACTCATAAATAACAAGCAGGTAAGGAATTGTATGATAGATTTAGGTGTTGCTATCAACATCATGCTAGTAGGGGTCATGAAACAACATGGCATGTGGGTAGACACTACTTGTGGAAAATGCTATGCTATGGATAGTAGGCCTATTCTAGTGATAGAAATTCTGAAAGATAAAGAGGTGAAGTTGGATACTTATCCAAAATCAACTTATAATATTGACATAACTGTGATTGATACACCTCCTCATTTTGGGGTGCTTTTGTCAAGATAATGGACTGTACCAGTTGGAGGAAATGTACAGTTTGATTTGTCCTATGGCACAATACCAATCAATCGTGAAGAGGTCAAGTTATATAGAGAGCCAAGGATGAATTAGATTGTGGATTATGTTTCTCAAAGGCAGCTAAATTGCTTTTGTGATGCAGATTTAGGGAGTTTTAGGATAGAGCCTTCCTAGCCTAAATTAGTGAATACTGATCCAATTGATAAGCATGTTTCTAAAAATCAACATGGTGTTTGGAGGATGTATTTTGATGGAGCACGTAGTCAGGAAGGAAATGGAGTAGGGGTGGTTTTTATTTCACCTGAAGGGATCACATTCAAGTATTAATTTTTGTTGACGTTTGAATTTACAAATAATATATCAGAGTATGAAGCCTTGCTAATTGGTTTGAATATGGTTGTCAAGCACAAAATCAAACTATTAACTATTCTTAGAGACTCTGACTTAATTAGTTCATATATTAGATCAAAATATGCTACCAAAAACAAAAGGTTAAAAAAATATAGAAATTTTGTGCGGGATACAATTGAATTATCTAATGCTTTTTCCATTGAATGGATAGACAGGTCCAAAAAATTAATGGCAGATTTCCTAGCTAATACAACCCTAAAAAGAGATGATATCACCTTGGTCAGAGTATCTCAAGTTGAATTAAAAATGAGGCTTTTCATCCCTAATAATATCTATAGTTGGAAAGTTTTCAATGAAGATAATGATCTCATAAAGTTTCTCTATTGCATAGACTAGTATGAAGCCCAGGAGATTGAATTTAGTGCCTTTGTGGAAGAAATAGATGGCAAACAAACTGTGTTTGGGAAAGAAGTTGTGAAACTCAAAACCAATAGAATTCCTAAGGGGCTTATAGCACTAGAAAGGGAATTTGATGGAAATTATCATTCTTTCATGAAGAAAACACCAGTAAAGAGAGAAGATGTTGAGGAAGTCAATTTCGGGACTGAATTAGTACCAAAAAGAGTTTATATTCGAAAGAAGATAAGTCCAACAATCAAAAAAATGTTGATTACATTGTTAAGAAAATACAAGCACAATTTCATTTGGTCTTATGAGGATCTTAAGGCATATAGAGAATATCTATTCCAACATGAGATTCCATTAAAGCCAGGTACAAAACCATTTAGGAAAAATTAGAGACCCATAAACCCCACTCTAGAACCCAAAATGCATGAGGAGCTTATAAAGCTTAGGGAGGGAGGTATTATCAAGCCAATTAGACATTCATCCTGGGTCTCCAATCTAGTACCAATTAGGAAGAAAAATGGAGAGATAAGGCTTTGTGTAGACTTCTAGAACTTGAATGTATCTTCTCTCAAAGACAAATATCTGCTTCCAAACATGGAGGCTATGATAGAAAGGGTTACAGGATGTGAGTTACTATCCATGATGGATGGATTTTTAGGTTATAATCAAGTGAAAGTTAAAGAATCAGAATAATACAGGGCAAATTTCACTATGCCATGGGGAACATATGTTTATGTTAGGATGTCATTCAGACTCACAAATGTTGGTGCAACATTCCAAAGAGCCATGGATGTTGCTTTTGCTAATATTATTAATGTAATAATGGTAGTCTATCAAGATGATTTAACTGCATACTCCAAAAAGGCAGGGGATCATGTGGCTCACCTTGAAAAAATATTTTTGTAAGCATTGGAATATGGCATTTCACTTAATCGAAAAAAGTGTCATTTTGCAATAACAGAAGGAAAATTACTTGGGCATATAGTCTCTAAGGAGGGAGTAAGGATCGATCCTGAAAGAGTGGAAGCAATTGATAAGATACATATTCCCAAGACAATTAAGGCTATTCAATCCTTTTTTGAACAAATCAATTTTGTGGGAAGATTCATATCAAATTTTACTAAGATAGTAAAGCAAATATCAAAAATTCTAAAGAAAGGTGCATAAATTGATTGGACTATTGAGGGTATAGATGTGTTCATATCTATAAAGAAAGAAATCAAAGAAGCTCATGTATTGAAATCTCTAGATTTCAGAAAACCTTTTCGGATCTTCTCATTTGCATCATATCACACAGTTGTTGCATTAATGCTTCAAAAGAATGATGAAGGGTATGAACAACTAGTTCCTTTCTTTAGCAAGTACCTCAAAAATACATAATCAAAGTATGATATTGTTGAAAAACAAGCCTATGCACTAGTTAGAGTTGTCAAGGAATTTAGGCCATATCTAGTAGGGGAAAAAGTAATAGCTTATGTGCCTAACACTGCCATGAAAGCTATATTTATACAAAGTGAGACAATAGGATGCAAGTGTAGATGGATAAATAGGATCCAAGAGTTTGATATTGAGTTTCAGATCACTGATCTTGCAAGGGGTCAAGGATTAGCAAAATTGATGGCTGAAACAAATTTGGACGTTGACCAAGTAAGCAATGTGAATGGTGAAGAAGATATGGTCACAAGTATTGAAAAAACTACATGGTACACTAATATTGTGTACCATCTCAAACATTTGAAATGTATAGAAGGGTTTGATGACAATAGAAAAAATGACACTCAAGTTGTAGGCCTCAAAATATGTATTCGTGGAGGGATACCTCTATTGGAAGAATAGGGATGATGTCCTATTATTATGCTTAGATGAAAATCAATCAAGACATTTCTTGAAGGAGATGCATGAAGGAGTATGTGGGGGACATTTCTCAACAAAAACTACTACTCATAAGATATTAAGGGTAGGGTATTATTGGCCTAATATTTTCAATGATGCACATGACTATACTCGAAAGTGTGATGCATGCCAAAAAAATTTAGGAAAATTGAAGTATCAAGGAGCACTGTCTCTAAGACCTATGCATTTTGAAGTCCCATTCCATCAATGGGGAATTTATTTCATCAGGGAAATTATAGAAAAATCTAGTGGACATAAATGGATATTGGTAGCCATAGATTACTTCACTAAATGGGTGGAGGCAATCCCAACTAAACAAGCAATTACTAAGGTTGTGATAAAGTTTTTGATGGAGAATATCATAACTAGATTTGGAACACTAGTAAGGTTGATCACAGACAATGGGATGTGTTTTAAGACTGATGAACTAAAAAAATTCTACAACACATATGGCATTATTATTTCTTATGCCATCCCTTACCACCCACAAGAAAATGGGCAAGCTGAATCCAGTAAAAAAAGTATTCTAAAGATCATAAAGAGGATGTTGAATAGTAACAAGAAGGCTTGGGATTCCAAGTTAAAGCTAGCATTATGGGAAGATAGGATTACTATGAAAAGGGCTATTGGAAAGTCTCCCTTTGAACTTGTATATGAGGCTCAGGTTAGGCTCCATTTACATAATCTGCTACCAATAAGTAGGTTCATTTTGTAGGAAGACTTAGATATTCCATAACCAATGGTGGAGAGGATGGTGCAACTTGTAGAACTTGATGAAGTAAGGAGAACAACCCAAAAGAAAAATATGAAGTTGCAATCACAAATGAAATATCTTATTGATAAGAAATCCAAAGATAGAAAATTTGAGGTGAATGATTTGGTACTAATATGGAATGCTAGATGCCAAGAAAAGGGAAAGCATGGAAATTTTGAATCCTTGTGGTTAGGTACCTTTGTTATCATTAGAAAAGGAGAGGAGGACTCTTGTTATTTGCAAAACATGTCTAGAGAAGAGCAAGAACTATTAGTGCATGGACAGTTTCTAAAAAATTTCTTTTCATTAAATCACCAATTCCATGCACAGTAATATAAGGAGGGATAAGTGTTTTCAATGCATGGAAAAATCTTAACAAACTCTCAAATATACTACTATTCATTCCATGCACAACAATTTAGGAAATCAAAAGGGACTAGGATTGCTAGTACATGGAAAATCCTAGAACTCCCATAATAAAAATAAAGTTTCTTTCCATGTAAAGTAGTATAGGATCATTTCCATTTCCATCATTTTCACCTCCATATCCATCTTCATTCCATCCTCACCACAGTTCCATTTTTTCATATCCTCTAAAAACAATATGAAGAGGACACCTAGTCTGCACCCAGAGATATTTTGAATTCTTGCAATGATTGGTAAATCATTCATCCCCAACTAGAGTAGTTGTTGGAACAAGAATTTTCATAGAAATTCAAAGTATTTTATCATTTAAAATCCAAAATTCCCAATCTTATTTTCATAATAAATCACATTATCTCCATTCACAAGGTTATTTTTACCCTTTACCACATTACCCGTATCACATTAGCCACCTTTCCTAACACCCATACTATACCTCTGCACCACAACTCATCCCCAAGCAGCTTGTGGTAGGATGGTGACAGTAGCCACTATCATATACCACACCTTTTACACTATACTGCTATACCTTGGGGTTCAAGACACAACCTATGATAGAGAAGTACATTCAAGAAAGGTACTAAAGACACATTGTAGTATTGTGGGGGAGCAGAAAATGACATGAGGTAGTGTGGTAACTAAGTCGTTTGGTCATTTAAAACACACCAATCACATCAGTCAACATCAAAACATAAAATTGAGCTCAATACAAAATTTGAATTATGTGAATTTATGAGCCAGAAGTAAATGTATCTTGGCGTTGAAATACATGAAACAAGTTGATATTTTTCATTCATAATAGTTGAAACCAAGTTGCAGACAAGCTCAAATTGTTGGAGTTAAGGGAATTATTCAAAGTGAGTTTTATCCTCGGGTAATATTTTCTCATAATTCTCTATGAATTTCATAAAATGGCACCAAAGAAGACTGAAGTAGGAGTTAAAAGGGATGAAACCAAAACTAGCAAACCCTACTTGCAATCCCTATTGATTTCCTTGTTGCTTGGTTCAGTAGATAAAGGACCTAAAATAGTTTTTAGAGACTTAGCTCAAGGCTGTAGAGACCCCATTATACCTCAGTCAAGTTGGAACCTTTATTGCCATTTCTATTGGAATAGGAATGACAAGGTTTCGAGATCAAACCCACGGACCCTAGAATTGGCTAAATTGATTTACCCTAATGTTTTCATTGAAATTGAGCTAATTAAAGCCCTTTCCCAAAACTACCATGCTCCAACCAAAATTGTTAGGCTTCCAAATGGTGAGTTCTTAGTTGATGTCACAAGAGATACCAATATAAAGTGTTTCAAGTTGAATAAACAAGTTGTAATGGAGGTGAATTTAGTTAAACTAGAGTAGGAGTATAAGAGGTTGAGAAGAACATACCAAAGTGATGAGCTCCCCCTACACATGAAGAGCAGTGATGATAATAGAAAACTCCCCATCCCTTCTAAAATGGAACCTTTCCAAGTCTCGAAACTTCAAGTTTATTTCAAAAACACTTATCATGCATTGTGCCAAGTCTTGGGGATCGATGCGGAGGAAAATATGCCAATAGGATTGATGAGAATTCCCATGATAATTCAAAAAATTTATTCAAATTTAGAGTTTGATTTTTAATCTATAATTGAGGAACAAATACATGAGGTCTTGCTACAAGTTAGGGAAGCTAAGACCCACATTACTTTTAGGAAGTATTCTTTATTGTTTAAGTTAATCTTGTGTTAGAATGAAATGAAGTGGACTGAAAGAATGAAATTGTGTACACAAGAAAGTGGAGTAAGACTCCTTGTGCAAAATTGGTGTTAAATATGGGATAGCATATGTGCAAAGTGTTATTTCGTAGTGTTTCAAGATTATTTTGATGTTAGACTAATAGTTTCCATTGGTTACCCAACACCAAGATTGCCTGAATCATTGATGAAAGTGATGAGGCCTGTATAGTATAGACCAGATCAAGGCTATACCCATAACTATGTTGGACAATGGATATAAAAAGTTTGTGGTGGATGTCAGAAACCTCCAAGATAATAGATGGAAGAGTCACCTAAGAAACTTCGCAGCTACATGGGAATTTAAATGGCCAAATGATCTGACAATTAATAAGTGGAAAGAAAAATATTTGAACTCTGAAGAATTTTGATTATGTACATCACGGAGAGGAAATATCATACAGTAAAAGCTTTGAAAAAGTCTTAGATGACCACAAGCTTTTAGTCAAAGATTAATGGATTAGCACCCACATTTGTGATTTTGTTAGTTTCTTGTGTTATTATTAGTTTAAAATCTTGTTTTGTTATCAAAAGTCATGTCTTTTTTTCTAAACCTTGTTTCCTCTCATATATATAAGAGAGACTAGGACCATAAGAAAGATATAGGAGAAGATAGTAGTAGAATAGGGATAATTAATGAATAGCAGAAATGTTTCATAGTTTTTTATATTTTGAAAAACTATGTTGCAAACAATATTTTGAGGAAGTCAATGAAAGATCTATGATTTTGTGGCGTTATCTTGGTCTCAATTGTTTTTTGAAGTTATTCAATTATCTGGTTATCTCCATTTTAGTGCTTCTTTATGTATACACCTAAAAATGGTCTGGATAAACTAATTAATTAAATACAACTTATTTGATTAATTAACCTTAAATTCATCTACTATTAAATAAATAGAAATATTTATTTATAGGTCATTCTTCTAAACTGTTCAAATTTTAAATTATTCTATCTTAATTAAATAAGAAAACTTCAATAGTTTGTATTATTTAATTATCTAAGTCCTATTTCCACTTAATTAAATAAAATATCCTAAAGATTTATTTAATTATCATATCCCTTTTTATTAAATAAGCAAATGTCAAATATTTGTTTCATTTAATTAAATATCTTCTTTTTGTTAAATTTGAATAAATCAATTTATCCAAATAAAGGAAAATTTTTCTCTATTCACTCACCTACCAAATTAGATAAAACATCTAATTTATTTCAACTAGCATTCATGGGAAAGTTGTGGAGACAAACTTGCAGGTAATCCTCTTCAATCTCTTTCCTCTAATTCTTCCTATCATCTAGCCTGATGTTTTCATGGGGAGAAACCATTCCCATGATTAGCTCAAGCTTCGTCATCTCTTACCATTGAATCCTCCATATAAAATCCAAGCCTTTTTTGTGCTGCCCTATCATAGAATGTTGCCGTGAATCTATATATATAGCCTTCTAAAATAGAATCTGAATCTCATCTTTTTGCAAACTTACTTTGTAGGAATAACAATCAAGTAATCAAACATCTTAGCAATAGTAATAATAGCATCAATAGAATCAATATCATGGCTACATCATAGATTGTTGTATCTTCCTTTTATCATATTTATGTCAGCATAGATTACAGTAGCTTCATCATATCATCTAGAAATCACCATACATGATTAGATTATTGCATTTAGTAGCATCTCATTCTCTAGATTAGCATTTTAATAGTCACAATGCTTGCAAAATCTAAGAGCCCTATGACTTAATAAATCTTTGGAGATAGAGAACAATATGGTGCTTTCAGTAGATTATTTCTTTAAATTAGTTTAAATATTGTTGAATCTTTGATATAATGTCTTATTAAGAAGTGTTTTCAATTTTCATTCTTTACTTATTCCACACTTACATTTTGGTGCCCACCATGGGGCACTAACCCCATATTTTAGCTATTTTTTTGAAAAGTGTTTGTACATGATTCATACGTGTTTTATTTTAGCGTGACCAAGGGATTTTATGGTACATCCACTGATTCTTTTAGTGCTTCTGATTGTTTCAGTGCATACACCAAAATTTTTAGCGCTTTTGACTATTTGAGTGCATCCACCAAAATTTATAGTGCTTCTAAAGACTATTTTTGCGCATCCACCAGAGGCTTCTAACACATTTGACTATTCCATGATCAATCCAATTTTAACGCATTTGAAAAATTCTATAGTGCTTCTAAAAAATTATGCAACCCTTCCAACAATTTTTGCAGCACATTTGATTAATCAAGTGGTGCTTATGACCTCTATTATAGCACATCTGTAACTTGTTTGGATCTGACAAGACCATAGCCAGTAATTTCACTTTTACATTTGGACTAAAATGAACCAATCCTAGGGTATTCATCATACATTTTCTATCTTAGTTAAAATAAACATCATTTCTTTTGTGAAGCAATATCTTCACGTAGATAGCGAATTGTCATTTGGGCTTTAAAAATTGAACTTTTGTCTACTGTGATTGTGCGTTGATAGGCCTATGCTCTCTTCTTAACTAGGTGATCAAAATTTCAGACTCATCCTTTAATTTCATGCATTCCATGCTTTATTAAATCCTTTAGAAGGCCTACCATAGTGGGAAAAAGGACTCACCCTACGAGAACAACTTGAGTGGGAACAACCAAAGCCAAGTTTTCCAACCCACATTTATCGAAAGTTCGTAAGATAACCATCCCCAAAAAAATTGTTCTAAAGATTGGGAGGTCTCCTGAGGGAGTTTATCATTTGTCTCTCTGAACAAAAAACCTATCTACAAAGCATAGTGTAGAATCCAACTTGTTAATTTTTTAACATTGTAATACTCAACGGTGCAATGGGGGGAAGAATATGCCCCTAAGACACTCACCATATAATTGCCAAGGACCATTTTATCAAGGGATCAAGAAATCTAACTTTGAGTACACACCTAGAAAAGACAAAAACACGGGCGTCCTCTAGGGGTGACACGGCTATGTGAGTCAACACAATTTTAAGATGTGAGCTATTTGAGTATAATGATGACCTTTTGACCTTAAGAGTGAGTATTCTTGAAGTGTATTATTTGTCAAAAAACTTGTGGAAATCAAGAAGGATCATGTTTTATTTTTGAACATACACTTATTGTTTAGATTCTAGGACTTAAAAACAATTGTTCTAAAATTGTTTTTTGTGTTTTTCAAATCATTAAATCAGATAAAGATCATCTAGAAGAACAAAAAAAAATTTGACAAGTCAATCTACGAGATCTTATGATTAGGGATTGGAAATCCACAAAAATTTGTCAAGAAATCCCTTGCAAAAAGAGTTAATAAACCAAAGAAACAACTTAGTTACAAGAAACTTTTGGAAAGAAGATGATCTTTATATCAAAGTAGGAAAGTCTTTCTTCAACATAGAACTTTCATCCATAGGTTTCACGATTTTTTTAGGGGATATATAGATGACTTTTCCTTAGAGCCTTTATGTTCACAAGCTTATTTCCAAAGAAGAGCTCTTTCAAAAAAGCATAATCATAGTCAACCTATTCATTAGTCTTCCATTCCACAACCAACAATAGAGTATTCCAACAAGCCAAATTAGTTCTTACAATAGAGGAAAACTTGGAAACATTAGGCTTTCCATCAAAATCAAACATTTACTAGCAAAATTACCTTGTCAAAGTACCCTAGTTTACACCCAAAAATCAATCTCTCCACTAGGAGAAGAAAATTAGACAACACTGTGGAATCCCAAAATAGTGCTTACACTGTCTGTTTTAGTGCATCTACGATGCCTTTTAGTGCATTGACAATCTATTTTAGTTCTTATAACAAATTTTGCAACATATCCACCGACTGTAATCAAGATTCACCAATGTCAGAAATTACCCATATTATATCACTTACATTATTTATTTTAGCACATTCACGCTATCTTTTAGTGCATCCACAGTCTAAATAGTGAAATTGTAGTATATTTTAGCACATCTGACAAATCTTATAGTGATTTTTCCAACTTTAACCAAAATTTACCAATATCAGGAAATTATCAGATATTTTGGCACATCTATGGTTAGTTTTAGTGCTTTTACCCTATTTGATAATGCATTTGTGTCTTTTATCGCTTCCACAGTCTATTTTAGTGCTTCTTCCATCTATAATAGTGCATCCACAAAAAAATAAAATAGAGAGCTATTAGAAACACTTGTCAGACTGTTGACATCAAAAACTCAGGTTGTTACCAGAAAGAAACATTTTCACAGGCTAGACAATGTCTTAAACCTAAAACAAATAGAATCTTACAAGTCAAAATTGTTTTCAAGTTAAGCCTAGATCTTACAAATTTAAAGTGTCCATTTATCAAACACAAATCTTGGTTATTAGGTTAAGTTTCATCATCAATATTCTTACATCCTACTATAACAAAGCAAAACATAATAATTAGATTTTTAACTGGGTCTCATCAATAGAATATATCATTCTATTTGACTTTGTTAAAATCCATTAACACTCATCCAAAAACAAAAGATCAAAGTTTAAGTGAGAAAAAAAAAACACTTGTATGCGAATTTTTACAAGGTTACAAAGACAGGAACTTAGAGAAAAGGAAATTGAAACACCAAATGTCATGGCTAAAGAAAACCCTTTTCACAGATTTCAACAAAATGATCCAAATGAAATAACCCAAGAGGATGTCAACATAGCACAATAGGATCCATATTTCCACAAATTCATGGAAAAAGTTTTAGAATAGGATATGGAAAAATATCTTCTGATGCTAGCTGAGCTAGGTGCCAAACTTCAAAAAGACTTTGACGTCAATTAACTGAAGGAAACACCTAAAGCAACTAAAAATGAACCACACAACACACAAAACATAGATCAAGTGGTTTCCTTAACATGTCAAATGCAAAACTTGCAACAACAACTTCAAGATATGCAAAAGGGAACCATGAAGAGGTACTCATTATAAGACATTTTTCCTTACCTGTTTCATTCAATTGTAGACATGATACCATTTCCAAGACATTGTGAACCCCCAAAATATGACAAATACAATGGAAAAATAGATCCAATTGACCATGTGAGGGAATTCAAAACAATGAGTTTAGAGTTTGCACAAGAGGAAACTTATCTAATGAGGCTATTTCCAAGGAGCTTAGGAGGTCACTGTATGGAATGGTTCTCCAAATTACAACTAGAGATTCGATCCTTTGAAGAACTAGTCAACAAATTCATCTCACAATTCTTCTTCAATATTCAACATGAAGTGACCATAAAGGATCTATACAACATGAAAGAAAAGAAGAGTGAGACATTCCTATCATTTCTACAACATTGGCGAAAGTTGTTCGCTAGATATCCTCAATCTATACCTGAAGAGGAAAAGATGGAATTATTTATTGACAACTTAACTAATAACATGAGTTATAGACTGGAGCTTCAATGTCCCCCAAAAATTTAAAAAGTGATTGAGAATGGGCTTAAAATTGAAGAAGCCTTGATTAAAAAAGGAGTGATTAAACATTACAATGATACATCAAACAATACAAATTTCTCAAATCACTATGGCAACAATGATAAACCTAAATTTTGGCAGAAAAATAGAAATACTGGGAATAATGATACTACAAATGACACACAAAATATGAAACTACTATTCAATTTGATGTAAATGATTGTAAAGATGAATCAAATGATAATCAGAACATCAATCAAGGACCCACTAAAAACAACAATACAAACAATGGAGAATCTTGACAACCATCATATCAAAGACAATCCAGTCGACGAAGATTTACACCATTGGGACAAACATTGGAATCAACAATGAGAGAGCTTGTTGCAAATAAACTTATTACCCTAGCAGAAGTGAGAAATTGGGAGCCAAAAGTAAAACCATCTTGGTAGAATGATGTTGACTATTGTAACTTTCATAAAAATAAAGGACATAAAAAGAATGATTGTATGTAATTAAAGCATCTGATACAAGATTTGATTGACAACAAAAAGGTATTTTTCAAGGGACCTCAAACAAACAACAATCATAGTGTGTTTACAAATCCTTTACCCAATTATGAAAAGGGAGAGTCTTCTTCAAATAGTAAAGGAAAAAGTGTAAACTACATTTATGACAACACCATTCATTGCATTTTTGAGGTTGGGAAAAATAATGTAATTGATAATCAAATAGAAAAAATTAGCATCAATGACATCATACCCCTAAACGTGGTCTAAAACATAAACACATCCAACAACCAAATCAATGTCATAAAATTCAAGGAAAGACAAGACTATCAACTAGTTAATGTAATGACAAGGGGGTAATCCAAAGTGATACTAAAAGGAGTTGCACCTAAAACCACTACTCCCCCTTCCAATCAATATAGCGGATTCAATCAAGCACAGAAGATACCAGCACAAATACCCATATTGGAACTCCTTAAAATTTCACCATCACATAAGGAGGTTTTAGAACAGGCTCTTGTGGCCACAATGGTACCCAATAATTTGGATGTCTATCAATTTCAAGCTATGGTGGGACATTTGACCAAGCTTCATTTTCTATCATTCTTGGAACAAGATGATGTGTCGCTTAATCATCCACACAATGCATCCCTTCATATAGAATTTTTAATTCATAAACACCATGTCAAACATGTCTTAATAGATGGGGGAGCTGGATTAAATTTTTGTACCTTAAAACTGATTCATGCACTAATTTTTTCTAAAAAAACTATTGATGCAAGAAGAAAGATCACAATAAAAGCCTATGATGAAGAAGAGAGATCTTCCAAGGGGTTGATTGTGTTACCAATTCAAGTGGGACCAATTTTCAAGAATATAGTTTTCCAAGTTTTAGAAAAGAAGGTAACATATAATATACTCTTGGGATGTCCATGGATTCATGAAATGCAGGTAGTTCCATTGACCTATCATCAGTGTTTAAAGTTTCTAGTCAATGGACAAGAAGTCACAATATCAGCTGATTATAATAATCCCCATACTTGTAACATGCTTAAAGCAACTCAAGACAATTTGGTGCCCCATAACAAAGAAGCAAACACTTCTAGCCCATCTAGTGGAGAAAAGAAATTAAATTTTATATCCAAATGGATTGAGGAAAAGGACCAGTCAAAGGAAACAACTATTAATGACTTCACTTCATTAAGCAATGAAGCTTGATTGGATTCTCTATCACAACAATTCTGAGACAAGATCTAGTTAAAAGACAAAGGCATTGGAGAGTATTCCCTTGAGAAATCTTTTTTTTTTTCCAATTATTATCATTTCCAAGAACATATGGACAACCATCAACATTGACACAACCATCATCAACACCTACCACATCTTTAAATGATATATTTGTAAAGGCGGGTACTCTAGAAGAAGAATTTGAAGACAAGGACATTCTCAATGGGCTCTATAAAGATGAGGATGACTCGACATCAACAAATATAAGCATCAAAATAGATCAGTATGGAAAAGGAAAGGCTATCTTAGAGAAAATGGGATATGAAGGACAAGGACCTATTGGGAAAAGAAAAGATGGCATTATAGAACCCATTCAACCTCTCACACTTCAGCCTAAAGAGAAGAAAAGATTAGGCTATATAGGGGAATCAAAAGAAGAAGTAACTCAAAAAGTTGTAGAAGAAATCCTTCAAATACATGATGGTTCTAAGATATATTCTAATGAATATAAGTGGGAATCTTTATTAGAAATATCATGCAAGGACATACAAACTGATGTTATAAAAGAGTATGCACCTACACACGAGGAGGGATAAAGCTCAAGGACTAGACCCCTTGTATCTGGATCACAAAATATCGATGACTCAAGTGAAGTTGAACAGATTTCAAGTGAGATAGATAACTTGGAGGAAACTAATATCATACACCTTGAAATTACCACTAAATTTTGTGACAACATTGCTATTAGAACCTTTACTGCCATTGACCTTACCCAATCTGATGACTTCTTACCATTAATACATCTTGAACTTATAGACTGGGAACCTATTGAACCTATCGGTATTCCTATCTTTGAGAATAATGATGCTATCATAAATTACCTTTGTTGTAATGAACCTAACACAAGTGCAAATCATAAATCTCATAATGGAACTCAAAGTTAGGAGGGTTTCAAATCTATCAGTTGCAAAATTGAAAATAGGAACAATAGATTAATGGTGAAAACAATTCAATGACAACATTAGATCTTGAAAAAATAAAAATAAAGAATGTATCTGACAGTGAAAACCCCTCTAAGGCACCAAAGGATGGAAGATTTGACACCCTTCTAGAAAATTTTCATGAAAGATCATCTGTGTTGGTAGAACCTACAAAGTCAATCAATATTAGCACAAAAGAAAAGAAAAATATGGTACATCTAGTAGCATCAATGACATAACAAGAAAAACCAAAATTTGTCAAGTTCTTTGAAGAGTGACATATCAAATTTTCTTGGTCTTACTATAATATGCCAGGGGTAGATCTAGATCTTCTGATGCATTATCTATCTTTACCATTTGGAATCAAACCATTCAAACAAAAACTAAGGAAAATGCATCCGCACATAGCATTGATGGTAAAAGATGAGCTGAAAAAGTTGTTGGATGTAGGGCTCATTAAATCCATTGATTATGCTAAGTGAATTTCAAATATTGTACCTATATCTAAACAAAACAATAGTATCAGAATATGCACAGATTTCAAAGATCTAAATAAGGCATGTCCAAAGGATGATTTTCCTTTACCAAAAATTGACATTATTGTTGATTTAACAAGACATGACATGTTGTTTCTAATGGATGGATTCTCGAGGTATAACCAAGTCAAGATAGAACCTGAAGATTAGGAAAAGACAACATTCACATGTCCATGGGGCACATTTTGTTGTAACATCATGCCCTTTGGGTTGAAAAATGTAGGTGCAACATATCAGTGTATAGTGACCACTATTTTCCATGACATGATGCATACGTTTATGGAAGATTACATTGATGATATATTAGTAAAATCATACAACAGGGAAGGAGATCTGGAGATTTTGGGAAAAATATTTACAAGATTGGAAAAAATCAATGTTAGATTAAATCCAAAGAAGTGTGTGTTTTGGGTTACATTGACAAAGCTCCTCGAATACATAGTTTTAGAAAAAGGCATAGAAGTGGATTTGGCTAAAGTAAAAGAAATAATGGAAATGCCACTGCCCAAGAATATCAGTCAACTATGGTCTCTATAGGGCAGGTTATAATCAATCAAGATATTTATCTCCCAATTCGCAAATAAAAAGTCATCCATTCAATCATCTACTACACAAGAATATCTCTTTCAAGTGGGATGAAGGATGTGGAACAATTTTTACTCAAATAAAGCAATATATGATGTCACCTCCCATACTCATGCCACCTACAGAAGAGAGGCCATTGTTATTATACATAGAAACAACAAATATTTCTTTAGGAGCTCTATTAGCACAAGAAGATCCTGAAGGAAGGGAAAAAACTATATAATATATCAGTAGGACTCCGAATGCTTATGAAATAAACTACACCATTGAGAAAGAATGTTTGGTGGTGGTATTTACTACCCAAGACTTAAGGCATTACATGTTGACCCACATGGTTAAGCTCATTGCAAAGATTGATCCGTTAAAATACTTACTCAACAAGGCTTCTCTAACAGGGAGATTAGCCAAATGGGTCATGATCTTAAGTGAATTTGATATCCATTATGTTGATAGGAAATCCATCAAAGGTCAAATTATTTCCAATAAATTAGCTAAAGATCCATTATCTGATGATCATCCACTAAACATTGAGTTTCTTGATGTGGAAATTCTAATTGTGACAACACAACCATGGAGGCTTTATTTTGATGGGTCATACACACAACATGGGTCTGGTGCAGTAATCCTTTTTGTCACACCTCAAGGACATACAATCGAAAGGTCTTATAGACTCATGTTTTCATGCAAAAATAATGTAGCTAAGTATGAGGTTTTGATTATTGGTATGAAAGTGGCGGTTGAATGGAATATCTGAGAACTGCAAGTATATGGTGATTCAAAGCTAGTCATTTATCAGGTAAATAACAAATATCAGACAAAGGATGAAAATTTGATGCCATACAAGAAGATTATAGATGAGCTCAAAAATTACTTTGTAGATATCAAATTTGAACAGATTCCCAGTGTAGAAAACAAAGCTATAGATGTTATGGCTACAATTGCTCCTATTTTACAATTGGAAAAAAAATGAGGTTATTGTGAGTTTATGGTAGAACAAGTGTCTACTCCTACCTATGATAGCCCAAAATCTTAGACCATATGCCATTTAGTTGATGTATAATCCTCAATTTATGGAAAGATCTATGCTTACCTGAAAGATAATATCCTTCCTTCTGATCTTTTCAGAAACCAAAAACACAACTTCATCTGCCAATCTACACAACATACATTAATTGCTGACATACTAAACCATCGTGGTCTAGATGGTACTCTTCTTCGGTGTCTTGAACATGATGAGTCTAAGAAAGCTTTACGTGAGGTTCATGAAGGTATTTGTGGAACTCATTCAAGCAGACCAATCTTAGCAAAGAAACTCCTCTATTTGGGGTATTATTGGCCGAATATGGAGATGGAGTCCTATCATTGTGTTAAGAAGTGCCAGAAATGTCAAATCCATGGTAACTTAATTCATCTAATGGGAAAAAAATTATAATCATTGCAATGAAGTACTTTACAAAATGGATAAAAATGGTTCCTTTAACAACAATCATAGGAAAATAGATCTCGTCTTTCATACTAAACTACCTCATTTGTAGATATGGAATTCCCCAATCCATAGTAATAGACAATGGGAGACCTTTTAAGAAATAGGATGTCTAGGAATTGTGCGAGAATTTCCATATACAACATCATTTTTCAACATTGTACTACCCTCAAGGAAATTTCCAAGAAGAGGCCTCAAACAAAACAATTTTGAAATTTCTAAAGAAAATGGTTAATGATGTTGGACATGATTGGCATGTTTTGTTAAATATTGCTCTTTGGGCATATCGAACCAGCATCAGAACCCATAGGAGATACTCTATATGCATTAGTATATGGATCATAAGCTATACTACCCATTGAGGTTGAGATTCCATCACTCTATGTATCATTGAAAGGTATCATTCTAGATGAAGATTATAGGGTTTCTAGACTGAAAGAGTTGGAACTATTGGATGAATGTAATAAAAAAGCTATGAACCATCTGATGACATATCAACAGAGGATGTCCAGAAGCTACAATCAAAGGGTAAAGCCTAGAGTCTTTCAGGTTGGGGACTTGGTCCTAAAAGGAAACCCTAGAAATCAACAAGACAGAGAAAAGAAAGGAAATTTTGAACCTAACTAGCTAGGTCCCTTTGTCATCATATTAGTTTATGGATCTAGAGCTTATCAACTATCTACACTTAAAGGGGATTTTTTTTTATGAACCTATCAACAATATCTATCTCGAAATGTTTTACACCTGAATCACCTAGTGCATGGGTTAGGATCTAAAAATAGTTACCTTGATGAAGACCTGGAAAATAGACATCTTGGTGATAGAAAAATAAAAATCAAAAATCAAAATAGAGAAAAAATACTAAATAAATAAAGAGAAAAATAGAGAAAAATCAAAAAGAAAAAAAACTGCAATAAAAACATGTAGTGAAAACCTGGAAATAGGTGATATTTGTGATTTAAACCAACAGCTCCATCTATTAGAGGCATGTCATGGTCATTCACTTTCACCACCATTTCCCATCATTATCAGATCATTGTGAGTAGTCCTGTTCCACCCTAGCTTGGGGGAAAAATATGGACCTCACTGGGGGCAATAAACTTGAGCTTAATCAAATGGAAAAACAATAGGAAGACAAACACAAGAAAAACAATGATCAAAACACAACCCAACATGAAACATCAATCACCATCAAAAACATATTTAATATCCATATCACAATGGAAAATCCAAAAACAAGTCAAAAAGTCAAAAATAGGGTTTGTGTCAGTCGAAATATTGTTGGAGATTGTTGGATGTTGTGGATGTGTTGTTGATATGTGGTTGTCATTGATGTCAACACTATTAGCATTTGGTGTATCTATTGTTGTATATTTCAAGGATATTGAGAAAATTATAAGAAAAAGTGTTCTAGGTTCCTAATGGAACTGTGTAGGTCATGAAGCCATTTTTTTCTATACGTAAAAGATTAGTTGATTTGGATTAAAGGGTTTATTGTTGAGTATGTCTAGATCATATACTGAAAGCTTCAGAGGTCTGTGTGATATTCTTTGTGAGTTATGGTCTGACAATGTTTTGCTAGTCTCTATCAATGTTCCTAAATGAAGATTGTGTGATTCTAATTATCTCAGTTGTTACGGATGCTTCTTTATTGTTTCTTGGTGTTCTCAGATGTCTCTAGTTCATTCTCTATCTTTGTGGTACATCCACTTGATTTGGTGAGCTCGTGATTGAAGATCTTTTCTTGTGCATGTTTGGTTTTTCATGTTCCTAGCCGACATGTTGATGATAGTGTGTTGTGGATGTTTGATGAAATTTTAATTAAATTATTTTTGTGTTGGAGATATTAATTTGGATCTACACTATTTTGTGGCTGACCTTTGTGGGTTCGCATTAAAATTTAGCTATTAATATGGGCCGACACTACAAATATAGTTTATTTTCTTGGTCGACCATGTTGTGATGAAATCTCTTGTAGTGGATATATATTTGTGATTGTGTGATCGGTGGAAAGTATGCTTCATGTAGTCCTATGTGTGTATGTGTGAATATCATTACTGAGCAGAATGTGAAGAATATTTTACAAAGTGTGAAGCAGTATTGAGCGTAATTGTAACTATAATCAGGCTTGAGCATAAGCTATTTTCTCAGTTAATACACTCTAGATTTTCACTCCAACTTTGTTGGGTAGTGAGCCCCTTTTGTAATTGAGCAGCGAGCTCTAGGAAGTGTGTCTGAATGCATGTGCATTCCCCTTATTATTTTTCATTATACTTTTAGTAGGATATAATCTTGTGGACTAACATCCACCATGGTTTTTCCCCTAATAGGGTTTCCACATAAAAAAATCTTGGTGTTCTTTGTCTCTTTGATGTGTTAATTGCTTATGGTTAATTGTTCATTCACCAGATTTGAGATTAAGGATAAGTTAAGTTAGAAAAAGTTTAAGTTTCTATGACAACTGATTCACCCCCCCTCTTAGTTGTCTATCCTTGTTTTTCCAACAATTGGTATTAGAGTAGGTTCCCCTGAAGAAGTCTAACAGATTGAGGTGATCAGGGATGGAAACATTCAAGAAGGATAGTCCTAGATTTGATGACACCAACTACTCACTGTGGAAATTCAAGATGCAATTTCATCTATAGTGCATTGGTGATGCTTATTGGAAGATTACAAGATATCAATATACTATTCCTCAAAATTAAGGTTCATTCTATTGAGGAATTTATGTTTGTAAACAAGATGAAAATAGATACACTGATAGGGAAGCTTGTTGCTTTTGAAATAAGTGAATTTGGTGAATCTACACCAAAAAATGAACCTACATTCAAAGCTATTGTATCCAAAAGTTACAGGAAAAGATATAATCTAGGAGAGAGATCCAGAAAGATATCTAAATATGATGAAGAATTGAAACAACTCCAAGATAAAGAAAGAGAAGTACAAGAACTAGAAGCAATGATTAAAAATCAAGAAGGAAGAGGAAAAAATAAGTATGAAGATGCATTTCCTATTAAATGTCTTTCCTGTAGTAAAATAGGTCATTTTTCATCAAGATGTCCTGAAAGAGTACCTAGGTCTAAGCCTAGAAAACCTAGATTCTAAAAGAAATGTTACTTTGTTGAAGAAGCAGTAACTGATGATGAGTCTGATAAAGATGATGCAAAAGAAGATGATTGGGATTTCATTGCTACCATTGAAAATAAACACGTGCCTACTAAATCTACTAAAGATAAGAATGCTCTTGCAACCTGAGTTGAGGAGAAAGATGAGTGGGTCATTGATAGTGGATGTTCACATCATATGACCTGTGATAAAAGTAAGTTTATGAGTCTAAAGAAGTATGACAGTGGGGTTGTAAGATTTGGAGATAACAATGCTTATGTGATTCATGGAAGAGGTTTTATTAGCCTTAGTGGTAAGGAAAAAGCTGATGATTTTCTCTATGTTGAAGGCCTAAAGCATAACGTGTTAAGTGTCAGACAGATGGTACACAAGGGATATGATTTTTAGTTCATGAATGGAAAATGAAAGATTTGTGGGAGTTCCAGAAACATGACTACTGCTGGTGTGAAAACTAAAGGTAATGTTTTTCACTTGAATACTGCTAGTAGAAGTTGTTTAATTGCTCAAGTAGATAAAAGTTGGTTGTGGCATAGGAGGTTGTGTCATGTAAAATTTGATAACATTATCAAGATACGTACTACTCAAGTAATAAGAGATCTACCTAAGTTAGTGAAGCCTGCTAATGTAATCTGCCAAGAATGTCAGATGGGTAAACAAACTAGAGTCTCCTTCTGGAGCAAACAATTTCATTCAAATAATTTGTTGGAACTACTACATACTGATCTTTGGGGTCCCTCTAGAGTTAGAATTATTCATGGAGAAAGGTATTTATGTTGGTCATTGATGATTACTCTAGAATGATTTGGGTTTCCTTTTTAAGAGAAAAGTGTGAAGCATTGGACAAGTTGAAAAGTTTCAAGGCCATGGAAGAAAATGAAAAAAGTTTGAAAATAAAATGCCTGCAATTTGACAAAGGTGGAGAAATGATTTCAAAAGAGTTCAATTCTTATTGTGAAGAAAATGGAATTAAAAGATAGTTATCTTCTCCTCGAACTCCTCAACAAAATGGAGTTATAGAAAGAAAGAATAGAAAAATTCTCAATGCTGCCAAAGCAATGATGATGGAAGGGAATGTGTCTCAGATGTACTGGAGTGAAGCAATAAGCACTGCTATATATACTTTGAATTGGGTAAATGTGAATGGTAATTCTGGTAAGACCCCTTATGAATTATGGTTTGGTTACTAGCCTACTGTTAATTATTTCAAGATCTTTGGAAGCAAATGTTATATCAGGAGAGATGATGATATAGGAAAGTTTGATGTTAGAAGTGATGAAGGTTTCTTTCTAGGTTACTCTAGAAAGAGCAAGGCATACTGATGCTATAACAAAAGACTAAGAAATATTGTTGAGAGTGAAAATGTCAGAGTTGATGAGGAATCTGTCAAATCATCCAGACGATGCAGCTATAATTCAGATGAAGACAACAAAAATCAAGGGAAGAACACTCAAACATTGAATCTACTTTATTCCATATGTTCCAATGAAGCAACCACAAGTTTTTCTAAAAAATCAAGTTAGTCAGGAAGCACAGACAAGTACAAGTGTAGAAGAAAGTTCAAAAGACACAAAAGTCCAAGAAAGTCCCAAGAATCCAAGCTATGTAAAGCTAAATAATTCTGAAAGTCAAATCATAAGAGATAAAAGCAAAGGAGTGCAAACTAGAAGAAAAATTGTAGAAGAATATTGTCTGATTTCCAAGATTGAACCTAAGAATGTCACTGAAGCCTATCAAGATGAACTCTAGTTAGAAGATATGAAGGAAGAACTGAAATAGATTGAAAATAATGACACATGGACACTAGTTCCTAGGCTCAAAGACAAGAATGTGATCGGTACTAAGTGAGTATTAAGAAATAAGTTGAATGAGGAAGGTGAAGTGGTCCAGAATAAGGCAATAATAGTATGTAAAGGGTACTCTCAAGTGGAAGGTATTGATTTCGAATAAACCTTTGCCCATATTGCTAGAATTGAAGCAGTAAGATTATTTCTTGCTTATGATGCTTATAAGAATAATAAAGTCTATCAAAGGATGTAAAGTATGCATTTCTGAATGGGGAACTAGAAGAAGTGAGCACTGAACAATCAGATGGATTTCACCTAATAGATAAGGAAGATATGGTTTTTAGATTGAAGAAAGCTTTGTATGGACTCAAATAAGCCCCGAGAGCCTGGTACACCAAATTGGACAAATATCTACTAAAGCTTGGATTCACTAAAGGTACAGTTGATAGTAACTTGTACTTCAAATTAGATCATGATAAGGAGTTAATCATAGAAGTCTTTTTGATGACATGATTTTTGGAGGAGATGATAATCTATGCATGAAATTTTCTAATGAGATGAAGAGTGAATTTGAGATGAGAATGATTGGTGATATGAAGTTCTTTTTGGGATTGCAAATTACACAGTTGGACCAAGGTATTTTCATATCTCAATCCAAATACGTGAAAGAACTGTTGAAGAAGTTTGGAATGGAAGACTCCAAACTTGTTGGTACCCCTATGGTAATTGGATGTAAGTTGACTTAGAATGGTGAATCTCCTAAGGAAAATCAAACCAGATATAGGTCAATGATTGATGGATTGCTCTACTTGACTTATAATAGATCGGATATTATGAATGTTGTATGTATGGTCTCTAGATTTCAAGTTGATCTAAAATAATCACATGTGACTGCTATCAAAAGAATCTTTAGATATTTGAAAGGAACAGTTAACTTTGGACTTTGGTATCCAAAGGATGATGATCTCACTTTGTGTTCATACACTGATGTTGATTGGGCTAGTGATGTGGATGATAAAAAAAAAAAACTAGTGGTGGTGCTTTCTTCTTAGGGAAGAAATAGGTATCCTGGTTTAGTAAAAAGAAAAACTCAATTTCTCTATCTATGGCTGAAGTAGAATATATTGTTGCTTCCAATAATTGTACTGAAGTGATATGGATGAAAAAAATGCTGAGAGATATTAGAGTAATATATGAAGATCCCATTGCCATATACTATGAAATATCAAGTGCAATAAATATATCAAGGAATTCAGTACTACACTCTAAGACTAAATATATATCAATCAAGTTTCACTTTCTAAGGGAAAAAGTAAATGAAAAAGAAGTCAGACTAGAGTATGTGCCTACCAAAGAATAGATTGTAGATATATTTACTAAGACATTTCCAAAGGATACTTTTGAGTATCTCAGAGGAATGCTAAGGGTGATTATCCCTCTTGATAAGAACTAAATGATGCATTTACTTGCATCAATCTGTGAGCCTCATTGCTATATTATGATCCAGATTAATGTTTCCATGGCTACTACTTAGGGGGAGTAGTTAGATGTGCAGATATGTGGTTCAGAGCATTTGTATGGAAAGTTCATGGTTACCTTTTCCATTGATGTCAAAGGAGGAGAAGAGTAATGTAAAAAATATCTTAGGGAGAGAAGAGCAACATGACAAATCTTTTCAGAAATGAAGTGCATAAGAAATCAGTGTGTTGGGTTGATGGTATTTTTCATATCATGTGTTGCAACCAATGCCAAAGGGAGATATTGTTGGAGATTATTGGATGTTGTGGATGTGTTGTTGATATGTGGTTGTCATTGATGTCAACACTATTATAATTTGGTGTATTTATTATTGTATATGTCGAGGATATTGAGAAAAATATAAGAAAAAGTGTTCCAAGTTCCTAGTGGAACTGTGGAGGTCATGAAGGTGTTTTGTTCTGTACGTAAAAGATTAGATGATGTGGATTAAAGGGTTTATTGTTGAGTATTTCTAGATCATCTACCAAAAGTTTCAGAGGTCCACGTGAAGCTCTATGTGAGTTATGGTCTGACAGTGTTTTGTTGGTCTTTGTCAGTGTTCTTGAATGAAGATTGTGTGATTCTAATTATCTAAGTTGTTGCGGATGCTTCTCTATTGTTTCTTGGTGTTCTCAGATGTCTCTAGTTCATTCTCTATTTTTTTTGTACATCCACTTGATTCAGTGAGCTCATGATTGAATATCTTTTCTTGTGCATGTTTAGTTTTTCATGTTCCTAGCCAACATGTTAATGATAGCATATTGCAGATGTTTGAGGTGAAATTAATTAAAGTATTTTTGTGTTGGAGATATTAATTTGGGCCTCCACTATTTTGTGGCCAACCTTTGTGGGTTTTCATTAAAATTTAGTTGTTAATCTGGGCCGACATTGCAAATATAAAAAAATTTCTTGGCCAATCATGTTATGATGGAATCTCCTATAGCGGATATATAAGAGTGATTGTGTGATTAGTGGAAAGTATGCTTCATGTGCTCCTATGTGTGTATGTGTGAATAAGATTGTACGAAGTGTGAAGAAGTGTTGAGCGTAATTGGAACTTTAATTAGGATTGAGTAGAAGCTATTTTCTCAATTCATACCCTTTAGATTTTTAATCCAACATTGTTGTGTAGTGAGCTCTAGGCAGTGTGCTTGACTGCATGTGCATTCCCCTTATTTTTTTATTATACTTTTAGCATGGTATAATCTTGTGGACTAACATCCACCTTGGTTTTTACCCTAACAAGGTTTCCATGTAAAAAAATCTTGGTGTTCTTTGTCTCTCTGTTGTGTTAATTGTTCATTCATCATATCTGAGATTAAGGATAAGTTAAGTTAGAAAAAGTTTAAGTTTTTGTGACAATTGATTCACCCCACCTCTTAGTTCTTTTTCCTTTTTTTTCCAACAAATATGTGGTCTTTGCGTGTATAATGTAGGAAAGGCTAATCATTGATCAACCCCCGACACCCCTAGGATAGGTCTTTAGGTTAGGTTTTTTGTCAAAATCTCAAAAATCACAAAAAAAATCATAATATCAAAATAGATGATCTGATTTGAATAATGGTTGAAATACTTTAAGCAAAGGTTGGATATGTTGTACTTTGATCTTTGTTATCATTTCTTTGGAGAAAATCAATGATGTATTGAACTAGAGAAGCTAGGAAGGAGAATGGTGTTTCACTTTATCTATTGTCTATGAATTAATCATAATTATTATGTGAATTGTCGTGGGAAGTGCTCTACAAAGTATCATGGATGACATTCTGATTCACATAGGAAAGTGATTGATTCTTTTCTTTTTATGTGAGAAATGCTTATGTCATCTCAGTTTAATTATACCTAGATGCTTGTGTTCACTTGCAATATAAAAAATCATGGAAGTAGTACTAAAGTCATCGTGGTATAAATTATACCATTGATGCTTGTACTCACTCTCAACATTTTTAAAGCTCTATGATGATACAAAGCACAAAAAAAGTACTGTTAAGATGCCAATGTTTTCATATATATTTGCAAAGTAAAAATAGATTGCATTCATAATAGTTTTACATCTTCAAAATATTTGTTACATAGAAGGGTAACCAATTCCAAACAAAGATATATTTTTCTCATAATGGATTGATTATACTTGACATTAACAAAAAACATCATAATTATCATGTAGTTGCATCATCATTTTCATTATATACATATATAAAGAATTTAATTTATCATTTCATAATTCATACATTTAAATAAGATAATTTCCATTGATCCTATCATATTTTTCATATTAAAAATCATAAAATTGCATAAGAAATTCTCAAAAATAAATCTCTATAGTTTCATTTCATTCACCCATTAATAATATCATATATCATGTATTCAAAATACCATTATATTCATCTTTTTTCATTCACTTATTACATCATATATTTGTATTTATCACAAGAATAAAAGTGCACACATCCCATTTACATCGCACATGATATATCATTTTAACCAACACATCCACTATCATGCATATAGGTGTATAATCATATAATTTAGAATTACACATCATCATGCATATATTACATGCATCCATGCATCATCCATACATACATCATACATATATACATCATAATTATACACATCATAGATAGAACATCATAAATCATAGCATATCATCATAATTATAAAATTGCATCCATAACATCATAATATATAAGATCATCACATGACATATATAACATAGAAAATAAATGCATCCATCATAGAAATTACATAGAACACATAATAGATTGATAAAATATTCTGCATATCATATAGATCTCAAAATAAGAATGTCAAGTATACAATGATGTCTGAAATGAAGAAAGATATATCATCAAAAATAGTTGTAATCAAAGTGCACATCACATCTCAAAATAGTGAATGAAGTAGTCATGAAACTAGGTGTTGCTAGCTCTGGATGGTGCAAGGATCTTAGGACCAGTCCCTCCACCACAACTAGATGTACTAGGATCTCTCGGGTCTCTTGAAAGAGGTTGTGTCACACCTCTACTCATAGTCCTTGAATGGGACCTACCAGATCAGGACTGTCCATAGCTCACTCTCTTCTCTGAAGGGACAACATCATAGACTTTACCTCTGTAATACTCTACCTCCCAGCCAACATGGAAAAACTATCACATATAATTTTCTATAATGGTACCATCCACCAATATTTACAATCTCTTCGCTACAACTTGAACCCCCTCTAGGGTAAATCTAGTGGCATCTCTCTCGGTTGTCAATGATGTAATTTGAGCCTAAGCCCCCTTTGCAGTCTATCTAGTGGCATCCCTCTTGGTTGTCAATGTTGTAATATGTGCCTGAGCCACATCCAACTGAGCCTGTACTTGTGCTAGATCCTATGTGTGAGCCTGAGCCTGTGCCTACATTTGTGCCTATGTCTAAATCAACAAACCTTAGGCCTAAGTCAGTTGACCCTATAAGGTCTAAACTTGTACCTATAGACTCACTATCTGGGTCTACTATTACTGCACACATTTCTCTAAAGGGGCCACCACTATTTTCCTCTTACGAGGCATCAAATAATACTCTAAACTAGGACCTGACCCACAAACAACCAACCCGCCTGATCCATCATCACCACTGCTATCCTCCACATTCCCACTACCCTCCTCATCACCACTACTATCCTCCTCATCCCCACTACCCTCATCATCACTACTATTGTCGACCTCCTCCAACACCACCTCCTAATCTCCAATCTCCTCTCTCCTTCATCGGCATTGGTGTGCAACAACAACCTCCTCATCAACAAGTAATGGTGTTGGCTCATCGAGAATGGTAATACAAGGAAATGGATGTAACACTAGATACTCTACATAATCAGCTGCCACTGGTGGCTCGACAATATCTAGATGGATCTCCCAAATAAGAGGTTGTAGAGCTTGGAACTCCTACACAACAACATCATATGAAAAACTAGGCCCCTAATTTGTAGAATCTAACTATTGACGAGCATAGTGGGAAACACCCTGGGGAATGCCCTGAACAATACCATACTGATGGAGCACTCGTCTAAGAAGAAATCTCTCAAAAATCCACCGTCTCTACCCAATTAGAATAAACAACTAACAAAAAAATGGCAACTAAACATCATCATCATCCCAATGCTCACAATCTAAAAATGGACGACATGTCATAATGTCCATATCATCCAATACTTTGTGCCAATGATCCAACTTACCTAGTCTATGTTGAGTAAGACGACCTATATATCTATGCACATATGGCCACCTAGTAGGAAACTACCTCACCATCACTAGATGAATGATAGGAAGATGTTCCCATGCCCACACCTAAAGTAAATTGACTCTGGTTGATAAAATTTGACTTCCAAGATAGACAATAGAATTAAAATCATGATATAGATGGGCAAGCATGCACATACCCCAATCATATCTCGTCCCATGTAAAATCATGCTCTCTAACACATGGCCCCAACCAATATAGAATCCCTTTGACCTATGATCAAGACAAAGAAATCCTCCAATGAATCCAACAAGAACTATAGGCAAAGTGGCATAAACATCTACCATCTCTTGGCACGAAATCCAACATCCAACAATAGTATAATCCTGAAACACTCTCTAAAGAACATCAATCCCACCCTACTCTAATGAATCATAGAAAATAATATTGCCAACAAATGGTATCCATAGAATCCACTAGACATCCTTAGGGGTGACTATAATCTCACTAGTAGCTAGGTGGAAGGTATTATGCTCACTATGCCACCTCTCTGCTAAAGTTGTTAGGAAACCCTGATTAATCCTAATTTGGGGCATATCCAATAAGGAGTAAAATCCACAACATGTAATAATAGTTGTCTCAAGCTATGCTAGTTGTGGTATCAAATCAAACATATGAGGAAACCACTCTCTAATCTAGAGGTTTGTCAAAGCCTCCTATCATTATGAAAAGTTCAAGGTCAATACTGTTTGTCATAACAACAAACATCAATTATCCTATTCAACCTAACTAGCTCTTGGTGAGACTTTTGATAAAATCTCGTAAGTGAAAATTCTTTAACCTCAACTATCATGAGGTCAATCATCAAACATCATTGAACCTCACCTATCATGAGGTCAATACATCAAATCAACCTCCCCTATCATGAGGTTTATCAATCAAATTGTAATTATTTCTTGCCTATCATGAGGATAATTATCATTAATCAAACATCAAACCTCGCCTATCATGAGGTTGAACATCATCTACTTGATCAGGATCATCAATGATATCAAACCAATGGCTGACACAATAAAAATTTGACAAAATGAAGGAAAAATTTGACAAACTTTATCAATCTAACTTGGAAGCGCTAAAATAGAGTTTCTATGTGCCACAATATTAGAAGCACCATTAAAACACTTAAAAGTGCTAAAACAAGTGCTCAAAGTGCTAAATCATTAAATGCACCATTTCATCAGTTAAAAGTGCTACTTCAGGTGGTCATAGCACCATTTCATCAGAAGCGCTATTATATTGGGTGAATGTACTAATCTATCGAGTCAATGCACTAAACTAATCAAAGCACTAAAACAAAGAGTGAAAGTGCTAAAAAACCTATACTAGGTGCTAAAAAACCTATCCTAGGCGCTAAAACATCCTACCTAAGCACTACAAAATTCAACCTAAACACTCAAACATTAAAAGTGCTAAAATAGATGACAAAAGTGCTACATCGGCATGCAAAAGTGCTAAAAGAAACACAAATTTTAAAATCCAAAAAAAAACACACCAAACAAAAAATGCACGTAAAATGAGGAGGTTAACGAGTACGTATCGGAGGTCCATAAGTGATCGGGTAGTAGTGTCGTCGCACACACTCAAATCGGTGGGTGTGGTAAGGAATCAACATCTTGCTCCAAATTGATCAAAATACGATCTCTCACAAAATTTACAAACTCAAATTGCACAAATGAGTTTAAAATCACCCCTTTTGACATTTTATAGGTTATTTAAGGTGGATTTTTGTGAGATTAATTAATTCTTTTTAAAGGAAGATTATTTTAAATTCATCTAGGGGAAATGTTCTACATTATAAATCAGGAAATAAATTATTTCTTCATCGAATCATCATAGAATCATAAAAATTTCATAAAAATTTGAAAAATTATGAAGAATTCAAAAAATAAAAAATTCATCAATTTATCTCCCGAGGGGGCATATATTCATCATTTGAAAATCAACGTCTGGGGAATACTAATTTTTTTTTGTTGATATTGGCAGAAACAACAAAATTTTCTTTGAAGCAATATGTAAACACATCACTTCAAAGAGGGGCAAAATGTATACACCTAAAAATGGTCTAGATAATCTAATTAATTAAATACAAATTATTTGATTAATTAACCTTAAATTCATCTACTATTAAATAAATAGAAATATTTATTTATACTTCATTCTTCTAAACTCTTCAAATTTTAAATTATTCTATCTTAATTAAATAAGAAAACTTCAATAGCTTGTATTATTTAATTATCTAAGTCATGTTTCCTCTTAATTAAATAAAGTATCATAAAGATTTATTTAATTATCATATCCCTTTTTATTAAAAAAGAAAATTTCAAATATTTGTTTTATTTAATTAAATATTTTTGTTTTGTTAAATTTGAATAAATCAGTTTATTCGAATAAAGGGAAATTTTCCTCTATTCACTCACCTACCAAATTAGATAAAACATCTAATTTATTTCAATTGGCATTCACGAGAAAGCTATCGAGAAAAAATTGCAGGTAATCCTCTTCAATCTCTTTCCACTGATTCTTCCTATCATCTAGCCTAATGTTTTCATGGGGAGAAACCATTCCCACGATCGGCTCACATTTCTTCATCTCTTACCATTGAATCCTCCAGATCAAATCCAAGCCTTTGTTGTGTTGCCCCATCATAGGATGCTACTGTGAATCTATATGTATAGCCTTCTTAAATAGAATCTTAATCTCATCTTTGTGCAAACTTACTTGGCAGGAATAGCAATCATGAAATCAAGCATCTTAGCAATATCAATATCCTTTAGCAATAGTAATCATAGCATCAGTAGAATCAATATCATGGCTGTGTAGTAGATTACTGTAGCTTCCTCTACTCATATTCATGTCAGCATAGATTATAGTAGGTTCATCATATCATCTAGAAATCACCATACAGGATTAGATTGTTGCATTTAGCAACATCTCATTCTCTACATTAGCATTGTAATAATCAGAATGCTTAGAAAATTTGAGAGCCCTATGACTTAATAAATCTTTGGAGATAGAGAACAATATGACGCTTTCAATAGATTCTTTCTTTAAATTAATTTAAATACTGTTGAATCTTTGATATAATGTCTTATTAAGAAATGTTTTCAGTTATTTCATTCTTTACTTATTCCACACTTACACTTTATTATTTAAATTTATATATCAAGCATATATTCAATTTATCAATGCACATTTGTTGTATTTGTGTGATATTACTAATTGATTTCCCCAAAGGAATTAAAATCCTTCTAGTCAATCAAAGTAATCTGAAAGTATTATTAGGATTAGTAAGAAGAACTATATAATTAGGATTGTCAATCTATCTCCAATTTGGTGTTATATGTGTTCTTGAATAATTTATTCAATTGGTTCTTTCAAGTAAAAATTAAAATCCTTTTGATAAATTATAAGTAACTTGGTTATGTCAATTGGATAAGTAACCAGAGTTTGTCAATCACTTTCCTGCATGTTTATACAAGTTATAAACCAATATTAGTGTGCCAAATAGTTAGAGTTACTACCAAATACAAGTCACTTGTCTTATATTTTCATTTGACTCCATTTACCCAAAAAGGCACTAGTGTTATCCATTCCATAATTTAGTTTTATCAAATTATTTTCAAAACTTCACATCTATTACCTGAACATATTAAATTTCACCTTGAAATTGCTTATACAATTTATACCAAATTAGGATTACATCTCTCCACTCCCAATTTCCATTGTGGATAGATTGGTTAAGTAGAAAATAGACATTTTAAGTTTGCCTCATTTACATAGTTATACCCGCCTAGGTTTGGAAGAGCCTGAAGAGAAGAAGGTTCAAATACATTATTTGGCCTTGTTCATTAGCCTGAAATGTACCAAGAGCTTGGAAATCTCTTGAGGTTTTTTAACCAACATTTTTGAGACATAACACCTTTCAAGCCTGAAATGGGACAAATGTCTACTTGGTGAGGATTTCAAAAAATTTCTCATAAAATTTAAAATTTATCACCCACTTGCAACATCATCCATATTTTCGAGTGGATCATATCATCCATGGATGTATTTCTTTTTATGCTGATTTTGTTAAAGGGCATGACAAAGATCTTACTTTCAGGGTTGAACCTTTGGGATGGCATCATCATCCCTCATAGATGATTCAATCATGTTTTAGATAGGTTGTGATGGAATGTAATTATCTTCTAACAATGTATCTTCGTGGAACTTCTACAGATTCTGGAGTCATTAATGAGGCGGCCCAAGAATTTATGAGAAAAGATCACTATGATCTAATCAAACTCTAGATCAGGTTGTGGTCAGTCAAGTGAGAACATCTAGAAGTTTTTTATCTCTTTTATTTTTTGGTAGATGTTCTTTCTTCTTGCTATATAAAAGGGTTTGCAGTAGTGGAGGAGGGAGTTAGTTTTTAGTTAAGAAAATATTTTTTGGGTTTTAGTTTAGAGATTGTTTAAAATAGATTTTTAGATATAACTATTTATGCTCTATGGAATGTATTATTTATCAAGACTATTAATCATATTGGAATCCAAACTTTTCTTTCATTTATTTTCTTTCAAAACAAAAATTATTAAGGATAAGCTTTTGAAATTTTGCATGTTATGGCCTTTATCATGAATTTCCACCTTTTTTTATATCATTTATTTTGAAAGCTTTGTGTCAAGTTTTTCCTTGATAGCCTAGATAACTATTCTACATGTTATTAGCTTCTACATTTAAAAGTTCTCTTTTAGAAAAAAAATCATGTTATTATACTCTTTCATTTTATGTAGAAGATTATGCTGAAAGACATATTATGCTATAAGAGCAAGAGTAGTCCTATGAATGTCCAAGTATCTTGATAATGTTTGGGGTTTCTTGCTTCTGTCAAACCTTAATGGATGCTTCCCATGGAAAGATTTGAATGATCTCATTGTGATTTTTATCCTTTTTTGTTTCATTCTCTTCCCAACTAAACCATAGATTTTTGTGACTAGGAATGCTAGGTCTCTTTTGGTCAATTAGGGTCTTTCACCTAATGAAAAGAGATAGATGCCACACCCAAAATCTAGGTGGTTCACTCAAGTTAAGATATGTATGATGTTATTAAGGATAAATTAAATGATCTATATGCAACTAAGCTAAGTAATGGATTGATTATGAATGCAAAACCTAAGAAACAAGTGATGTTTGAAAAAACATTGTGTTATGCAAAAATGAATGCAAAACTTAACAAAAATGAACCAAACTGAAAGTGTGCACCTAGAATCTTGATGAAGGCTGGAAATTGCCTCTAAATTTTTTCTAATGTTGATTTTCAAGCCTGGTAGGACTCATTTTCCATTTTGGGTGAATCAATCCCAGTTCTACAAAACTGAGCCGCAACCTGTTTCTGGCAAAAGGGTATCTAAAAATGAAAAAAACACAAAATTGACCTAGAAGTGGTTCTCATTCACCACCCATGGAAAATGAGTCCACTTTTGAATTTTTGAATTTTCAAAAGTGGAATCTAGAGCTTTCGATCTACACTTTGACTTCCTACAGGTTTTTTCTTTTGAAACTCTAATTTATGGGTTTGAAAGTGATATTTTGTTGATATTTCAACTTGTTGAATAAAGATAAGACTTGAGAAACCTTGCAACTTTATCTTCAATGATTTCCAAGCTTCCTAGAGTCCTAAGTTTCCAAACACACAAGACAAGAGAGAGAGAGAGATGTTGAATGTTAGGGCATGGGGGTTTGCCTTGGTCAAACCCCTTTTAGGTAATTAAACAAAAATAGAGAAAGAATATAGTAAAACATGCAATAATGGAGTTGATTACCTTCTCATGTGTTTGATCTTGAAAGTATACAACAAAACATGAAGGATCTACCCTTGAATATCTGAAAATTGATCTTGAATGACTTGTAATGTTAAAACCCTAAGTTACTTGGCTTGAGATGGAATATTGGTGGATGAATGATGAAAAATGGATGGGAATTAGGATTAAGGGATTTATATTTATAGGCAATTCACATTATTTTCCTATTGATACCTCATCATAGGCTGACATGAAGAAATAATAAACTTGAATTTCACTTTTTTCTCGGTCAAAGGTCAAAATTGGGCCAAATGGGATTGATTCACCACACATGGTGAATGGGTCCCACTTGGATGGGGCTGATTCACCATGCATAGAGAATGGGTCTCACAACGGCCAATTTGACAGCTAATATGCCATGAGATAAGGAAATAAGGTTTAAATTTAAAGTTTGTCAGGTATTTGATCAATTTAAGCCTCATAATGCACAATATGGATTAATAGGGGCATATTAGTGATGATGTAAAGGTTAATTATGGCTTGGGATAGATAATTCAATGTGAAAGGGTTATTTAATACAATTTACAATACTAAGATGAGGTCCACATAGCCTAGGAAGGCACAAGAACCAATGTGAATGTGTGGGACACATTACAATACTAGTTTAACAATAAGTTTAAGTTATAAGCCTCCTAGATTGATGCACTAATGTTATTGAACACATTTAATAATGTTTAATTAGGGATAAATAGGTTCATTAGGTCTGGAAAATCGTGAAAGTATCTTACAACACCTTTACAAGACGTCGTTAAATGCATTTGAAAGGGTTCAATACCTAGCATGGATGCATAAAATGCCTCACAACACTTGAATCAATGCCTAATTAAGTCCAATTTATCATGAATTAATCCCATGTCAAGCAAAGGGTACTTTCTTCTATGGCACATTTAGTCCCCACTTTAGTGAGAGGATGGACTTGCTTCAAAATCACACTAAAGTAGACATTCAAGAGAGATTTGAGTGTTTAGATGTAGATGAAAAAGAATGAGAAAGATCAAAGGAGGTGGCCAAGCCCCCAAGATCAAATATCCTAAGTCAAACCATCAAGATATAAAATCATGCAATGGCAAGAAAGAGAAAGATGAAAATGAAAAGTTGGATCAAGCTTTGATCATTTGTCTAGCTAGTTGTGGATTAGATCTAGGCTTGTTTCTTTCAGAAAGAAAATGAATACTCACTCTAGGGTGATGGAACTCTTGGTTTTCTATCAAGTGAGAAGTCCACAACATACTCACTATGGGCCCATGAAACTTTTGATTGTCCGTGGGGTGATAAATCCCAAAGGTTAGAAACATAGGCTAGTTTGTATGTACTCAAACACATAGGTGCCTATGGGGAAATTCATGCCTCAGAATGGAATTTCCACTCAACCATACCAAATTTATACCTTCTGATAACTTTAGTAAGGTGTCACAAAGGGAAAATGGTTTTTGAGCTCTATGAGGTAAGCAAAACTTGATATGCTTGACACTCATAAACATTGTTAATGCAAAAGTGTAAGGATTGTTCAAAGGGATTTTTCTTAATTCATGCAAGGTCTCATCTTAGGGAAAGACATGCTTAACATATCCAAGAGAGGATAAATCAAAATAAGTATCTTTTTTTTCAAGGGAATCAATCCCAATGACTCCACCAAGAAAAGGATGCATTGCAAGAAGAAATATATCATACAATGAAATGTGAGTGGTGATGTATGACCCCACTTTAAAGCGATTGCAAACACCCGTACTATGAACAATTTCTTTAAAGTAGAAGAGGAAATGAGAGTTTGCTTGGAAAGCCCTATTCCAATTCATATGTTTTCAAGAAGCTACGTCATGAAAAATGGAAATATGTCATATGAAATCCAACTTAAGGCATGTCATCCATGTCCCAAGCTTTCCCTTATATGTTCATGAAAGGTTAATGACTAGCCAAAAGAGGCAACAACAAGTAACATACAAGGAAAAAGCTATTGAACCCCTTTCCCACACTAAGTGCATGACAAAGGTGAGATGAAATGATTAATGAAATGCATGCTAGAGTGAAAATCAATGTCAATTAGAGGAATTAGGTGCCCCCATATAGGGAAGAATACCAAACTCTTGAAAATGTTGGATTTTGTGACTCAAAGCCTTACATTCATTAGTGGAGTGTCCATGAAATCTATGATATGCAAAAAATGAAGTCTTGTAAAACCATTTATTTTGAATTCTGGGAGGGAGGGTGATCAAGTGATCTTGGAGGAGTCTTGACAAGATGTCCCCTTGATCAATAGTGGAAGGTGGTCGTGTTGCTTGAATCAAAGATACATCTTGCTTTCTAGTGGTTGTCATATCTTCATAAGACTCTTTAGATTGTGAGATTTTATTCTCTCCATAAGATGATATAAAATCTAATGAATTCAAATCATGAGAATTTTGGGAGATGACATTGACATTAAGTGAAGGTGTAGTTGTTTGTGTCATATTTTGTAAAGGATGATTTTCAAGACCACTATTGTCAATGAGTTTAGGATGGATGACAATTAAGGTTGATTTAGGAGTATTTTGTGTGATATTATTGATGGTGAGTGAAGGTTTGTTGATCTTGGAAATAAGGAAATAACCAAGACCATGAGTCATTTGTTGTGTATTGAGCTCAATAGGGTTGAAGATACCTTGTTCTTGAGCACCACATCCTTTTCCACTATATTCCTATTGTTTCATGAGTTCATAAAATTTTCCATAAAGCTTCTTCATTTCTTTTGGATCAGGTGGTGGTTGGTCATAAGCATCATCAAAGGTGACTGTGTAGTTTTCTTCTTTGTCTAAAGTGTTGGAGGTAGATTCTTCCAAAAGGTTGTCTGAATTTTGTGTTTTCATGATGGTTGGTTATTCTTGTTTCTCATCATTCTTTTGTATGATTATATAATCCTCTGTAAATGATGGTGTGATTCTAAGGATCCCCAATCATCACCAAATAATTTAGACAGTGATTTTGTATTCTTTTGTTCTATTTCAAGAGGGTCTATATTGGATGTTGGAATCAATGTTTTTAGAGGACTTGTAGCTCCTTTTTCAAGCTGCAAGCAACTTTCAAGCTCAAGATCTACTTCAACTCTATAAATGTTATTTTTATGGACATATTTCATTATACAATGAAGGGTTGAAGGAACTGCATTCATCTCATGAATCCATGGTCTACCTAAAAGAATATTATACAAAAGATCATAAGGCATGACATGAATAGGATTTTGGAAAGTAGCCACCCCAACTGTAATAGGAAAAGTGATTACACCAAGTAGTTTCTTTGTTGTATTATCAAATCCTAGAATAGATACATAATCAAGTATTATGTGTGACTTGTCACCACGCAATTTATCAAGGAGGTTCACTCTACACACATTAAGGGAAAAACCTATTGGACTCAAGTAATAGTGAGAGGGGGGTGAATCAGTGTTGTGCAATTCTTAACATTATTAATCTATTCTCTTTAAGTGTCTATAAAATTCAATCAAAATAAAGATGCATGAACATAGAACAATAAGCCACAACACCATAACACAAGGATTTTTATGTGGAAACTCAGTTAAGGGAAAAACCATGGTGGAAGTCAATCCACAATTTGAGTACTCCAAATATAAGTGTTTTACAAAATGGGGAATGTACTTGCATTTAGGCACACTGCCTAGAGTTCACTACTCAAAATCATGATGGCTCACTTCCTTACAAAAGATTTGGATTACATCAAAATGTTGAACTAAGAAAATAACATCTATAAATGCCTGCTTACAGTTCTAGTTAGGCTCATAGATTAGATTCTGGACCTTCTGTCTTATTCTACACTTCACTCTGCTCTGCCTTAAATTGCTTCAAAAATCCTCTTCTGCACAAATGAAAATCAATTAATTTATCTTTTGATATTTTTAATACACATCCACACACACACCAAAATGAATTTACCAATCTCATATATATATCCGCTATCAAGAATTTAGTCGCTATATGTTGGATTCAATAAAATAGAAAATATCTTCCAACTATTAGCTCAAATCATGAATAACATTTAATGCGCATCCATCAAAGTCAGCCATAGCATAGTTAGAACCAAGAAAAAAATATCCAACAAAAAAATACTTCAAACAATTCCGCCTTAAACATTCGCAACGCCTTACATTTACTTAGTTTGCCTTCATATATTGATGAACAAAAAATCAAATGACCAGATCCCATAACTCATACACCACTTGATGCAATAGCACAAAACTTGAGAATAACACATTTCATATATCCAACGACCTTCACTGAGATCCACAACCAAAACTATTAAACTGATAATGCAAACCACTTGACGAATTCAACTTCAAGTTCTTCACTTTGTCTTCTTGTATAGACAAATGTTGACATGTGGAACAGATCAATGAATTTATTGGAACATGGATTCTAGTTTTTTCATTCATGGAAACTAAAGTCATTCATCTAGTCCACATGTCAGCATTTGTCTACACCAAAAGGAAGAGTGAAGAATAGGGTATCTAGTTGAAGCTTGAATTTGTAAAGTAGTGTGCATTACTAGGCTATCAGTTTTGGTTGTGGATCTTAGGAAAGGTCATTGGGTATATGAAATTTCTTACTCTCTATTTTTGGTTTTGTCATGTCAAGTGGTGTACGAGTTAGGAGATCTGATTGTTTGATTTTCTATTCATCTTTATATGAAGGATGACTAAGTGAATGTTTGGTGTTGCAGATGTTTAATATAGAATTGTTTAAAATATTGTTGTGTTCAAATATTTTGTTTTGGGTCCTATCTATGCTATGGCCAACTTTGGTGGATGAGCATTAAAAGTTATTCATGATTTGAGCTGAAAGTTGGAAGATATTTTCTATTTCATTGGAGCCGACATATAGCAATTGAAATCTTGGTAGTAGATATATATATGAGATCGATTAATTCATTTTGGTGTGCATATGTGTGAGTTCGATATGTGTTGATGTGTGTGCAAATATCAGAAGATCAGTTGAGTGATTTTATTTGTGCAGAAGAGGATTTTTGTGAAGTGAATTAAGGTAAAGTAGAGTGAAGTGCAAAATCTAATAGCAGGTCAAGAATTTGATCTATGAGCCTAACCGAAACTGTAATTAGGAATTTGTAGATGCTATCTATTCAATTCAACCTTTTTTTGTAATCCAAATCTTTTGTAAGGTAGTGAGCCTTCGTTATTTTGAGCAATGAGCTCTAGGCAGTGTGCTTGAATGCAAGTGAATTCCAATTTTTTAAAACACTATATTTGAGTACTCAAATTATGGATTGACCTCCACCATGGTTTTTCCCCTAACAGTGTTTCCACGTAAAAATCCTTGTGTTATGGTGTTGTGGCCTATTGTTTCATGTTCATGCATCTTTCTTTTGATTGAATGTTTTAATCACTTGAAAGGATAGATTAATAAAGTTTAAAATTTCTCAACACTAATTCACCCCCCCTCTCAGTGTTGCTTGAGTCCAATAATTGGTATCAGAGCCAAGTTCCTTTGAAAAAGTTTAACAACTTGAGGTAGATATTGGAATGTAATAGACTATGGTAGTCTTCAACAACAACTTTTGGTGGAACTTGATGATCTTGATTAGTCTAAGGTAGAATTCTAGGAATTGAAAGGAAATCTTAAGGATGCTGGGAAATTCATTTAGAATTTGAAGGATTGGGTTATTAAATCAAGGAAAAGGAGAAAGGACCTTTGTGATAAGAGAAAGAAAAAAGAGGGAAAAATTATTGAAGAAAACAAAAGGATGGATGATGATCATCTGAATCAAACCTTGAAGGAAATAACTAAAGAATGTGAAAAACTGGCTAGAGACAATGCTACCCTAAAGCATGAGATCTAATCCATGATGATAAAAATGACTAAGGCTATTGAAGATAGAAAGAAGAAAGAGTAATATCTTTCCTAGTCCCTAAAAGAAAGATCTAATGAATGCAACAGAGTAAATGGAGAATTCATTTAGTTGGAAATGGAACTGCAACAATCCAGAGACAATGAAGAATAGCTTAAAAAATATATTGTTATTCTTAGAGATGAGTTAGCTATTGAAAATGAATACAACGAGAAGTTCAAGAACAATTTTGTTAAGATTGATGACCTGACCTAGGGAAAATAATGCAAATGATAAGCAAGGTCTTGGTTATGAAAAGGGAGAAAGTTATGAATCTAGACAAAGGATTTTCATGCAAAAAAGGCATCTGGTAAGACAACCTAATGCTAAAAAATTCAATGGATATTTTTTTTATTGCAATAAATTTGGTAATATGGCCACTCAATGTAGAAGTAAAATGAAATGAAGTTATTCATCATTTTACGATCAGTGCTTCAATTGCAATAAATTTGGTCATAAGTCAATTTAATGTAGAAATGTGTTAAACAACTCTATCAATAGAAGGAATGTAGAATGTTATACCTATGGAAGATTTGGGCATATTTCAAATCAATGCAAATCAAGATGAAATCAACAGAATGACTAGTCTAGACAAGGAGATGTGTGTTTTAATTGCAACAAATATGATCACATTGCAAGATTTTGTAAAAACAAGAATATGGATAGAAGAGGTTTGGTATACAAAGACAAAAATGCGCAGAGAAATGATAAAGGAAAAGGGAAAGTGATTATGGATGAAATAAGAGATCAAATCAATAATACATGGGTGAAGAAGATTTCATCTATTGTAGGAAATGATCCAACACTAGAACCTACTTTTGGTAACATTTTTGGGAACTAGTCTTAGCCCTTTGGCGTAGGGGGAGTTGTCAAGAAAAATCCTTGAAACCCCCTACCAAAAATTGACACCAGGATGTAGATGATTGTAGTAGTTGCACTATTGATCTACAGATGCTATGGAATTAGTTGGAAAGGATATTGTGTTGAGTTAAAGGTCCACAAAATTTTTTGGTTGGCAACTGATAAAATAGGGTATCTAGATAAGTTAGGGAAAAAGCATTTATTACAATAAAATTTAGTTGTACAAGATATAAAAGGGGAGTTGAAACCCTCATTTTCCACTTTGTGTCAAAGAAAAGGAGTGCACTCTACATCAAAATTTTGAAAGTGTAAAGAGAATTCGGTGGTGAAACCCTAATCCATCAAGTACTTCAATTCTATTGAGAAATTTGGTGTGTGGTTGAAGAATTTATTTGGTATTTTTAAGTCATGCATATGGAAGGTAAAATGGAACAATTCAAAGGAATGGTAAAATTCGATGAGTATAGTAGTGAGAAGATTAGAGCTAAAAGAAACATGTTGTTGAATGATGAATTGAAATGGTTAAATGGAGCAAAAAACAAAAGCTTGGATATTTTGAGTGAATTTTCTTATTTCAAAAATGAAAAAATCGTTGAGTTCATTCTAAACATATTGAATGATGATAATCTAACTTTGGATAAATCCTACTATATCTTGAAAGAAGTGATCATAGTAGTAACTGGGTTATGTAAGGTCAGGGAAGTACTGAGGAAGAAATCAATCTGAAATAAATAAGTCAAAACCCTAACTAGAGTAACTGGTGACCAAAGGGCATTGATAATATCCACCATTAAGGATCTAGTGACAAGGTACATTGCACATGGAATATCTTACAAAACCTTTTTCAGAAACAAAGAAGGTGCTACTTCGATAGGTGTAGTTTGTACTTCACACAAGATGATAATGGAAGATCAAGATTTTGATCTTTGCAGATTGTTGAAAGATCAACTAATGGATAACATGCAATTGACAAAGGAAACAGATTACCCTTTCAGGTTTGGTACTTTGGTTATATTCCTTGTGATGTATTTTCTAAATTGTTTACCCCTGAACAACAATGTAACATGGGAAGAGAGTGAACTAGTTTGCAAGAAAATTTACTTATACTTTAACAATTTGGAAAACTATGATCAAGTATATGAAAGTTTCTTTAAGAGTTTGCTAAGAAAGTTTGGTTCAACTGGTGTTTCCATTTCAGTAAGAGGACTTGAAGTTGGTTCCTCCTCCAGTGAGATGGAGAGAAAGAAGAGAAGAACAAAGGAAATTATTGTCTGTACTCCACCAACATGAAAGACTCTAAAAGTTGAAGGGAAGGGAAAAGAATAAGTGATTGTGGACATACCAAATGAGGAATTTGATGAGGAATTTGAGGACACCCTTGGAAAATAACTAAAAATAGCTAAACCAGAACAAGAAAAGGAAATGGAAGAAGGAAGTGAAGAAGAAGGTAATGTAAACTAAGGAAGATCTAATGCAGCTTATTCATGAGGAAGATGAAATGTATAAGATTATGAACATGTGGTCTATCAAACCTTCATATGAGCAGGACATGATCTTAAGTGTACTAAGTGCTCATTTTGTGCACAATCATATCAAATTGGAGAGTTTCTAGAATAAGTTGCTAGAAGAGATGATTGAATGTATCAAGGAAATCATGGAATTTGAATCTTAGAATAAGGAAGAAGAAGAAGTGATTCTACACCTGAAGAAGAAATACAAATTGTCACTTACCAAGCTAAAAAGTCACATGAATGAACTAAGACAATGCATTAGCACTGCAAACAACATTTATAACTATTATCTTTGATGGCCTCATGTAATCAGCAAGTACAAAGAGAAGCTGGAACAAAATGAAATAGAGTTGAACAATATTGGTCAAAAGTTTGAAATGTCTGAGGATGTTGATGGTGCAATCAAGAAAAGAATTCAGGAACTATAGTCAGAACATACAAATTTTTAGAGCACCATGAACAAGATTATTGACACTTTTTGGAAAGTGAAGGACATAACCGAATGTAGGATGGAACAATTGATTGAGATAATAAGGAAGGGAGAAGTATTGGAAGATGTCTTCACCATTCTGGAATCCCTCAACAAAATTATCAACTAGAAATCTAAGAATAACAACATGATCATAATCACTAAGATTACAATGGAAGCATCGAAGAAGTTTCTTCTGGATTTGACGCATAAAAAAATCTTCAATTCAAGATTGTATTTCTTCAAGTTTTTGAATCAATTTTTGCACAAGTAAGTTTTTGTTACACTTCAAATGGGGAGAACGAATTTTTTTTGTCACTGATGTCAAAGGGGGGAGAGAGAGCAATGAAAAATTCCTTATCAAGCTTAGGGGGAGTTTTGTCACCTATGGAATTTTGAAGCTTTGAAGGTTCTAACACTTAGTCATTTTTCACTAAGTGTTTCCATCAATGCAAAAGGGGGAGATTTTTGGAATATAGCTTCTAGTGTTGTCATTGATGGAAACTAAAGTCATTGATCTAGTCCACATGTCAACATTTGTCTATACCGAAAGGTAGAGTGAAGAATAGGGTATCCAATTGAAGCTTGAATATGTCAAGTAGTTTGCATTACCAGGTTATTAGTTCTGGTTTTGGATCTTAGGAAAGGTCATTTTCCATATGAAATTTCTTACTCTCAAGTTTTTTGTTGTTGCATCAAGTGGTGTACGAGTTAGGAGATCTAGTTGTTCGATTTTCTATTCATCTGTATATGAAGGCTTACTAAGCGAATGTTTGGTGTTGCAGATGTTTAAAATGGAATTGTTTAAAATATCGTTGTGTTTGAATATTTTGTTTTGGGTCCTATTTATTCTATGGATGACTTTGGTGGATGCGTATTAAAATTTATTCATGATTTGAGTCGACAGTTGGAAGATATTTTATATTTCATTGGAGCTAACATATAGTGATTGAAATCTTGGTAGCAGATATATATATGAGGTTGATTAATTCATTTTGGTGTGCATATGTGTGAGTTTGATATGTGTTGATGTGTGTACGAATATCAGAAGATCAGTTGAGTGATTTTATTTGTGTAGAAGAGTATTTTTGTGAAGTGAATTAAGGAAGAGTAGAGAGAAGTGTAGAATCTGATAGAAGGTCTAGAATCTAATCTATGAGCCTAACTGGAACTATAATTAGGCATTTGTAGAATTTATCTATTCAGTTCAAAAAAAATTTGTAATCCAAATATTTTGTAAGGAAGTGAGCTCTAGGAAGTATGCCTAAATGCAAGTGCATTCCCATTTTGTAAAACAATATATTTGATTACTCAAATTGTGGATTGACCTCCACTGTGGTTTTCCCCCTAATAGGGTTTCCATGTAAAAATCCTTGTGTTATGGTGTTGTGGCTTATTATTTCATGTTCATGCATCTTTCTTTTGATTGAATGTTTTAAGCACCTAAAAGGATAGATTAATAAAGTTTAAAATTGCTCAACATTGATTCACCCCCCTCTTAGTGTTGCTTGAGTCCAATGGTCTTTCAGTATAGTCAGATACTATAGTGTAGACTAGATCAATGTCTTCAGTTGCCCTTAATGACAACACTAGAAGCCATATGCCAACAATCTCCCCCTTTGGAATTGATGGCAACATTTAGTGAAAAATGACTAAGTGTTAGAACCATCAAAACTTCAAAACGCCAAAGCTGAAAATAGTCAACAAAACTCCCCCTAAGTTTGATAAGGAATTTTTCACTACTCTCTATCCCCCTTTCACATCAATGACAAAAAGATAATAAAATATTTTCTTTCTCTCCCTATGAAGTGAAACCAAAAACTTATGCAAAAACTAAAGGAATAAAACTGCTATTTGAAGATTATTTTGTACTTTTCCTTCATCTCCGGAAGAAACTACTTCCATGCTTCCACTGCAATCCTAGTGATTATGATCATGTTGTTATTTTATGATGTTCAGTTGATAATATTAATGAGGGATTCTAGAATGGTAAAGGCTTATTCCATTACTTCTCCCTTCCTTAATATCTCAATCAATTGTTCCAACTTACATTAAATTATGTCCTTCACTTTCTAGAAGGTTTCAACAATCCTATTCCTAGTGTTCTGAACATTTGTATGCTCTTCTTACAATTCTTGAATCCTTTTCCTGATCGCACCATCTTGATCCTAAGACATGTTAAAGTTTTGTCCAGTATTTTTTAGTTCCATTTCAGTTTGTTCTAGCTTCTCCTTGTACTTTTTGATTGCATAAGGCCATAAAAGATAATAGTTATAAATGTTGTTTGTTGAGCTTATGCATTGCCTTAGTTCATTCATGTTCCTTTTTAGCCTGGTAAGTGATAACTTGTATTTCTTCTTTTGGTGTAGGATCACTTCTCCTTCCTCCTTGTTCTGATATTCAGAGTCCATGGTTTCCTTCATACATTCAATCAACTCTTCTAGAAATTTATTCTACAAACTCTCCAATTGAATATGATTGTGCACAAAATGAGCATGTAGTACGCTTAAGATCATGTAATTCTCATATGAAGGTATGATAGAGCATATATTCACAATTTTATGCATTCCATCTTCCTCATGAATAACTACAATAGCTCTTCCTTGGTTAAATCACATTCTCCTTCACTTCCTTCTATCATTTCCTTTTCTTTTTCTAATTCATCTATTTCTAGTTCTTTTGCTAGGGTGTCCTCAGATTCCTTATTAGATTCCTCATCTAGTATGTCCACAACCACTTGATATTTCCATTTCCCTTCAACTTTTAGAGTCTTGCATGCTAGTGGAGTACTAATATCAATTTCTTTTTCTCTTCTCTTCTTTCTCTCCATCTCACCAGAGGAGGAACCAACTTCAAGCCCTCTTACCAAAATGGAAATACCAGTTGATCCAAACTTTCTTAAAAAACCCTTAAATAAACTTCCATACACTTGATCACATTTTTTAAAATTATTAGAGTATATGTAAATCTTCTTGCAAATTGTCTCTCTTCCCACATTACATTGTTATTCAGGGGTAAGAATATCAAAAATACATCACAAGGCATATAACCAAAGTACCAAACCTAAAAGGGTAGCCTTTTTCCTTTGTTAATTGCAAGTTCTCCATCAATTGACCTTTTATTAATCCACAAAGATCAAAATCTGATCTTCCATTAGCATCTTGTGTGAAATGTAAACAACACCTGTCGAAGTTGCACCTTCTCTATCTAAAAAAAAGATTTTCTAGGATATTCCATGCACAATGTACCTTGTCACTGAATATTTGATTGTGGACATTATCAATGCCCTTTCATCTCCAATTACTCTAGTTAGGGTTTCAACTTCATTTTTTTGAATTCACTTCTTCTTCGGCACATCCCCAATTTTTCATAACCCAGTTACAGCTGCAATCAATTCTTTCGAGATATAATAGGGTTTATCCAAAGTTAGAATATCATCATTCAATTTGTTTAGATTAAACTCAATGAATTTAGTGCTTTCGAAATAGGGAAATTAACTCCAAATATCCAAGTTTTTTATTTTTTCCTCTTTCAACCATTTTAATTCATCATGAAACACCATGTTTCTTTCAGCTCTAATCTTCTCATAGTTCTATTTATCTATTTTTACCATTCCTTTGATTTTTTCCATTTTCCCTTCCATACACATGTCTCAAAAATACCAAAGAAGTTCTTCAACCACACACCAAATTAAAATTTCTCAATATAATAGAAGTACCTAATGGATTAGGGCTTTGCCACTAAATTCTTTTGACGCATTAAAAATTTTGGTGCAGAGTGCTCTCCTACTTCTTTTCTTTGACACAAAGTGGAAAATGAGGGTTTCAAGTTTCCTTTTATATTTCACACACTTCACTTTTGTTGTAATGAATTCCTTGATCCCAACTTATGCAAATACCCTATTTTCCTAGTTTGTGAAAGATAACTCTTTTGCATATCCTCAACTCAGCATGACGTCCTATCCAACTATTCAAAAAAAAAATATAAATCATCAGTGCATCCACTACACTCACCCACATCCCAGTGTTAGTTACTAGCAGGGGGTTTGAAATATTTTCTTGACAACTCCCCCTAGGCCAAAACCCTTAAACTAATTTCTAGAGGAATTACTAGGATCAAGTTCTAGTGCTAGCTCATTTCCTATAACAGAGGGACACTTATTCACCCATGTCTTATTCATCTGATCTCTTATTTCATCCACAATCACTTTTCCTTTTCCTTTATCATATTTCTACATATTTCTACCTTTTTATATTAGACCTCTTCTATCCATATTCATGTTTTTGTATAATCTTGCAATGTGACCATATTTGTTGAAATTAAAACAAAAAAAAATTCCTTGTTTAGACCAGTTACTCCATTGATTTCTTCTTGATCTGCACTGTTTATAAATATGCCCAAATATTCCACTGGTATAACATCTAACACTACTATTAACAAAGTCATTTGATGCATTTCCACATTCAATTAACTTGTAAACAAACTTATTTCAATTGAAACACTGACCAGAAAATGATGAAACACTTAATTTCATTTTGTTTATATATTGAGTAGCCATTTGACCAAATTTATTGCAAGCAAAATAGTATCCATTAAACTTTTGAGCATTAGGTTATCTTACTGTATGCCTTTTTTCTTTGTTCATCAGATTTCCTTGCTTAAAATTCCTATGTCTAGATATAAAACTTTCTCCTTTCTCATAACCAAGACCTCACTTATCATTTGCATTCTTCTGTCCCTAAGTTAGCTCATTAGGCTTAACAAATATAATCTTGAACTTCTCCTTGTATTCATTTGTAGTATTGAGTTCATCCCTAAGAATAACAATCTATTTTCCAAGCTCTTCTTCATTTTTTCTAGATTGTTGCAGTTCAATCTTTAACTAAATGAATTCTCCATTAATTTAGCTACATTCATTAGATCTCTCTTTTAGGGACTAGACAATATTTTCCCAATTCTACTTTCTTTCTTCAATCTCCTTATTCATCTTCATCGAAATAGACTCCATCTCATGCTTTAGGGTAGCATTGTCTCTAACAAGCTTTTCACATTCTTCAGTTATTTCCTTCAAGGTTTGATTCAAGTGAACATCATACATTCTTTTTCTCTCTTTTTCCTTAATTTTATCACAAATATCCTTTATCTTTCCCTAGACTTAATAATCTGATCCTTCAACTTTTGAATGAATTTCTCAACATCCTTAATATTTTCTCTCAATTCCTGGACATCTTCTTTAGACTGACCAAGGTCATCAAGTGCCACCAAAAGCTCCTACAAAAGACTACCAGAGTCCATTACATTCCAAGATCCACCTCAAGCTATAAAACTTCTTCCGGGGAACTTAGCTTTGATACCAATTGTTGGACTCAAGCAACACTATGAGGGGGGTGAATTAGTGCTGTGCAATTTTTAACATTATTAATATGTTCTCTTCAAGTTTCTATAACATTCAATCAAAAGAAAGATGCATGAACATAAAAAAATAAGCCACAACACCATAACAAAAGAAATTTTACGTGGAAAACTTGTTAAGGCAAAAAACATGGTGGAGGTCAATCCACAATTTGAGTACTCAAAATATAAGTGTTTTACAAAATGGGGAATGCACTTGCATTCAGGCACACTGCCTAGAGCTCACTACTCAAAATTAGGAAGGCTCACTTCCTTACAAAATATTTAGATTACTTAAAAATGTTGAACTGAGAAAATAACATCTATACATGCCTAATTATAGTTCAGGTTAGGCTCATAGATCAGATTTTGGACCTTTTGTTTGATTCTACACTTCGCTCTACTCTGCCTTAATTTGCTTCACAAAATCCTCTTCTGCACAAATGAAAATTGCTTAACTTCTCTTCTAATATTCACAATACACATCCACACACACACACCAAAATGAAATAACCGATATCATATATATATCCGCTATCAAGAATTTAGTCACTATATGTCGGCTTCAATAAAATAGAAAATATCTTCCAATTGTCGACTTAAATCATGAATAACATTCAATGCACATACATAAAAGTTGGCCATAGCATAGTTAGAACCCAAAACAAAATCTCAAAAAAAAAAAAAAACTTCAAACAATTCCTCCTTAAACATCTCCAACACCTTACATTCACTTAGTTGGCCTTCATATATTGATGAATAGAAAATCAAATGACTGGATCCCATAACTCGTACACCACTTGATGCAACAACACCAAACTCAAGAATAACACATTTCATATATCCAAAAACCTTCCCTGAGATCCACAAGAAAAACTATTAAATTGATAATGCAAACCACTTAACGAATTCAACTTCAATCGAATACCCTGTTCTTCACTTTGTCTTTTGGTATAGTCAGATACTATAGTTTAGACCAGATCAATGACAACACTAGAAGCCATATTCCAACAAGAACCATTATCGATAAAGGTTCATTTCATCCCTATTCGATTGTATTGAGCAATGATCATGAACGCTTCATTTTGTTTTCACAACTGTAATAGAGGGAGCTCATGTTGATGGAAAGTGATGTATATATTGGTTTGATTCATTCGATGGGTTAAAGCTACTAGATCATTTGAAGTTGTACCAGGAGGAACTGCAAATTTTTTTAAGGCTGTTTGAAGAATATTGTGGTAATTTGGTGAGTTCTAAAGTAAATCCCAAAGGGAAATCTTTCTAGGAGTATTCTTTAATTTTTCAACAAGATCATACCCCTTTGTGTATGGGAGGTAACGAGGAGCACTAGGCAGATTGGATAAAGGTAAGGAGGGTGGGGTTGGTTGTGGTGGTTGAGGATTAGTTTGAGTGTTATATGTATGAGCAACAGTTTTATAACTCAACTATTGTGATACATTATTCTAAGGTGGGTAAAGGATAAGTTTAGGTTTATTTTGAGTTTGTTGTTTGCGTGAAGGTGGGTGGAGAGTAAACTTGGGTTTAGGTGAAGGTTTATGTGAAGGGGCATAAAGGATGAGTTGAGGTTGAATAATGTTAACATCCCATAACAAGTGAGAGTATGGATTGTCTTTAAAGGGCATACTATCATTAGTGCCAATGTTATCTTTGTCTTGTATGATGAGAACAACAAACCTCATGTTCTTGATAATTAAGGCTCGGTTCATCCAAACTAACTTCATCACAACTAAGGGAACTATTAATGGTTGAATGTGTGTGATGATGGATAATGGGGAGATTAGGGAAATATTCTATTTGATTATTCATTTTTTCTAAGGTCTCATTCTCTTCTACCATATTATCTACCCTACTAGGAGAGCTTGTAATGTGTTCATCCAAGCTTGAGATTTGTAAAGTAGCTTCATCACAAGTGGGGGAGGCATCAAGTGAAGGACCAATATGGTTATCAAATAGATTTTCCCAAATGGGAGGAGCATTAGGGAAGGGAGAATCAAGGGTGTCATGAGTCTTAATAGGGACATCTTCTAACACCAACCTATCCTCTTTACATCGAGGAGGGATATTGGGAGATGGAAAAGATTGATTGGAATGATCATGGAGACTAGGTAAGGTGACTTGTAGTAATGTGTCTATGATTTCATGTTCTTGTTGTCTAACACTATCCAAAGGGGAATAATGAAATGGACAATCAAGACCCTCAATTCTTGTAACTTCCTTCACCAAGATACCTTTATCACTAATAGGAGAGGTATCAAGAGAAGCACAAGTATGTGTGTTATTATTGTCTACATTACCATTCACACCAATGGGAAATGTGAGATGAAGGATTGTACCAATGGTTTGATCATGTTTCTTAAAGTCCTCATTGTGGTAATCAAAAGTTAACTCATAAGAGGGAATGTTGTACTTATACAATCCACTATTAACAAAATCAAAGCCACATATTTTGAAAGAAAACATGCTATAATGAAAAAGGAAAGAAAGTAAAATGTCATGACGTAAAAGGAAATGAAATTTTTAGTTTTTAAGTAAGCTAATTTATTTTTTACACAATGTAATGATCTAAAAATGAAATGTTGTGAATGCAAAAGTGAAATTAAACAATGCATGAAATGAGCTAGTTTAAGCTAGATCTAATGAAATGCAGGTTACAAAAATGCAACCATGTGATATGGGTAGGTTAAGGCACCAAATAGAAGCTTAAAATAGAGTTTTTAGTTCTGTAAAATGCAGTTTTAGGGGTCAAAAGGGACTGATTCACCTAGGGTGGCGAATGAGTCCCAATATGGAATTTTTTTAGAATTAAAAAAAAAAAAGATGGATTTTGATGTCTTTTGAGTGCTATGATGTAGACCTAAGTTAAAAATGTAGAATTTTAGAGAATCTAAATGAATTTAGATTCCCACAATGCAACCTAAATGCATGTTTTATAAATGCAAAATGTAACACCTAGCATGCAAATGAATCATGCAAACCCTACTACATGGGGAATGCAAGCTAGATCTATGATGATGAAGGAATCCAAATCAGATAAGAAAGTGTTAAAATTAGGTTCACCAAAATGAACCATAGATTTTTGGGTAGGGCTTATAGGCTACTCTTGTGCTCTTAGGATGTTTCACCTAAAAGGAGAGAGATAAACCCCACACAAAATATCTAGCTAGGTTCACTCAAGTTATGCAATATATGATGTAATTTAGACTAAATAAGGTAATCTAAAGCAATTATATGATCCATGTGACTGATCATGTACGCAGAACCTAAGATTTATGCAATGTTGGAAAACACAATGTGATATGAAAACATGAACTAAGAATGAACAAATGCAAAACATAAAGGAAGAAAGTTGATTTAGAGTGCACTTGGGCAGATTCAGAGTGCATGTCAGGTTCAAGAAAATGAACCTTAGCTTTTTGGGACTAGGAATGCTAGGTCTCTTTTGGTCAATTAGGGTCTTTCACCTAAGGAAAAGAGATAGATCCCACACCCAAAATCTAGGTGGTTCACTCAAATTAAGATATGTATGATGTTATTAAGGATAAATTAAATGATCTAGATGCAACTAAGCTAAGTAATTGATTGCTTATGAATGCAAAACCTAAGAAACAAGTGATGTTTGAAAACACATTATGTTATGTAGAAATGAATTGGAAATAAATGCAAAACTTAACAGAAATGAATTAAACTGAAAGTGTGCACTTGGAATCTTGATGAAGGCTATAAATTGCTTCTGAAATTTTGTCGATGCTAATTTTTAGACCTGGTAGGACTCATTCACCATTCTAGGTGAATCAGTCCTAACTCTGCAAAAATGAGCTAGAACCTATTTTTGGAAAAAGGGTATCTAAAAATGCATAAAACAAAAAATTTACTAGGAAGTGGGACTTTTTCACCACCCATGGTGAATGCATCCACTTTTGAATTTTTGAATTTTCAAAAGTTGAATCTAGAGCTTTTGATTTGCACTTTGACTTCCTACATATGTTTGCTTCTAAAACTCTAATGTACGAGTTTGAAAGTGAGATTTTGTTGATATTTTGACTTGTTGAATAAAGAGAAGACTTGAAAAACCTTGCAACTTGATCTTCAATGATTTCCAAGCTTCCAAGAGTCCTAAATCTACAAACACACAAGACAAGAGAGATAGATGTTGAATGTTAGAGCATGGGGGTTTTCCTTGGTCAAACCCCTTTTAGGTAATTAAACCAAAATAGAGAAAGAATGTAGTGAAAAATGCAATAATGGAGTTGATCACCTTTCCATGATGTTTGATCTTGAAATTTTGCAACAAAACATGAAGGATATGCCCTTGAATGTATGAAAATTTATCTTAAATGACTTGTAATGTTAAAACCCTAAGTTGTTTGACTTGAGAAGGAAGATTGGTGGATGAATGATGAAAAATGGATGTGAATTAGAATTAAAATAATTATATTTATAGGAAATTCACCTTATTTTCTCATTAATACCTCATCATAGGTCGACATGAAGAAATAATAAACTTAAATTTCACTTTTTCCCCTCTCAAAGGTCAAAATTGGGCCAAATGGGACTGATTGACCACACATGGTGAATGGGTTTCACCTAGATGGGAATAATTTGCCACACATGGTGAATGGGTCCCACCTAGATGGGACTAATTCACCGTGCATGGAAAATGGATCCCACAAGGGCTAATTTGATAGCTAAGATGCCAGGAGATAAGTAAATAAGTTTTAAATTGCAACTTTTTCTAGTATTTGATTAATTTAAGCCTCAAAATGCATAATATGGATTAATAGGGGCATATTAGTGATGATGTAAAGGTTAATTAGGGATTGGGATATAATTCAATGTGAAAGTGTGATTTAATGCACTTTACAACACCTAAATGAGGTCCACATAGCCTAGGAAGGCACAAGAACCAATGTGAATGTGTGGGACACCTTACAACACTACTTTAACATTAAGTTTAAGTTATAAGCCTTCTATATTGATGTGATAATGTTATTGAACACATTTTATAACATTTAATTAGGTAGAAATAGGTTCATTAGGTCTAGAAAAGAGTGAAAGTATCTTACAACACTTTACAACACCTTTACAAGATGTCATTAAATGCATTTGAAAGGTTCTAATACCTAGTGTGGATGCATCAAATGCCTCACAACTCCTGAATCAAGGCCTCATTAAGTCTAATTTATCATGAATTAATCCCATGTCAAGAAAAGGGTACTCTTTTCTATGACACACCAACAATGAAGGGTTTGAGGCATTTTGTGTTCATCTCATTAGAAGTATGAGATTAGTAATCATTGAAATGTTGTAAAAGCTTTGGTGCATCACCATATTTTTATTTTCTTTGTATTTATTTCCCTCTTTTTCCTAAAAAACCAAAAGAAGAGATGGATTTCTTTAAAAAATCCTAGAGGTCATTCAATGAGGCACAATTTGGTTGCCCACTCACTGAATTTCCCATAAGGTTATTTGGAGAGGCACAAGATTTTATGATCAACATGGACCAGTGTGTAACTATGCATTGCAAATGTGTTTAAGATGAATTTTATTGCTCTACATATCTCCACAGTTATTTTTTAGCTCATGTGATTTTGAAGGTGTGTTGATGATGTTGGTAGCTTACCTGAGTTAAGAGGATTTGAGGTTTGGTGGTTTAGAGGTCATTTTTTTAAGTAATAGTGTATGGTAGATTTTTTTGAGTGTACACACTTTTACATTCTTCGAGTGAAAGTTGTCGCAAAGGGGTTTGTTGAATTTTAGATTGTTTGAGGAATATTCTAGGTCATATTTGAGTTAAGTATGTGGTTCACAAGTCATCCTTGGGTTTGAGGAAGTTTGTACTTTAAATTTTAATGGTGTTTGCATGAGTAATGTCTGCCTTGGTGTTTACAGTACATGCAAAGGATATATATTAATTGTGGTAGTGTGTGGTTGATTGGTGTTGTTTATTTGCATCCTAATTAAGTCTTATGATGTCTGCGTTCACTTATATCTGCCACAAAAGTGTTTTACCATCAACCTATTTTGAATTTGCATGATTAAGGTGCATAGTCAACCTTGTAGAAGGTTTCAAGGTTGAGGATGGTATAAGTATGAGTTGATTTGTTGAAGGATTTGAAGATAGATGTATGAGATGTGATTGATGTGAAGTATAGAGTTATAGACTACAAAATTGAGTGGTGCAATGTGAGCTTTCATGTGTTAGTTTATTAGATGCCATGAGTGGAAGGTGGCTACAATTCTTCAATTAGACTACAAAGGTGTTGATGTCATTATGGTGTATTCCTTGTTGCATTGAGATTATTTTCTCTATGTAATAGTTCTTCTCTATCTTCTTTTCTCTTTTGGTAGTGAGCCCTATTGTATTCGATGTTGATATTATTTATATTGTGAGCTAATCCATACCACGGTTTTTCCCTTCTTGGGTTTTCCACATAAATATGGTATTATCTTATGTATGGTGTTAAGTTGTTCAATTTTCTATTATTTTTTTTTCATCATAATTCATCATAATAGATTTAAGGGATTAAGGAATCAATGTTGATCTAAATGTTAACAATGGTTTTGAAGTTGTAAAGTACAACTGATTCACACCTTAGTTGTCTTTTACATTCAACAATTAGTATCAGAGTAAGGTTCCTTGAAGAAATGTTGACCTCTTAAGCTATATTTGGGATGACACACAAGAAGGAGATCCATATATTTAATGGAATAGAGTATGCATTCTTGAAGACAATGATGGAAGGCTTCTAGAGAATCTAGGATGTGATGTCTGGAAATGAAATTAGAATAGATATACTACACCTACAAATGGTTTGAGCACTAAAGCGAAACTCGAGGTCTTTGAAATCAATAGTAAAGCTATGTATGCTCTCTTCAGTAGTCTTACAAATTTTGAATTAGTACAAGTTATGGATCTGAAAACTAGGGAAGAAATTTGGGCTAAGTTGGAAAGTATTTATCAAGGAGATGTTACAGTCAAACAAGATAAGATGCAAAATTGAAAGACCACATTTGATAACTTGTGGATTTATGAAGCTAAAAAAATTATAAGATATATGTAGAGGGTAGATGAAGTGGTGAGCTCCATCAAAGGACCAAAAGTGGTAAAGAAAATTCTTTGAACCCTTCCTAAAGCTTATAGTCATAAAGTTATTGCTATTTAGGAATCTCAAAATCTAGATTAGTATTCTAGAGACAATTTTATGGATCTTTAATTGCATTTGAGATGAGAGAGTTTGGAACTAACAATGGTGCAAAAGTTGACTCTTTTTAAGGCTGCAAAAATGGAGAATACTAATGAACTAGATCAAGAATATCTTGATGATGCGGAGGCTAACTTTGTGAGAAGGATGAGAAGAGGTACTAGTAAATATAGAGGTAAGATACCTTTAAAATAATTTAGTTATGGAAAGATAGGTCATTATGCTTCAAGATGTCCAAATAGAGTTGTGAATGACAAAAAAAAGGAGAACAAAGGTAAGAGGATTAAGAAAATCTATTATGTTAGAAAACATGAAAGTATTTTTGATAATGAATCTAATTATGGAGATGATTATTCATGGATTTAAAAGATGAATTTGTTTCTTCTAACTTTGAAAGATGTTTGAAAGAATTCCTACAAAGAGAAAGGAAAAGACTGGACGTACTATGGTATCTACTTTTCATGATAGACAAGATAAGAACTATTGTATCATGGATAATGGATGCTCAAATCATAAGGCCAGAAACAAGAGTAAGTTTGATAAACTTAAAAATTATGATGGAGGACTTGTTAGATTTGGAGATGATTCAGGTGCTAAGATATTTGGAAGAGGTTCAATTAGTTTTGATGGAAAGCATAATATTGGAGATGTTTATTATATTAGAGGTTTAAAGCATAACCTCTTGAGTGTTGGAAAAATGTGTTGCAAAGGATATAATCTTATGTCTTAGGATGATGGATGTGAGATCAAAAAGGGTTTGGAATTGTGATTGTTGCTAGAAGGACATATGGAGATGTTTATCAACTAAAGGGTTCCAATCATCATTTCTTTATGAAATAGATCAATGAAATTTGGCTATGGCATAGGATGATGTGTCACTTTAATTTTGATAATTTAGTAAGAATTAGTCTAGTTCAAGCAGTGATAGATCTACCTATGATTACAAAGCCTATTAATGCTATCTATAAGAAGTGTTAGATTGGAAAGAAAACAAGAAGAATATTCAAAGGAAAAGATAATCTTTTATTGGATTACTAGAATTGGTGTATACAAACCTTTATGGTCATACAAGAACAAGAAGTCTTCAAGGTGACAAGTACTTCATGATTTTTATTGATAATTATTGAAGAATTACATGGGTTACTTTTATTAGAGAAAAATCTAAAGCCCTAGATAAATTCAAAGAATTTAAAGTTATGGTTAAGAATGAAATAAATATAAAGATGAAATGGTTGAGGTCTGATAGAGGTGGATAATTCACCTTCAATGAATTTAACATGTTTTCTTATAATCATGGCATAAAGAGGCACTTGTCTTCCTATAGGAAACCTCAAAAAAATGGAGTGGTTGAAAGGAAAAACAAAACTATTCAAGAAGCCGCAAGGAGTATGATGAAAGAAGCTAACCTATTAGAAGTCTACTAGATAGAAGAAATAATACTATTGTTTACATACTTAATAGAGTTCAAGAAAAATAAAATAGCACAAAGACCTCTTATGAGTTGCGGTATGGAAGGATACCTACTATTAAATACTTCAGAGTGTTTGGAAGAAAATGTTATATCAAAAGAGATGAAGAAAATTTAGGAAAGTTTGATGAAATCTATAATGAAGGAATCTTCCTTAGATATTCTATAAAAATCAAAGCCTACCAGTGCTACAACAAAAAAATGAGAGATTTTTGAAAGTGCAAGTGTCAAGGTTGATGAATATTTTTAAAACTTAGTATTGATAGATGCATATGAATTAGATGAACCTGATTGTAGATAAAATGAATAGGCTAAGGAAAATGAAGTACAATTTGAAGAAGAGAAAGAAGCTCCAGAAAGGACCCCTAGAATCCCTAAGTATGTGGAGAGAAATCATTCTAAAGAAAAAATCATTGGAGACAAGAGCAAAGGTGTATTAAAAAGAAGGAAAGCTACTGAATAAAAGGTAAATTTATGTTTACTTTCTCAATTTAAAACTAAAATAGTGTTTGAAGCATGCAAGGATCAACATTGGATGAAATCCATGGAACAATCTTACTATAGATTGAGAAGAATTAGATATGGGAACTTGTCCCAAGACTTGGAAACAAAAAAATAATTGGATCTAAGTGGGTATTTAGAAACAAAATAAATGAGAATGAAGAACTGGTAAGAAACAAGGCAAGGCTTGTGTGTAAGGGCTATTCAAAAGTTGAAGGAATGGATTTTGAAGAGACATTTTCCGTAGTGGAAAGAATGGAAGTTCTTAGGATGTTTTTGGATTTTGTAGCACACAAGGATTTCGAAGATTATCATATGGATGCGAAGTATTTTTTCTTGAATGGATAATTGGAAGAAGAAATATGCATGGAACAACCAAAAGGATTTTAGTTATTAGATAAACCTAACATGGTCTATATATTGAAGAAGGAATTGTATAGACTAAAGCAAGATCATAGAGCTTGTTATACAAGGTTGGATAAGTATTTGATACAACAAGGATTCAATAAATGTAACAAAGATAGTAATATTTACTTTAAAGTTGAAAAATATAAAATCTTGATTGCTGTTGTGTATGTTGATGACATGATTTTTTAGGTAATGAAGCTATGTGCAAAAAAATTGCAGAAGAGATGTAGAAATTGTTTGAGATGTCTATGTTTGGGGAGATGAATTTCTTTCTTGGGATACAAATCAATCAAACAAATAAAGGTATATTCATTTCACAATCAAAGTATTTCAAAGATATTTTGAAGAAGATTGGAATGGAAGACTCCAAATCGGTATGTACTCCTATGATTACTAGTTGCAAACTAAAAAAGAATGATGAGTCCCCTAAGGTTGATCAGAGCAAGTATAGATCAATGATTGGTGTACTACTATATATAACTACTTCTACACTGCATATCATGCACATTGTTTGTCTTGTGGCTAGATTTCAATAAGATACTATAGGGTCACATGTTGTAGGAATGAAGAGGATATTCAAATACTTAAAGGGCACTCCAAAACATTGCTTATGGTATAAAAATGATACTACTTTCACTTTGAGTACTTACATAGTTGCAGATTGGGGTGATTGTGGTGATGAAAAAAAAAGTACAAGTGGTGGTGCATTTTTTCTTGAATGTAGATTAGTATCATGGCTAATAAAGAAATAGGATTCAGTTTCTTTATCTAGTGCAGAGGTTGAGTACATTGCATCAACATCTTACTATACACAAGTGTTGTGGATGAGGAAAATATTGAAGGACATTACAGTGACATATAGTGAGCCTATTTCTATCTTTTGTGACAATACAAGTGCAATTAATATTTCAAAGAATCTAGTGATGCATTCAAGGAAAAAATATATTTCAATTAGATATCACTTTTTGAGAGGGAAGGTTGTGGAGAATGAAGTAAAGCTTGAATATGTACCTACAAAGGATCAAATTGTTGGTATATTCACTAAGGCTCTTCCTAAGGATACTTTTGATTATCTCTAGGAGAATTTTAGGGGTTATTTCACCTTCTTCATTGAACTAGATGCATAAGGAGATGCATCAATCTAGTGGATCTCAAGATTCCTTCTTTATTTTGGACAAATGTTGGTGGCTAACTATCAAGAGGAGTAGGTAGTTGTGTTGTTGATTTCTATAGTAAGAAGAAAGTATTTTGTCATTTTCTAATATGGTATAGTTTGGTGTTTTCTCCTAAGGGGGAATATCTAGAGCAGTAAAGGAAAGGTATTGTAGAGTATTATTAAGCAAGTTGTCTAATGTCAAAGGAAGAGAATACATTCAAAAAATTTAGTCCTTTATCATTAATGTCAAAGGGGGAGAGAGAAACATGTGAAAAATTCATGAACACAAGGAGAGAGAGAAGCAAGTGAAAAGGAAATAAGGGAGAGAGAGAGAGTCATTAGAAAGGGGGAGAGAACAATGCATAAAGTATAAGTTATTCAAGGGGAGAAAAGAGAAAAGGAAATTGGTATGGTATAGAGCTGTTGTGTCTTTGATGGTTTTTCACATCATGTGTTACCATAATTGACAAAGGGTGAGATTGTTGCAAGTACGAGAAGTTAGTGTTTCTATTGATTTCAACAATCCTATGTTTTCATTGATGGTTGTATTTGAATGAGATTGATGCAATAATATGTATAGTTAATTCTATGATTAGTTACATTATGTTGTCATTAGTAAAGCAACACTACAAGAATTGCAATTGTGTTTATTTTTTCTTTGATGAGATTGTATCTATGGTTTTGGAAGTATTGAATATGATTAGTATGTGTCTCTAGTGCTTGGTTTCCAAGTTCTTTTGGGAAAATTTGCTAAAAAGAGGAAACAATGTGTTGCAGTGGTGTTCTAGGTTATAGAGTTATGTTCTATTTTTTCTTTGCATTTCTTCTAGTTTGAAGATTTCCCTATGTGATTCATATATTTTGGTGAGAGTTGTTCAGATATGTTATATTCAAGAGCTGGTATCCTATATTGTTGTATAGAAGAAGTTATGTTCACTAGTGTGTAACTATGCATTGTAGAGTTGTCTAGGAGAAATGTTTTTGCTTCATACTAGCAAAGTATGAGTTACTTCTGCCTGCTCCTCTTCCTCTATTTGAACCTCCTTCTACCTCTTCCATAGCCTCCTCTAGAAGATGTTTCACCTCCATGCTATGTGATTTTAGACTCTCCCTGATTTCTTTGTTTAGTCCCTCTACCTTGGTATCCACCTCTATGTCCTCTTTGATCTCTGCCTTTACCTCTATTCTTAGAAGCCTGGTCTTGTTTCCTCTTACTCCTTTCTTCAATCTTTATAGCCAATTGATAACATTGGTGCACTGTTTTGGGACTTAGAAGAGTCATCTCCTCTTGAATGTTCCACTTCAAGCCGTTAAGATACCTAGCCACCTTAAGAATTTCATCCTTAATTACATTAGACCTCATGCAAAGTTTTTGAAACTCCTCAGTATAAGAATTCACATCTTGATCTCTTTGTCTCAAGCTCTATCTTTTCTTGTGCAACTGGATTTCATAATCATCTGGCATGTATGCTTCTCTCACTTTGTCAACCATTCCCTTCCAAGTAGAAATAGGCTTCTTTCCTTCCTTTTCTCTCTCTGTCTGAATGAACTTCCACCATGTCAAGGCAGTACCTCTCAATCTTGATTTGGCCACCTTTACCTTCTGTGCTTCAGAGACTCCATCACACTCAAAATGGTTTTTCATTCCCTCTATCCAATCCATGACTAGATCAACTTCTATTTTCCCACTAAACAGTGGTATGCCTTCAAGTTCTTTTCCACTCAAAGCCTTCAATTCCTTCAAGAAAGGCTCCTCTTGTAAAACAGGGTCAAGTTCAGGGATCTTGTCTTCCTCTGCAACCTCTTCTTTCTTTGGTATCCTTTCTTCCAATTGCACATTACTCATTACTTGCTCAAGTTGGGCTATTCTTTCCCTTAATAGCCTATTGTCTTCTTCCTATTCTTCGACCTTCTTGGCCAGTTCTTAATTTTTCACCAAGTCTGTAGAACCACTAGACTCAATCTCTGACATATATGATTTTATCCCAAATCTTTTGTTGCTCTGATACCAATCTGATAGGGAGGTTGGATGAAACAATCACAGTTTCATGCTCTAAGTATTATTGGAAGACTTCTATGGTGTCTCTCTCCACCACTTCAACCTATAGGACCTTTCTTTACTTAGGATCCCCTGGTTTTTCCTTTCCAACCCCAACTACCAACATAAATCTTCCTACCAAATCCACTTTGGTACAAACTTTCAACTCAACACTTAGCCCTTAATCCACCCTAAAGGCTACAAAACCTCCAAATTTTAAATTTAACTTTGTAGGGGTGTGGAGGTGCTTCTCACATTATCAATACATCCCATTAAAGGTATTAGGGGTCCACCTAACTCCATCTGTAGGTCACTTTCATCAAACCCTCTTTTAGGCCTAAAAAGGCTACTAGCCTTAGGAGCCCCAATTAGGCCTCCTTTTTCGAGAAAATAGGTTTGTTCTAAAATCTTCCCAAAGAACATCCCAATCTTTTCTTGGGATTCCTAGTTCATTTTCCCACCTCTCAAATATTTTTGAGGTCTTAAGTCTCAACTATCTGTACAACACCCTAACTTGATAATGGGAAGAATTAGGTCTTTTTAGCCTTTCTTGGCTTCTTTCCAAACTGTTAAATTTTTCTCACATCAGTTGATTTGATGGAACTTCATTATTCATACTATATCCAAGCAAGAAACTTACCTACCCTCTCCACCCTATGATTTGTCAGGAAATAGACACCCCTGCAAATCAAGTGCTCTACACTTTATGTCTTCCCTAGTTGAACTCTTCCTGGCTCGCCTAGGGCAAGACTTTCATAGCAACTCCCATGCTCTCCAAGACCCTAAACTCTACAATATGTACAACCATGGAGTCTAGTCACTATTCCCAAAGGGCCATACAATTTGTACAGTGGGAAAGTGAACTAACACTCCATTTTCTCACAACTGCCTAGTTCAAACCAGCAACAATATGGGAGCAAAATTATTTACGAACTAAGCTTAAAACTACACAAAGGAGCTATCTAATTCTACACAAATCTTGAAGAAACACTATTCTACATCCTACACAGATTTTAGTGCTATGTTCAATCCATCAAGCAACACTACAATGCAAAAATCAGAAAATTCTCACAAAAACACAATTGTTTCTTCTTGAATTCAAAACTTCAATAATTTCAAATGCTTCCAACCCTGCTCCAATGTTGAGGCCTTCCATAAATAGGGCCTCCAATTCATTTATCACTCCCTTGGGCTCTTCTTGGTCATATGAAACTCTAATTGAGCATTATTTTCACATATTTTGCAAGAATTCCTAAACATCCAAGACCTTATTTTGAGTTAGAACCATAAGACACCTATCCTATGATCAACATGACCTTCATTTGACCAAAACCCAACCAAAAATTCCATTAAGGCTTACATTAAAAAATGAACAATAAAATATGATAAGTTGGCATAAAAAAGTTTGCCAAAACATGACCTTCTAGTCAAATTGTGATAACCTATGGGTGCTCCTGCACCATTTATGATGATGAAGAATGAAAATCAAAGGGGGTTGTAACACTCCCTATCAGAATTGGGCCTGTAGTTATGGACACAAACTTCAAAGTCTTGGATCTCACCCTCCCATACAACCTTCTACTAGGAAGACCATGGATTCATGCTATGAAGGTAGTCCCTTCTACCTACCATCAATATCTAAAATTCCCCTACAATGGCATTGAGATTACAATAGATGATGACCTAGATCCTTTCCAATATTGTACCAATTTATGAGAGATACCCCAATGTCAGGTTCCTATAAACCAAGAAGCTTCATCATCTAATTCATCTCACTATATCAATCCATCCACTCTCTCTAAAACATCCACTCTGTCATCACTACCTTCCACTCCTAGGCTCGATATCCAAGACAAGGGTTGTGGAGAATATCACATGAAGACATCTTATTGTGTTAGCCATCTAATTCCTCCAAAATCATATGTTTTACCTGCAAGAGATAGGAGACAGTTAGTGGTCACCATACACATCCGTCCCAAAAAAAATTCACAAAATAGGGAGAATTAAGTAAATAATCCAGCAACAAAGACGATGTGACCTCCTAGATATATAGATAAAACAATGAAGAACCTCCTCCACTTGATCAGATACCTATAGATCAATATGGAAAATTTTTTACCATAATGTAGAGCAAAGGATACAATGGACATAGTGGCTTAGGCTTACATTAGAATGGGAGGATGAAAACTATCATTGTTTCTAAATGTCCAAAAGGCCTAGGGCTTGGGTTTCCACCACTCGAGATTGGTGTTCCTAGTACCACATCACCTTTACTATAGGAAGTAAGTTCTTCTGAAGATATTGATACATCCATCAAACCGTCTAACCAACCCTAATGTGATTCCCCTAACTCTAATGAATATGAGTAGGATTCCCTATCCTCCACCTTTGTCATGGACCTTGATAAACTGTTAGGAGAACTTGACCAAATGAAGAAATCCTCACCAAATCCATTGAATTCCTATCCATCAAAGACTTTGAAAAAAGAGGAATGGTTTAAACATCAATATTGGGAATCTCTTGATCCTACCTCTTGGGAAGCTAAAAAATCCACTTTAGATAACCACACCTTTACACTAGGCCCACCTCAAAATCCACCTATGCCCAAGAAAAAGAACAAAGAGGATTTGGAAAGAAACCTTTGTGACTATGTAAACAACTTAGCTTTTACCTTGAGCCCTTTGAACTTTGACACCTTTGATTATGACATGCCATTAGTATACCCCCAACTCATTGATTGGGACCAATAAGACACACCTGTCTTAGATATCTTTTAGAATGATGAAGCAATTGTTGAGTTCCTAGGACTACAAAAAGGCATACCCAGTGGTGATCACAAGGCTAGATTTACCATAGACTTGGACATGGAATATTTTGGGGAATCTGTTCAACCCTCCACTCACAAAAATAAGAAAAATAATTAAAAAGATAAAAATGACGAGTCCCTAGGTGAAAACTGAAAGGCACCTTTGGATAATGAAAATGCCATAAGTATGGATGCATCTGAGGGAAAAAACCTCTTTGAGGAACTCAAGGATGAAGGTTTAAACATTCTCCCAGTTGCTCAGGAAAAGTCACCCATGTTAGTTGAAGAATCTGTGGAAGTCAACATAGGTACTGAAGAGAATCCTTGGCTAGTCTATTTTGGAGCATCGTTGACAAAAATAGAGCAGCTAGGTATGTGCAAGATCATCATGGAAAAAATAGGCCCTTAAGTGGCAAAAAATTTAGAAAAGTCAGAGTTAGGAAACTTGACGTAAAATTTTGAATAAGTTATCTATATTATCTCAAAAATATGTAAGAATAGAATCTACAACAAATTGAATGTAGTTTCTAAACTACTAGGTTCTTTTTTTTTCTTAAATCTATTTGGTGAAAAATTGAAATTTCAATGTAGTAGTACTTAAATTTTAGGGTAAAAATAAGTAGGTTTATGTCTGACCACCCTAACCACAATAAAATAATAATATTTTTTTATAAGATTTTAGATATAAATAGAGGACTCATGTCCCCATGCAATGCATTTTTTTTGTAATTTGTTTCCAAGTAAATAATTAATTGTGAATTTTTTATTACAAAATTTAAAAAATATAAAAACTCGTATGTTTCACCACCTTAACTTGGTCAAAACTTCATGAAATTCAATTTTTATTTTTTTAATCCTATAGTATGTGAAGCATAGAATGTGATGCATGTTTTAGATTCAAAAAATGTGATATTTTTTGAAAGCTATATATGTTTTTCATTCACCCTATCAATTAGGACAGTAGTCATAATTCAAATAGAAAATGAATAATAATTATTTATTAAATTCACAGTAAGCCATAGTTTATATTGGTGGAAAGTTGATAATATCTTTTAAAAACCATTTTTGTTTCATCAATTTTGGGTAGAAAAAAAGTCATCAGCCACATACCCTACACATACCTATCATATCACCACTTTTTGGTCCATCATGATCCTACACATACCCAACCAAAATTTCACAACTTCTTCACAAAAAGATAGATCAACTTTGCCTGGTCATATGTTGACATGCCTAGACTAGATCTTGAACTTGTACTACATCATTTTCTCTTACAACAAGGAGTTAAACTAGTGAAATAGAAATTGAGGAAAATGCACCCACAGATTGCTCTACTAGTCAAGGTTGAATTATAGAAACTATTGGATGTTGGATTCATTAGATAAATTGACTATGCAGATTGGATTTCTAATCTTGTACCAGTCACAAAACTAATAGGGGGCATCTGCATCTATGTAAATTTTAGAGATATAAACAAAGCATGTCCCAAAGTTGACTTTCCCCTATAGAACATTGACATGATTGTAGACATGGCAGCTAGATATGAGATGTTATCCCTTATGGAGTGATTTTCAAGATACAATCAAATCAAAATTGCAACTAAAGACCAGCCTAAGACAGCTTTCACTTGTCCATGGGGAACATATTGTTGGAATATTATGCCATTTGGACTCAAAAATGTTGGAGCAACATATCAACGAGCCATGATGACTATTTTTTATGACCTTATACACACTCTCATGGAGGATTATGGGGATGACCTGATAGCTAAATCACTGACAAGTGATGATCATTTACAAATTCTAGATAAGATTTTTCAAAGGCTAAAAGAATACAAAGTCAGTTTAAATCCAATTAAATGTGTGTTCGGTGTCAAATTAGGAAAAATTCTAGGATATATCATTTCTAGATGAGGAATTGAAGTGGATCCAACCAAAGTGAAAGAAATAATAGGCATGCCTCCACCATCTAATCTCAGTCAACTAAGGACACTACAAGGGATACTATAATCCATTAGAAGATTCATTGTGCAGTTAGCAAATAAGACACATTCCTTTCAACATTTACTCAAAAAAGGAGTCCCCTTTGTATGGATAGGTAAGTTCCAAGAATCTTTTCAACTAATCAAAGACTACCTACTCACACCACCAGTCTTAATGCCACCTATTGAGGGATGACCATTAATTATCTACATATCAACCACCACTTAAGTAATAAGAGCATTGCTTGCACAAAATGACAATGAGGGTCATGAAAGGGTAGCATACTATATCTTCCACACTTTGGTAGGTTATGAGCTCAATTATAGTACCATTGAACATGCTTGTCTTGCAATAGTATTTGCTACTCAAAAACTTAGGCACTACATGCTAAACCACCAAACCATGTTGGTTGCAAAGATAGATCCTCTAAAATATCTCCTTAGTAAGGAAACATTATCAAGATGAATGGAAAAATGGGTAATGGTACTCAATGAATATGATATCTAGTATGTAGAAAGAAAAGATATCAAAGGACAAGTCATTGTTGATCAATTGCCCGATGCACCAATACAAGTAGATCACCCTTTAGTTGTAGATTTTCCTAATGAGTTTATATTCATGATTGACATGAGCATGACATGGAAATTATACCTTGATGGGTCCCACACAAATCATGGCTCAGGGGCTGGTATATTGTTTATCACACCACATGGTGACTCCATTCCTAAGTCATTTATGATTGCTTTTCCATGTACCAACAACATAGTAGAATATGAGGCTATTGTGATAGGATTACATATGACAGTCAAATGGAAGATCAAGAGCCTATATGTTTATGGTGATTCTCAATTGGTAATCTGACATGTAAATGATGACTATGAGACTAAAGATAAAAATATGGCCCTATACAAATGCATGGAAGATAGTTTCAAAGAATATTTTGACAAGGTTGAATTTCATGAGATACCTCACATTCTAAATAGGGCAGTAGACACCATGGCTACTATTGCTTCACTCTTGGACATACCTAGCAACCTTCCTAAATTCAAGTTTTTGGTAGAACAACTTTTGGTCCCTACCTATGATGTCCCAGATTCAGAGATGGTGTGTGATTGTTGGTCCGAATTCCCCATGGTGTAAGGACATATATGAATACTTCCATGCATAGATCATACCCCCTGACCTTTCCAACAACCAACGTAGGACATTTATCTATAAAGAAGCCAAGTATTCCATCATCGGAGACACCCTTTATAGACATTCCTTAGAAAATACCCTATTGAGATGTCTCAATATAAAAGAAGCAAAAGCAACCTTGTGTGGGGTACATGAGGGTATATGTGAATCTCATTCTAGCAGTCCTACCTTAGCTAAGAATATTATGAGACTAGGTCATTATTGTCCTACCATGGAAAAGGACTCATATATCTTTATCAAGAAATGTCATCAATGTCAGATACTTGGAGACTTGACACATGCACTAGCATAGGAGCTCTATCCCATACGTAACCATGGCCCTTTGGCCAATGGGGACTTGATCTCATAGGTAAGATACATCCCACATCGTCTAATGGCCATGAGTTCATTATCACTATGATTGAGTACTTTACCAAGTGGATTGAAGCTATTCCCATGACCTACATCACCAACACACAGATTTTTAGGTTTATCCTTAATGATATCATCTGTGGGTATGGTGTTCCTTAGTCCATAATCATAAATAATGTTCATCCATTAAAGAACTAAGAATTCCATCATCTCTACAAAGAATTCCATATCCAGCACCACTTTTCCACCCCATATTACCCACAAGGTAATGTCCAAACTAAGGCATCTAATAAAACAATCATCAGAATCCTCAAAAAGACTATTAGTGATGCTAGTCATGATTAGCATTTATTGCTTAATCTAGCCTTATGGGCTTACCGCACAAGAATCCGTACCCCAACTAGCACCACTCCGCATTCCTTAGTGTTTGGTTCTGAGGCCATCTTGCCTATTGAGGTAGAGATTCCTTCCCTAAGGGTATCTTTGAAAGGGCATATTGATGATGAAGAGTATCGCATTTCAAGACTACATGAGCTAGAATTCCTAGATGAATGAAGACAAAAGGCATTAGATAATCTCCAAGCATATCAAAATAATCTTGGTTGCATCTACAATAGGAAAGTCTTGAATATAAATTTTGACGTTGGTGACCTAGTTTTAATGGAGAATCTAAAGAATCAAGCAGAAAGAGAAAAACTAGGAAAGTTTAGACCAAATTGGTTAGGACCCTACATCATTATAGAAGCATTTGGATCAGGAGCATACCAACTTTCTAATCTTGAAGGATAACCATTATTAGCACCAATCAACAGCCTTAATCTGAAGAAGTTCTACCCATAGCTTCTGAGAATCTTGTCTTTATCATCAAAAATACAAAAAAATAGAAAATTTAGAAAATTCATTACCTAGGTGAAAAACTGGCAAACATGCATCTTGGCAACATCAATTTTTTTTTTTTGAAAAATAAAGAAAGAAAAAAATAGTAAAGAGAAATAAGTTGTCCAATAGTGAAAACCACTTCGGTGGTGCCTCAGATAAGTACCATGATGAAAACTTGGTAAATAGGTGGCATGTGTAGTTGACTCAGCTCCTTTGTCTACCATTATTCCAATCTGACTTCCCTATACATACCACCTATCCCTGTACATACCACCTATCCCTATACATATCACATATCTTTCCCATTCGTCACTTGTACATACCATTCGTAATAAATGGTTCTACTTTCCATAACTTGGAATGATTGACATCGAGTGCACTTTGTATCCCCCATCCCATCCTATTCATAATCAATTAGTCTTATACCTAACTGGTGGCAAGCACATGACTTATGTCATATTGGTTCTTACATTGGCTATTCTGAAGACGTAAAACCATCCAAAAATCCAAAAACATTACAAAATGTCTTGAAAAAAATCCAAGGGTATGTGCAGGATCATGATGGGCCAAAAAGTGGCAATATGATGGGTATGTGGTTAATGACCTTTTTTTAACCCAAAATTGATGAAATGAAAAGGGTTTTTAAAGAAGATTCTCAGCTTTCCAACAATATAAATTATGTTTTACTTTGAATTTAATAAATAATTATAATTCATTTTCTATTTGAATTACGACAAAAGTCTTGATTGATAAGTTGATTGAAAAACATCTATAGCTTTCAAATGTTATCACATTTTTTGCATCTGAAACATGTGTCACATTCTATGCTTTGCATACTATAGGATTAAAAAAAAAAAAAAAATCATGAAATTTTGACCAAGTTAAATTGGTCACATTTGAGTTTTTATATTTTTTAAAAATTGTAATAAAAAATTCATAATTAATTATTTACTTGGAAAAAAATTACAAAAAAATATGCATCACATCGGAACATGAGTCCTCTACTTAAATCTAAAATCTTATAAAAAATATTACGATTTTATTATGGTTAGGGTGGTCAGACAAACACCTACTTCTTATTTTTTCCCTAAAATTTAAGTGCTACTACATTGAAATTTTAAATTTTCACCAAATAGATTTTTTCTTTTTTTAAAATAAACCTAGTAGTTTAGAAACTAAATTCAATTTTCTATAGATTTTATTCTTAATTTTTTTTGAAATAATATAGATAACTTATTCACATTTTTACGTCAAGTTGCCTAACTCTAATTTTTCTGAATTTTATTGCCACTTAAGGGCGTATTTTTTGCATGATGATCCTACACATACCCCCAAAAACATCAGAAAACTTCAAAAAGACAAAAAAATCAAAACATGTCAAAAATCCAAAAAAACATAGTTAGAGCTAGTCGCACTAGTTAGTCTATGTCATTTTTGAACTATGTTTCCTCTGCAACAAGACGTAGGAAAGGCCATTTACCGATGTGCCCTCAAGGCATTAGGTTAGTCCTTTTAGGTTTGTCTATATAAAATCATGACTCAATCTATTTGTCTATATGACAAGGTCACTGGTCATGCCAAACTATGAGGTCTCTGTGTGTATAACATAGGCAAGGCCATCAATTGATGAGCCCTTGAGGCTGCACTAGGTCAGTCCATTAGGGCATGTCACATACACTACCACACGCGTCAGATATCTTCATACAAATAAAACCTTTTATATTCAATCTTTTCAATCAAATTATAGTCAAACTATGAGATCTCTGCATATATAATGTAGGTAAGGCCATCAATCGATGAGCCCCTGAGGTAGCACTAGGTCAGTCATGTAGAGTCCATCATCACACACAGTCAATTGTTAGCACATCACATCAAGTTAGGCATCAACAAGATGAATAATTCAACAATGTCATCAAGTCAAATCAGACAAATTGCCAAAGCAACAACCAAAACAAATCAACTTATTTATCTTATCATTTCATTGGACTTTATGATTGGAATCTTGTTACTATCTTTCTCAAGGATGTCACATGAAGGATTTAGAGAAGCAACAATGCATTAGACTATTTTATTTGACTGTTATTTGACAATTGTCTTTTTATTTGGCTTTATTTTGGAGTCATGTTACTAGTTTCCTCAAGGATGTCCCATGAAGGATTTAGAGGAGCGGTGATGTCTCATGACTCATCTTTTATTTGTTTGTTGTCTATGGTTTGTCTTGACAAAAAGACTGGGGCAACTATTCCCTTAGTATGAGTAAGAACACTCCTTGTTTGTGACTGCCTATTTTTAGCAAGTGGATGACTACTATCTTAACTCTCTATTAAGTCATATTATCATTATTATATTGTTATTTAGTTGTTTAGGTCAGTCTACGACTTATATAGGTGTGTCTAAGTCATCCTAGGTGATATCCTAGGCATATATAGGTATATATAGGAGGTTGTGAGTCTTATTTCATCATCAAGTTGTGAAGTGTGTTCTCATTAGAGAGATTTGGAGGTTTTCCCCCTCCAAGTGGCTTGTTATTTTTAGTTATTATCAAGTATTTTCAACATATTTCATATCATATTCTTCTATTGTGCAAGTTATTTCATAACAAGTGGTATCAGAGCATGATCTTGGCACCGTAGAGGCGAGATTTTTTCTCAATTTTGGAGGTGATTTTGGGAAGAGCATACCTTTTAGATTTTGGTGATTTTTTTTCTAATTTTTAAAGGGTTTTTGAAGAAAATATTAAAGCTACAGTCCATATTTTAGAAGAATTGGATCATAATTAAGTGAATTTTCCAAAATTAGGGTTTCTACACAATTTTTTAGGAATATGCATATCTTGCACATCTTGTCAAATTGAAGTCTTATTTTTAATGGGTTTTTGAAGAAATACTAAAGGAGATTACAGTAAAAAAATTGGAGTAATTGGAGTATAAATACGAAAGTTATTGAAAAATTCAATTTTTCACAATTATCACTCTCCTCGCCGCAAATCTACTTATTTCTTGGAGATTTTTCTAAGTGAGTTATTTTTTCCCTAGTAAGTTATAGTAAAAATTTCAGAGAATTTAAGTTTCATTTGTGTGATTTATTTCAAAATTAGTGGTTCCCATCACGACGGGGCCAACAACAAGGGGAAAAAAGAATGTTGTCACTCCAGGGAAGACTCCTAATAAGGATGGGGTAACAATAGAGGATATTACTCCTAATGAGGAAATCAATAAGGTCAAGGAAGAAATTTCCTGAATGAAGATGGATATGTGTGACCTAAGGGGAGATATATCAGACAAATGAATCATGTTAAGCACTTACATGGATGAACCAAGAAAGGAGTTCTCAAGCGACCAAGGTGAAAATTCTAGGTTAGCTACCATTGACACAAGCTTTAGTACTCCTATGGGATCTAGGAATTTATTTCCAAAGGTGGATATGTGCAAGTTCAATGGGAAGGATCCTATAACATGGATAAACCAAATGGATAAATACTTTGAAGTACACCAAATCCCAAATGGATAAAAGGTCATGATGGCTTCCCTATATCCAGAACCAGATCAATTCATTTGGTATTATTGGCTTTGCACTCATCGAAGGAAAAAGGGGCTCATCGTCTCATGGTCAATTTTTATGGAGGAACTCCAAGCACAATATAGCAATAGTGTGATAGACAACTTCTTCAGCCAATTGGCTAAACTTCAACACAAGATCAGTTAAGGATTATATTCAGCAATTCCAAAATCTATCCTTAAGAGTGGATACACTTACAGAGGAAAAATTGAATGATTTATTCTTGAGGGATCTCAAGTATCACATTCAACATGAGGTACGCATGTTTATCCCTAGCTACATAAATGAGTCTTTTATCTTAGCACATAGGGTAGAGGAGAAGTATTTGATTCCCAAGAAGGGGCTAATGTGACAAGAGAGAAAGGATATTCAACACAACCTACTAGGTTGAATCCACAAAAAATTGAGTAGAAAAGACTAAAAGGGTTGTGTTTCAATTGTGATAGAAAATACAATCGAGGACATAAATGTAGTGAAAAGTTGTTCTATATTGAAGGTCCAAGTGAGGAAGAAGAGGAGGAACCCATACTAGAGGATGAAAGGGAGTCAAATGAGGAATCACATGATTCTCAAACAATCATTTCTTTTCATGCACTCTCAAGTTTCAGTGCTCCACAATCTCTCAAGGTGGTGGGGTTCATAAACAAGTAGAAGGTAACAGTGTTGATCGACTCAGGTAGTACTCATAATTTCATCAACAAAAAGTTAGCTACTATCTAAATTATTTTATATATCCAGCTCCAAAGTTCTAGGTTTTGATTGCAAATGATGTTACAGTTAGTTATTAAGGGAAGTGTCATAGAATTAAATTATCCATGGGAGATTATCAACTTGATACCCCAATGTATGCGATATCCATGGGTGCAGTAGATATTGTTTTGGGAGTATAATGGCTTACTACATTGGGAACAATTGAAATGAACTTCCAAGAAATATTCATGAGATTTCAATCAAAAGGAAGGGTAGTAGAGCTAAGGGGGTTGAAGGAAAAATCCCCACAAATGGTAAGCTCTCATCAAATGAAAAATTTTCTTAAGAAAGGAGTGGATGGATTTGTGGCCTAGCTATTTTCATTAGAAGTATCTCAATATAATGCTCCTACTCATCTAGATTTGCAAGCTATAATGGATTGTCACTCAGTTGTTCTTGGAGATATTCTAAAGGACTTCCTCCTGAGAGGGATCATGATCATGCCATATAGTTAGTTCCAGGGATCCAACCACCGAACATCATTCCTTACAGGTATCCACACATACAAAAGAGTGACAAAGAAAAAATTGTTGAGGAGATGCTAGAGGCAGGAATTATCAGGCATAGCCAAAGTGCTTACTCCTTGCCTATGGTGATGGTACGTAAGAAGGATGATACTTGGAACATGTGTCCAAATTATAGAGTGCTCAACATGTACACCATTAAAGATAAGTTTCCTATTCCAATCATTGATTATTTGCTAGATGTATTGAATGGAGCTATGTATTTTACCAAGTTAGATCTTAGATCTGGTTATCACCAAATTCAGATTAAGGAGGAAGATATTTGTAAAAAAACATTTCAGACTCATGAGGGTCATTATGAGTTTTTGGTGATGCCATTTGGTCTTACCAATGCACCATATACATTCCAAAGTTTGATGAATTCCATTTTTAAGAAGTTCTTGAGAAATTTTGTATTAGTATTCTTTGATGATATATTGATTTATAGCAAGACTTGGCAAGAAAATTTGCAACATGTGGATCAAGCATTACAAATAATTGAAGATTATAAACTCTATGCTGAGACATCCAAGTGTTCTTTTGGTCTTACGGAGGTGGAGTATTTGGGACACATAGTTTCACATGAAGGAGTAAAAATGGACCCTAACAAAATTAAGGCTATCATGAACTGGACTATTCCAAAAACCATTAAGAAACTAAGGGGTTTCTTGGGATTGATAGGGTACTATAGAATATTTGTAAGGAATTATGGTTGTATAGCAACACCTCTCACCACTCTATTGAACAAGGATTATTTTCATTGGAATGAGTCTTCCAATACATTTGAGAGATTGAAGGAGGCTATGTGTACAACTCCAGTGCTTTTCACTCTTGACTTCACCAAGGAATTCATTGTGGAATGTGATGCTTCTAGAAATGGGATAGGAGCATTACTCATGCAAGAAGGTTGACCAATTTCTTTTGAGAGTCATCAATTAAAGGGTAAGAATCAACTAAAACCTATTTATGAGAAGGAAATGCTAGCAATCCTACATGTAGTTAAATAATGGATGCCTTATCTATTGGGTAGAAACTTCAAGGTTAAGACAAATCATGATAGACTAAAATATTTTTTGGAACAAAGACTATCTTCTGAAGAGCAACAAAAATGGGTTACAAAAATGTTAGGATATGAATTTGAGATTGTATATAAGAAAGGGAAAGAAAATATTGTAGTAGATTCACTTTCAAGGAAGGATGAGAAAGATGAAGCCTTATTGTCCACCATTTCAATATTACAAGATAATTGGGTAGAGGAAGCCAAAGCAGAGTGGAAAAATGATGTTGTGACAAGTAATCTCATTGAACAATTGAAAAGTGATCGTAGTAGTTCAGATAAGTTTTGTTGGAAGGGAGATACTCTTTGGTATAAAGAGTGTTTGTATCTCTGCAAGAATTCCACTCTTAAACAGAAGATTCTCATGGAGTTGCATGAGTCTCTAGTGGGTGGTCATCAGGATTTTTGAAGACATATCATCGATGAAGCAAGATTTATTTTAGGAAGGGCTAAAAGGTAATGTTCAAAAATTTGTGGCTGAATGTTTGGTTTGTCAAAGGAATAAAGGGGAGACAATTAAGACACCAGGTCTCTTGAAACCCTTATCTATTCCTAGTCAGTGTTGGGAAGAGGTATCCATGGACTTCATCGTAGGGCTTCCCAAATCTAAAGGTCATAATGTCATCATGGTAGTAGTTGATCATCTCAATAAATATGCATATTTCATTGCATTATCACATCCTTTTACAACAAGTGCAGTGGAAAAATATTTTTTGGAGAATATCCAAAAGCTACATTCTACACCTAAGGTTATTGTTAGTGATCATGATCTATCTTCACTAGTCACTTTTGGAAAGATTTATTCTCATGTTTGGGTACTCAATTGGCTCATAGCTCTTCATACCACCCTCAACTAGATGTGCAAACTGAGGTTCTTAATAAGTGTTTGGAAGGATATCTACATTGTTTCACTTCAGATAAATAGTCTCAATGGGTAGATTGGCTACCACTTGTAGAATGGTGGTATAACACTTCTTTTCGTAGCTCATCAAAAATATTTCTATTTTTGGGACTTTATGGATATCATCATCCTTCCATCACATCATCAATAAAGGTGTCACCAAGAGTTCAGGCAATAGAAGACCACTTGCTCCATCAACAACAAGTACTTTCAGAACATAAGGAGAATTTAGCCATGGGACAAAATCAAATGAAACAACAGGTAGACCAACATCAGAGTGAAAGAAGTTTTGAAGTTGGGGATTGGGTCTTCTTGAGATTACAGCCTTATAAGTAAATTTCACTAAAGCAACAAAAAAATAATAAGTTGTCTCCAAGGTATTATGGTCCATACCAAATCATGCAAAAGATGGGTAGTGTTGCCTACAAGCTAGAGTTTCCACCAACAACAAAGATACATCCAGTTTTTCATGTTTCCTATTTGAAGAAGGTAATTGGGCATAATATTCCCACTCAAACAACACTACCAAAGCTTGATGAAGAAGGAAGAATCATTTTGGAACCAGAGTGAATTCATCAAACATGCATAAAGAAGCTAAGGAATAGAACTCTCACTGAGTATCTCATCCAATGGAAGAATTTACCAGTTGAAGATGCCACATGGGAGGATGAGGAGTTCATTCAAAAGAATCCATTTAACTTGATTAGCATTGATGAAAATTCTTCTTTGAAGAAGGGGTCATGCTATTCCCTTAATATTAGTGTACATCAGGTTATGAATAGTTAGCTTGTGGCTATCTTAACTCCCTATTAAGTCATATTATCATTAGTATATTATTATTTAGTTGTTTAGGTCAGCCTAAGACTTATGTAGGTGTGTCTAAGTCAGCCTAGGTGATATCCTAGGAATAAATAGGTATATATACGAGGTTGTGAGTCTTATTTCATCAAGTTGTGAAGTGTGTTCTCATTAGAGATATTTGGAGGTTTTCCCCCTTGAAGTGGCTTGTTATTCTTAGTTATTATCAAGTATTTTCAGCATATTTCATTTCATATTCTTCTATTGTGCAATTTATTTCATAACAATGACCTTGCACACCTTGATCTATCTCATATCATGGTGTTTATCTCCATTTGTATTACTTCCCAATGATGATTTAATGCAAGGCCTATTTTGTTTTGGAAAAATATCGAAGATTAATAATACTAACATCCATGTCTTTTATTATTCATCTTCTTTTCACAGTAACATTTCTTCTTTCTTGCATTATGATGGAGTCTTGTGACACAAAAAAATATAAAGCATCTTGTATATGCATTCATGTTAGAAACATCATGTAAATATCATTAAATTTTAAATCATACATATATGTTGCATTTTGAAAACACAAAAATATAGGAATCTATCATATCTAGGAAACCATGGCATTATAAGCATTCATTATCATAGATGACATAACATATAGCATCAAATGTACATAGAAATTCTAAATACATACATCACATTGCATATCATTATCATCATATAGAATAAACATCACATCATAGGCTGCATCAACATTATAATGTAAACATTATCATCCATCACATATGCATATCATATAGAACACATGCATAATTAGAAGACTGCATAATCATAAATAGAACTACATATCATATAAATCACTACCAAAATCATTTTTATATATTGCTCAAAAGTGTCACAGTACAATGTCAAATGTATATCTCAAAATGAAGCCCATGGGCTCTATAACTAAAATACAATGTCTATGAATAAATATCAGAACATATCCCTAGCTAGAACTCCCACTACTCCCATGTGGAGAATGTGGTGGTGACTGATGGTGAGAGGCTAATGATCTCTGTGTAAATGAAGGCATATCATATGGCCTAGTCCTGTGAGGTCCTATGACCCCCTCTGTACTTTGAGTCCTACTTTCGGTCCTGCTCCATGACCTACTGCTATGTGCTTGTGAAAAATTAGGAGCTTGTATCTGAAGAGGAACCTCCTGCTCATATAGGTCCCTGTAGTAAGTCACTCTCTCACCAAATCTAACTCACGAGCGAAAGTAGTGGATGGCCTAGAGGAAAGAGCTATAAAATTTTTAATTCTTTACTTGGTCTCCTAACTCCAAGGTATGGCCTGATCCCTCTCCATATAAGCTTTGTATCTCTCCATCAAAAGTGAGTCCAGCTCTACCATCAATTCCCTCATCTGCTCCTCTAGAGAATCTACTCTAGCCTACAAATTGGATACCCTCTAATCGACATGACCTGTATCCTCCTATCATTGTTGATCTCTCCAATAATCATCCCAATCCTCCAAAATCCTATCTTGGAGCTCTTGCTCCTGATCATCCATCTCCTCCTCCTCATCATCATCCTAGTATCTTGCAAGCATATGAAGAGCATCTATCTTTTCCTCCTCCCTAACCACCTCCTCCTGTGCATGCTCCTTAACAATATCCTCCTTTGTTGCATGCTCCTCTCAACCAGCCCCACCACCAACATCCCCCTCTCCTCCACTAGTTTCTAACATGGGCACATCCTCACCCTCTCCCTCCTCATGAATAAGTGACAACTATGGGCCTTGGCCTCTACGACCTTGATGACCCCTACCACCACCCCTCCAACCTCCTCCTCTCCCATCTCTTTCATCACCTCTGCCACCTCTACCACACCTGCCCCGAGGTCATGTCCCATGCCTCTGCACAGGTGCATCCTACTCTAGATCAATAAAGGGCACTAGCTTGTGACTCGCCCACCAAGGATCATATGCATCTATCATACCTAGATCAGCCACTCCACCTCTCAATCCCAACTAAATAGGATGTAACATATCAATACCCACCTCAACTGTAGAAACAAGAATCTCTGATCCCCATAGAGGAGCATCCATTGAAGATCATTCATACTCTACTCATCCTCAAGGCTCATCCTGAACCTCTCCAAACTATCTCAGGACCCTATCTAGAAAATTCCTATCAATGATATGAACATGTGAAACTATCATCCTGATCAAGTATTGTGTCTATCTGCAGAAGGGAAGGCGTCCATCCTCATCTAGCCATCGTGCAAAATCCATGTAATGTATCCAAATAAACTACACCATAGTATCAGTGGCATGTCTATAATAACCCTACTCTAGCTCAATTGTAATAGGTGGATGAAATATAGCAATGTGTTCCCACACCCATACCATTAGTAGCATGATACAACAGCTCATTGACTATGCCTCTCTATAAGCTATATCAAGCAAATGAAAGTATAACATGGCAAGAAAACATGGGACACATGCATACATGACCCATATCTCCAACATACCAACTAACATCTCACCCCATCCCACAGGAAATCCATGACCTTGACGATTAGGCATAACTGTTGGTTCTCAATTGTGATCATATGGTTTGTCCTTCATGTCAAAATCCCTTTCAATTGATTCTACTTGTTGATAGTTTCAAATTGGTTACTCATGCTTTATCTTGATACAGTTTTGTCTAATGGTATTGGTTGTTTCTCTTTCGGGCTTACACTTATTGGCATGAGAATGGCAGGGTCTCCCCGATCCATTTTGAAATGTCTGTGTTGGCTTTTGACAAGACATTTCTAATGCCATAATGATTTGATTTTACATACAGGAAGCTTTCAACATGACATTGATCGTGGTCTTAGCGACAAAAGAAAAGTCTATCGGCATGAGGTTTTTTCACCGCTGAGAGGTCTTAACAAATGAGTCGAGTCACACCAACTAATACATGAGGTGGTGCATCAGTGTAAGTAATCCCTATCGGCATGTTGTTTCATTGAGTGCTTTGTGTCTTGGCGACCGGCACAAGAAAGTTCATATCGGCAAGACTTATTTTATGTCACAGTGATCAAAATCCATCTTCAGACATCTATCGGCATGAAATTCTCTTTTGTTTCAGCAACAAAAAGTGTTCTCTATAGACATATGTTATACCTTCGGGATGAGGTCTTATCAATTTCATTATGTCTTCCTGACCTGCTTCAGAATGGGCATATCAGCAAAGGAAATCATCTTAAGTGTAATGTTTCATCGAATATGTCATGTCTTACTGACCCACGTTTGGATAAGCATATCAACATGAGTTTGGCCATCGGGCTGAGGTCTTAGTGATTCATATTGTCTCACCGACTGTACAAGGAAAGATCTCATCAGTGACAGTTATAGCTTCAAATAATTTCATGGCGATCTCGTGGTGTCTTACCAACTTGGCAAAAAATGCTTATTGGTAAGATTTAAAGGTTTTCGGTATGAGTTCTCGATGAGTGACCTTGGTTTCGCCGATGGAAAACAAAAGGCTCCTTGTCGGAATAAAAAAATGATTTGTCTCCCCGACTAATGCATGTGGAAGTCTATCGGCAAGATTGTTGTTTTCGGTATGTAGTCTCACCGAAGACACAATGTCACACTGACCGTCGTTGGACAATTTCCTTTAGCAGGACTTTCTAGAAGTCTAAGTGAACAAGAGTGAATTTGGGGTGTTTCGGAACGACTGAAATGATCTACAAGATGTCTCCCCAATAGTTTGGAGTTACCATGACATATATAGGATAGATGAACTCGTCGACAAGAAAAACCATGTGTCTCAGTGACCAATGTGTATCAAGTGGGCTTTTGGTATGAATCAAGCATTCTACGAGAGGTCTCCCCAATGAAGGTATGCTATAGAAACCCTCATCAGATAGAAGGATGCTTCAGTGAGAGAACCATTATGTTACAATGACACACAAGTGGATGAAAGACTTTCAGAAAGACATGGTGTTCTCTACAGGAGATCTCCCCGATATCATAATGTTATAGTGAAGCACTTAAGACAAAAGGTTTCTATCGATGTGAGAACATTAATGTTTTGGTGATCTATTGTGAGCTCGGGGATTTTCAGCAAAACAAAGTGAATTCTCTATAAGGTCTGCCTGATAACAAAGGGTCACAGTGAAACAAAAGGAACCAAAGTATGCTTAATGATTGAATTGCCTTCGGCATAACTGGTGAATGTCATAGTGACACATAAGAGGCAAAAGGGCATTCGGTGAAACTTAATGTGATTTGCGAGAGGTCTTCCTAACTTCACTAGGTCACGACGAAAGCAATTAAGGAAAAAGAAACGTAGCCCACATAAGGTCTTAGCGAATCACAAAGAACATGTGGTGACTGTTGTCTCTATGAATGATATTTTTTTGAAGACTCATACACTGTGGCTAACATGGATTTTTCTAAGTATAGTTGCATGCAGACATCTTTGGTTGGTATCGAATCTATGGCAAGATATTCTCTAAGATTTTAGAGGTTATGATTTGCTGTTAGTGGGCAGCCATGGCTTTGATGAAAATCTTTCAGTTACAATTTGAAATCTCCTGACTCAGCGTAGAAGTTAAAGCTCTATGGATAGGCGTTACTTTGATTTTTACCACCATCTACAGTTCATTATGAATCAGCTTCAGATTCTAATAATAGCAAGAGAGTTCCAGAATCTAGTAAAATATGCTTGCTGAAGATTTCTTGATAACAGACACACTTGAAATGTATATATATAAACCTATGTTGAAAATAGAAAAAGTTGGTGATTATAATTCTAGGATATTATCCTTAAGGTTTTCTATAGATGAGAAAATAGAGAAATATGTGCTTAACTGAAAACATAGGGATCCTCTGATATTATGAATGTAATTCTAAAATCAGAGTAAGGGGTTGGTACTCCTTGAGATTGGTGTGTCTAAATGAGGGGTTGGTGCTCCTTGAGTTGGTGCTCAGAAATTAGCCTATAAGGCAATGTTAACAGTGGTTTTGAAGATTAAGCCAATAAGGCTGTTTAGGAGTGGTTTTTATACCCTAGGAGGGTTTTCCACTCAGCAAAATTTTTTGTCTATTTTTTCTTTTGTATGCTCTCTGCTTTTCTGTGTTGTTGTTGTGTTAGTTCTCTGTTGGGATTATTACTATTCTCAATTATGTTTATGAATGATTACATTCAACTCATGAATGCATTAATTAGAGTAATATTGAGATCAAATCTGAGCTATGTTTTGGCAAATGCAAGATATCTCACTCAAATCATATTTTCATAAGTTGTCAAATAGACTGAGTTAATGTTGTCATATCTTTGTGCTTTCAAAGGTGATTACTCTACTCTATTGTTGAAAGAAAAGGAAATCAGAATGAAAAATATTGGTCGAAGTTGAAATTTTTTTGACACTGATTCACCCCCCTCTTAGTGTCTGCCCATAGCTCCAACAATTGGTATCGGAGCATAGGGTCCTCCCATAGGTCTAAACCACCTAGGATTGTTCCTGGTTTCTTGGAGTACTTTGGTTAATATGGGAAAGAACAAAAGGATAAAGGGAAAAATATGTTCTCAGTAAAATTCTATTCATCATGCTCAACCTGAATCTAGTATAAGGATTAAAGAGGAAGAATTCATAAACAGTAGCTCTAAAATGGTAGAATATCCTAGATCTAGAACTCCTCAGTTTGAAGGAACAAACTTTATTATATGGAAACATAGGATGGAAACATACTTACATTCTTTAGGATCTAAAGTGTGGGAAGCAGTAGAAAAGGGTTGTACTACATCTACAACATCTCCTTCCTCTTTTGAGGAGATGAAAGCTCTTGAATTCAATACCAGAGCTATAAATGCTATTCTTAATAACTTGCAAAACAAACTCATTACAAAAGTCATTCATTACAGCAGTGCTAAGGAAGTTTGGGACAAGGTGACTGAAATGAATCAGAATATTGAGTTACAAGAGGAGATATCTTTTGATACTGAAATAAGTTGTGAAACATGTGAGAGTGAAGAAGGTGTAAACCTTTATAATTTAGAAAAGAAGTCTAGGGAGATCATTGATGAATATTTAGATGATCAAGAAACTTGTGTAAAAGTAGATCAATCTTTGGGTGAAGTCAAATCTGAAGAGGAGTATGATGAACCATAAAGTGAGGTTGATTTGGAAGGTGAACTCTTATGTGTCTTAGATACTATTAAGCAACTTAGAAAAGAAAACCAGTTGTTAACAAGACAGCTTCAACAAAAAGAGAGTCTGGAAGTCAAGTTAAAAGACAAGGATGAGTTGTGTAATAAACTAGAAAATGAGATTGATTCTTTAAAGAAATATTCAGATAATGATTCCTTGTTAAAAGAACTAACTCTTAAGGACGATATGATTATAAGTCAGAAAACTGAAATTGAAGAATATAAGAGGATTGCAGATGTTGTGAGTTTTGATTTGGAAATTAAAAGGATTGTTTGTCTAAAACTTGAAGAAGAGGTAGTTTCTTTAAGAAAAGAGCTTGAAAGTTTCAAGACTCAATCTGGTAAATTTCAGAAATTTGATAATAGTACTAATATATTGAATGAGATGTTGGGTAGGAAAAAGCATTCTAAAGATCCTATAGGAGTGGGATATGAGGTTCGACAAAGCTCTGCAGACAAATCAAAACATGAAACAATGTTTACTATTTCAGATGGAAAGAAGTTTATAGCCAAGGAAACACCAAGAATGAAGGTTGATCCTGGTTACAATATTGCTGCATCAAAAGATAACATTGACACTAGAAGACAATCTAAAGGTATTCATAGAGAAAGGAAAAATGTCTTCATATCTTCACATCCTTGGCATGATCACTCATTCAGGTATAAACATTCTTTCCAAGGATATTGTTATGTTTGTAATGACTATGGTCATAAGGCAATTGATTACATAAGATGGTCAAATAAGAATCATTCTAATGTCCCTAGAAATGAGGATGTGGTGTGTTACAATTGTAACAATTTGGGTCACTTGAGAAGAGACTGTAGAATAAATACAAGTGATAATGATGTAGGGAACAATGCTAGAAAATTCTGTAGAAAGTCTTATATTTCTCAGAACAATCACAAAGTCATTTGTTTCAGATGTAATAACATTGGACATAAAGTACAACAATGCAGATTCAATAGAAAGATAGGTACTTTAAGCAAACAAGTGAAGAAGTCTTCATTGGTGTGGAGAAGAAAGAGCAATCAAGTTGACATGAAGAGTAATAAAGATGCTTCTGAGAAAACTCCTTGTGCACTCCTTGCACAAGTTTTTCCTTCCAGGTCTTGAGAAGAAGCAAAGACTCAGGGGGAGTCTATTATGGTAATATATTTTACCCCTATGGAGTCTAGAATGAGGTATGGCATATTGCATTTTCTTTTGGTGGTATAAGATGTTCAGAAATGTTTTTGCTTGGTCTAATGGTTGACAGTTTTCAAAAGTTTTTGAAATGATAGTGCATATTGTTTTTTAATTGAACCTTTTGGATGCTTGGGTGTTGGAAATAATGGTATATCCTTATGACATCTTTGAGCGGTGTGGAGACATATAGGTGAGTTCCTCAACATATTAAAGATAAGAAAGCCTTTGTTTTTGAAGGGATGTCGATGGATTTATCTTTGGAGAAGAGTGATTGAAAAACATGTTTGATGTTATGAATTATTTCTAAGGCGATATGTGTCGGTTGAAGAAGAATAACTAGTATCATTGGTCTTTTATTTGTATTGTCATGGACTGTGACTAAGGTTACTTGTGCTGAGAAGTGGTTGGATTGTTTGTGTTCAAATTGTGGTATTGCTAGATTGAAGTTAATCAAATTGAATGTGGAGTAGGTGATCTTGAATGTGCCTTGATTGATCATGTCAAAGAAGGTGGTATGTTCAAGTAACAGGTCTTCAATCTTTAGGTATCAATTTGGTTTGTTACATTATAATATTTTGGTACCTTTTCTTTGGCATTGATAATATGGACCGAGATTCTTGAAAGAGACATATTGTTATTTTTGCTATGATATTAGTTTGTTATAATCTTATTGGATCTCCTACAAATATGTCTACTGCACTATTGTTCTATTTGTATCCAGTTCATATGGTATTTGGTTGGCTTCTCAGTTGTGTTTCTGGCATTGCACATTCTTCTCCTCTATCCTTTGTCATTGAGGCAAAAAGGGGGAGTCATTTTTGTTTTGCCATCAAGGAAAAAGGGGGTGTTCATTAGTTCTCAGTTGTGATCATATGGTTTGTCCTTGATCTCAAAATCCCTTTCAGTTGATTCTACTTGTTGACAGTTTTAGATTGGTTTCTCATGCTTTATCTTGATACAGTTTTGTCTATTGGTATTGGTTGTTTCTCTTTCAGGCTTACACTTATCAGCGTGAGAATGGCAGGGTCTCCCCGATCCATTTTGAAATGTTTGTGTTGCCTTTCGGCAAGACATTTCTGATGCCATAATGATTTGATTTTACATACAGGCAACTTTCGGTGTGACATTGATCGTGGTCTTAGCGACAGAAGAAAAGTCTATCGACATGAGGTTTGTTCACCACTGAGAGGTCTTATCGAATGAGTCGGGTCTCACTGACTAATACATGAGGTGGTGCATTAGCGTAAGTAAACCCTATCAGCATGTTGTTTCATTGAGCGCTTTGTGTCTTGGCAATCGACACAAGAAAGTTCATATCGGCAAGAATTGTTTTATGTCACAACAATCAGAATCCATCCCTAGGAATCTATCAACATGACATTCTCTTTTGTTTCGGTGACAAAAAGTGTTCTCTATCAGCATATGTTATACCATCGGGATGAGGTCTTATCGATTTCATTGTCTCCCCGACCTGCTTCAGAATGGGCATATCGGCAAAGGAAATCATCTTCGGTGTAATGTTTCATCGAATATGTCATGTCTTACCGACCCACATTTGGATAAGTATATCAAAATAAGTTTGGCCGTCGGGCTAAGGTCTTAGCGATTCATATTGTCTCACCGACCGTGCAAGGAAAGATCTCATCGGTGAGAGTTATAGCTTTGATGAAATGTCATGGTGATCTTGTGGTGTCTTACCGACTTGGCACAAAAGGCTTATTGGTAAGAGTTAAAGGTTTTCGGTATGAGGTCTCGGCAAGTGACCTCGGTCTTGCTGATGGAAAACAAAAGGCTCCTTGTCAGCATAAAAAAAATGATTTGTCTCCCCGACTAATGCATGTGGAAGTCTATCGGCAAGAGTGTTGTTTTTGGTATGTAGTCTCACCGAAGACACAATGTCACACTGATCGCCATTGGACAATTGCCTTTGGCATGAATTTCTGGAAGTCTCAGCAAATAGGAGTGAATTCAGGGTGTTTCGGTATGATTGAAATGATCTACAAGATGTCTCCCCGATAGTTTGGAGTTACAACGACATATATAGGATAGATGAACTCGTCAACAAGAAACACCATGTGTCTCGGCAACCAATGTGTATCGAGTGGGCTTTCAGTATGACTCAAGCATTCTATGAGAGGTCTCCCCGATGAAGGTATGCTATAGTGACCCTCATTAGATAGAAGGATGCTTTGGTGAGAGAACCATTATGTTACAGCGACACACAAGTGGATGAAGAATTTTATTAAGACATGGCGTGCTCTAGAGGAGGTCTCCCTGATATCATAATGTAATAGCGAAGCACTTAAGACAAAAGGTTTCTGTCAGTGTGAGAACATTAATGTCTTGGTGATCTATTGTGAGCTCAGGGATTTTCGAAAAAACAAAGTGAATTCTCTATAAGTTCTACCCAATAACGTAGGGTCACGGTGAAACAGAAGGAACCAAAGTATGTTAAACAATTGAATTGCCTTCGACATAACTGGTGAATGTCATAGCGACACATAAGAGGAAAAAGGGCTTTCGGTGAAACTTAATGTGATCTGTGAGAGGTGTTCTCGACTTCACTGGGTCATGGTGAAAGCAATTAAGGAAAAAGAAATGTAGCTTGCATAAGGTCTTAGCGAATCACAAAGAACACGTGGCAATTGTTGTCTTTGTGAATGATTTTTTTTTGAAGACTCATACACTGTGGCCGACATGGAATTTTCTAAGTATAGTTGCATGTAGACATCTTTGGTTGGTATCGAATCTATGGCAAGATATTCTCTGAGATTTTAGAGGTTATGATTTTCTGTTAGTGGGAAACCATGGCTTTGATGAAAATCTTTCAGTTACAATTTGAAGCCTCTTGAGTCAGCGCAGAAGTTAAAGCTCTATGGATAGGCTTTACTCTGATTTTTACCATCATCTACAGTTCATTATGAATCAGCTTCAGATTCTAATAATAGCAAGAGAGTTTAAGAATCTTGTAAAAAGCACTTGTTGAATATTTCTTGATAACAGACATACTTGAAATGTATATATATAAACCTATGTTGAAAATAGAAAAGGTTGGTGATTATAATTCTAGGATATTGTCCTTAAGGTTTTCTATAGATGAGAAAATAGAGAAATATGTGCTTAACTAAAAATAGAGAGATCCTTTGATATTATGAATGTAATTCTAAAATTTGAGTAAGGGGTTGGTACTCCTTGAGATTGGTGTCTCTAAATGAGGGGTTGGTGCTCCTTGAGTTGGAGCTTAGAAATTAGCCTACAACTCATTGTTAACAGTGGTTTTGAAGATTAAGCCAGTAAGGTAGTTTAGGAGTGGTTTTTATACCCCAAGAGGGTTTTCCACTCGGCAAAAGCTTTTGTCTCTTTGTTCTTCTGTATGCTTTCTGCTTTTCTATGTTGTTGTTGTTTCAGTTCTCTATTTGGGATTATTATTGTTCTCAATTTTGTTTATGAATGATTACATTCAACTCATGAATGCATTAATCAGAGTAATATTGAGATCAAATCTTAGCTATGTTTTGGAAAATGCAAGATATCTCACTCAAATCATATTTTCATAAGTTATCAAATAGACTAAGTTAATGTTGTCATATCTTTGTGCTTTCAAAAGTGATTACTCTATTGTTGAAATAAAAGGAAATCAGAATGAAAAATCTTGGTCAAAGTTGAAATTTTTTTGACATTGATTCATCCCCCCTCTCAGTGTCTGCCCATAACTCCAACAATAACTACTCCCCCAATCAATTGACATAACAAAAAATTTATCTGATCATATCTATCAGCTAAGACATGCCATCTAATCTCATAATAATCTATCCCTAACTATCTAATATCATCATGTGGGTAATATCGACACATCTTACTGAAACCCCTCTATGTATCATACATAACTCTGGCACCTCTAATAGGAAACCTCAAAATCTTATACACATCCTCTAAAGTAACACTAGCCTCTCCTGTAGGTAGATGAAATGACAATGTCTTAGAGTTCCAACACTCATAGAGAGTAGTCAGCAGACCTCGATTTTCCCAAATAGTGTGCATAAAGGTAACATGATGCCAACCTAGGTGCCACATGAATCGTCTCTCCCCACTTCGCAACTAATCTCAAAAATCAAATGTCAATTGCCTTGACTCCTGGGTGTAAATCGGATCCAACACAACTCACAATAGTAAAGTTCATATCTTGTGTTAAAAAAACAAATAACATTTATAGTCCAAAATTTCAAAAAAATTTGGCAGCCAAGTGCACGTTGCAAAATCTCAACTGTGTCATTAAACCTTGCAAATGCATCATAAAATATCACATGCACCATTCCAAAATGAAAATGCATTACAGTTATGCAAATGTTCCAAAACAAAAAATAATGCCCAGTCATTCAATCATATGCGTCATATTTAACAAATGCAATGCACAAAAACCAGCCATGAAAACATGCAAATGTGTACCAAAGAAACAAATGCATGTCAAAACCTTACATGCGCAACTGTTCCTAACACATGTGGTTTAGAACTACAAATGTGATTCACAAAGCTTGAAATGTGATAATTTAAATAAATGTGTACGCTAGCCCATTTGTTTCTATAGATGCAGAATTTATAGATAGATGCATTGATTACGTTTACATTTGCATTGAATTAAAAAGTCACACATGTGAAAAATGCATATTAAATGCATAAAATTGAAAATTTCAAAAGATGGTTTCTCACTACTTATCGAGGGTCCCACATTTGCAAGCCATTTGCATGTCCCAATCTGATATCCACGATGTTGTGAGTGTGGAACTAGAGACATGTTTGCAGAGATGTCTAGAGAAAAAGTCACAATTTTCAAAGTTGAGGGGTGAAAATGAATTGAATTTCCACTCAATTTCTTTTTATACCTAGGGTTTTGGTGGGATTTTTTTCCAAAATTTCTATATTGGGTGCACTATTTCTCAACTTCCATTGAATTTTTCACTTATTAAACAAATTTCCCTGAAATTGATTTCTTTCACCACAATCGAACTTCTAGCTATCAAATTGACTAATCGAGACAATTTACATTTTTTTGGAATTTTTCAAAAGTTTGTCATTTTCCCAATGGGGCATACCTTTACCTATTTTACACTGGGGCATGTTTCTCAACGATTTTCTTTGACACAATGCCAAAATGACATTGTATCAAAGAGGGGAAAAATATAGACACTGAAATTTGGTCTAGTCCCGCGACTTCAATTTCTTCATAATTTGTACCTTCATTTGTCATGATTAAATAGTGTAAATTATTTAATCATTTTCTAAAGTCCTTTCTCATCTATTAATTATGTAACTTTAATTATTTAATTAAGTCATTTTAACATTTATTCCTCTATTAATTAAATAACTTTAATTATTTAATTAATTCATATTATCTTTATTCAATCCTGATTAATTAAATATATTTTTTTATTTATGTCACTAATTAACTTTATCCTCTTTCCTATATTAAATAGATTATTATTTAATCTATTATTGTCACACTTCCAACTATAATTAAATAAAAACTTTGATTATTTAATTATTCATTCACCACCTAACTCAAGATCTATTTAAATTAGTCAATTATCCCCTGATTTAATGTTTGATTGTCTTTGATGAATAGACTCTTTGTCTTAACTAGTCAATTATCTAGTTTTAATTATTTAGCGTACACACATTTATTAATTAAATAACTTTATTTAATTAATTAATTCATTTGTTCATTCGAACAAACTATTTCTTTCATGCAAATCCTCATATTTACATGCAATCATTATTCTTTTAACTTTTGAATACTTTCAACTAGAGATTAAATCAGTATTTAATCTTGATCTTCACCTCTTATGTTTTATCACTCACATCACTACTGACACTAATCTCAATGCATGTCAAATCTTTTAATCTAAATCATCCATCTATCTTCTAATCTAAGCCTATCATTTGAACAATCAATTTTCTATAAATTGACTTGACCTTCATCATTGTAACTCCTAAAATTTGATGACTTTTGGAGCACTTTTTTTTATAATATATAATATTTCACTATTATCACATCTATTGAGGCTATACTTGCACACATACTAAAAAATATGAGGGCAAGAACACTATCACGAAAAAATGGAGAAGGACAACAGAGGTTATTCATGGAACTATACTGATGCTTGGTGAGATCTTTTCATTTATGCTTTCCTTTGTGATTTTTTGTTTAGCTTTAGATTACATTCAAGTTTAATTGCATTGTTTATTGCTTTCATCTTCTTTTTTTCATGATGTTACACCATTCACTCAAGTATTCCTTGGTTTTTGCTAATAGTTCTTGAAATTTATTATCAATCAAAGGTTTCATGATCGTATGCATAATGAAGGTGAAATGTTTTGAAGGATCTTAAGGGGAGATAAGGGAAGTTGCACTTTCCATTGCATCCACATGTTGATTATGTTTTCATGGGATGTTATCAATGGTAAATGAGTCAAACTTCTTTAACAATGTCATTGTGAGATCCTTATATTTTGATAGTTTGTCTTTCTTTTCTTGATATGTTCCATTTACTTGTTTGATGACTAATTGTGAATTGTTGGTGTAATTAATATTTAATTACACTTTGCATAAGTTTACTTAGGTAATTATTTAATTCCTAGGTTAATTAGTTGTCATCCTTATCTTGTTGAGCCATCTTGTTGCTCAAGATTAGTGTTATGCATCTTTTCTTTTATAAAGCAAATCATTATCTTGTAATTATGGAATTCTTGAATAATATTATGTTGCACATTCTTTTGCAACATCTCTACTTTTTCTAATTTTCTCTTCTATGGAAGGCCTTTTCAGTTTGCAAATCTGACCTTAGTTTCTAACATGCTATCAGAGCCTTGATTTGCAGCCCCTTCTTAGATTTTTGAGAAAATTATTGTAGAGTTAGTTAGAGATTCCTTGAGGGTTTTCATACCTCAAGTTTGTCTCTCTATTTGGGTGCTCTTGCATGGTCACTTTCAATGCATGTTGGAGGAAATTTGGGCTCATATTCGAGTTCAGGGTTGTCGAAAAACTCAAGATCAACTTTTGTTTTTCCTGAATCCAACATTATATGCCAGAGTTATGAGGGTTTGAAGATTTTCTAGATCTAGGAGTTGTGAAGCTTTTGGTGTGTTTTCAGGCAGATTGGACCTCGCCATCAGATCCAAAGCATCTGAGAGACAAAAAATGACATATAATATGACTATATTCGATGTCAGATGTTTGTGAGGCAAAAAAATTTTTCCCATATGGCCTTTGTACCACCTCTGTGCACACGATCCAAGAAAATTCTTATTTCAAGGTTTAGTTTTCTTGTTTTTTTAAAAAAAAAAATTCTTTTATAGAAATTTTATAAAATCAAATTTCTTTAAAAAAAAAAAAGCAAAAATGGAGGGCAGATTTTTAAAAAAAAGATAATAAACCCTAGGGTTTGTAATTCACAAAGTCACTAAAGGGTGGCGCATGGTGGTGTTTCATCTCAGTAGCGGCTTATATTCTTTACCTCTTCCTCAACCAGTAAAATTCTACTTCAAAACTCTGGCACCACACCGGGCCTTTTTCAGTTGGCATTTTTCAAAACCGCACAAGCAATTTTACCAAGTCCAAACATGAGGGAATATTCCCTCCAATATTCCAGCCCACTCCACTAGAATATTCTGTATATGCTCAATTTTTGGTGACCTTTTTTTCGACGGGGGTTTTTCTAACGGCTAGATGGCCAAATTTTTTGTCGTGAAGTACTGACGTCAGCATGATGTCACCTAGCCATATGGCCCTCTTTGCCCCTCCTAGCCTTGATTTTTCCTAAATGAGCAATTTTTTTCTTTTGGTCATAACTTGGGCATACAGTACCGAAATCGGGCAAATGAGATATCGCCGAAAAACTGGTTTCGAGCACTTTCCAGTGTTGTTGTTTATTTTTCAGTATTTTTTTGTTTATCTACATTAATTTCTGTTTGAAGTCAGATGTTTATTTTGGACTTCCAAGCTCATAACTTTTTGCCACGATCTCTGATTTTCGTCTTCTTTGCAGTGTTGGAAAGGTATTGAGGAGATCTATCTTTCTATCCATGCACTTTTTTCTATATCTGTCCCAAGTATTTCATTATTCTAGATTTGTCCTGATGGGTGTTTTGGAGATTACTTGGATATTTTGGTAGTTGGAAAGGTGAAACTTGAATATTTGTACTTCATTTCAGTACCACATCATGTTATTTTCTGTTTATGCATGCATTAGCATTCTCTCCTTTTACAATCATTGGGTTATTGTAATAAATGAACTAAGATAAAGTTCCATTAGGGGGGTTTCTTGCATAATAATTTGATTAGAGTGTGCATGCACTTTGATCTCCATATCCATTTTGATTTGTTGACAACTCGTATGGGTTAATTGGTTTCCTAGTTTCTTTTGGCCACATTTTTGCTATAGCTTGACACATATCAGATTCATTGGTTCACACCTCAGTTGAGATATTATGTTTCTCAATCCTCATTGGTTCATATTATTTTTAGTTTGAGGGCCATGTTTTTATGGTTAATGTTCCAGAGTCTATTTATGGTACTCCTTCCCATGGAAGAGTTTTAGTCACAGTTTGGCATCGGCATTGAGATACACGACTTCAAGTTTCTGTCATCATCTCATCTACTGTTGCTTCATAGATTCTAGGGTTGTTCCAGTTTGTGAATTTTTGAGTGTTTCGTGGCATCGGGTCTGCTGTCACATTATCATGATTCCAGTTTTGGTTTCAATTGTAGATAGAAGTATCTTTCCTTGCTTATTGGATTGTGGTTCTAATGTTACTCCACAGTGTTCTTCCAGTGCTTCTTTGCAGTAGTCATCTCATTGTAGGGGGGTTTTGTCCCACTGGGTTTTCCTTCTCTACCTCATTCATTGCACTTTTTAATGAGTATCTGATTAGGCCTTGTTGTCAGGACTCATCTTTGCATAATAATTTTGCTTCTCCCTAAGTTGCACTTATGGGGGGTGTTGGTGTAATTAATATTTAATTACACTTTGCATAAGTTTACATAGGTAATTATTTAATTCCTAGGTTAATTAGTTGTCATCCTTATCTTGTTGAGCTATCTTGTTGCTCAAGATAAGATTAGGGTTATGCATCTTTGCTTTTATAAAGCAAATCATTATCTTGTAATTATGGAATTCTTGAATAATATTATGTTGCACATTCTTTTGCAACCTCTCTAATTTTTTTAATTTTCTCTTCTGTGGAAGGTCTTTTCGGTTTGCAAATTTGATCTTGGTTTCTAACATGAATCACCAAATATCTCGATGTGTTTTATACCCATTATTAAGGTGACACACAATCCAATGAGCAAAACTTCATACTCAACAGTTTTGTTTGTACATAGGAAGTTTAACCAATATGACAAGGGAAGAGGCTCTCCTACGGATGGTATTATTATAACTCTTGCATTGAAGCCTGTTCTACACTTTGATCCATCAAAATATAGCTCCCATGTATTAGCTTCAATTGTCAACACATTATCATCAAGAAAACTGTCATTAGTAGGTAATGCTAAAGGACAAGAAGCATCAACTAATTGGTTGGTTAAGGCTTGACCCTTATTTTATTTTTGTGAAACAAACTTCAAGCCAAACTCAGTCAACAACATTACCCATTTAGCTAGACATCCTAATAAGTTTGTTTTATTGAAAATATGTTTAAGAGGGTCAAATTTTATCATCACTTGTATTCCTACATTCAATAAATAATCTCACAACTTACTGGTAGGGAATACAAAGGCCAAACATTGTTTTTCTATTATTGTGTATCATTTCTCATAAATCAATCAAGGTTCTATTAATGTAATAAATAGGATGCTCTTTATCATTTTCATCTTGTTGAGCCAAAAATGATGTGAGAGCATGGGATGAAGTGGCTATATAGATTATGAATGGTTTGTTTTGCATAGTGGGTTGTAAAATAGGCGGAGTTGCAAGGTATTCCTTCAAACTCTCAAAATCTTGTTTACAATCTTCATTCCAATCAAGGTGAACATCCTTTTTGTGAATATGTGTAAATGGTAATGTTCAATCTACTAAAGATGCCAGAAAACAATGGATAGCTTGAATTCTTCCTTGTAATGTGCAAAATTGAGAGATGTTTATAGGAGGTGGCATGTTGATTATAGCATCAATTTTTTTTGTGTCCATCTTGATGCCTCTATGAGATATGATAAAACCTAAAATTTTCCCACTATCTACACCAAAGACACACTTTTTTGGATTCAATATCATGTTGTATTTTGGAATCCACTCAAATATTTTCTAAAGGACATTCACATTGTCCTATCTTGTTAGTAATTTGGCTAGAATGTAATCAACATAATCTTCCAAAATCTTATGTATGTAATCATGGAATATTAGTGTCATAGCTCGTTGATATGTTGCTCCCGCATTCTTCAATCCAAAAGTCATCATAGCCCAACAAAATGTTCCCCAAACAATTGTAAATGTAATTTTGTACTGATCTTGAGGGTTGACAAATATTTTATTATATCCAGAAAATCCATCCATGAATGAAAACAAAGCATGTCGCATAGTTGGGTCAACTATCATATCTATATTAGGAAGGGGAAAGTCATATTTTAAAGATGTTTTATTTAAATCATGAAACTATGTGCACATCCTAATATGATTGTCAGGTTTTTCAACTATGACAATGTTTGAGATCCAAGGAGAACATTATATAGAGCATATGAAACTAGCATCAAGGAGTTTTTAGAGTTCACCTTTAACAAGAAAGGATATCTTAGGATTCATATTTTGTATCTTTTGTCAAACAGGCTTAGCATTTTCAACAAGGACAATGTTGTGTGTCACTTTCTTTGGATCGATTCCTAGCATTTTTGAATATTTCCAAGCAAAAAGTTTGGGAAAGTCATGGAGCAAGGTTATAGTATCCTCTTGTTCTCCATCATCAAGGAACTTCCCTATCTTAATTACTTTCTCCATATTAGCTATATCCATTGGTATATCAATTGTATCTCCTAAAGGAAGTTCATTTGACATGGGAAATTTAGGGTTTTATTGTTTCGTACTTATTTCTTTCTCATTAATTTTGACTTTTGCATCTTTTTACTTGGTACTGATCATAGCACATGTAACCTTTTTCTTTTTAGGAGTAGAAGGTGACTTGTTATAAAATCCTAACATTTTCTTCAAGGCTTCATCATTTTCAAAGTACTCCCATGATGGTGGTAAATCCATATCAAGAAATTTAGGATGCTTCATAGTGAGGTTGATTTTTGGTTTCCACATGATAGTGTTGATGTTTAACGATGGTATTTTGTTTGCTTTTGTTATCTTAGAAGGACAATACCCCAAACTAATCTTTGTCTCTTGCGTTTTAGGTTCTATAGGAACTTGAATGCCATTTTCTTTCTTTCCACATCTTTTACCACTGTAACCCAATTGTTTGACAAGTTCATAACCTTTCCCATAATTTTTTTCCATTTCTTTTAGGTTTGGTGGATATTGATTATCTATCTCATCAAAGTTAGTTGTATAACCTGTATTTTCTTCCAAAGTGGAGGAGGTATATGCTTGCTAAGTTTCTTCCAAATTCTCAGTTGACATGACCATTGGTTTTTTTTTTCATCCTCTTTTATTTTAATTATATATTCTCCCATAAATGAGGTTGTGAACTTCAAGGAACCCCAATCATCATCCAATAATTTTGACACTAATTCTACTTCTTGCTTTTCAACCTATATAGGTTTTATGTTGGATGTTGGAATTAATGTACTTAGAGGGCTTGTCATTTTTCCAACTTGCAAGAAAATTTTAGGCTCAGGGTCTATTTAAACTTGGTATACCTTTTTGTTATAGACATTTCATGATACAATGAAGGGTCAAAGGAACCATATGCATCTCATGAATCCATGGTCTTCGCAAAAGAAGTTTGTATGAAAGGTCATGATGCATGACATGAATAGGAGTTTGTAAGGTAGCCTTTGTGACTATAATAGGTAAATTAATCACACCGAGCAGTTGCTTTCCTACATCATAAAATCCTCTAATTGATAAGGATTTGTGTTCAATTTTTTATTTGTCTACACGTAATCTATCTAACAATTTCACACTACACACATTAAGGGTTGAGCCATTGTCAACAAGGGTCCTTTTTATGCCTATTCTATTGAATTGGGCTATTATCATAAAGTCCTCATTTTTCTTTCTCAATTCTAAGGGAGGGAGCTCATGTTGGTGAAAGGTAATGTCTATGTTAACTATATTCATTTCTTGTATTAGAGCTACCACATCATTTGAATTCATACCAGGAGGAACCACTACTTGTTATAAGGTTGTTTGAAGTATAGTGTGATAGTTAGGTGGATTTTGAATGAGGTCCCATAGGGATATTTTGTAGGAGTATTCTTAAGTTGTTCAACAAGATCATACTCCTTCCCACTACTCAAAGGAAAATGAGGAGCAGCTGGCAATTTAGGATTAGGAAAAGGTAAGGTTGTGGGAGTTGGTTGTTGTGGTTGTAGGTTATTCCTAGGGTTATATGCGCTATCAATAGTATTATGAATCGGTTGCTGAAATAAATTATTCTTAGCTGGATAAAGGATAAAATTAGGCTTGTTTTTAGATTATAGTTTGTAAAAAGGTGGGTAAAGGATGAGTTGAGGTTGAATCATGTTAACTTCTATTAGTTTTGGTTTCTCATAACAAGCTTTAGTGGATGAACCTTGTGAGTTTAAGTCCTCGAGGGCTTCATCTAACATGCAAAATTTATCACTACTAGAATGCTTGAGTTTGTTAATAAGTTGAGGTTAGATGATTTTTACTTATTTTTGTTTAGGTTTGTTTGAACAAGCCTTAGTGGACAAACCTTGCAAGGTGAAGTCCTCAAGGGATTCATCTAACATATCAAAGTCATCATGACTAAAAGGCTTGAAGGTTAAGCTAACTTTGAAAAAGGGTTTTAACATGGTTAAGTAACCATACTTCTATGATTTTTAAATTTAATGTTTTTAATTTTACTTTCGGATCTATGTCTAATGTAGTCTAATCTAAATTTTGAAAATTAAAATTGCAAAAAGCTAGTTCTATCCATACTTTTAATGAATGTAAATGATGTTATTTCTAATGATTGTAGTATAAATAGAAAGCAACTGAGCTGAAAAAGAAAAGTAATTTGAGAAAAAAGAAGTTTAAAAACTAGAAATTTAACTCTGTAAATAGTAATGCAAATTTTGCACTAGGACTAATTCACCCAAGGTGGTGAATGAGTCCCAATAGAGGTTCTTTTCAGAATTTTCAATTTTTTTTGGTTGATTTTTATGTTTTCTATGCTATATGATGTAATTCTAAGATGCAAATCTAGTTTTTCAATAATTTTCAATGAAATTAAGTGCAAAAATGCAAGCCAAATGAGCTTTCACTAATGCAAAAATTGAAACTGTAGAATGCAAAGTAACCAATGCAAACCTTAATGCAATGTTAATGCAAACTAAATGTAGAACTAAGGTGCACTCCAAATCAAAATTTCAATGTCCTAAATGCAGGTTCACCAAAATGGAACCTATGAAACAGTTGGGGTGTGAAATGAACGATTGTTGTATTCACACCCACTTTCAAAGAGATTTCACTCAAGGATAACCCTAGAGATCTCAATGCAAAGGAGAAAGATATCTTGCAATAGGGTTGTCCTAGGGATTAAATGTGATCTAATGAGGGGTTCACCACAAAGTTTAGAATTGGAAAAGATAATCCTATGCAAGTTGTAAGACAAAACCTTAATTCAATGCAATGACCTAGGAAATGCCTTTGAAATGTGACTAAAATAGAACAAAAAAGATATAATTTAAATAATGTGCACCTAGAAACCTTGAAGTGACTAGAAGCAACTCTGAAATTCTAGAAATCTTGACTTTTTGACCAACAAGGACTCATTCGCCAATTTAGGAAAATCAATCCCAGATCAGGGTTTTTGCATGGGTGTGTGTTTTAGGAGAAAGTGTATCAAAATCTACAAACAAATCTAGCAAACAGCTACAGTGGGACTCATTTTCCACTCTTGGTGAATCAGTCCCTTTCTAATAAAAAATTGAAAGCTCTATTCAACACTCCAACACCTTCCCTTTCCTTCCAACTTGAGTCCTTGATCTGAATCTGTGAAAAACACCTGCAAAATAGAATTCAACTTGATTTGTTAATGGGGGGTTTTCCTTGGTCAAACCCCTAGTTTGGTAATTAAACCTTGACAGAAATAAATAAATGTGCAGGAAAACCCTAGCCTTAAGTGTGTCTAAGACTAAGAAGTCTGAAACATGATGCAATCCTATTCTAATGTGCAAGAATATGATGCAAGAATGGAAATGTAGAGATTAATGACTCACTTATGGTGATCTCTAATCACCCAAAATGAGCTCTAATGATGCTTGTACCTTCCTTAGGTTCAATGTAGAGTGATAATGGAAGATGAAATCACTTAGGAAACAAGTCTTTAGGCTTGGATTCATGGCTAATTGCATCTCACCAACCTAGAATCCATCATGATTCACCATAGGAATCCATGATCAACCCTTGAAAATGCTAGATATAGAATTAAAGTGAGCTTGAAGACCTACAAAAATTCTTTAATGCTACTCCAATGCTTCAGCTTTGCTTGCTTTTGTAATTAGAATGCTCTTCTGAAAGCTTGCTTGAAGATTCTTGATGCTTATCTCTTGAAAAATTCTTGCTCAAAGTGCTTAGAGGTGATAAAAATGACTTATAAACCTTCTTTTATAGTCATTAACACCTAATTGACCATTATTTAGATATCAAAGGTCGACATCCACCAAAATTTTGAATTAAAAACATAAATTTCCCGCTCGAAATTGAAAAAGTCCCCAAATGTGACTCATTCACCACCCTTGGTGAATGCATCCCACCTAATGGGACTCATTTTCCCAAGGTGGAAAATGAGTCCCACCTTAGCTTTTTGAGGTGGCTTTTCAAGATTTTTTTTATTTGATTGATTTTTAGGTATTTTTGGGTGAAATGGGCCTTGAGATCCAAAATAATGGGTCTTAGGGGCCTATAAATGATGATTTAAAGGATAATTAATGCAAGGGTACACAAGATAGGTCCAAATTAGAATAGGGATTATGTTACCTCCAAGAGGGGAGTACAATTCTTGTGGTCACAACAACTGCAAAACTTACCCAGATTGTGGGGGCTAAAGATACATGTGAAGCAAAATCTATTTCTTCTTCTCCCTTGTCCAAGGAGCCTAGCCCACCCAGGTCTTGGATTCTCCTTCTCTTCATAGAAGGAACATTTGTTAATTTAGACTCTTTGGAAATTGATCATGATGAACCTTGAGCTTTTTTAACTACAAAATATTTTCTTGGAGACCATTAGGTCCATTTACCTCTTGTCAAAATGCTAGTGGAGGATAAAATTTGCAACCTTTTATGCCTTGCATAACCACTCCATTTTATGTTTGGTCAAAATGGTTCCCCCTTGTGGTTTTTTTTCCTTGGTGTTCTTGTTTGGCATATTAGGAGCTATTCTTTTTCCTCCTAAGTCCATGTTTCTTTTGTTTTGTGGGGTCGAGTCATGGGCCGAAATGGGACTTAGAACTTTTTGAAATTCTAGGTCTAGTTTTGGTTATGATGTTGGCTCTATTTCTTGCCTCATTGGCTTATTTGTTGTTTTTCTTGTCTTGGGTCCCCCTTGGGTTTGTTTTCTCCCTTGGGTTTTCTTTTGTTTTCTTCCCCTTGTGTTTCTTTTCCTTTTTGTAGAAGCGAAACCAAAATGAAAACTAGACCCAAAACTTTGCAAAGTTCCAAGTCTAGATTTGGTTCTGATCTCAACCCCACTCCTTTTCCTTGTGTTTTGTTCTCATTTGGCATTCTATTTGGGATGGGCTTTTACCTAGTCCCACTTCCCTTTGTTTCTTTTTCATTTTCCTTGTGTTAGTGTTCTTTCCCTTTGTCGGGAGTGGAACCAGAGTGGAATATAAACCAAGAACTTTGTAAAGCTCCAGATCTAGATTTGGTTCTAATCCCTCCCCCTCTCCTTTGTTGCCTTCCCCTACCATGGGACTAGATCTAGATCTGAAATGGAATGTAGAACTTTCATAAAATTCCTAGTTCTATCTTGACTCCACTTCTGCTCTTGTGTTACCTTTGATATACACGATGGTTGTGTACTCGCCTTTGCTCTAATTCTACACCCAACCTACCACATTAATTGAAGGCTCCTCACACACATGAAGTGTTTTTTTAAACCTTAATTAAGGTTATTTGGCTCATTACAACCATCTAATAACATCTTAATGAGCCAAAGCTGAAACAACTTGAGGAGGAGCATGATTTGGTCATGGTTGAGTGTTCATGAGTGGATTCCTAATGGTTTTAAACCCTTTTTGGTTGCGTTTCAAGGTAGGTGAGGTTTTTCCCATTTTTTTTAGTGTTTTCCATTTTTTTGTTGGTCTGTTCTTCATGAGTTCGTGGGAATTTTCCCGTGGGTCTTCTCTGTTCGTGTTTTGTTTTGTTTTGTTCAGGTTTTCTTCTCCTTGTTTGTCTATTTTTCTTTTTCTTGTCCTTGTTTGTTTTTTATTTTTTTGTTGTCATTTTCCTAGTTTTTAGGGGCAATTATGTTCCACTATGCACTAGTTTCAATTAGGGTTTCATTTTTAAGGGTTCTATATGCTTAAAACTATTTTAAATCTTTCTCTAGAACCTTCAAATTGTATGCCTGTGTTGGTCTTATGAATTAAATTATGGGATTTGATGCCCTAGTTTTTTATTAAGTCAATGGGCCACATAAACTAGGGTTTGTGTGTCATACCTTTACATGAATTCCATAATTTTTTTGATCCCAATCTCATATGTCCAAGCTGAGTCGAGTTTAAATTTGAGCTTCACCATGCCTTCTTTTTGACCTAGTTCCAAACTGATGCAGGCGTGCGGGGAGAATCTACCCAGCTTTGGTAATATGTCATGGAAGCAAAGTTGGAAATGAACTCATCCTATGAAAATTCATGTAGGATTTTGATTCTAGAAATGATCCCACTCCTAATGGATCCTAATTCTGATCTCACTTCCACTAGCCTTGCAGGGACCAAATCACTGGACGATACAAAGGATTGAAACTTTTGGGAATTTTAGTTTCTATTCCTGCCTTGATTTTAGTTCTGTCTGAGTTATTTGTTTCAGCTTAGTAGTTCCTGATCTTCTCCTAGCCCTGCTCCTAGAAGGTTTAAAATTTTACTAAGTATGGAGGGCTACCTTCAAGGAATAGAGAAGTATGAAAGGTAGCATTTGTATGATGATTCCCATGCCTTCTGATGATCTAATCTACGGTTTCCTTGTAGGAGTAAACAATGTTAGGAGTTTTTGAGCAAGTTTCACATAAGGAAGGAAAAGCTACGGAAAGCTCAAAAGGAGTGAAGCCAAAGAAGATAAAGGTAGAGCAGTTTCCTTAGACTATGAGGTATAAACACCAAGATGCCACTCCTATAGTGAGAAAAATGGATTTAGAATGGGTTGACATCACAAATACCAAACTAGGTCCATTTAACTTTAATAAATTTATCATAGACACTTTCTTAGAGGAAGTGATTGGGAGGACTGAAATGATAGCCCAGTATGGACTAGCACATGTCACCCTCTTCCCTCTATCAACTCAGAGTCCAAAGCTTATACTAACAATAGTAGGGGCTTATAATCCTACATGAAGGTAGTGTGTGGACATCCAAGGTAATGTAATTATATATTTATCTCCACAAATGATGAGGTTCTTGTTCAATGTACCTACTCCTAAGAACCCCAAGAAATTGAATGAAATGGAGACATTGAAACTATTCAATAGGGACAAGGAAACTAATAGGTCCCATATGAAGAAGTGGATGAAACTGAGAAGAAGTCTTTGAGAAAGGTTTTTGAATAGCCCAAGAGGGTAGAATTTAAAAAGGAAATTGGTGATTTAATCATGATACTTTCCAAGGTGTTTGGAAAGAAAGACTCTACACATTTTAAGGAATGGATTTTTCCATTCATTGAAACAATTTTGGATGGTCAAAAATTTTTTGATTAGGGAATGATCTTGTCAAATAACTTGCATAATTACATGCTCAAGGTGAGGTAAGAAAATACTTTCTTCATGACCTCCTATGTTATATATTCAGCTACATAGATGGGCATATTCCCTAGACTAAATGCAGTAGGAATATTAGGGGAAGCTCCTGGACAAAACATGGCATGGGAACACTATGATCAATTGACCCTACAAACATTAGGTATTACATCATAGGAGGGTTAATGATGCATTTTGTTATGTTATTATTAACTAGTTGATAGGAGATGTTGGATATAGGTTGAGTAGGGGAGCTATAACCTTCATTGCTAAATGAGGACATTGATATATCAAGTACCCCAAGTTCTCTTACTTTAGGTTAGCAGCTTTTGATGGAAATCCTCATCAACTCCTGAGATGCTGCAATGATAGGGTTGTTCTCATGGAGTTTGTATATCAACCCATGGCAGTCAATACCAAATTTACTAATAAACATAAGCTTGGATGCTACAAATTCCCTATGAAGTTGGGAGAGTATTGTTGTGTTCATAATTTGGCTAGAAAGGAAATATGTGAGGAGTTGAGTTACTTGAATTTGGGATTGTACATAGTTCATAAGCACTTTGACCCAAAACATAAAATGAATAACTTATCCCCCACCATTTTTGAGAATCACTAGTGTTTGCTAGAGGACTTCTAGGTAGACTTGTAGGATTAATATAATGTTCAAAAAATGAGCTATGAAAGGTTCACCATCCCACAAATGGTTGAATATGGAGTGAAGGCATACATTTCTAAAACATTTTCAGATGATGGTGTAGTCTTGGACCCCAGTTATGAAGCATAAAATGTAGGTACAAAGAAATTGAACCCAATAAATTTGGATGAGGAAGAGTTTACTGATATTAAGTAAGTTTCTAGGATAGTGATAGATAGGAGTATCCATTGGGTAATGATGATAATGAAGAAGCCAGAGGCTCAATCCACTAAGAAGAGAAAACCAAGGGTCACCCAAAGCTATAGGAGAACTAAGAGGAGGGTGGGCCTTAAAAAACAACTAGAATATTATCCTACTAGCCCTAGAAAGGATGCTGATCCAAAAGTATTTGCTCAAGGTATTCATGAGTCAAAAAATGTGGAGACTACAATAGTTGGAGAAGGGATCTCATTTCAACCTTCTCCCCTAGAAAAATCTACTAAATAAGTACCTACATGCAGCCTCCATGAGCAAGCTGAGACTCTTAAGGAAAAGGAAGTTGAGATACATGATGTGGACACTTATTTATAGGATACATACTTAGACATTGAGCCTCTTGTAATTGCACCTACTAAAGCTATTGAAGATGTTGAAGTGGAGCATGTCCTAACCCCAAAGGATCAATGGAAGCTCTTTGAGGATGTAAAGGAGGATGCCAAAGCCAAGGCTAAAGCAAATACACTTTCCAGAGAGAAAGAGTTGGAAGCTAAAACTAAAATAGAAGAGTTAGCAAGGAAACACAAGGAAAAGGAGGAACTTCTACAACAACAAAAGGAAAATGAATGGAAAGCTAATGCAGAGAGGGATAAGTTGGCTCTATTGCATAAGATTCATGATCTAGAAGAGGAGAAGGCTTGGAAGAGGAGAGAAAAGGAAGATCTTGAGGCAAAATCCCAAGCTACAGAAGAGGCCCAAAGGAAGAAAGAAGAAGATATCTTACAAAAGAGAAGAGAGGCAGAGGAATAAGTTAAACATGATAAAGAAGTGGCCAAAATGTGTGAAAATGTTAGGGAATTAGAAAAGCAAAGAGATGAAATGTTGGAAGAAAGGAGGATGGAAGAAGAAAAGGAGAAAGTTGAAGCTAATAGGCTTGCTAAGGAGATGGTTGAGAAGGAGCAGCAATAGGAGGTTGGTTCTCAACCTAAGGTAACACTTTTGCAACCTTTCTCTTCTACAACTTCTTCTTCTCAACAAATTATTACTCCTCCTGTTGCCCCAATGTAGCTAAAGCTCAATTTGGAGAAGAAATATCTAGCCTAACCTCAACCCCTAAATTGGGATGACATGATGAAGCAAATTGAGAAGGATAGGCCCAAGAAAAAGGCTTGAGTCCTTCATTCTACCAAATTGACAAATGCTGGAAAAATTGTGGCTAAATGTGCCATTCCCCTAGTTCATAAGGATGATATGGAAATGTAGTTAAGTGATTATCAACTAGGTACTATAAACTTGGGGAGACCTACAAGGAATCAACAAATGAATCTAATAGACATTGTAGCATCCTTTTCCAAATTGATAATGATGAAAGATAAGCAAAGGAATGATGAGCTCAAAGCTTAGCTGGATCAATTGCATAAGTTCTTGAAGGATTTGTCTTTTCCTATTTTTTTACAATCTGTTTCCCTTGAAACACCACTTTTTCTAAGAAAGAGGTTGATGACCTCATAGAAAAGAGAAGAAAATTAGGGATGTTAGACATATGGACTAATTGCTTGAACCAAGAGGTAGAAGAACTGCTTGTTGAGAACCACAAGGGTCATATAGGTGCATGGGAATTAGTCAATGACATGAATGAATATACTCAGACCTTATGGAAATAGAAAGAAGAATAGAGAAAACATATGAGGAGGTTGAAGGAAATCAATAGGCTACCTCAATAGACACTTTTAGAGTAGTCCATCCTTGAAGAAGGTAATATGGATTTCATTGGGAAGACTATTAGCATCATTAGATTTTGGTTGTCATTTATTTTTGTACATAGTGTAGAACCAAGATCCTCGTACTTGCATAATTTTCTCTCAAGGGCTAATTAATAGAGGAATATTATTCCAAATTTGACTTAGATTTATGGGTTAATTAAAATAAAAGATGAGAGGAATGTGATTTCAAAGATAGTTAAATAATTTTTTTTTATTTAAATAAAGGGGATGATGGTTAGATTAAATCAAATAAAGGTTTAATTTATTTAATTTAATAAGATGATAGACTTTAGAGATTAATTAAATAAAAATTGATTTAAAAGAGCTAAGGTTAATTAGATTAGATTGATAGATTTAATTAATGAAAGAGAATGACTTAATTAGATAAATGATTTATTTAATTAAGAGAGGAAAATTGATGAATTTAATCAAATAAGGGTATTCAATTAAATGGTTAGATGGAGGGATGATTAGGGATGAAACAATGTTAATAGTTAGGATCAAGAGTGTAATGCCAATCAGTACCTTTTACGTGTGTACATTTTTCCCCTCTTTGAAGCAGTGCACTTGTTCTGTTGATTCAAAGAATAAACTATCATGATCAAAAGCCAAAATTTTACTGATTTCAAAACTTTCCCCATTGCTACCCCAGTGAGAGAAAAATGCCAATATACTGCCCCCTCGAGAGATCAGATAAGAATATTGATTTTTGGGTGATCTTGCAAAAAAAGAGGAAAAGGTGCCTGAGGGGTCCAAAAAGGCTCTGGGAGGCCAAAGAACGAGATAAAATACAAAAAATGATATAAAACAGCCTTTGGATAGACAAAAATGGGATGAGGGGACCTAGACCCCTCCTGGACGGCTAAACGAGGTCTGAAAACCCTAATTTTTATGGTTATATAGCCCTTGGGGGGCCACTTCCAATTTATTTTCACATTCATCCTTGAGAGATTCTATGATTTTGAGCTCTAACACCTTGGCAAGATGGTGCAATGACAACTCCCCATGCACATTTCTAATTGAGTACAGATGCATCAGAGGCTTTTCGACATTGGACCACCGGTGAGTCAACTTGACTCGAGCTTATTTTTTTATATGTGCATTTATTATGTTTAAAAATTAGGTCCTTAGGAGTGGTGATATATTGGTCTGCTAAAATTTCAAACAACGATGCTCGATGTTTAAACTATGCCACTGTTGTAAGGTCTAAAACTATGATGCAGTTTGAAATTTAGGGTTAAATTTCATACTCCACCACCTTTGCAGATTGCAAGCCCATGGTGCTCTTTAGAGTTACGGTTTCTTGCTAAACTCTGATGCCTTTGTAAACTGAATTTCCACAATGTAGTTTGGGGGTTTGAGGGATCTAGCGTTGCAATTTGAAATTTGTAAACTGCACCACCTTCACAGGCAGTGATGCTGGAGTTAATTTTGGGATGCCGAGACAAGCCAGGATCAAGATTTTTTTGATGACTTTTAACATGATGAATTTTCCTAATGTAGGAGGAGGTGAGAGAGATCTACTCACATGAGCATAGGTCTTGAGAGCTTTTCAGTATTTTGGGCTAGCTGACTGAGTGACAATAGGAGTGCCTAGGAGAGATGGGGCTATGGTACATCGCCTATGCACCGCCTGTGCAAACACACTTGGGCATGATGATGACACTTGCTGAGAGATAGCATAGTGAGACCTCCTCATTCCACCTTCCTATGGGCAAGGCCATAGTCATGCTCGAGGATGTGTGGTAGATTCTTAGATTTCCCATTCACAGTGAGCTCATCATCTATGATATGAATGTCGAGAGGGAGGCCTATTATGTCATCATGGATACTAACCAAATTATATTTTGTGAGCGCCAGATCAATTTGGAGGGCCACAAGCCTATCATATCACCTTACTACTTGGTTATTTCAACCATTATATTGAGTCTCGTTACACCAGATTGGGGAGGCCAATATTTCAATCCTAGATGGGGGTTGGCTTTGGAGCGCATGGTCCAACGAGGATTGACACTATTTGCATGGGGGCCAGTTTTGCTAGCCTCACTTTACAAAGATCTTCATGAGTTTTCCTATTTGGATGGTAGAGCACTTGGGGTGGGGGTTACACTCCTATATATCTGGGTGTGGGAGCACATCCATGTGCTTCATCTGAGAGTTGTACTTGTTCCGATGGAGCCAGATGGTCCAATGCTCTAGTGACATAGAGGAGGTCTTTCCTTTACACATACAAGACAACACGAGATTCCTCATTGGAGGAGGGTCCTTGAGGATATGTGAGTGTTCAAATAGTGGTTGTACCTTGGATATCCTGCATGGTTTGATGATGCACAACAATTGTTCTTTGCTTGCCAAGATAGACTTATGTAGGGCAGAGAGCATACGATGATAGAGATGTACCTATAGGACAAGATTCCAAGACAATTCAACTAGCCTTAGGACAAGCCGAATGATCAATATGTGGCTATTTTTGTGAGGACAATGAGTCAGAGCTCCTAGGGCCATTATATACCTACCCATGAGGCAATTTAGAGTTTTATGCAGCTGGTGGCTAGTCCATGGCCATATGACTAGGGGCAGGCTAATCTAGGGACTACACAAGCCTATAGAGATTGGTTTAGGATACCTCTACATTTGATAGTGCCAAGTACACAATCCAATCTATGTAGAGTGAGAGGTAGAGGGGTGGGGTGAGGCTGGGGGGATGGAGATCAGGATTAGGGTAGTGGTAGGCCACCACTAGTTCAACCAATTCAGGATCATGGGCCACATGATCAGCCACCCAGAGATCCACAGGTTTGAGAGCAGAGAGAGGATGCCCCTCGGTAGGAGCAGGATTTGAGACATCAAGAGAGGATCCTGACACCTCCCAAGGATGGGGAGTAGGATCAGCCACCAATGCAGCCTCCCCCATAGCCAGATCATAAAGACAAGAATATTTTGCAGCTGTAGTCCTAGGTACAGGCACTAACAGTTGAGAGAGATTAGGCCAGAGCATAGCATGACTAGACCATTTTGTAGAGACAAGTTGTAGAGTTATAGGCAACAACAAAAATGGGCCACCGACAACATCTAGAGAGAATGGCCACCACCTCCTCCTAGAACAGAGTATCGCTTTAGGCTTATAGGAAGGCCATTCATGAGGCCAACTACTACAAGATTTATTACCACCAAGTCGTGCCAAGGGCAGCTCAAGTGCCAATTTTTTCTCAGAGGACAAGACACAGGATGACAAAGGAGCATGGGGAGAGAGTAGATGGTGAGGGTAGTAACCAACAAGGCTATCCCTCATTTTGATCAGAGATGGGATTCTTTTTGCGCCCCTTGGGCTCATTTTTTATAGCCCCATGGGCCGATTGTACTCATTTATATACACATGTACATTGATCCAATTTTTTGTATCATGATAGTATATTTTATGATATATGAGATGATGATTATGATGATATGTAATTTTCCTATATTACGTATGCATTATGGATGATCTTTTATGCTCTATATGTTATGTAATGATGTTCTATCTTATATGATGCAAGTATGCTTTTTATTCTATGTGATGCAATGTGATGTGTGTTTGTATATGATGTTATTATGTGATGCAGTGATTATGTAGATGTTTATGGATGGATGCATTTCTTTTTCAGTATCTTTTTATGCACTTTTTATGATGATTATGTATGGATGGTGCAAATGTTATGATATGCAAATGCTTAGACTAACAAATTTATATTATGCAATGATGGATTGTATGATGTAATATGATGATGATATATGATGATCTGATATGTGTACATGATGTTTATGACGATATATATGATATGATATAATGCATGTAAATGATATATAATGTGTATGTAATAGCATAATGGATGTGTTATGTGTTATGTGTTTTTTATGCAATGTTATGATAGAATGAATACAAATGATATGATGGATGTAGATGATGTTTTTTACATGGGATGATTATGTTATGCTATGATGGATGCAAATTATTTTTATGATATGATGGATGTAAATGATGTTTATAATATGGGTTGATTTCTTTTATATTTATGTGAGATGAATGCAATGTAATGATTAGTGAGACACTTAGAGTAATAATGCTATGTTATGATATGTTTTAATGTTTCCTATATGATTTGTAATATATAATATGTAATGTGCAATGTGCAATTTGCTGATGATTTGTGAATACAAGATGAATTCAATGATGATAATGATTTGATTAACTGTCATGGTACCATGTTAGCATGAAAAGAAAGAGATAGAAGAAATGAGAGGTTCCAACAAGACATGAGATGATGATGTTGATTATTATGATGATGATGATTTTCTTGTTGAGGATTTGGTATTTCCAAAGGGCTAATTACCTTATGTTTGATTACACACATGAGTACGATTCATCAAGGTATAAAGAACCAGGATGGTGTTGTACTTAGTGTGATGGATTTTGAATCAACAATTAGATAGGAATACTCTTGTTCACACCTGGCATATGAAACCTTATTCAGAAATGAAGTTCAGATATTCAAAAAATCTTGGACCAAAACATAGGAAGGCAAGCCTTCCTATGTGGTCAACAAGATACCTAAAACATCCTCCCTACGTCTAAACAAAGCACGTACAACTAAGGTTATATTACAAAAATATCCAACGAGCATAGCAGATAAAAGATAATGATCATTGACCCATTCCTATCTCTCTAAATCCTTTTGTTTAGGATATCATGAAAGGTCCTTGGAATGAGTACGATAAGATAAATCAAAAGACCAAGATAAAGAAAACAAACAAGCTAATGTTCTTCAATACCGCTAGTCAAGACTAAACTATGATGATGCATGATGTTGATGTCTATTGTAGGAAGGATGCATCCTAGGACATGACAATATCAGATGATTTGATATGAGATTGATTGGATGATATGCTTTTGATACAAAGAGTAGACTAGCTTCTTTATGTATTGACGTAGACTTGAGACTTTGACGTTTAAGTTTTTACTTTTGAACTGTTAGAATTTTTTCTGATTGTTTCACCAAAGGTCGAGGATGATGATTGATATATTGTGAGTGATGTTTATTACGAGTGAAAATGAGATGAGACAGATGAATTTTTTCAAATATTTGGATGTTTTTGATTTTTTTTGAAATGTTTTGTTAGAAGATTAATGTTTACTTGGCAAAGGTTATTCTTTAATTGTAATTATTTATTAACTTGTAGGAATATTCCAAAGGTATCCCTACAAGTCTTTTGTTTTTTTGTCATCTCACAAATGTGTGAGGATGGCTTATTTTTAATTCCTTTATTAAGGAATATTTGTAACCACCTCCTTAAGAGGTGACACTTTGCACACACATAAATGAATGGTGGCATTCATTGAGTTGGGAGTTACATTTTAACTCCTCTTTCTCACCTCTACTTATTAAGGTGCTTCTCCTCTCATTCTTCAATATTCAAGCAAGCAAGCTAAGGCTGAAGCTCTCTCTTTCTTTGTATTATTCTTTAGGCATTTTGCCTCCATTCATAATATTGGGGTTTTTTCTTGTTTTTTCCCCTTAACAAATTCTTGTGTCTCTCTTGCTTTGGTGGTACTTGGTTTGACTACTTCAATTTATTTGGTAATATCTTTCCTTCAAACAATTGCTCTTTATTAGTACTTTCCATTGCTCTTTTGTATTTCCTTTCATGGTATCAGAGCTTGGTATTACTAATATCTTGTGAGCTATATTGTTGAAGGTTTACCAGATTTTTCAGCACACCATTGGAGACACTCTCAAAGAGGAGAAGAAGAGCAAGTGTCTAATCTTGGTTGTTTTTTGTTTTCTAACCTTTGTGTAGGATATATTTTTATCTACAGATTTCTAAGTTGTTTATTTCAAATTTCAAATCTATATATTTTGAATGCATCTTTTATTTTTATTTTTTTGCAAATTTTTAGTAACCCTCAAATAAAAGGAATATAATTTAGTTTTTTATTTAAATCTTATTTGCATGTCTATAAAAAATCAATTTTTTTAAAAAAAAAATTAATCTGTTTCTTTGCTGTAAAAAATATCACTCTATTCTACAAATTTGTTTAGGGATCTAACCCTAGTTCAAAAAAATCTTTTTAGAGAAAGGCTAATCTTGCTCTTTTATGTTTTTTCTTTTCTTTTCAAAGCTTTTTTAAATAAATGAATGTAGCATTAAAAAATAAAAAAATTAAAATAAATAACAAATAATATTCTTGTTCTTGTTATTTTCTTTTCAATAAAAATAATATTCAGACTTTAGCCCTGTTATTTTCTTTTCAGAATAAATAACAATTATCAATTTATCCTTGTTCTTGTTTTGGGCCATAGCCCTCTGTTGGTTTTGCAAGCTCCTTGCTGCTTCGCGTCTCCACCCTGTACCATTGCCTACCCTTCATAACTTTCGAGTAACTTTGAAGGAGGTAGGAAGCTCGCCGCCACTGTCTCTCTACATTTCTTCCACCGTGATCGGAGTCTCCTTTAACATTGTCCTCTGTTCAAGTGCTCTAAAAAGTTTCATTTAAAAAAAAACCCCAATGCTACTGTTTAAGCCCATGCTAAAACCACTTTAAATCTCGTTTCTAAGTCTTTCACCCACCTATTTTTAGCAAAAGTCTTTTTAAAAAATAAAGCCCACCCATTCTCACTTGAGGCTCCCTTATCTTCGACTAAAGTTTTTTTAAGAAAAGATCATATTTCATACCTAAGTTTTCAAAATAAGAATCTTAGCCTTTTAAAGGCTCAGGCACTTTTCATGGTTCTTTTCAAAGGTTTTATTATTAGTCTTTTAATAAGTTCTAATAAAATCTTAAGATATTAATATTTAATGTTAAAAATTTAATAATTTTTTTTAAACAATATTAAATAAGTATTAATTTTAGTGATTAATAACAATATTAATCATTTAAATATATATCATTTTTTTTATTATTGTTAATCAAAAAAATCAAGTAATATAGTGTTTTTTTTTTCAATAGGTATTTTGACTAAAGAGGTTTATTCTTTAAATTTAGGGAATTTATTTTCAAAAGAGGTTATGCTTTTAAGATTTAATTCAATCAAAAAAGGGAAGCAATTTTTTTTTTTCTAAGCAAATATTTACAATAGTTATTATTTTTCTCATATAGTTGTGAATTTTTTTTTATTTGCAATCATGTCAACTTTAATTCCAGAGATTAAATTAAATTCCTCTAACTATCATTCATGGAAGACTCACATTTCTTTCATTTTTCGGTTTAAACATCTTTTGGATGTTGCCACATATCCTAAATCTAAACTAGGTTCATTTGCATCCAAAGATGAAATCGAAAAATGGAATCTCAAAAATGAGGAAGCCCTTGGCCTCATAGGTATCTTCATGTCACCCAAACTTTATGTTCACATTGGGACATGTACAACTTCCTATAAAGCATGGGACAAACTCAAAACAATTTATGATAGTACAAATGAATCAAGAAAAATTCAAATTCAAGATCAACTTGAAGATTTGAGGTATTCTGATTTTAAATCTATGGATGAATTTTTATTGAAATTTGATGCTTTAAATAGTCATTTGGATGGTTTAGGAGTTAAATTAGATAATCTTAGATTAATTCATCTTATTCTTAAAAAGTGTCTTCCTAGACAATTTTAGCAATTTATTACTAATATTCATGCTCAATTAGCCATTCCTTCTTTAGCTACTCAATTAAATTATGATATTTTTCATGATTTATTAAGACAAGAAGAGGCTAAGTTAATTCAGTTTGGTACTCTTAAGTCTAATGAACATGCTTTCTTGTCTAATCATAAGCAAAATTTTAAACCTCATTTTAAACAACATTATAATTCCAAACCTCATTATAATAATGGCAATGATCCTAGAAAGTTTAACTTTTCTAAGAAACCACATTGCACTTATTGTAATAAGGATGGTCATTGGTAAAACACTTGTTTTAAAAAGCACAATGAGAAAAATCCTATGAAGCAAAATAATCAACAACAAAATAAACCTAATAATAATAAGTTTCAAAATAATGCAAATCAATCTAGACATGCTTTTACTTGTAGTTCTAATGTTTCTCAACCTCTTGAATGGGTTATTGATTCAAGTGCATCTCAACATATTACTTCACATAAAGAAGTTTTTTAGTCCATGCAACCTGATATATCTAATGTTCCTCTTCAACTTGCTAATAATCATACTTGTAAAGTAGAAGCAATTAAAGACTAACTTGCTTTCAGTTGCTAAGCTTTGTCAAGATTACAAAATAGAATTTTACAAAGATATGTGCTATGTTATTGATCCAAAACAAAACAAGGTCATTTCTAATGCTAAATTAGACAATGATAATTTGTTCAAATTTTATAAGTTTTCTCAATCTAGATGCTCTTTAATATCTACCATTGATTTCAATGTTTGGCATGAAAGACTTGGTCATATAAATGCTAACAATATTGCTTTAATGCAAAAGGTTAATATGGTAGATGGATTGCCTAGTATTGTTCCATCTAACATTTGTATGCACAGGATGCATGAGTGGTAAGATGCATAGGGAGCCCTTTCCACATGGTCAATCATGGAGGGCAACTCATAAGTTGCACCTAGTTCATAGTGACCTTTTGGGACCCATGGAGAATAACTCCATCCAAGGATCAAGGTATGCACTTACTTTTGATGATTATTTTTCAAGAAGAACTTGGATCTATTTTCTTCATAGTAAGGATCAAGTTCTTGATATATTTTCTGAATTTTATAAATTTGTTGAAAGGAAATCTGGTTTTAAACTTAAAATTCTTAGAACTGATAATGGTAAAGAATATGTGAACAAAGCTTTTACTAGTTATTTGAAATCATTTGGTATTAAGCATGAGCTAACTATTCCCTATACACCTCAACAAAATGGTGTAGTGGAAAGGAAGCATAGAACTATTGTTGAAATGGCTAGATGTATGTTACATGCTAAAAATATGTCTTATAAATTTTGGGCAGAAGCTATGTTTTGTGCTACTTACATTATTAATAGTACTCCTACTAAAGCTTTAAAGGATATAACTCTAGAAGAAGCTTGGTCTGGTAGGAAGCCCAATCTTAAGCATTTAAGGATTTTTGGTTCAATTGCTTATGTTCACAAACCTAAACAAAAGAGGCAAAAATTAGATGCTAAATCTTCTTATCATATTTTTGTTGGTTATGATGAACATTCTAAAGCTTATAGAGTATATAATCCTCTTACTAACAAAGTTAAAGTTGCTAGAGATGTATGCATTGCTGAAAATGGTGTTCATGATTGTTCCAAAGTGCATAATATCGATTCTTCTCAAAATAAAGTTATTGTTGTCGAAGATACTCCTCATGTTGAAACTCCTCTTAACCCTCCTAATGCATCTCTTACTCATAGTGATAGTGATGATGAAAATATTGAAATTTCTCCTCATGATTATTCTTCTAGTGATGATACTCCTACATCTATAAGAATTCCAAAATGGTTTAAAAATTTGTTGCAAGAAAGTGAGGATTATTTAACTAAAAATCCACCTAAAAGAAGAAAGGAAAATTATTGTAATTATGCTTTGATGTCTAACATTATGAATTCAAATGATCCTCAAACTTATGAACAAGCTAAAGATCAACCTCATTGGAAAAAGGTTATGCAAGAAGAATATGATACTTTAATTGCTAATAATACTTGGGATTAGTTCCATTACCTCAAGGTAAGAATCTTGTTTCATGCAAATGGTTGTATAAAACTAAGGTTAATGCAAATAATGAAGTTAGCAAGTTTAAAGCTAGATTAGTTGCTAGGGGCTTCTCTCAAGTTGAAGGATTAGATTATAATGAAACATTTGCTCCAGTAGCTAAGATGCCACTATTAAATTAGTTCTTGCTTTAGCTTCTCATATGCATTGGCCTATTCATCAAATGGATGTTAAAAGTGCATTTTTAAATGGTGATTTACATGAAGAAATTTATATGTCTCAACCTTTGGGTTTCATTAAGGAAGGAAATGAACATCTTGTTTGCAAATTGAAGAAATCAATTTATGGTTTAAAGCAATCTCCTAGAGAATGGTATTCAAAGATCAATGCCTTCTTTTTATCTCAAGGTTTCATTAGAAGTAAAAATGATCCAAATTTATATATTAAGCATAGTGAAGATGATATTGTGATTATTATTTTATATGTTGATGATTTAATTATCACTTCTAGTTCTAACAATTTGATTAGTGATGTTAAGTCTCAACTCAATCAACAATTTCAAATGACTGATTTAGGCCTATTACATTATTTTTTGGGTATGCAAATTTGGCAAACACCTAAAGGTATTTTTCTTTCTCAACATAAATATGCTCAAGATCTCTTAGATAGATTTAAAATGAATGTTGCAAAGTGTGTTTCTACTCCTTGTGAATTAGGAACTAAATTAATGGTTGATATGGAAACTCATTTTGTTGATCCTACTTTATATAGGCAATTAGTAGGAAGTTTAAATTATCCAACTCTTACTAGACCTGATATTTCTTATAGTGTTGGATTGTTTTCTAGATTTATGTCTAAACCACAACAAAATCATTTTAAAGTTGCAAAAAGAATTTTAAGATATGTTAAAGGTACTCTTAATCTTGGTCTTTTTTATGATGCAAATTATGATTTTTCTTTAAAGGGTTATACTGATTCAGATTTAGGAGGTCCAATGATGGGAGATCCACTTGTGGTTATTGTTTCTTTGTTGGATCAGGTGCAATCTCATGGAATAGTAAGAAACAACAATCTACTTCTCTTTGTTATATAGAAGTTGAATATAAAGGTTGTACAAATGCATCTAAAGAGGCATTATGGTTAAGAAGATTACTTGAAGACTTGGGTCTACCTGAAAAGGATCCTACTCCTTTATATTGTGATAATCAAAGTTCTATTGCTTTGGAAAAGAATCTAATTTTTCATGCAAGGACCAAGCACATTGCTCTTCAACATCACTTCATTAGAGAGCAAATTGAAGACAAGCAAATTTCTCTTTTGTATTGTAAAGGTGAAGATCAAGTTTCAGATATTCTCACCAAAGCTATTTGTAAAGATAAATTTCTCTTTCATTGTAAAAATCTTGGATTACAACCCATTGAAGGGTTTGATGATGTAACCTCCCCAAGTAAAGCTTAAGGGGGGATGTTAGAAGATTAATCTTTACTTGGCAAAGGTTATTCTTTAATTGTAATTATTTATTAACTTGTAGGAATATTCCAAAGGTATCCCTACAAGTCTTTTGTTTTTTTGTCATCTCACACATGTGTGAGGATGGCTTATTTTTAATTCCTTTATTAAGGAATATTTGTAACCACCTCCTTAAGAGGTGACACTTTGCACACACATAAATGAATGGTGGCATTCATTGAGTTGGGAGTTACATTTTAACTCCTCTTTCTCACCTCTACTTATTGAGGTGCTTCTCCTCTCATTCTTCAATATTCAAGCAAGCAAGCTAAGAATGAAGCTCTCTCTTTCTTCGTATTATTCTTTAGGCATTTTGCCTCCATTCATAATATTGGGGTTTTTTCTTGTTTTTTCCCCTTAACAAATTCTTGTGTCTCTCTTACTTTGGTGGTGCTTGGTTTGGCTACTTCAATTTATTTGGTAATATCTTTCCTTCAAACAATTTCTCTTTATTAGTACTTTCCATTGCTCTTTTCTATTTCCTTTCATGTTTTGAGGTTGTTTTTTGGTATTTTTGAGATTTTCAAATGTTTTGATTTTCCAAGTTTACATTGTATTGGAATTTTTTGATATTTTGACCAAGACCTAACCTAAGGACCTATCCTAGGGGTCTCGAGCGCTGATCAAAAAATTATCCTTGCCTACATTATATATGCAGAGACCACATAGTTTGACTAACATAGACTCAATTATTGATGAGATATGAAAAAATGGATTGCCAGTTTATTATGATGGACTCTTAGAGGACTGACCTAAGTGTCTTAGGGGATGATCATAGATCAACCTTGCTTATGTTCAAGGCTCAGAGACCCATAGTTCGACAAGACAACTCTATTTTTTGACTTTTTTGACTGACTTTTTGACTTGTTTTCTAGATTTTGATATGATTTTGGATGTTTTTGGATTTTTCAATTTTATGAATGTTTTTTGATTTTCTGATTTTTGGGACTTCAAGAATATACACGAATCCAATCTGATGTGAACATGCCCCCAGCATAATTCAATAGTCTACTCTGATAAAGGTAGGACAAATTGACCTTGAGAATGGGTTGAGTAGTACTAGGAGGGATCATCACATGAACACAATACCAAGATATGATGTGGATTCCAAACAGATGATGGATGTAGATATGGAATGCAATGGATGATGGAAGCTTAATGGAGGGATGATGTAGAACAAGTCACAAAGATCCTGGTGGATGGAAAGTGCTTATTTACACAAGGTGCCTATTTTCTAGGTTTTCACCAAGGTACTTCCCCAAAGTGCCACCAAAGTGGTTTTCACTGGAGGATAATTTTTCTCTTTACTATTTTTGATTGTTTTTCTGCTTTTTTGATTTTTTTGTTGTCATCAAGACACTTGTTTGCCAATTTTTCATTAGGGTAACCATTTTTTAAGGAAATTTTCTAATTTTTTTAAATTTTTTGGTTCTATACCTTGAAAGATTTAGGCATAAAACTTTTTGAGATGGGAGTTATTTATGGGCTCCTACAGAGGCTCACCTTCGGGTGTTGATAATTGATATTCCCCTAACTTGTAGCTCACTATGATGATGAATGGTCCCAACCAATTGGGTTCAAACTTTCCTTTAACGTTTGGGTTTGGGACATTCTCTTAATTCTCTTTTAGCAGAAGTTCTCCAACTTGGAAAGTCCTGCTTCTGATCTTCTCATTATAGCTCCTCTTGATTTTGTTCTTATAGACTTACAAATGATTTAAAGTGTCCACAAGCCACTCATCCAGTAGCTCCAACTCATTTAGTCTTGATTCTCATTTTTCTTCATTCGTGATGAGGTTTTGTAGTGATATTCTCAATGATGGGAGCTTGATCTCAATGGGTAAAACTACCTTTGATTTGTAGACTAGGGAGAAGAGGGTGGCACCTGTTGGTGTGCGAATTTTGTTTCGATACGCCTAGAGGGTGGGATTTAGCTACAGATGCTATTTACGACCTTTTTCATTGACTGTCTTTTTGAGTATTTTCAAAATGGTTTTATTGGTGGCTTCTTCTTGGCCATTAGCTTGGGGATAATACAGAGTGGAAAAGCAATGTTGGGTTTTAAATTTTTCACATAGGTCACAAACATCCTAATTTTTGAATGGTGTCCCATTATCTGAGATAATAGCTTGGGGAACACAGTATTGACATATTAAGTAGTTTAGGATGAACTTTGATATCTACTTTCCAGTGATGTATGTCATGGGGATGGCTTCCACCCACTTGGTAAAGTACTTAGTGGCGGTTATGATGAACTTGTGGCCATTAGATGAGGTGGGGGTTATCTTTCCAATGAGATCAAGCCCCCACTGCAAAAAGGGCCAAGGTGTTATGATGGGATGAAGTTCTTGAGCTAGAGCATGGATGTGGTCCCCATGTTGCCAACATTGTAGGCACCTTTTGATATAGTCATGTGCTTCTCTTTCCATTGTAGGCTAATAATAACCCATCCTCAACAATTTCTTGGCCAGGGTCATTCCACTCGAGTGTGAACCACAAATACCATTATGCACCTTAGTTAAAGTGGTCAATTCCTCCTCATCATTTAAATAGCCTAGTAGGGTTCCTTTTATGCTCCTACAGTAGAGGGTATTTCCTAGGATGACAAAACAAGATGCTTTCTTGACAAAGGTTATTTTTAGGTTTGAGGGTAAATTAACAAGTAGGACCCCTATTCGCAGGTAGGTATAAATTTTATGGTACCAAGGATCACAAGGAACAACAATTTTACACAAAAATTCTGACTCTGGTACCTCGAATGTGGGTACGAGAAGTTGCTCTACCATGAACTCATGCTTTGGGATATTAGGGGAATATCTAGCAAGGATCCAATTGTTGCCATGGTGTCTACTGCTTTGTTGTTTTCTCTAGGAATCTACTCAAATGTGATATCAATAAATGATTATTTAAGGCTCTCTACCAACTTTTTGTATGGGGTCAGCTTATCATCCTTTGTCTGGTATTCACCATTCACTTGATTTATTATCAACTAGGAGTCTCCATATACCCTGGGGTCCATGATGTACCACTGCACTACTATTCTAAGACCTATGGTTAATGGATCATACTATGCTATGTTATTAGTGCAGGGGAATTCCAATTTGTAGGATCTAGGTATATAGTCCCCCTATGGGGTGATGAAGAAGACACCAGCTCCTAATCCATGTTGTGTGTAGGAACCATCAAATTAGAGATTCCAATGGTTAGCTATGCTGAGATTGAATATGGATTCATCCAAAACCTTTGATATGAGTGGATTCTCTAAATATATGGGTGCTTCTACAAGTTGATATGTGATCACTTGGCCTCTAATTTCTTTTCATTCCACATACTCGATGTCATATTCAGATAGAATCATGACCCACTTAGCCATCCTTCCTGTGAGCATTTCCTTTGACAGTAAGTACATGAGGGGGTCGATATTGGTGATGAGTTTGATTTTGTGTGCCAACGTATAATGTCTAATTTTTTGTGAAGAAAACACTAGTCTTAAACATGTTTTTTCAATGAATGAGTAGTTTAACTCATGCCCGACCATTGTGTGGCTGATGTAATAGATGGCCCTCTTTGTCCCATTTTCATCGTGCTAAGATAGAAGAGCACTGAGGGCTGCTATTGTTGCTAACACATAGAATATTACTAGCTTCCTTGGGATCAATGGCATGAAGACTGATGTTGTGAGTAAATATTCTTTAATTTTTTTGAAGGCTTCCTCACACTTCTCATCCCATTTGTACGCTACTCCCTTGTGAAGCAAGTGAGAATATGGGTTTTTCTTGTCAACTAGTTGTGCTATGAATCTGTAGAGAGACTGAAGCCTACCTTGGAGGCCTCATAACTATTTCAATGTTTTGGGTGCTTCCATCTCAAGGATTGATTTTACTTTTGCAGGATCTATTTCAATACCCCTCATTGACACTATGTATCCCAGTAGCTTTCCTAATTGTATGTTGAAGATGCACTTCTTTGGATTGAAATGGACCTTGTATTCCTCCAGCTTGTCAAAACTAGCACTCAAGGTTGCTATGTGATCTCTCTTCTTCCTACATTTTTCTAGTATGTCATCAATGTATTCTTTGATAGTTTTTTGGATCATGTCATGAAATATTAACATCATAGCTCTTTGATAGGTGGCCCCAACATTCTTTAGGCCGAATGGCATCATTTTCCAGTAGCAGGTCCTGCATGGACAAGTGAAGGCCATTTTGAGTTGGTCTTCTTTAGAAATCATTATTTCGTTGTATCTAGAGAAGTCGTTCATTAGAGAAAGTACTTCATGTCTTGCTATCATGTCTACTATCATGTCAATGTTAGGAAATAGGAAATCATATTTTAGACATGCTTTGTTTAGATCTCTGAAATCCATGTAGATTCATATGCCTCCATCAAGTTTTGAGACATGAACCAGATTTGACACCCATTCTGGATAGTCTATTGGTCATATAAATCCTGAATCTTGTAGTTTCTTCAATTCCATCTTGACCAATAAAGCAATCTAAGGATGCATTTTATAGAGTTTTTGTCTAACTAGCTTTGCTTTAGAGTATACTACTAAGTGATGAACTACAATCTCTAGATCGAGCCAGGGCATGTCTACATAGCTCCATGCAAAATTAACTTGTCTTTCTCTCAAGAAGGCTACTAGAAGCTCTTGTTCCTCTAATAGTAATGACTCTGCATAAAAATGTGATGTGTGGGGTTTCCTCTATTCCCAAACTAACTGGATTGTATTTCTTGGCTAGGACTTGCTGATTTTTCCTAATGGAGAGCTCTAAGAGGAATATTGAATCCCCCATCCTCAGGTGCCTCAGAGAGGTTTTCACCATTGGATGTTTCCTTTCTTTTTACTATTTTTGGGTCAAAGAGTGACACAGTGTGGTTTTCACTCAAAGACCTAGAGATTATTCTCAAATTTTCACTTTTTGTGACTGAGGGATTCAATCATTTCCCCATAGTATGCCTATGTGTCCAACTCAATGATGAATCCTACTTTATGATCCCCACATGGAATATTATCCCACAATCCCATGAATTCTGAGAGTGCCTCATCATTTTTGAATGTGTCCATAATTGGTGATCCTCATTGGTCATAATCAATGAGTTGTGGGTACACTAGACGAATTTCATGGTTTTGGTTTTTAGACTCATAGGATAGGGTGCTAATCATGAGTAGGGAGGTGTCTTTGAAAAGCATTGGAAAATCAATTATGGGTTCCTCATCACTACTACATACATCAGTTATATCGAAGGTGAAGTTGTCTATGACATGACTAGTAGATATGGGTAGGAGAAGGGCGGTTGCTGATTGTTGAAGAGGATTATTGACCTTTCTAACTAGGGGACTTTGGCCATGTATGGTTATACTTAGATGGATACATATAGGGCCAAGATTTTTTAGTCACGTTTTAGGCATAATAGGTATTTGAAGCTTGTTGTCATTTTGGCCAAGCTTTTTGTTTCTATCATAACCCATGGCGAGTATCATTTGTAAACCCTTACTATTGTCATCCATAGGTAGATCAACTGTTGGTCTATTATCTTGATATAGAAGATGAGATGGGTCCTCTTCTATTATTTCCCTGCCTAGATCTCCCTAACTTTGGAAGTTGGAAGAGCTTGCTATGAATGTTTGGGATGATGAAGAATCCTTTGATTGTGGTAACTCTCCGACCACGAAAGCATTGTTTTGGATTGTATATTTCCCACATCCATTATCCTAGATAATAACCTTGATGTCTGAGATGGCGGGGATGGTTGGTGTCTTTGTCACAGAAGTGGAAGCGAGGGTTGCTGGGTCAATGTATGAGGTAGATGGGCCTTCATCATTCTTTGGAACTTGTGTGATTTTATAATATTTGGCCTCTAAGCTCTTCTTGCAGTAAGAGAATGGTTCAGGATCCCCATGTATAGTGACCTCTTGACCTTGATATCTGAATTTGACATACTAGTGGAAGGTTAATGTGAATGCTTGCATCGCATAGATCCACGAGTGTCCCAAGAGAATATTGTAAGGTAAATCAAGGTCAAGGACTTGGAAAGTGGTTTCCATTATTGTTGGCCCCACTTCGATAGGGAGTTGGATAGTGCCCTGAGACACTCTCTCTTGATCATCGTACACCCTGATTGTGATGCCCTTGCCTTTATCAATGGTATCCTGAAAGATTATCTAATTTTTTATTAGCTTAAGGGAATAGATGTTTAAACCTGCACCTCCATCCACCAAAACCCTCTTAACTTTGTTCTTATATACTAGGACTTCCAAATGGAGTGCACGATTGTGAGATGGTTGGATGAGGAAGTCTTGATTTGAGAATGTGAGAAGATTTGGTGTTATGATATTTCCAATCATGGCTTGGAATTGCTTGATGTCAAGATTCATGGAGATAGTGGATGAGGCTAAGGCTTCCTCAAGGATCTTTTTATGGGCCAATGATATCTTTAGTAGCTCCATGATGGAGATCTAAGTTGGGGTTCTTTTTAGTTGATCAATGACATTATAACCACTGGGAATAGATCTTGGGTTGCAAGCGGGTGCTCTAGGGGGCTTAGATAACCTTGTAATGGTGATTTTCCCACCTCTTGTGGTGACTCCATAATCAGCATAGGCTCCCTTGATGGTGATAACTGAGCAATACTCATCCAAGGATGCAACATCATGGTCATATACATGGTTGTAACTTTTGAATATTCCCTTCCCTTTATCATTATTGTTGTTCCCTTTATTGTTGTGATTAGGCATCAGATTCATGTATATTTTGAGATTCTGGTTTCCTGGTGGCTTCTCCACATTTATGATTTTTTTATCAATGAGATCCTAGATTAGGTTTTTTAACCTCATGCAACTGCTAGTGGTGTTCCCTTTGATTTTTTAACTCATAGGTAGGATCCTTGATGAGATTTTCATTTATCAATTTCTTCATGATGACCTCAAGTGGTTCTCCAAGGACTATGTACTTCCGCTTGGTGGGATTTTTTTTGCAAGGGTGGTCCCCCTTGATTATTTAGGTTTTTAACCTAATTATTGTTTGGTTGGTGTTGAGATACCACATTGGTTTGGGTGTTGTTCTGATAATTGTTTTATGGTTATTGGTAGGTTTGATTATTTTTCCTTGGAGTATTTATTACAACCTTAACATCAACCACGCCATTGTTTGTGACTTTTTTGTTTCTTTCCAATGTGTGAGGTTTCTCATTATAGATACTGGATGGGTGATTGTTTTGTTGTTCTAGATACATGGGTGTCTGTCCTTGTGAAATTAGAAATCATTCAATGTTAAGTGCTTTAGGGATCAATTGATCATATGTGGTGATCCCTTGCACCTTGTGATGGAATGCTAAGGCTTCGTCGAGGTTGGAGATGATTGTACACACTTTTTTTTCTTCTGGCATGGCCCATTTTCTCCTATTAGCCTTGGATTTCCATCATTATAAGAAGGAAGCAAATTATTCATTCTTTCCTTGTTTAAGAGTTGATTTCTTTGAGACTAACATCCATACCGCTATTAAATGCGTAATTTTTAATGAATGCATCCACAATCTCTTGGAACTTCTTGATGCTAGGAGGAAGGTGAGAGAACCAATCCATGGCATGGCCAACCAAAATTTTAGGAAATATCCACATTAGATAGGTATTGTCATATGCGACTTCCATGCAATGAACTTCAAATTCCCTAATGTGATCTTCAGGGTTTCCCATCCCATGGTATTTATCAAATTTGGGGATCTCAAATCCCTTTGGGAATGGTTTCATCACAAGGATCCTATTGAATGGATAAGCACACAAGTTGCTTGGTGTTTTTATGGTTCTTCTTGATTGAAGATCAAGTACTTGTTGTGAGAGTAACTTGATCTATGTTGCTACATTATTTTACAGAACAAGGGGTGGGATGAAAGTGTTCTATGATGGTTCACCTATTGGAGGGATGGGTGGATTGGTTGGTGTGTTGATGGATGGTGTTTGCACATTCTACTATGCCAAGTATGCTTTCACTTGTTGCTATATCAACAATGCTTGTTGTTGTGCTAATAGTGCTTGATACTGGTCTTGCTGATGTTGTTGTACTGACAATACTTATTGTTGGGTTGCTAGTTGGGCTCCCTCTTGCTGCTCTTGGTATTTTTTTAGTACTTACTAGTATGCTTGTTTCTAAGCTACTTGTTGTTGTGTGAGGTATTGTGTGTGTGCTTGTTCCTGCACCTATTGAGCTTAGTACTAGGCTTGAGCTTATACTTGCACCTATGCTTGGGCTTGTGCTTGTGTTTGGGCTTGGGCTTGTACTTGTGCTTGGTAAATTTTTTGTTGTAATAAGGCTTGGGATTGAGCAGCATTCTGTGCTTCCTATGCTTGTTGTGCTTGTTATGGGGCTAGAGTGGCTTGCACTGCTTGGGAGGCTTGCACTGCTTGAGTGGCTTGCATTGCCTACCATTTTTGGATTTTCTGAAGTTCCTTTTGATGGGTAGCTTCTTGAGTATCTTCCAATTCAATTCTACATTGGCTTGATACATTTTTGTTCAGTGGTGGAGGTGGTGGTGGTGGTGGTGGCAGATTTGGTATAGTGTTTGTTGCTATGGTGAGAGGTATCATCATATTGATTATTGGGATTATGGTGGTGGATGGTGTGATTGATACACTTGGTCCTTGAGAGACCATGTTTTGAGATACCTGGGGGATGGTTGATGATGTGGTGGTGGTGACTTGTGTTATCAAGATGGTTGACATCTGTTGTTGCGATGTTGATGACAAGATATTTTGATTAATGATCAGTGGGTTGATTTGATTTTTTTGATTGATATTTGGTAAAGGGGGAAGCCATAAACCAAGAGGTGATGTGGATATTGGTGGAAAGGGAGGAAGTGTTGGAACTATGAGTGGTATACTCCCTTGGGGGAATGATGAAGATGTAGTGTCAAAGATACTCCCTAGTCGAAATATGTCTCCTTCTCCTTGCGAGGTTATGGGGAGAGGTGTCGTGTGAAATGGAGATGATGGATCATTAGGATTGTGAAAGGTGAGGGGGACATGTGATAGATTTTTTGGGATGGATGTCCCCAAGATGGTGTTCATGTCCAACTCTTGATTATTCACAAAGGGGGTGTTTTTGTAATGCATTGAGAAATTTTCTCCCTTTGTTCACGCTGGGTTGAGTTAGAGCAATGGATGATGTGATTTGGGGGATAGATTGAATGATGCTTTAGAATGGAGGTGTAGATGAGATTGGGGGCATGGATGAAATTAGAGACATGACCCCAAAAGTTGTTTCCACAATGGTACTCACATCAAAATCATAAGGGAGTTTAGCCCCTTGTTTTACTAATTCAAGCATGTAGAGTGAGGGATCGAGTCTCATCATGACACTAATTATTCTATGATTCTCTAGGTTTTGGACCATCTCAGTGATTTCATCTCATGTCATTCCAAAGGAACTATTAGTGATATCCTCTACTTGAATCTCCTCTTAAGAATTTTTTATGATGAAGGAAAGTTAGTTAGAGGATCACTTGATCCAACTAGATTTATCTCAAAAATTGTTTAACTTAGGTTACTTAGAGTGGATATTTCTTTTTTGGCTTCCATGTTCCTCTTGTGTTAAGATCTAGTTTGCACCATAAAATAGGGATCAATATTCAAGAATGTGGGAGATGAATCTCTAATTCTTTGGATTGATCTAACTTTAGGTACAAAAAGAGAAAATTTAGGATGATTTAAGGATCAAAAGTATGATTGTGAAATGAAGGATGGATGATGTGGATTGATTAGAACTCTTGAGAAATCTTGAAGGAGATGTTAAACTTTAGGAATTGGATTTGATGTTTTATTTTTATTTTTTATTTAGATTTGATTTGATTTGGATTGGATTGTGAACTCATAAATGCTAGGAGGTTATATGTTGTCCTAGAGTGAATTTTTCCTCAAGATGCTAATTTGACTAAGTGTGAGAAGAAGGATTCATCTAAACACACCTAACCCAATAAGATGATTTTTTTATTGGGTTTTGATTTTGGATTTATGAACTCCTAAAGCTCAAGATGTGGATGTTATCAAGGGATAAATTTGTCCACAAGGTTTGATAATTTGACTAAATATGTGGAGAAGGATGCATCTACACATATCTAATCAAATAAGATGATTTATGATTGGTTTCAAATGATTTGCCTAAAGTTTAACATGAAGGATTTTTCAAAAAAATTCAAGAGTTGATGATGAGATGACTTTGGTTTGATGTTCAAAGATGAATGAAGGTTTGATTTTGATCCTTTATTTACCTAAAAAGAAACTTTCTTGTACTAGACCTCGGTTTTGAAGAGCATGCTTTTCTCTAGACAAGGTGTGCAAATTCCTGAAAAATAATAGGATATTGTTGACAAAAGAACTCATACAAATTTGGATTATTTCTTGAAGATCTTCTATAAAAGTTAAAAAGAAATCTTCGTTTGAGTTCGTATAGTGTTGAGAGATGCTTTTGGTGATCTTTTAGACTAAGAGCTTTTACCTTTGGTTTTTTTATCTTAATCTTGTGTGAAATCATTTGGGACACATGTGTGCGATTCAATTTGTCTTTAGTATTTGTTTAATGACTTCATTTTACCACAAACACCTCTTGATTAAGTTTTGAAACTATATGTCTAATGTTTTAATTTATTCTCATCCCACAAAGTGTATTATGTGGAAATCGAGGAAATCAAAGCAAGAGTTACCTAATGTTTACTTTAGTAGGAGAAAATTGAGATGAAATTCAATTTCCTAGAAACCTCTAAGGATATGAATCCCAAGGGAAAGCAAGGGCATGCAAATTCATTCAAGGATATTTGCTTCTCCTAAAGTGTTTGAAATTTGATGCTCATGTTAAATGTTTGTTTTCCAATGTTTTCAATCAAGAAATGTGTTTTGATTTCAAGAATAAGTACAACCCTATGGATATTTGAGAAAATATTTGTTGAGTCCCCACTTGGACAAGTCTAGCTATGCCTACTTTCAATGGATGGTTAGATGCTTGACCACACTGGCTCCCCTCCATGGCTTAACACTTCTTTTGAGGCAGCCAAGCATTAGTACCCATGAATCTCCCATGTCATACCTTTCATTTCTACTAAAAGTCATAAAAGTGTGGGGCAACTTCAAAACAAACATTCTTGCACCAACAAATAGATAGGGATTTTGGCCTTTCTACACAAGGGTTTTAATGTGGGCATTCCATTCATGGGAGACCATCCATATGGAGAGATACCGTTTCTTCCCTTCTCATCAAAATAATCATTGTGATATTATCCTTTGTTCCAATATCCACACTTATATCCTAGGTGGAAGTCGCTTGGCTTTAGCGTGTTCTTGGTTGGGTTGTTCCCTTGGGTGATTAGCTTTTCCCACAAGGAAGGCCCTCTAAGATAACCAAAAGTGAGCAAGATATATCTGTAACTCAATCAATCTTTGTTGCAATGCAAAGAGAGAGAATGTACTCAATACGCTCCACTCACACTCACAAGAATTGTTCAATTTTAAAGTTCAAATTAAAGTATGTGGGTAATTATTTATGCAACTTAGTGACACCAAGAGGCCTTTTGATTCTCAAGATCATCATGAGGTACAAGAGAAGCACATACGTCCTCTTAATGATATTACTTTGAGTAACTAATTACAAAACAAAGACAAACTTGTTCATTTTAAGTCCACAAAGCAATGATTTTATTCTTTTTAGTGCACCCAAATCAAATATGGAAATTTTCTTGTTCAATTGTTAATCCCCAAACCAAATCTAGTGAGTTTTCCCTAATATTATTTTTAAACCCATTTGTAGAAAAAATTGAATCATTCTTTTTAGTGCCCAAAAGAAATTTAGTAGGTCCTCAACATGAAAGATAACAAGATTTCTTAAGAGAAATTGTGAATTCTCTAAGAGTGTTAAACAAACACTAAAGTGTTAAAAAACACTTGGTATTATGAGAAAGTGATGTCATCATCTTTTTTATTCTTCACCTTTGAGCAAGCCAACCTATAAGAAAACCAGTTATATCTCCAAAATAGAATTTAGGAAAGTAAGTGATAACCTAAGTAATCAGAATTGAAAAAGGCACATGTCATAAAAAAATTGAATTTCATTTTTTCTTCCCTTCAACAGTGAAGTCTACATAGGTGGTGTAGTTTGAAGCTGTCCAATAGTGCTATATAGTGTTGCTTGCTAGTCAACATCATTCTATAATGGGGACAAAGAGTATGATTGTGTTTCCCTTTTAGTTAGCAATCTAGTTTGCAATTTGAAATTTCCAGTGTGTGAGAATAGACCTAGTGGTGTAGTTTAGAATTTTGAATTCTACGTAGGAAATAGAGAGCGTCGTTGTTTGGAGTTTAAAGGCATGCTATATGGTGATTTTGGGATACCAACAGTTCTATATTGCGACACTAGTCTACTAGCGGTGGAGTTTCCTGTTGACACACAAAAAATAGAAAAAGCACATAATTTTGATGAAAAAATATGATTTAAACTTCTGGTTAGCCCTCCTTCTAACACCAAATGTAGAACCAAGATCCTAGTACCTGCAAGAGACAACAAACAAACACATTAGAGGATTCAAATGCAAGTTAATATTAAAGTTCCCCATAAAATCCATTTAACCATATTCAAAATAGAAATGAAAGCAAGAATTCAATGTAAAAGCAATGAAATAGATTAAATCCTATTGAAAATATGCAAACTCTTGATCTTATGGGGGAGTTGGTGCCAATTTGATGTGGAAATTCCCCCTTTCCCAACTCCTATGCAAGCTTGGATTATTTGATGAATATGTGATCCACTTGGTGATTGCTTCACATGAATTCCATGGAGAAAACCTGTAATAACCTAGCTATGCTTTCATGAAACAGATGAAAATGTTAAAGCTTGAGTATGGATTTGAGTATAGTAAGTTTGCTCAAATTGTGGATGATGAAATGAGGAAAGAAGCCTCTTATTTATAGAATGACAAGTTGGAGAAATTCCCAAAATGAAGCGATGTGGGACTAACTTTCAACCAATGGCAAGGTGCCACTTGTCAAAAGATGGGTGGATGAAGGATGTGCACATTTTGATGAATGTGCCCATAAATGCATTTAGGTGAGATTTGAAAATAATGAAATGACATGTAAGAGGGAAAAAGGAATGTCTTAAATGCCACTTGGCTCAATGCAAAGATGAAATAAATGTCTGTTGGAAGGAAAAATTCCACTTGGAAATATTTCAAATTTGGAAGAATATTCCTCTATTATACCATGTTGAGAGAAAATAGGGATTTAATAAATGAATTAAATCTATTTTCATGTGCAAGTGGAAAAATCTAGAGGATGGGACATGAATTAGGATTAAATTGATCAAGGGTTAATTAATTTAATGAGGGATTAGATGATGTGAAAAATTTGACTTAGATTTATGGGATAATTAAAATCAAAGATGAGCGGAATGTGATTTCAAAGATAGCTAAATAAATATTTGTTTTATTTAAATAAAGGGGATGATGGTTAGAATAGATCAAGTAAAGGTTTAATTTATTTAATTTAATAAGATGTTAGACTTTAGAGATTAATTAAATAAAAATTGATTTAAAGGAGCTAAGGTTAATTAGATCAGATTGATAGATTTGATTAATGAGAGAGAATGACTTCATTAGATAAATGATTTATTTAATTAAGAGAGGAAAATTTGATGAATTTAATCAAATAAGGGTATTTGATTAAATGGTTAGACTGAGGGATGATTAGGGATGAAATGGTGTTAGTCGTCGGGATCAAGCGTGTAATTCCAATCGGTACATTTTACGTGTCTACACATAGAAATGAAGTGCAACAGGTGGGTAATAGATAAATTTATGGAATTAGATGCAATTATAGCCATGATTGTGAATGAGGATATCCTTCTATAAGATGACCTCCCTCTTGATGATCTTAAGGGTAAATGGAATAATAGATTTATGGTGGTAGTACAAAAAGGAGATAATGGCGATGATTTTCTAATAGATAAATTCATGGATATTAAGGAGATAGTAAAAGTTTCTCAAAAGGCGATTACTAAATTAGAAGACACGCAAAAGTTCACCTCCGATGAGTTGAGAAGGATAAAATTTCAAGAAAATTGGGTAGATGGTCCAAATGCAAATATGATTAAACAAGTATTTTCTAGTTATGATGAATATCTACTTGTGCAGAAGAAAGAGGAGTGAAGTGGAAATAGAATATTCCCTTCTTGGATGAGCATCAAATGGCATGGCTAGCTGGACAACTCTCTCCTACTTTTTAGGGTCATGACACAAGTTCAACTGAAGATTCCCAATATTTTGTCCTTCTCCCTTTGCATGCAGATTTTTGATAAAGTATCATCACCAGCCAACTGAAGATCATAATAGACAGTTACCTCATGCAGCCCTAGTCACTCCTTGATTTGTGGATCTAGTTTTTGTAGCCCTGAGGGCATTAGGTTGCCAGGAATTTTGTCTATAAGTGGGAATTTTTACCATATTGTAAAGGTCAGCTAATTAAAGTCAGGATTGGTTGCCTAAGAAAAATCTAGGATAGTGTTTGTATTTTTTAGAAATTTTATAGTTTTATACAAAGATACTCAAAATACTTTTACAACTTTAATGCAGTTTATGTTATTTTCAGAAGCTTTTTTGTTTAATGATAATGTCGATGAAAAAAAGTTATTTGTATGCCAATGAGTTTTGTTGGGCATAAATGTTTTTTTATTTGATGAAAATCAATAGAAGATTCTGAATTTGAAACTATTTCATTGAGTTATATGTTGATGAGATCTCTTTATATTTATTGATCTATGAATTCTAGTAATGAGCTAGTGATGTTTTCTTGTTAAAAAAATAAAATTTTAAAAAGAAAGTGATGACAAATGGTTGTATGTCTTTAATTTGCACTATGAATGAATGAAATGGTATAGATTATTTTATGGATTGTATCATTTTATGGTTTTAGTTAGTTAGAGGAAATACTCATTATGAATTTTATATGTCTAGCTTAAAAGAAATCTATGTTCATGCATTTTGTGTTCTAAGCCTTGTTCTACCTTTTTCTATTTATTTACACCCCCCAAACATTAGATTAGTTTGTATTATTTAGTTTGTACTCTTTACCAGTAGGTCCTGTTAGCTCTCAAAAACGTAGGTTGAATGCCTCAAGAGGCTGCCAATCTCTTGATATGTTTTAGGACAACAAAACAAGGTCAAGAGAACTCAACCTTCTACTCTTTAGGTGCTACTAAACCTAGGCAGGTGTACCTCTCTTAAACAATGCAGACTTAACTTGTGATTATCCTTCTGAAATGCTTTGTCCACAATGGAAGATAACAGTGAACAAACCAAACTCAATAGCTACCTTCTGATCTAAATCCTAGGATGCTCAATTAATGGATATAAAGAAACTAAAATGGATTCAAATAGTGAAATGCATAGACTAGTGCCTTCTTGGGTAGGCAGAGTCAAATGAGATCAAGATGAACATCACTCTCTGGATGAGATACAAATTATCTGGCATATGATCTATTCATAACTTGTATGAACATGCAATATTGTGACTACTAAGTTCTACTTTAATGATCCAAAATGAAATCTCCCTGATTACTGTGATCAATAAAAGGATTTAATCTTTACTTGAAAGAACCAATTGATTAATCACATGAATACAACAAATGTGTATTGATAAATTGAACATAAACTTATTATGTCAACTTAAATAACCAAAAAAATCAATCATGGAGACAACTTAGCAATATTTTTCATTTAATTCAACAGATAACTGACACCAGAAAAATATAGCAACATCAACTAAATCTCATAAATACCTCCATTGTGAAAATCATGCAACAATAGCCTCTGGTCTGATAATTTTATTATAATGTATTTACTTGCAGTGTATCGAAAAAATCTAATCTCTTCTCCTCTCAATTAACAATTACATCATGCTTATATACACACCACCATGAGAAAATATCAAAATAGAACATCATGTCGGCCCAACACCAAACTCGGGCTCCAAAATATGTCAGCCTGCAATGGTTATTCAAATAGATCCATGTTGGCCACAATGATAAATTTTTGTTTTACTAGCAAGGGAGTCGGTGAGACATATTGCAACTTATGTCGAAGGCAACTCAAAGATTCATCATTCTGCTTGTATCTCATTCTCACATTCGCTGTAGCTACCAGCACATTATACCGAAGCCACGTAGTAGCCTTTTGTTCCATCACATATCACTATAGCCTATTCGGGTCGGTGAAACATTATACAAATTATTCATTGTTACACCGAGGACCCACTTCATTCCTCACATGTCACCGTGACAAATCACCTCTCCCGCCGACGAGCCCACATATCATATGTATGTCGTTGTAACTCAAGAGTGTTGAGAAGACCTTATAGAGAATACATAAGTCACACCAAAAGGTCTTACCATCCCCGTAAGTCACTGAGACCCAATGTTTCTCACATCGACAGATCGCTCATCATGTGAGTCGCTATAGCTTACTGCTATCAGGGAAACCGCTTGCCAAAGAATTAAACTCTCACCAAAATAACAACTTAGGCACTAGTCGGTAAGACAAAAGAAGATTAGGGAAACCTCAACCCGATAGTGAAAACACATGCCGATAAGGCTCTATCGGGCTAGTATAACAATAGAGACTCGCTGTGATAGTGTGCCGAAAGTAGAACCCTTTGCTGATAAAAGACCACATTAAACCCCATCCCCAGAACATCAGGAATTCAGCGAGACGTTAGCCCGACCACCAAGACAAATACCGATAAAATCCTCTGCCATCACCAACACAAGAGACATATCTTGCCGACAACCTGCAACAAGAAATATTGAAACATACACAGGTCGAGGAGACATACGGATACCTATGCCGACATGAATCAGAATGCAAAAATCCATGACACAACGGGCTCAAAGGAGAAATGAGGCAAAATATGAAGGAAATATGCATGAAGAGAGGAAAATGCATCAAAGGTAGGACTCACTTGGAGGATTATGAGTAAAATCAATCATGTGAAAATATCAATTTTTATAGTTCCAATAGTGGCTTTGTCTGGGGATGATTGAGTGTAAGATCAATGCAAGGATCTAGAATCTCTGGGAGAGCAAACCAAATAGAGAAAGAACCAATGAGCAGCAATGGAATGAACGGCAATAGAAAATGTAGAGAATGCAAGATGGAAGTGGAAATGGATGAAAAATGAATGCAAAATGGAAGTGAAGTGAAAATGAAGTGAAATGAATGCAAACCTAAACTACTGTGCATGGAGAATAAAATTAAAGAGGACCATCGAGAGTTGTCCATGCACTAGAAACCCTTAATCCTCTGTGATGCTCAAGAGAAGAAAAGCTTCAATAATTTCCCATGAATAGGCAATTCCTGATCTTCACCAGCCATTTTTTGCAAATAGTATGAATCTTCACCCCCTTTTCTGACAACAACAAATGGTCCTAGCCAGAGAGCTTCAAATTTACCATGTTTTCCCTTCTCCTGACACCTTGCATTCCACATCAATACCAAGCCATTCTCTTCAAATTTTCTATTCTTTTCCTTCTTATCAAATAGATATTTCATCTATGCCTGTATCTTCATGTTTTGACTTTGGGCCTCTCTTCTTATTTCATCAAGTTCAGCAAATTGTTCCATTCTATCTTTCATAGGCTCAAGAACTTCCAAATCTTCCTGTAAAACAAACTTATAAACTGGTAATAAGTTTTGCAGAGGCATCCTGGCTTGTGCTCCATACACTAATTCAAATGGTGATTTTCCAATTGCCTTCTTCATAGTGATCCTATCAGCCCACACAGCCAGTTTTAGCTTTGAATCCCAAGCTTTCTTATTATTTTCTAGCATCCTTTTTATAATCTTTGAAAGACTCTTATTGCTTGACTCTGCCTGACCATTGGCTTGTGGATGATAAGGAGCTGCATAAGAAATATTAATGCCATATTTATCACAAAAGCCTTTGAATTCATCTAACCTGAAACACATCCCATTGTCTATGATTATCCTCACTGGTGTACCAAATCTGGTGATAATATTGTCCATCAAGAAATTAGCTACTACCTTACTTGTAGCCTGCTTAGTTGGAATCGCCTCCACCCATTTTGTAAAATAGTCAATGGCAACCAATATCCATCTATGTCCTCCACTTGACCTCTCTTGTATCTCTCCAATAAAATCAATTCCCCATTGATGAAAAGGGGCATCTTCTTGCAAAGGTCAAAGTGGCAAAGTGCCTTGATACTTCAATTTACCATAAAAATTTTGACAAGCTTCACACTTCCTCACATGTGTAAAAGAATCATTAAAAACTTTTGGCCAATAATACCCAGCCCTGAGAATCTTGTGTACAGTTATCTTTGCTTAATAGTGACCTCCACAAACTCCTTCATGCATTTCACTTAGAACATGCTTGGCCTGTGATTCATCCAGACATAATAATAATACACCATCTCTATTTTTCCAAAACAAGTCTCCATCAATGAAAACATACTTTGATTCTTGCAACTTCAGAGTTTTCTTATGTCTGTCACTTAGCCCATCTGGACACTTCATATATTTAAGATAATGCATAACATCAGTATACCATGGAGTGTGCTCAATGCTTGCAATTGTAGCCCCTTCTTCAATATTGAAAATCTGATTTGCCTCAATATTGGTTTTTGCCATCAGTCTTGCCAAACCTTGGCCTCTAACTATCTTAGTGATTTGTATTTCCATGTCAAACTCTTGAATCTTGTTGATCCATCTGCACCTTTTCCCTGTGACTTCAGATTGTATTAAAATATCTTTAACAGTAGCATGAGGGACATAAGCAATCACTTTTGCTCCAACAAGATATGGTCTGAATGCTTTTAAATCTTTTACCAATGCAAATGCTTGCTTTTCCATAATGTCATACTTCAATTCAGACCCTTGTAATGATTTACTAAAGAAAGACACAGGTTGTTCATAACCATCATTATTTTTTTGTAACATACCAACAGCAATAGTATGCATTGAGGCAAAAGAAAAAATCTGAAAAGGCTTTGCAAAATCTAGAGACTTAAGTATAGGAGCCTCTTTGATAGCCCTCTTGATGGACATAAAAGCATCCATAGCTTCAGCAGTCTAGTCAATCTTTTGTCCTTTCTTCAACATTTTATAAATGGGCTTGACAATCTCAGCAAAATTAGAAACAAATCTTCTGACAAAATTAATTTGACCAAAGAATGATTGTATTGCCTTGACAGTTTTGGGAATAGGGATTTTATTAATAGATTCAACTAACTCAGGGTCTATTTTAATTCCTTCTTTTGAAACAATATGACCCAAGAGTTTACCTTCTATAACAGAAAAATGACATTTCTTTGGATTCAAACTAATACCATATTCAAGAGCTTTAATAAATACCTTTTCAAGATGTTGCACATGATCTTCAACCTCTTCGAATAAGCAGTCAGGTCATCTTGATACACCACCATGATAATATTGATCAAATCAGCAAATGCAACATCCATGGCTCTTTGGAAGGTTGCTCCAACATTGGTGAGACCAAATGGAATTATTATGTACACATATGTTTCCCAAGGAGTTGTGAATGTTGTCTTGTATTGCTCAGACTCCTTAACTTTGACCTGATTGTATCTAGAAAATCCATCCATCATAGATAATAATTCACACCCAGTTACCTTATGCAAAATAGCTTCCATATTGGGCAAAGGATAATTATCCTTTAGAGATGCCATGTTCAGATTTTAAAGTCTACGCACAACCTAATGTCACCATTCTTCTTTCTCACAGGAACCAAATTTGAAACCCAGGTTGAATGTCTGATTGGTTTAATAATTCCTCCATCCTTGAGCTTGGTCAATTCTTCCTGCATCTTGGGCTCCAGAGTTGGATTTATTGGTCTTTGCTTATGCCTAAAAGGCTTGGCGTCTGGCTTCAATGGAATTTCGTGCTGAAACAAATCTTCCCTGTAAGCTTGCAAATATTCATATGACTAGGCAAACACATGTTTGTATTTTCTCAATAATTCAATTAGCATTTTCCTAATTAATGGGCTTATTTTCTTTCCAATGTACACCTTTCTTGGTGCTATGTTAGTCCCCAAGTTGATTTCTTCCACATCTTCTCTTTTGACTGGAGTCTGCTTTAGAAGGGACCGATCATTTCCATCATATACCCTTTCCAATGCCACCAGACCTTTGGGCAATTTATTTTTTTTGAGCTACAATATTTTTTTTATGAACATTGTTTGTTTACCATCTTCTTCCTCAACAAAAGAATTCAAGTCAATTTCCTGTGCTTCATATTGATCTATATAGTGAAGAAATTTTAAAAGATCATCATCATCATTGAAAACTTTCCAGCTATAAATGTTATTAGGAATAGTAGGCCTCATTTTGAACTCAATCTGTGATACACCAGCCAGTGTGATATCATCTCTTTTTAATGCCACATTTTCCAAAAAATTAGCCATTATATTTTTTGACCTGTCAATCCACTCAATCGAAAATGCATCAAACAATTCAATTGTATCCCATACAACATTCCTATCTTGCTTTAATCTCTTGTGTTTTGCTGCATATTTTGATTTAATATGTGAAACAACCAACTCTGAATCACCCAGAACAGCCAGCAACTTAATCTTGTGTTTCACAGCTATGTTCAAACCTGTCAGTAAAACTTCATATTCTGCTACATTGTTTGTACATTCAAATGCCAACAGGAAAGAGTATTTAAAAGTAATACCTCCAGGCGAAACAAATACAATTCCAGCTCCATTACCCTCTTGACTACAAGCTCCATCAAAATACATCTCCCAAATGCCATTGTAATCAAGTGCAACATGTTTCTCAATTGGGCCACTATTTGTTGATTCTAGCTGAGCTGGTTCAATCCTAAAACTCCCCAGATCAACATCACATAAACAATTGATCTGATCTTGTGGCACACTTTCAACAAGCTGGCTCAATCTTGGCTCTTTGTATAACTTGACCTCCTGACCATTCACTGGTATAGTAGCATAAGATAAATCAAATTAAACATTCCCACCTACAACTGCAGTCCATTGTCTTGACAAAAGCATCCCGAATTGAGGAGTATCAATAACTATTATGTCTATATTATATGTTTCCTACGGATATGTAGCTAATTTGACTTCAACATCTTTTATAATACCAACTACAGTAATAGGTCGATTATCCATAGCATAGAACCTACCCCCAGTGATATCAACACATATACCAAGCTGCTTCATGACACCTACTGGCATGATATTTATAGCAGCACCAGAATCTATCATGTATTTCCTCAGTAATTTATTATTTATAAGCAATGTGGTGAAGAATGGATCCACTTGTGGAGGAGTTGATAAAATATCATTCAATCAAACCTCAGAATTATTTATCCTTTCCTCCTTGTTGATATCTTCACTATTCACATTTTTTTTATTCCCATTTGTAATCAACTGAATAGCATCATCTCTGTACTTTTTAATTTTCATTAATTCAAGAAGTGGGACAAATAGTTTTACCCGGGACAATGCCTGAGTGAAATCAAAAGAAGAGCCCTCCACCTTGATAGCCTTCTTTAATTCTGGCGCTTCTCTCTTGCTTTCCTCTTTTTCTTTTTTACTAGACTGCTCAGGCATCTGTATTTCTTTATTTAATTCCTTCACTTCCTTATTCTAGACTAACTTCTGTTTAATTTCATCATGCTATTCATTTCCTAGCTTTGTTGCACTTTCCTATGTTGTCTTCTAATCTTTTATAAAAATTCCCCTAGGAACTCCATCTGGCTCATTTACTTTTCTATTTCTCAACTAGTACTTACTTCATGCTTGCTCAACTGCAGCAACAATAATTCTTTTTATTTCATCTGCTATAGGTCTCCTCACATTGTATTGAATAGTTGCCTCAACAGGATGTGGCTCTATGTAATCTTCATCAGAATCATAAAAAATCTATTGCTCAGCCATATGGACGTTATACTTCTGATTGGAGATATCATATTCATTGCCCTCATCCTCTGAAGAAACATCCTTTTCCTCAACATAATGAAGAATATCTAAAGTCAAATATACGGTGTGATCTTCTCCATTATCCTCTATTAGCATCCCCTCTTCTTGCATCTTCTGAGCTACAACACAATAGTCTGGAGAGTGTGGTTGATTGCAAACTTCACAAAAGTAATTATTACTCACCATGTAAGTCCCTTTCTTGCTCAATGGGTCTGGAGTTTCTTTATTTCTGGACCTGGCTGCCATAGGTTTCCCATCTTTCCAATCTATATTGTAAGGCATATCATGCAACCTTGGCCTTTCATTTATGTTCTCATTCTTGTAAGTATTCTCTTGTCTGTACTGGTAATTATTGCTTTGCTGAGGAAGCCTGGGGTTGTCTCTCTTATTAACTATACCAGCAGCCTTCCTGTTATTTTCAATTGTCAATACAATTTTCTGTGCTTCAGCCAAGTCCCTTGGAAATCTATTTCTTAGTTCGTACCCTGTTTTGGGATCAAATGCACTTAAATAAATACTCAATGCAGTAGAGTCTGGCAACCTTGATCTAGGAGGGACTTTAGTATGCAACTTGTTGAATTTACCGTTGAAATCATAAATTGAATCATTCTAATTTTTCTGAATCTTCACCAATTCATGAAGAGCTGCATCTAGAGCACTTTGAGTCCCAAATTGTTCTAAGAATTTGTTTTGAAATACTTGGAAATAATTGATTGAATATGTTGGCAAGCTGTTAAACCAATCCCTAGCATTTTCAATAAGTGACATCATAAACAGCCTCATGTGCAAATCTTCATATGGCATACCTATGTCTTGAATGGACACATTGAAATTCCTTAGGTGTTCCTCAGCTATAATTGCATTGCTCCCTATAAACTTGGGAATCATACTTCTCCAACTACTATCCATAGGGTAAGGGAATGGATTGAGACTTACCAAATCAAACTGTCTAATCATCGATGTGTATTGGTGAGGGGGAGGCATAGGTGGATGCTGATACTGAGGCATGTGATTATTGTATTGTGCATTATGATGTGGGATATAATTATGACCAGGCAGTGGATACATACCTGTATGCTGTGTAGGGATATGAAGAGGATCATTTGGCTGCTTGTAGTGATTCCCACCCTGATGGTTAGGAGATACAGGTGGACCAGAAGGCCATGCACCATGACTACCCTGTTTGTGAGGTGGGACATACTTTGGGCCACCAGAGGTTTGATCATTCAGCTGAGTCTTCTATAATTTAGCTTCAAGCTCCCTTATTCTCTCCTCCTTTTGTTCCAATATTGCTTTTGCTTCATCTGAAATTGAGAGTTCATGGTTCTGAATTTTGACTTGTTCAGCCTCTTGTTCAGCTTCAAACTCAGCTCATTTCCTAGCTTCAAACTCAGCCTATTTCTGAGAATCGTGAGAAGAAAAAGGATTTCTTTGATCTTCGGGAGTACAAGGTTCTACACTTGAATCATAATGATCATAATGATCATAAGTCTCAAGATGTGCATTAAATGTTTTATCTTTATTTGTCATGCACATATCTTCCTTTATTCATTTTCCCTTGTCAACCTTGACACCCTTGTGTGTCCATTTACTGTTACCAACAGAAGCTCTAGAATGACCTCCCCTGTACTAAGATCTTCCATTCATGATTGCACAACCGCAAAATCTTTATCAGAGTCGCCACTCACTTTTCAGAAAGTGAGAAAATGTTTAATACTTCTAGTCCCCCAGCGAAGTCTATGCAATATTTATGACTCTATGATTAAGGCTCTAATTCTATTTGTTCCCCAGTAGAGTCACCAATTTGTTAGCTCTCAAAAACACAAGCTGAATGCCTCAAGAGGCTGCAATCTCTTGATACGTTTTAGGGCAACAAAACAAGGTCAAGAGAACTCAACCTTCTACTCTTTAGGTGCTGCTAAACCTAGGTGGGTGTACCTCTCTTAAACAATGCATACTTAACTTGTGATTATCCTTTTGAAATACTTTGTTCACAATGGCAGATAACAATGAACAAACCAAACTCAATAGCTACCTTCTGATCTAAATCCTAGGATGCTCAATTAATAGATATAAAGAAACTGAAATGGATTCAAATAGTGAAATGTAGAAACTAGTGCCTTGTTGGGTAGGTGGAGTCAAATGAGATCAAGATGAACAACACTCTCTAGATGAGATACAAATTATCAGGCATATGATCTATTCATAACTTGTATGAACATGCAATATTGTGGCTACTAAGTTCTACTTTAATGATCCAAAATGAAATCTCCTTAATTACTATGATCAATAAAAGGATTTAATCTTTACTTGAAAGAACCAATTGATTAATCACATGAATACAACAAATGTGTATTGATAAATTGAACATAAACTTGTTATGTCAACTTAAATAACCAGAAAAATCAATCATGGAGACAACTTAGCAATATTTTTTATTTAATTCAATAGATAACTAACACCAGAAAAATAGAGCAACATCAACTGAATCTCATAAATACCTCCATTGTGAAAATCATGCAACAATAGCCTCTGGTCTGATAATTTTATTCTAATGTATCTACTTGCAGTGTATCGAAAAAATATAATCTCTTCTCCTCTCAATTAACAATTACATCATGCTTATATACACCAGCATGATAAAATATCAAAATAGAACATCATGTCGGCCCAACACCAAACTCGAGCTCCAAAATATGTTGGCCTGCAACGGTTATTCAAATAGATTCATGTCGGCCATAGTGATAAATTTCTATTTTACCAGGGAGGGAGTCGGCGAGACATATTGCAACTTATGCCAAAGGCAACTCAAACGTTCATCGTTCTACTTGTATCTTGTTCTCACATTCGTTTTAGCTACCAACACATTATATTAAAGCCACGTAGTAGCCTTTTGTTCCATCGCATATCACTATAGCCTGGTCAGGTCGGTGAAACATTATACAGATTATTCATTGTTACACCAAGGACCCACTTCATTCCTCACATGTCGCCGTGAAAAATCACCTCTCCTACCGACAAGCCCACATATCATATGTATGTCATTGTAACTCAAGAGTGTCAGGAAGACCTTATAGAGAATACACAAGTCACACCGAAAGGTCTTACCATCCCTGCAAGTCACCAAGACCCAATGTTTCTCACACCGACAGATTGCTCATCATGTGAGTTGCTATAGCTTACCGCTATTTAGGAAACCCATTGCCAAAGAATTAAACTCTCACTGAAATAACAACTTGGGCACCGGTCGGTAAGACAAAAGAAGATCAGGGAAACCTCAACCCGATAGTCAAAACACATGCCGATAAGGATCTATCAGGTTGGCATAACAATAGAGACTCGCTGTGACAGTGTGCCAAAAGTAGAACCCTCTGCCAATAAAAGACCACATTAAACCCTGTCGCCAAAACATTAGGAATTCAGCGAGACGTTAGCCTGACCACCAAGACAAATACTGATAAAAGCCTCTGTCGTCGCCAACACAAGAGACATGTCTTGCCGACAACCTGCAACAAGAAATATTGAAACATACACAGGTCAGGGAGACATATGGATATCTATGCCGACATGAATCACAATGCAAAAATGCATGACACAACAGGCTCAAAGGAGAAATGAGGCAAAATATGAAGGAAATATGCACAAAGAGAGGAAAATGCATCAAAGGTAGGACTCACTTGGAGGATTATGAGTAAAATCAATCATGTGAAAATATCAATTTTTATAGTTCCAACAGGTCCCTTGAACATTACATTTGCATAGGCCACTAGACGACATCAACATAGTTGAGAACCAACTACAGAGACCTTGGAAAATGGGTAGTTTATATTATTTGTCTTTTTCAGGAGAAGTAGAGTAGCAATATTATATTTGAACATTTTTGTGTTACTTTTGACCATCAATAGAACTAGTGTTAGAAGGAGGGCATGGAGGAACAAACTAGATCGAATTGAGTCCTTTTCACTAGAAAGGTTTGAAAGAGTTTTCAAATCTGCTACAAATTCAAAACTATTTGATGAACTCCAGACCCCTATTAAGCCTATAGCCCATAGGGTTTTGATCCCACCACTGTTAACACAACCACTTACTCCACCCAAGTTTCCACCAATACCATAAGTGGCATAAAAAAATCCACCATGCTCTTTGGCATTGTTTTCCAAAAATCCTTTGACACCAGGAGTCATTCCTTGTAGAATACACAAAATTCCTAAGAACCTAGAGAAATTCTACCCTAGATACACTCATGGAGAGTCATCAATTGTTGAAGAGCACATACAAGCATTCAAATATTCCTATACTCACGCTTAAATTTCTCACCATGATGTTGCATGTACATTGTTTCCCTACTCATTAGGAGATATGGCATACAATTGGTATCTCAATCTCCCTACTGGGTCAATCTTGAGCTAGAAAAACTTAGAGGATGCATTCATTAACCAATTATAGGTTTATGTTTATCATGCAATCTTATACCATCAATTCACCACTATTAGGAAAGAGCCCCATGAACCATTGGCCCTATTTAATACTAGATTTCAGAGAATGTACAAGAGGTTACAAGACCTACACTTGGTGGCTGAAAATATTGCTATCCAAGCTTTCCTAAAGGCTATAGATCCTTTGATTGGATTTTTTTTGCAAAGAACATACCTTTCAAATGACATTGATTCTTTGTCCAATGTATATCACCTAGCTATTAAACTGCAACAGTAAATTAGCTCACAATTAGGAGGCCTAGGAGGGGTTTTCCCTCTTGCTATTCTCAAGGGCCTAATCCTACCCTGTTGTTTAATAAAGTCCTAGGGATGTCTCACTTTTCATATAGACCCTTAGCCTAGATACAGGCTCCATCTCAACAATTATTATTTAGTGGCCCAACTCTTGACTCCTTTCAACAAGCTCAAAATTCCCATAATCATGTTGGAGGGTCCAACCCTGTGATACATACATCTGATGCAACCACTATAGAAAGTGAATGTACTGATCACCTAACAACAAAGTTGGAGACTCTTAAGAAAAAATGTCTAAGATGACTAATGATATGGCACAACTCAAGTACAACCCCCCTAAAAATTAAAATTAGAATTACTAAAATCAAGTGGGTATTCCAATTAGGGTAATTATTCCAACTAGAATGTCAATCAAAATCAAAGGAATTTTCAAAACTAGAATTCCCCCAATAAAAATACCATAACCAAAATAGGTGATACAACCACAAATGCAATAATAACAGGAAATGGAACACTAGAACAAACAATGTGGGAGTTCCCCATAGCTATCAAGTCGTTGAGGATAAACCACACACTACAAATGTTGTGGATCTTAATTTCATGACAAACTTGTGTAGGATGCATGACACTGTAGCACATTTTGAGGTTAACTATCCTGAGATGGAGAAGATGGTTAATACTACACAAGTTGATGCTCCACTACAAGGTGCTCCTAGAAAAAATGGTGTATCCATGGATACAACCATGGCTTATGAACTCTTTGATGAAGGATCTCCTTTCCCCAGAAAATAGGAAAATGAGCTAGAGGAGGAGGATGTATATGACGATCAAGCCTTCCAATCCAAAGGGAGTCATTTCTAGAGGAATTAGAGTAAAGGACCATTAAGAACATCTGCGCCTCCAAACACTATGGTTCCACCTAACTAGAATCTTGGAAACAACCCGCTTCCACTGAAAGGACCACCTAAATTTCAAAATAAAGGTAACTCATCTTCTGTTCCTCAATATCAGATGAAAAATGATACAAAATTTGATTTTAATTTAGAAATGTAGAAATAAAAGACCTCACTATTATTCTTCGACATCCTAAAGTGGTGCCCTACCCAACATGACATTATTTTGAGAGATTTGGAAGAGTTAGATTGGTCAAAAGGAAAGAATAAGGTGACTCCAACTAATGAAATGAATGTGGCTCTATACAAAGGTAAGATAAGGACACCACAATTCCTTCTAAGCCTGAGAATCTTTGAAAAGAATATACATAACTATCTTTTGGATTTTGGGTCCTTAGGCATTGTTATGCCTTCTCAATTTACAAAAAGTTAGGTCTAAACCCACTTCAAACTCATAAGAAAGTAATAAAATTGGAAAAAACTAAGGTTAATGGGGTAAGAGAACTAAAAAACATACATGTGTAGGTTGGATCAAACCCACGGATCCAAACTTAGATGGATATCTAGGTAGCTAATATCCCCAAGACATACAAAATGTTTTTAAGCTAGGAGTTGATGAAAAGCATGGGGGGTTACCTATCTTTAGAATTTTCACACATGTGGCTGTCATGGAAATGGGTAGAAACACAAATTGGGATTGAAAGTGAGCATCGTCTTAAACATATGATCAATGAGTATGACTATCCTAACGAGGTAGCCTACTTTGAAACCGAGATAGGAGTATATAGGAGAGAGGAAATCATGACCTTTTCAATGTTCAATCCTAATAGCCTACAACCTTTAGAGCACAGTGACCCAATGACCACCGTTAGCCAATAGGTTTTAATTTGAAATTTGCAATAGGATAGGTTGGTTCTAGAAGAAGAGGTTGATCTATAGAGTCTTCTACTCCCTAATTGGTGCACAATCCATTACCAGAGTCATTTTGAACTGACTTGTCAATTGTGTGTAGACATTTTGAACCATGTCTGTCAACTAGCAAAAACCTATGAGTTCCACCCCAAAACACCTTAGAATTAGTTTTCCTTTGAGGCTAGAGATGCCACTATTTTGACACAAACCAATAGTAAATAGGAAGTCCTTTCCCCAATTAGAAAAACTAAAGTTTCATGTTCTGCATTGGGAAATGAGATTGCAAAATCTCATGAACTATCTAATACACCCACTCCTACCAACCTTCCAATTCCCAAGGGGTTGCTAAAACTAATAACCAATTGTAAAACCACTAATCAAGATCAGATCCAGAAAGAGGTTTCTACACAGGTCCTACATCTGAGTGAAATTTCTAACAATTGTTATTCAAACCACCCCCCATGTCTAGAAGTCCTACACTAGTCTGAGCCACCACCTATTTCTTGCAAAAAACTACCTTTGGATCACCCTAAGAAAGAAACCCCAACCTAGAATAAATTATGGGTCCTCAAGCTCAATGGTTCCAAGTCTAAAATAGGGAGTGGAGTTGGAGTTGAGTTAACAAATCCAAAAGGGAAAACATATTTTTCTTCTTATAGGTTGCAGTTCGACTACACCAATAATGTGGTAGAGTATGAAGTGCTAGCTAGAGGACTAATGTTTTCACATTAGAAAAAGGTTACAACTCTAAAATTCATGGGAGATTTTGAATTCATTATCAAATAGGTTTGCAGTCAATACACATGCCATAACAAGAGGTTGGCTACATACAAGAATAAAATATGGAATTTGATAGAAGAATTTGATGCGTTTGGGACCAAATTGATTCCTAGGGAAGATAACTAGATTGCAGATGCACTTGTTGTTGGTGCTAGTACCTTAGAAACCATGCAAGATTCTAAGTTGAAAATATTCTCAATGGAGTTAGTCTCATTCCTAGCCATTCTAGACAACGTCAGGAATCTCTAGGTCTTTGATGATGACCAACATATAATGGCCTTCTTGGTGAGCTCAGACATCTTTGAACGACATATTATCAATGAATCAGACATAGATCAGGGAGATTGGGATCTAGAATCATGTGATGTAGAAGGAATAATGAACCTGAAAATGAAAAACATTCCTAAGGGAATGGTATCATTAGAGAGACTATTTGACTTTGATCCTCAAGCCTATGAAAAACTACCTACTGACACTGATTGAGGGAAGTGTGAGTTAGTTAACTTGGTAGATTTGGGCCCTAAGAGGAATGCATTTATTAGAAAAACCTACCCAAAACATATTTGGGATAAAATTCTAACAACATTGAAAGTAGATATAGTAGCAATTCCTTGGGGGTAAAAAGACTTGAAAACCTTCAATACTTCAGTAATAGCACATACTATCCCCTTAAAACCTGAAGAAAATCCTTTCCATCAAAATAAATTCCCAATGAATGCTCAGATTGAGCCCTTAATTTAGAAGGAAGTGTAGAATTTTTTGTCAGTGAGAATAATTTTTCTAGTAAGGCATTCAACTTGGGTCGCTAATCTAGTCCCTATTCATAAAAAGAGTGGAGAAATTAGGTTACGCATTGACTTTAGAAACCTTAACAAAGCTTCAAAGAAGGAAAATTATCCTATTCCTTCTCTTGATGAGGTGCTATAAATAGTAAATGGTTCACAAATGATGTCATTCTTGGATGGATATTCAGGATACAATCAGGTAATGGTTAACTATGAGGATAGGATGAATACCTCCTTCACTACCAAGTGGGGGACATTTTCTTATCAGAGGATTCCATTTGGTCTTATCAACATTGGAGCTACCTTTCAATGCACAATGGATGTGGTATTTAAGGATTTGGTAGGTAAGTGTAATGTCATCTATATGGATGATTTGACTGTGCTTTCCAAGAATAGAGAAGACCACACTATAGATTTTTCAAAGGTCCTTAGAAAGTACATAATCTATGGCATCTCCCTTAATCCAAAGAAGTGTGTGTTTGGAGTTTCAGAAGGGAAACTACTGGGCCACATAATATTAGAGAAGGAAATTTCAATTGACCTAGATAGAGTGGAATCAATTCTGAAATTAACCATGCCCAGTAGCAAAAACAAGATGAGGTCCTTTTTTCAGGGAAATAAACTTTGTGCGAAAAATCATAACTGGGTTTGTGGAGATCATCAAATTCCTCAATGAAATGATGAAGGATGCTAAGGTTGAGTGGGGCAATGAAGATAAATCAAAATTCTCATAGATTAAATAGTCTATTTCAGAGGCACTGGTTCTAAATATCCCTAATTATTTGAAGCCTTTTTATATATATTCTTTTGCATCTAATCATTCTTGTGTTGTTGTATTGACATAGCAGAAAGGTGAGGGAGATGAAAGGATGATTTATTTTATGATTTCTCCATTCAAAAATGTTGAAATTAGATATCCACCTTTGGAAAAATAGGATTTTACTTTGTTACAAGCTATCAAGAAGTTCCAACACTATATCCTCCATAATCAAATCACTGCCATAGTTCTTGACCCTACTGTAAAGTCCCTTCTTACATAGAGTGAATTGGGGGAGAGATGAGGAAAATGGATGGCTATCTTACAAGACCTTGAACTTAAAATCCATTCAATGAAGATAGTCAAAGGGGAAGTCTTATCCAAAGCTATGGTAGACGTTGATACCAAAATTACTAGTCAACAATACATTATGCAATCATTTACATGTGATCCTTGGTATGCAGATCTAATATTTTTGTTGTTAAATAACAAGTGCCTAGATGGAATGAAAACCACTAAGAGGCGATCATTTAGGCTAAAGAGTTCCCATTACATGCTTAAAGGGGGTGCTTTGTACTGAAGAAACTTTGAGGGTGTATATCTACTCTGTCTTTATCAATAGTAGGAAAAAAAGATAGCAGAATTTCATGGAAAATATGGCACTGGACATGGTTTTGTTGATTCCATGGCACACCAAATTCTAAGATTAGGTTACTACTAGACCAATGTGTTCTACGATGCACACCAACATGTGAGGAAATTTCATACATGTCAGACTTTCACATCTAGGGAATGCAATCTAGCAATGCCCCTATAGTTTGTATTAGACTTTGTCAGGGTGATTAACCCAAATTCTTCTATAGGTCACAATTTTTTTTTTATGGCAACTAATTACTGTACATGTTGGACTAAAGCTCATCCTTGTAAGAACAACACTAAGGTTTTCATCAAATTCCTTAACCTAAAGAATTGTTACCAAGTTTGGAGTACTATTTTCCTTGGTATGCAATAATGGCCCTACTTTTCCTTCTCCAGAATTTATTCAATGGCCATATGAGCATAAAATTGTGTTAAAATATTCTTCTAATTACTACCAATAGGGGAATGGAGTAGTCGAGTCTACATATAAAAATCTATTAGAGGTAATTAAGAAGTTGTTAGCAAGTAATCCTAGGGATTGGCACACTCAACTAGGATTTTCTTTATGGGCAGATAGAACTCGAATCAAAGTTGCCTTAGGAAACTCAACATTTAAGTTAGTCTATGGCCAAGACCAAATTTTTCCTATCCACCTACAAACACCTGTTCTTAGGTTTATGCAATAATTTTACTCAAATGATGATAGGATAGAAGTTAGACTAACTAGTTTACTAAACCTAGAGGAACAAGAGATGTTGCTTTACAACAGTTTTCTAAACATCAAGTTGTTGTCAAACATTGGTTTGAAAGAAGAGAAAAAATCAATGCTTTCAAAATATTGGACCTTATACTATTGTGGGATAAAGCTAGGAAAAAGAAAGGGGACCACCAAAAGTATGACCTAATTTCATTAGGTCTGTATCAAATTGTTGAAATCTTGGGTGAGAATGCCTTTCAGTTGAGCACTTTAACAGGAGAAGTCGTTCCATTGCATTTTTGTTCTTTTTGTTTTGGGGTGAATTCCATTTTATTCTATTTTGAAATATAGATTGGTTATTCAATGCATTTTGAAAATAGTAGGAGAGAAATTGGTTTAGGTATTTTCAGGTATGTCTATGGAAATTTTTTTCATTTCAAGACCTGTGTCTTGTGTTATTTTTAATAATAGCCTAAAAGGTTAAGAACAAATAGGTATATTGTAAGTAATCTCATAAACCATGACTGAATTTTTCACGAAATAAATAGAGACGTCTATTTACATGAAGGATAATTTGTCTCAGGGTAATTGAATTCTAGATTTAGGTAAAAAATATGAGTCTTGACACTGTCATGAGGTCCATTGTAGTTCTCAACCCAAATTTTAGGATGATACATCTGAGTATTGAGGAAAAGATAGAAAGGAATTTAATCAAGTAAGCCTATATAAAAGAAAAGAAAAGAGAACCATTAAATGATGGCAAAACTCAATATGAGAAGGGTAATTTAAGTACCTCTATTGGGGCTATGTATGCCCATCTGGTAGTAGAGAAATTCTTTGAGGGAACTAGAGGTATCTCCATAAAGGATATGGACCCCTGTCTGGTAGTGAAGCAATACCTAGGATATCATTGCACGATAGTCAAGAGGATTCAACTCACGTAGCCTAAATATTTAATACAATGATTTGGGGATAGGAAAAACCTTTATGGAAATAGATACACCATACATGCACACACTCAAATTTGATGTGGTTATTAATGATTTACGTTTGAGATTCCAAATCAACCTTGTTTTCCATGACTGATCATACTCAAGTTAAAAATTTACATGAACTAGAGGTTTTGGGTGACTGAATTCTTCAATATCTTGAAAATGGGTAAACCATTTTCCCAATCGAGTCACCAATTATTATTCCTTGCATAACCACCCCATTTTATTTTTGGTCAAAATGGATCCCCCCTTTTTTTTTTGTCCTTGGTGTTCTTGTTTGGCATCTTACGAGCTATTCTTTTCCCTCCTAAGTCCTTATTTCTTTTGTATTGTGAGCTTAGGTCATGGGTTGGAATGGGACTTAGAACTTTTCAAAAGTTCCAGGTTTGGTTTTTGGTTATGATCCCAGCCCCATTTCTTGCCTCATTAGATTCTTTGTTGTTTTTCTTGTCTTAGATCCCCTTGGGTTTTCCTTTGTTTTCTTCCCCTTATGTTTCTTTTCCCTTTGGAAAAAGTAGAACCGGAATGGAAATTGAACCCAAAAATTTGCAAAGTTCCAAGTCTACATTTGGTTCTAATCCTGCCCTTGCTCCTTGTCCTTGTGTTTTGTTCTTGTTTGGCATCCTATTTGGGATGGGCTTTGCCCCAACCCTACATTCATTTATTCCTTTTTCTTTTTCCTTGTGTTGGTGTTCTTTTCCTTTGTCAGTAGTGGAACTAGAGTGGAATCCAAACCGAGAACTTTGCAAAGTTCCAGGTCTAGATTTGTTTTTGATCCCTTCCCTGCTCCTTTGTTGCCTTTCTCCTACCACGAGACCAAATTTGGATTCGAAATGGAATGTTGAACTTTGGTAATGTTCCTAGTTCTAACTAAACTCTGCTTTTGCTCTTTCCTTACCTCTGACATGCATGGTGGTTGTGTATGTTAGAGTAATTGGTTATTTACTTGATTAATTAAACAATATTTGGTTAATTAATTAAGTTACCTTTTATCTCTTTTTCACTTAAGCTAACTTTAGGTGCATAATAATTAATTATTTTATTAATTATTAATGTGCAAGCCTAGGGTTTTCCCTTTTAGGTTATTTACCTATATAAGGTTGTATTCTTTTCTTTTGTAAATTAATTCTTTTACATTGGCAATATTCAGCTCCATATTTTTGAGCTATTTTTTGTTGTGTTGTTTGTATTTGCATCTCCCTATAACAGGTGTTTTAGCTTGTAGAGATCTTTGTGTTCCTTTACGGTATCAGAGCCAAAGGTCTGAAGCTCCCTGTTCTTGCTTTTGAGATCTGGCATTAGAAACTCAGATTAAAAAAAAAAAAGGCGAATAGAATTTAAAAGGGGTTCTTAAAAAAAAAAAAAAAAATTTTGTGGGTTTGCACCCATGGTACACAAGGTACTGCCGAACCTGCAAGTATTGTAGGTACTGCAGGTGGGAGTACTCTTCTCATCTTCAACGCCCTAAATTTTTTTGGCCGTTCGTCGGCCACCACGCCCTATGTTTTTTTGGCCGTCCATCGGCCACCGTGACCTACATTTTTTTGGCCGCCCGTCGCCCCCGCGACCTACATTTTTTCGGCCACCCGTCGCTGCCGCTGCTAGTTCTTCTGCTACCCCATGGCCATTGTTGGTTCTTCAATCGCCTGTTTCCACCGTCCCATCACTGCTACTGGTTCTTCGACCGCTTGTTGTCACTGCCCTGTCGCCACTATTGCTTGTTCTTCGACCGCCTGTGGCTGCCGCCCTCGTCGTGCTCCTGGCCGCCCTCACCATTTCTCCGGCCGCCTGACACTCAATGGCCACCACCCTTACTGAGCTCCCAACTCCCCCCTCACTAAGCTCCCAGATTTCCTAGCTTGCCGAGTTCGCTGAGCTCTTGGCTCACCTAGTTCGCCGAGCTCCCGGCTCACCTGGTTCACCGAGCTCGCTGAGCTCCCAGCTCGCCCAGCTCACCAAGCTCGCCGAGCTCCTTGCTAGCTCACGCTCCCAGTACGTCTATCACATTGGTGACCAAGGGCTTCAGCTCCCGACCTATTCCCAACCCCCTGGTCGCTCAGTGGACCAGGGGCTTTTTTTTTAGCCCCCAGGGCTTAAAGGAGGTAGAATTGTGCTTTTTTAGGAGGCTTCACGAAAACGGGTATACAACAGGCATATGGTCTCTATTTTTTTCAAATGAGATACCATTGGAAATCTACTTTGATACTGGATGTAATGGTACTAGTAATTTTTTCTATATTTTCTATTTGACTATATTTTTTCCAGTCAAAAAGGGGTCTTCTTTCTGCACTTCTGAGGCCATAAAAGGTGCAAATAGACTCCGTTTTTCAAAAAAGAATAGGCATTGGAAAGCTCTCAGCCTACTCTATTCATATATGTGATCTTTTTTCTCATAATTTTCTTCAGGTACATGAGAATTTGTTTTGAAGCTTTTTTTCTTATGCATTGCTTCCTCTTTCTTAGTTTGTACTAGGGTTTGGGTTTATCTCTTGTGGGGGGTGTTTTTTTCTCGCTTTCTATCATTTATTTTAGAAAACTAGAACACCCAAACTCTCAAAACAATCAAACCCTTCTACATCTTCTATCTATTCTGAAAGATCACATAATAATAAAAAACACTAGCAGGTATAGGTATAGGTATAGGTATTAATACAGGTATAGGTGCAGGGTTTCATGGCAGACTCCTTAGTTGAGTTACTCACATCACACAACTATCACACCTGGAAGTATCGCATGATGAGGCTTCTTAGGTCATGAGGGTTGTGGTCTTATCTAGATGAGGTTTAGCCTCAGTTGCAACATCTTTTTGAGATTCTTCAGCATAGGAACAAGATGGATGAAGCTATGGGTTTGCTATCCCTGCATGTTTCAGATAGTCTTCTATTTCACCTTGATGCTTTGCTCACTCCTCAAACCATTTGGTTGAATTTTGAGACACTTTTTGGGACCATTAATGAGTTCCACACATTACAGATTGAGGCAGAGCTGACTTCACTATTACCTGAATCATTTCTCACTATTGAGGATTTTTTGACCAAGTTCAAAACTATCTACACTATTTTACAGGGTTGTGGCAAGAATAAGTCATACACATAGTGCATTTACTTGATCCTTTCGAAGCTTCATAGTCCATTTTATATATTTTCTTCTTCATTCTATTCCACCATGGATGGCATGGGTGCTTGTTTTACCATGCCTACCTTTGATGTGTTTTGTGAGTGTTTGTCTTGTGAGCAGTCACACAATTCTTAGATTGATATGCTCTCATGATCAAAGAATAAAGCATTGTTTGCTCAGTCATCTAAGGAGAAATAGAAGCAGATACTAAAGCCCAAGAAAGATTCTGTAGGTAGTGAGCATTCCTCCAAACCACCTCCTGAGTCTGATTCCAAACCACCACTTAATCCGAAACAAGGGAAATCTTCAAAGTCTAGTGAGTCTTCCTCCAAGACTAAGAAGAAATTAGGAGACACTTGCAGCTTTTGTGGCAAGGAAGGACATCCAATTTCTAGGTGTTGGAAATGATTAGAGGCTTTAGAGGAAGCCCTACAGTAGCATCACATCTCCTCACCTCAGTCGCTTTCTCCTTCCACAGGGAAAGGTCATTATCTCACTACTCGAGCATCGACCTATGGGTCCACTTGGATTTTAGATTATGGTGCTTCTCACCATATGACTCACACTCAGTAGTTGGTCACTCCTCTTGCCTCTTGTGGTCCTTCACAGATTGCAGTGGGTGACTCTACATAGCTTTCAGTCTTGGGTTCAGGTTTTGTCTCTTTGGATGGGGGTACTCTATAGGATGTTCTAGTTGTTCCTAACATCTCGATGAACCTGCTGTCCATTTATCATATTTTCAATTCTGGCTTTGGTAAGACAGTTGTGTTCTCACCACATGATGTGGTTATTCGGGACCTCCATGACTCCGATTTGGTTGTGGCTACTGGGTATGTTGACACTGCATCTCATCTTTACAGATTTGATGGATTTGAGCCTTATGAGGGTACAGGTTCATCTATTATAGCACATGAAAATTCCATGAGTAAGCTTTGGCATGAGCGTTTAGGCCATGTCAATTATAGATATCTTCAATAGATGAGTACACAGGCACTTTTTCTTGGTCTTCCACAGATTTCCTACACAGACAGTGTTTGTCATGGTTGTGTGCTTGGAACGCATCACAGGGATCCCTTTCTGAAGGGAAGCACCACTCGTGCTTTGGCACCCTTGGAGTTGATTCATAGTGACCTCATGTCATTTCCCACTCCTTCCTTTTTTGGGGCCAAGTATTTACTCACATTTATTGATGACTTCTCCAGACGTACATGGGTGTACTTTCTTAAGTACAAGTCTGATGTCTTTGATTCCTTTTGAATCTTCAAGACATTTGTAGAGAAGCAGTCTGATCTTTCTATTCGGTAGATATGTACAGATAATGGGGGGAGTATGTGAATCAGGCTTTCAGAGATTTTTGCACTAAGCATGGTTTGCATCATTAGTTTACTATTCCCTACACCCCTCAGCAGAATGGTGTCACTAAGAGAAAGAACAAGACTTTATGCGAGATGGCGAATTGTATGATTCAATCCAAGTCCATGGATCTATCTTTTTGGGTTGAGGCAGTTAATTGTGCCAACTATATTTAGAATTGGATGCCTCACAAGGCGATTCGACATATGACTCCTGAGGAGGCTTGGTATCATGAAAAGCCTGATGTTTCATCATTTCAAGTATTTGGTAGTGAAGCATGGGAATTTATTTCTGATGCTCAGAGGAGAGCCATGGAGTGGAAGAGTCGACCCCTCATTTTTTTTGGCTACTGTGAGGATGTTAAGGCGTATAGGTTGTTTGATCCTGATTCCAGAGAGGGCCTATTTCGACAGGATGTCCAATTTGATGAGCGCCTTCCCACAGTGGATACCCTATCTCCAGTGTCTACTTCACTACCTACTCCTCACACTACAACTCTTCTGGATTATGTTGAGGATGATTCTGATGAGGATGTTGATGATCCCCCATCTCCTCCTCCTCTTGCTCCACCTCAGATGCCCAAATGGGCTTGCTTTACTATTGAGGTAGCTGGATCTATGGCAGGTGATCCTTCAGGCACCCGTCACACCTATTCTTATACTACGGGTTCTAGTATGTTGATTCATGCTCTTTTAGAGGATCCTCAAAAGTTTTTAGAGGCAACAGGTCACCCTGAGTGGGATAGTGCTATGGAGGAGGAGTATTCTTCTTTGATGAGGAATAGTACTTGGGATCTTTGTCCTTTTCCTAAGGGCATAAAGATGGTTTGGTGTAGATGGTTGTATCACACCAAGTATGATGCTGATGGTTCTATTGATAAGTACAAAGCACGTCTTGTTGTGAAGGGTTTCTCGCAGGTTGAGGGTATTGATTACTCTAAGACATTTTCCCCTATCACTAAGATGAATTCTATTCGCTTTGTACTATCACTTGCAGCTTCTAAGGTCTGGTCCATTTATCAGATGGATGTGAAGAGTGCATTCTTACATGGTGACCTACAAGAGGATATCTATATGGAGTAGCCTTAGGGATTTGTTCAGGATTCTTCTTTGGTTTGCAAAATTTGGCATTCATTATATGGTCTCAAATAGGCCCCTCAGGCTTGGTATGAGAAGATGGACTCTTTTTTGCTCTCCACTAATTTCACATGATGTCATTTTGATCCTATAGTCTATATTCAGAATCTTGAGGGTGAGATCCTGATTCTTGTGCTATATGTTGATGATCTCCTCATCACAGGTAGCTCATCCTCTATGATTCAGCATGCCCAGTGATCTTTGATGGAGTAGTTTGAGATGACAGATCTCGGCCTTCTGCACTATTTTATTGGTCTTCAGGTGATTCAGTCTTCTAATGGGATATCCATTCACCAATAGAAGTATGCTCTTGATATGCTTCAATGCTTTGGCATGCTTGATTGAAATCCTGCCCCCACACCTGTTCAGGCAGGGGTTGTTTTGACTACTACTTGCCCCACTCCTTAAGTAGATTCTACACTTTATAGGTAGTTGGTTGGTAGTTTGTTGTACCTAACTCACACTCGTCCTAATCTTTCCTTTACGGTTGGCCTTGTCTCTTGATTCTCCCATGATCCTTATGAGAGTCACTAGCAAGCTACCAAACATATTTTGAGGTACATTCAGGGTACCCTTTCTTATGGCATTCACTACACATCAGAGGATCCTCACATTGTTGGCTACACTAACTCATATTGGGCTGGTGATGTCAATGATCAGAAGTCTACTTCTGGCTTTGTTTTCTATCTTGGCTCTGGTCCTATCACATGGTCTTGCAAGAAGCAGACTGCTCATGCATTATCATCTACAGAGGTTGAGTACCGAGCTGTTGTGCTTGCTAGTCAGGAGATTTTATGGCTTCGACAATTGACGACTGAGTTTGGTTTTCATCCTGATAGTCCCACTATTCTTTGGTGTGAAAATCAGAGTGCTATACACATTTCTCACAACCCAGTGGAGCATTAGCGGATGAAGCACATTGTGCTTCATATGCATTTCATCAGACAGTTGATTCAAGATGGTTCTCTCATCTTGGAGTATATTCCCACCGCTGAGTAGGTTGCGCCTTTTTCCTCTTCGCACTATCTTCAATTGTGCTCTATGCTTGGGGTGAAGGAAGTTGTCCTTGGGGGGTCTTCATGAGGCCTTCCTTCCTTCATGTTTCTTTCAGCATGTTCTTCTATCTCTTTTTGGAGAGGAGTTTTTTCCCACTGGGTTTCTCCTTTTTTCTCCATTTCATAGAGATTTCCTTGTACTTGGGTACCTAATTTGGCCTTGTTGTTGGGACCCATTGTTCTTTGCTTTTAGTAGCTTCTTCTAGGTTTTAGCTTCTCCCTAAGTCTAGCTTAAAGGGGGGTGTTAGAGTAATTGGTTATTTACTTGATTAATTAAACAATATTTGGTTAATTAATTAAGTTACCTTTTATCTCTTTTTCACTTAAGCTAACTTTAGGTGCATAATAATTAATTATTTTATTAATTATTAATGTGCAAGCCTAGCATTTTCCTTTTTAGGTTTTTTACATATATAAGGTTTTATTCTTTTCTTTTGTAAATTAATTCTTTTACATTGGCAATATTGAGCTCCATATTTTTGAGCTATTTTTTGCTGTGTTGTTTCTCTTTGCATCTCCTTGTAACAAGTGTTTTAGCTTGCAAAGATCTTTGTGTTCCTTCAATGTACTCACCTTTGTTCTAATTTTGTGCCCAACCTACTACATTAATTGAAGGCTCCTCACATGTGTGAAATGTTAGCAAAACAAGGACATACAATCGAGAAGGGGGTGAATCAGTTGTTACAAAAATTTAAAATTTTCCAACTTATCTTAACTTTAATCTCAAATTTGATGAATAAGCAATTAACTAGAAGTAATTAACACATGAGAGAGACAAAGAACAATAATTTTTTTACGTGGAAACCCTGTTAGGGGAAAAACCATAGTGGATGTTAGTCCACAAGATTATACTTTGTTAAGAGTATAATGAGAAATAATAAGGGGAGTGCACATCCATTCAGGAAAACTTCCTAAATCTCACTACTCAAATACAAAAGTGGCTCACTGCTCAATAGAATAGGATTAAAAATATAGAGGGTATGAATTGAGAAAATAGATTCTATACAAGCTTGATTACAATTCTAATTAAGCTCAACACTTCTTCACACTCTACTCTACAATCAAATGATATTCACACATACAAACATAGGAGCACATGAATCACACTCTTCACCATTGAAACAATCACACTTATATATCCACTACATGAGATTTAATCACAACTTAGTTGGCTAAAAAAATAGAACATATTTGCAATGTCTACCCAAACTTACAAATAAAATTTTAATGCAAATCCACCAAGGTTGGCCACAACATAGTGGAGACCCAAATTAACATCTCCAACACAAAAATACTTTAGTTACTTTCACCACAAAGATCCACAACACACTACCACCAACATGTCGACAAAGAACATGAAAAACTGAACATGTGCAAGAAAATATCTTCAATCATGAGCTCATCGGTCAATGTGGACATACTAGAAAGGTAAAGAATGATCTAGAGACATCTGGGAGCACCAAGAAACAATAGAGAAACATTCACAACAACTGAGATTAATAGAATCACACAATTTACATTCAAGAACACTGTCAGACCACAACACACTCAAAACTTCATGCAAACCTCTGAAACTTATAGTAGATGATCTAGATATACTCATCAATAAACTCTTTAATCCACACCAACTAACATCCAACATACAAAATAGGAGACCTTCATGACCTGCACAGTTCCACTAAGAAACTAGAACACTTTCTCTTACAATTTTCTCAATATCCTCGACATATACAAAAACTGATATACCAAATACTAGTAGTGTTGACATCAATGACAACCACATATCAGCAACACACCCACAATATCCAACAATCTCCCCCTTTGGAATTGATGGAAACACATGATGTGAAAAATACCATCAACGCAACACATTGACTTCTTTTACACTTCTCCTCTGGAAAGGAATTTTCACATTACACTTCTCCCCCTTTGACATCAATGGCAAAGGTAACAATGCCATTTCCATATATATTCTCTAAACCACATATCTATACATCTAACTACTCCCCCTAAGTAGCAACCATAGAAACATCAATCGAAATCAAAATATAGCAATGAAGTTTATGGATTGATGCAAGAAAATGCATCTTTTAGTTCTTATCAGGAGGGGTAATTACCCCTAGCATTCCTATGAGATACTCAAAAGTATCCTTCAACAATGGCTTAGTAAATATATCTATAATTTGTTCTTTGGTAGGCACATACTCTAGTATGACTTCTTTCTCATTCACTTTCTCCCTTAAGAAATGAAACTTGATTGATATATGTTTAACCTTAGAGTGTAGCACCGGATTCCTTGAGATATTTATTGCACTTGAGTTTTCACAATATATGGAAATAGGCTCTTCATATATCACCCTGATATCTCTCAACATATTTTTCATCCATATCACTTGAGTAGAATTTTGGCAGCAACAATGTATTATGCTTCAGCAGTAGATAGAGAAATTGATTTTTTCTTTTTACTTAACTAGGATACCAGCATCTTCCTTAGGAAGAAAGAACCAGCACTAGTACTTTTCCTGTCATCTACATCACCAACCCAATTCACATTAGTATATGCACACAAAGTAAGATCATCATCCTTTGGATACCAAAGTCCAAAGTCAACTGTTCCTTTTACATATCTGAAAATTCTCTTGACAACAATTACATGTGATTCTTTTGGATCAGCCTGAAATATAGCAACCATACATACAACATTCATAATGTTTGGTCTAGTCTGAGTCAAGTAGAGAAATTCATCGATCATTGACCTATATTTGGTTTTATTTTCCTTAGGAGAGTCATCATTCTATGTCAACTTATATCTGATCACCATGGGGGTACCAATAGGTTTGGAGTCATCCATTCCAAACTTCTTTAGTAGTTCTCTCACATATTTGGACTGAGATATGAAGACCCCCTTGTCCAACTATGTAACTTGCAATCCTAGAAAGAACTTCCTTTCTCTAATCATACTCATCTCAAATTCACTCTTCATTTCATTAGCAAACTTCATACATAGATTATCATCTCCTCCAAAAATGATGTCATCAACAAAAAAATCTATAATTAACTCCTTATCATTATTTAAGTTGAAGTATAAGTTGCTATTAGTAGTACCTTTAGTGAATCCAAGCTTCAGTAGGTATTTATCCAATCTAGCATACCAATCTTTGGGGGCTTGCTTAAGTCCATACAGAGATTTCTTTAGTCTACAAACCATATCTCCCTTGTCTATTAGCTGAAATCCATCCAATTGTTCAATGTACACTTCTTCTAGTTCTCCATTCAAAAATGCACACTTTACATCCATTTGATATAATTTATAGTTTTTTTATGCAGCATAAGCAATAAATAGTCTAAAAGCTTCAATCCTAGTGAGAAGGGAAAAGTTTTCTTCAAAATCAACACCTTCCATTTGAGAATACCCTTTACATACTAGTCTTGCTTTATTCTAGACCACTTCACATTCTTCATTCAACTTTTTCCTAAATACCCATTTAGTACCAATCACATTTTTGTCTTTAGGCCTCATAACCAATAGCCATGTGTCATTCTTTTGAATATGTGTCAGCTCTTCCTTCATATTTTCCAACCAATGTTCATCTTGACAGGATTCAATGATATTTTTAGGTTCAATCCTAGAGATCAAGCAGTATTCTTTTGCAATTTTTCTTCTATTTTGCACTCCTTTACTCTTATCTCCTATGATGTTATTTTTAGAATGATTTAGCTTAACATACCTTGGATTTTTGGGTCATTTTTGAACTTCTAACTCTTCTAATCTTTCTTCTACACTTGCACTTGTATGTGCCTCCTGGCTAACTTGATTTACAGGAACAAATTGAGGTTGCTTCACCAGAACATATGGAATAATCTAAATTAGATTTTGTGTCTAGGTATTCTTCCCTTGGATTGTAATGTCTTTGTCTAAATCATAACTACAATGTCTGGATGATTTCATAGAGTCCTCATCAACTCTAACATTTTCACTCTCAACCATCTTTCTTAGTCTTTTTTTATAGCACCAATAGGCCTTGATTTTAGTGGAGTAACCTAGGAAGATTCCTTCATCACTTCTTGAATCAAATTTTCCTATATCATCATCTCTCTTGATATAACACTTGCTTCCAAAGATCTTAAAATACTTAACAGTAGGCTTGTGACCAAACCATAACTCATAAGGATTCTTACCAAAATTACCATTAACATTTACCCAATTCAAAGTATATACAATAGTGCTTACCACTTCACTCCAGTACATCTGAGACACATTTCCTTTCATCATCATTGTTCTAGCAGCATCCAAAATTGTTCTATTCTTTCTTTCTGCAACTCCATTATGTTGAGCGGTTTGGGGAGCAGATAACTCTCTTTTAATTCCATGCTCTTCACAATAAGAGTTGAACTCCTTGGAAATGAACTCACCACCTCTGTCAGATCTCAGGCACTTGATTTTCAAACCTTTCTCATTTTCTACCATAGCCTTGAAATTTTTGAACTTCTCCAATGCTTCACATTTTTCTCTTAAAAAGGAAACCCAAATCATTTTGGAGTAATCGTCAATAACCAACATAAAATACCTTTCTCCATGAATACTTCTGACTCTAGAGGAACCACAAAGGTCAGTATGTAGCAACTCCAACAAATTATTTGAATGAAACTGTTTGCTCCAGAAAAAAACTCTAGTTTGTTTACCCATCTAACATTCCTTGTATATTATATTAGCAAGCTTCACTAACCTACGCAGATCTCTTACTGCTTGAGTAGAAATTATCTTGATAATGTTGTCAAAGTTTACATGATAAAACCTCCTATGCCACAACCGGCTTTCATCTACTTGAGCAATTAAATAACTTCAACTATTATTATTTAGATGAAAAATATTACCTTTTGTTTGTTTTCCTATTGCAATCATATTCCCAAAACTTCCACGTATCTTGCATCTTCCATCTTTGAATTGAAGATCATATCCCTTGTGAACCATCTGTCCAACACTCAACAAGTTGTGCTCTAGGCCTTCCACATAGATGACATCATCAGTGTTATCCTTACCACCAAGGCAAATAGATTTTGTGCCAAGAATCACACTAGCATTGTTATCTCCAAATCTTACAACGCTACCGTCATACTTCTCTAGACTCACAAATTTTCTTTTATCACTGGTCATATGATGTGAGAATCCACTATCAATGACCCAATCATCTTTTTCTTCAACTTGGGGCTGCAAGAGCTTTTAAATTTTTAGTAGATTTGGTAGCCATAGGATTATCTTCAATGGTAGCAATGAAATCCCATTCATCTTCATTTCCATTATCTTTATCTAACTCATCATTAGCCACTGCTTCTTCAGCAAAGTAGAATCTCTTTTGGAATCTAGACTTTCTAGGCTTAGATCTAGGAACTCTTTTAGTACATCTTGATACAAAATGACCTATTTTACATGTAAAACATTTAATAGGCAATACATCTTCATACTTACCTTTTCCTCTCCCTTCTTGCTTTGCAATTAGTGCTTCCAATTCTTCTACCTCTCTCTCTTTATCTTCAATTTGTTTTAGTTCTTCATCATACATGGATATCTTTCTAAAACTCTCTCCCAAACTATATCTTTGCCTGTTACTTCTGGATATAGTAGCCTTGAATGCAAATTCAGTCTTTGGTGTAGATTCACCAAATTCACTTATTTCAAAAGTAGCAAGCTTCCTGATCAATGTGTCTCTTATCATCTTGTTTACTGATCAAAACTCTTCAATAGCATGAACCTTCATTTTGTGGGAGGTAGGTAAGGATCTGAGTACTTTAGCCACAATTTCATCCTCATCCACATAACCACTAGCACATTTAATACCCATCACTATTTCATTTACTCTCTGTGTAAAATAAGTGATATTTTCATCTTTACCCATCTTCAAATTCTCATACTTTCCTTTCAAGCTCTGTAGCTTAGCCATCTTCACCTGTTCATTTCCTTCATACAAAGTTTCTAGTTTCATCCAAATATCATGATTTTTGTACAAACCCATCACATTAGCCATCTCTGAATCTGTTAGAGCACTCACCAAAGCTTCAATAGCCCTAACGTTATTTTCAGCATCTTTGATCTCATCAGGAGTTGAGGGACCATTCTGAGGAATAGTATATTGATCTTTTGTAATCTTCTAGAAAGCTTCACCAATACACCTTAAGTGACATTGCATCCTAACTTTTCACATTGAATAGTTAGTGCCATCAAATCTCGAACTATCCTTCTTGAATGTTGCCATCCTAGATCACCTCAAGATTTTAAAATTCTTCTGAGGAACCCACTCTAATACCAATTATTCGCAAAACAAGGACAAACAACTAAGAGGGGGGGTGAACTAGTTACAAAAATTTAAAATTTTCCAACTTATCTTAACTTTAATCTCAAATCTGATGAATAAGTAATTAACCACAAGCAATTAACACATGAAAGAGACAAAGAACACCAAGAATTTTTTTACGTGGAAACCCTGTTAGGGGAAAAACCATGGTGGATGTTAGTCCACAAGATTATACTCTATTAAAAGTGTAATGAGAAATAATAAGGAGAATGCACATGCATTTAGGAAAACTTCCTAGAGCTCACTACTCAAATACAAAAGGGGCTCACTACCCAATAGAATAGGATTAAAAATACGAAGGGTATGAACTATGAAAATAGCTTCTACACAAGCCTAATTAAAATTCCAATTAAGCTGAACACTTCTTCACACTTTGCATAGTCTTCTTCACACTCTGTTCTTTAATCGAATGATATTTTCACATACACATAAGAACACATGAAGCACACTCTTCACTGATGAAACAATCACACTTATATATCCACTACGTGAGATTTCATCACAACTTAATTGGCCAAGAAAATAGAACATATTTGCAATGTCTGCACAAATTTACAAATAAAATTTTAATGTGAATCCACCAAGGTCAGACACAATATAGTGGAGACCCAAATTAACATCTCCAACACAAAAATACTTTAGATACTTTAACCACTAAGATCCAAAACATGCTACCACCAACATGTCAGCCAAGAACATGAAAAACCGAACATGTGTAAGAAAAGATCTTCAATCATGAGTTCATCATTTAATGTGGACATACCAAAAATATAAAGAATGATCTAGAGACATTTGAGAGCACCAAGAAACAATAGAGAAACATCCGTAACAACTGATATTAATAGAATCACACAATCTACATTCAGGAACACTAACAAAGACCATAGAAACACTGGAAGACCACAACACACTCATAACTTCATGCGGACCTCTAAAAATTTTGGTAGATGATCTAGATATACTCATCAATAAGCACTTTAATCCACACCAACTAATATTCAATGTATAGAACATGAAACCTTCATGACGTGCACAGTTCCATTGAGAACCTAGATGATGGGGCAGGGTTGGATGAGACACTCACAGTCTCATGCTCTGGGTCTCACCTTGGAAAAACCTTTGGTGTTACTCTCCACCTTCTTGAACTATAGGTCCTAAAGCTTGTTAGGCACCCCTGGGTCTCCTGGCCAACCCTACTATCATCTGCATACACCTAACCAAGCCAAACTTGGTGCTTTCTCCTCCATTTTCTCCCTAGCCTTTAATCTTCCTAAAGGCTTGCTAACTCTCCAAACCTCACTAATTTTTTGCAGGGGTGTGTGGTGTCTATTATAAGTTCAAAACCATCCCTCTATGGTTCTTAAGCATTCAAAAGACTCATTTTCCCCATCGCTTTCTCCAAAACCTAGTTTAGGGTTTAAGAAGGGCTAGTAGCCCTTGAGCCCCTATTAGGCCTCCTAGCCTAGGGAAATAGGCTTTAACTCTAACCCTGCAGAAGAACATCACAAAACTCTTTCTAAAACCCTAGTTGATTTTCTAACCTCTCAAGGATTTTTGAGGTTTTAGGCTCCCTCAATCCGTACGTAGGTGTAACCCTAATTTTGTGAAAATTAGGGCTTTTTTTAAGCCATTTCTTGACCTCACTATGAACTGTCAACTTGTTCAATCATCAGATGGCTTGATGGGATCTCCTGCTTCCTGCCAAGCCTTTGTAAGACCTCCTACAATCACCACACACCCTAAGTTTCCAAGGAATAGTCACCCCTGCAACGTTAGTTTTTTGTTTTCTCTGTCTTTCCTAACCAAGCATAGCCAAGCTCGTCTAGGAAAGGACCTTTTCCATGGAACCTTGCATCCTAGAAACTCCTAAACCTATTCTATATTCAAGAATGGAGCTTAGCCTCATTTCCCATGGACCATACACCAGGTATAGTGGAAAATAGAGGTCTAAGACTCCATGAATAGCAGCCAGTTGACTGATCAACAAAGAAAGAAATAAAACCTACTGATAATAAAGCTTGGAAACGATGGAAAAACACCTCTAAAAACTACACAAAGCTTGTACAATGATTACCACATGTGATACACCCTGTTCATTACCAGGAGATCTCCATTAACACAGTGAAAGAACCAAAAAAAAAGAAAAAATGTAAGAACTTCAATGTTTTTTCAGATAACAACAAACTCCAAATGAAACAAAACTTCTCCAACCCCTTGAACAGGTCAAAGCACACCTTATAAAGGTTCATAAGGTGGTTATTTCTTCCCTTGGTTATACTTAAGCACCAATAAAGGCCAAAATTGCATAAATGCAACATTTTGGGCTTTATTTCTAGCTCCTAGAGAAACCTAAAGGAAAACAAGTTGAGAAGTTCATCCAATCTACCATGAACTACTGAACCACATTCCTTCTAACATGTCCTAACATCTTAAACACAAAACAAGATGGTCAACATGACCTTGAAGTTTAAAAACTCAAAATTGCTTCCTAGGCTTCCAAAATTGCCTAGTGTTTCCCAATGCTCTCTAGGTGCTCTTGCACCATTCTCCCCCTCTCAGCCCAAACACTAAGGCAGGGAAGGAGAGACCAAGGACAGGTCAATATCCAACTGCTTGAACTATTCTGCTTATACCTATGTGGCTTATGATTCATGCTTGTTCTTCCACTTGATGAGGTGTTCCATGTACACCTTGTTTCTTGTAGCCTTCTGCACTCTTGACTCCAAGATTTTCTCTACCTGTAGCTTGTCTTGACTAGGTAAGGAGATATTGCTGATGTCCTTAAAGATCTCTTGACTATTCTGAACCTCATCACTGACTATTCCCTTATACTTGATCAAATCAACTATGTTGAAAACTGGTGAGATTCCTAGATTAGTAGGTAACTCCACCTTATATGCATTCTTGCCATATTAGGCCAATATCTTGCATGGACCCACTCTTTTCATCTGCAACTTGGTTGACATTCCCTTCTACAACCTTGACTTGTTAAGGTGGACCATAACATAGTCTCCTACTTGAAATTGCACATCTTTCCTTGACATATTTGCCTTCTCTTTCAATTTTTGTGTAGCCTCAGTGACTGTCCTCTTTACCTGCTCCTAAATCTCTTTCATGGTCTGACTGAAATCTTCTGCATGTCCACTCCTATGTTCCATAGCTCCAAGATCTCTGAGCTCACATATCCCTCTTGGGTGCATCCCATACACAATCTCAAAAGGACTCTTCCCTATGGTTTGGTTCACACTATCATTGTAAGCATACTTAGCTTGTGGGATAACCATATCCCATGTCTATCCATACTCCTTAGTTAGGCACCTTAAAAGATTACCTAGTACCCTATTAACCACCTCTATTTTAGCATCGGTCTGAGGATGGTAAGCTGATCCAAATGATAGGTTGGTACCCAATCTACTCCATAGAGTCTTCCAAAAGTGACTCATGAACTTCACATCCCTGTCTGAAACTATGCTCAAAGGCAATCCATGGATCCTTACAACTTCCTTGAAGAAGAGATGAGCTATGTAACTTGCATCATGAGTAGTTTTGTAGGGAATAAAATGACTCATCTTACTAAATCTGTCTACCACTACATAGACACTGTCAAAACCAGTCTTGGTCTTAGGAAGGCCTACCACAAAATCCATGTTCACACACTCCCATGGTCTATTAGGAATGGGTAGGGGTTGATATAAACCAACATTACTAGCTCCTCCCTTAGCTTTCATACACACAACACATTGTTCCACATACTTTCTAACATCTCTTGCCAACTTAGGCCAGTAATAGAATCTTTGCACTAGTTCTAAAGTCTTATTGATGCCAAAATGACCACTAAGACTGCCATTATGCTTTTCTTGAATCAGATTTTCCCTCGTTGACCCTCTTGGAACACATAACTGATTTCCCTTAAAAAATAACCCACTTTGAAAAGTATACTCAAAGTATTGGCTATGGAAATGGTTTTCAAAGTTAGAACATACCTTATAGACCTCTGAAAAGTCTTCATCTTCCCCATAGAGATCCTTGAAACTCTCTATGCCAATGCTCTTGATCTGTATCTCTTGGACTATCAACAATCTCATGCTCAATGCATCTGCTACTTTGTTTAGCTATCCCTTTTTGTGCTTGATGGTGAAGGTAAAATCTTGGATGTATTCCATCCATTTCAAATGCCTACTACTCAACTTCTCTTGAGTGTTGATAAAGCTGAGTGCTTGATTGTCAGTAAAGGCTACAAACTCCTTGGGTAGAAGGTAATGCCTCCATTGCCTAAGTGACTAAACCAAAGCATAAAGTTCTAAGTCATAGGTTGAATACTTCTTCTTTGCTTCATTGAGCTTCTCACTAAAGAAGGATATAGGTCTGCCCTCTTGACTTAGCACTCCTCCTACTACCACTCCACTAGAATCACATTCAACAGTGAACAACTTGTCAAAAATAGGTAATAAGAGAATAGGTTGAGTTGCAACTTCTTGTTTCAGTTTCTCAAACCCTTTCTCAGCTTCTTGAGTCCACACAAACTTAGTTTTTAGACCACCCTTGATTGTATCTAGGATTGGTGCACATATGCCACTAAAGTTCCTTATGAATTTCCTATAAAATTGAGCCAAACCATGGAAACTTCTTACCTCTGTCCCTGTGGTTGGTGTAGGCCAGTTTAGGACAGCTTCCACCTTGCTTAGATCCATCTTCAATGATCTTTGGACACTACAAAACCCAAATAGACTACCTCTTGCTTAAAGAACTCACACTTCTCTAGATTGATTGCCAACTTCTCCTCTTGCAACCTTCTAAGAACCATCTCTACATGTTTTAAATGCTCTTCTGTTGTCTTGCTAAATATGAGGATGTCATCAAGGTATACCACCACAAATATCCCTGAAAAGTCTCTAAGCACTTCATTCATGAGCCTCATGAATGTGCTAGGGGCATTAGAGAGGCCAAATGGCATCACTGTCCACTCATACAACCCATCATTTGTCTTAAAAGTTGCCTTCCACTCATCTCCATCCTTGATTCTGATCTGATGGTATCCACTCTTGAGATCCAACTTGGTGAAGTACTGAGCTCCTCCAAGACAATCCATCAAGTCTTCAATCCTAGGGATAGGGAATCTATATTTGATTTTGATTCTATTTATTGCTCTAGAATTAGTACATAACCTCCACTTACATCCTTTCTTGGTTGCTAAAACCACTAGTACTGCACATGGGCTGATGCTCTTTTGAATCAATCCTTGATGCAACAACTATTGCACTTGCCTAGCTACTTCTAGGTTCTGATCTGGTGTAAGCTTGTATGCTACTTTGTTTGGTAATGAAGCTCCAAGTATGAAGTCAATTTGATGACTAATGGCTCTCTTTGGAGGTAAAGTTATAGGTGTACCATCACTAACTATGCTATTGTACCTTTCAAGTAACTTCTGGACTACTTCTGGTAGGACTGTCTTTTCAGCCTTATCTTCCTCTTTAGGTTGTAACACAACCACACATCCTTCATTCCCTTGATGTAGGTTGTTAAGGAACTTTTTACCACTGCTCAACATGATGCTTGGTGTCTTTGACTGTCCTTCTTCCTCTTCTAATAGTGACTGCAACTTAAATGTCTTCCCATCCTTCTTGAAAGAAATGGTGTTCTCTTTTTCATCATATATGACACCTCTGTCATATTTCCATGGTCTGCCCAATAGTAGATGGCATGCATCCATGGGTAAAAAATCACAAACTAACTTGTCCTTGTACCCTCCAATGGAAAACTCCACCGTTACTTGTTCATTCACTAAAATACTTTGTCCCTTGTTTAGCCATGTGACCTTGTAGGGGTTAGTATGGGGTACCTTCTCCAATTTTAGTTTCATTACTACCTCCTTTGAGATGATGTTGTCTGTTGAACCTAAATCTACTATGACCTTGCACACTTTTCCAAGTATCTTTCATCTTACTCTAAATAGAGCTCTCCTTTGTTTTGGTTCTTCCTTGACTGGTTGTCTGATCAAAACTCTACTGAACATCAGATTTTCTCCTACCTCAAATTCAATATGACTAATCTTAGATTCCTTAGGAATCATGGTGTCCTCTTGTACATAAGCCACTCTCTTCTCATTTCTTGATGAAGATGATTTCTCCGGGCACCTATAAGCAGGATGACCTACTTGAACACAATAGTAGCATTTCATGTTTGCAAAGTATGAATTGCTCCTGCCTGCTCTTCTTCCTCTATTTGAGCCTCCTTGAGGTCCTCTACCTCTGTTATATCCTCCTGTAGAAGATGTTTCACCTCCATGCTCTATTAGTTTAGACTCTCCTCAATTTATTTGGCCATTACCTCTACCTTGGTAGCCACCTCGTTGTCCTCTTTGATCTCTTTGATCTCTGCCTTTGCCTCTGCCTTTAGAAGCCTGGTCTTGCTTCCTCTTGTTCCTTTCCTCAATCTTGACAACCAATTGGTAACATTGATGTACTATCTTAGGACTTAAAAGAGCCATCTCTTCTTGAATGTTCCACTTCAAGCCATTAATATACCTAGCCACCTTGATACTTTCATCTTCTGAAACATTAGACCTCATACAAAGTTTTTGGAACTCCTCTATGTACAGGTATTCACATCTTGGTCTTTCGGCCTTAATCTTTGCTTATTCTATAACTGAATCTCATAGTCATCTGGCATGTATGCTTCTCTTATCTTGGCAACCATTCCCTTCCAAGTAGAGATAGGCTGCTTACCTTCTTTTTCCCTCTCTGTCTAAATGAACTTCCACCATGTCAAGGAAAAACCTCTTAGTCTTGACTTGGCCACCTTTACCTTTTGTGCCTTAGTGACTCCATCACATTCAAAATGGTTTTCCATTCCCTCTATCCAATCAACAACTAAGTCAGCTTCCATTTTTCCACTAAATAGTGGTATGCCTTCAAGTCCTTTTCCACTCAACGCCTTCAATGCCTTCAAGAAAGGATCTTCCTCCAAAACAGGGTCAGGTTCAGGGATCTTGTCTTCCTCTACAACCTCTTCTTCCTTTGGTATTTTTCCTTCCAACTTCACATTGTTTAATGCTTTCTCAAGTTGCTCTATTATTTATTTTAACAACTTATTGTCCTCCTCTTGCTCTTCAACCATCTTGGCCAACTCTACATTTGTCACCATGATGGATGAATCACTTGACTCAATGTCTAACATACAAGATTCTTCCCAAATCTCTTGCTTGCTCTGATACCAATCTGATGGGGAAGGGTTGGATGAGACACTCGCAGTCTCATACTCTGGGTCTCACCTTGGCAAAATCTTTGGTGTTACTCTCCACCTTCTTGACCTATAGGTCCTAAAGCTTGTTAGGCACCCCTAGTTCTCTTGGCCAACCCTACTATCATCTACATACACCTAACCAAGCCAAACTTGGTGCTTTCTCCTCCATTTTCTACCTAGCCCTTAATCTTCCTAAAGGCTTGCTAACTCTCTAAACCTCACTAATTTGTTGCAGGGGTATGTGATGTCTATTATAACTTCAAAACCATCCCTCTATGGTTCTTGAACATTCACAAGACTCATTTTTCCCATTGCTTTCTCCAAAACCTAGTTTAGGGTTTAAGAAGGGATAGTAGCCCTTGAGCCCCTATTAGGCCTCCTAGCCCGGGGAAATAGGCTTTAACTCTAACCCTGCAGAAGAATATCACAAACTTCTTTCTGAAACCCTAGTTCATTTTCTAACCTCTAAAGGATTTTTGAGGTTTTAGGCCCCCTCAGTCTGTACACAGGTGTAAACCTGATTTTGTGAAAATTAGGGCTTTTTTTAAAGCCATTTCTTGACCTCACCGTGAACTGTCAACTTGTTCAGTCATCATATGGTTTGATGGGATCTCCTGCTTCCTGCCAAGCCTTTGTAAGACCTCCTGCAATCACCACACAGCCTGAGTTGCCAAGGAATAGTCACCCCTGCAACGTTAGTGTTTTGTTTTCTCTGTCTTTCCTAACCGGGCATAGCCAAGCTCGCCTAGGAAAGGACCTTTTCCATGGAACCTTGCATCCTAGAAAATCCTAAACCTATTCTATATACAGTCATGGACCTTAGCCTCATTTCCCATGGACTATACACCAAGTATAGTGGAAAATAGAGGTCTAAGACTCCATGAATAGCAGCCAGTTGACTAATCAACAAAGAAAGAAATAAAACCTACTGAGAATAAAGCTTGGAAATGATGGAACAACACCTCTAAAAACTACACAAATCTTGTACAATGATTACCACATGTGCTACACCCTATTCATTACTAGGAGCTCTCCATTAACATAGTGAAAGAACCAAAAAAATAGAAAAATTGTAAGAACTTCAATGTTTTTTCATATAACAGCAAACTCCAAATGAAACAAAACTTCTCCAACCCCTTGAACAAGTCAAAGCACGCCTTATAAAGGTTCATAAGGTGGTTATTTCTTCCCTTGGTTAGACTTAACCACCACTAAACAAAAAAATTGCATAAATGCAACATTTTGGGCTTTATTTCTAACTCCTAGAGAAACCTAAAGGAAAACAAGTTGAGAAGTTCATCCAATCTACCATGAACTACTGAACCACATTCCTTCTAACATTCCTAACATCTTAAACACAAAACAAGATGGTCAACATGACCTTGAAGTTTAAAAACTCAAAATTGCTTCCTAGGCTTCCAAAATTGCCTAGTGTTTCCCAATGCTCTCTAGGTGCTCTTGCACCACTAGACCACTTTCTCTTACAATTTTCTCAATATCCTTGACATATACAACAACTAATATACCAAATGCTAATAGTATTGACATCAATGACAACCACATATCAGCAACACATCCACAACATCCAACATGAAATGATTTTTTTAAAACCTTAATCGAGGTTATTTGGCTCATTACAACCATCTAAAAACATCTTAACGATCCATAGCTGAACCAACTTGAAGAGGAGCACGATTTGGTCGCAAGAGAGTGTTTGTGAGTAGATTCCTTATGGTTTTCAACCCTTTTTGGTTATGTTTCAAGGTAGGTGGGGTTTCTTCCATTTTCTTTTGGTGTTTTTCATTTTGTTGTTGGTTTTTTCTTCATGTATTTGTGGGACTTTTCTCATGGGTCTTCATTTTTCTCCAATCCTATTTTGTCTTTTTTGTTTTTGTTTTGTTTGGGTTTTCTTCTCCTTGTTTGTTCATTTTTCTTTTTCTTTCCATTATTTATTTTTGCTTTGTCTATTGTCGTTTTCTTAGTTCTTGGTGGTAGTTTCATTCCACCGTGCCCTAGTTTTGATTAGGGTTTCTCTTTTGAAGGGTTCTAGATGCTTAAAACTATTTTAAACCTTTGTCTATACCCTTCCAATCTTATGCCCATGTCATTCTTATGAATTTTATTATGGGATTTGATGCCCTAGTTTTTTATTAAGTTAACGGGATGTACAAACTAGGGTTTGTATGTCATACCTTTACATAAATGCCCTAAATTGCTCGATTCGAGTCCTATTTTTTTAGGCAGAGTCGAGCTTAAATTCAAGCTTCACCACGCCCTCTTTTTTACTTGCTTCCAAATTGATGCAGGCAAATGGGGAGAATCCACCTAGCTTTGGTAATATATTGTGGAAGCAAAGCCAAAAATTAACTTGTCCCATAAATATTCAAATAGGAGTTTTATTCTAGAAATGATCCTGCTCATGATGGATCCAAATTATAATCCCATTCATGCCAACCTTGTGGGCACCAGATCATTAGATGACACAAAGTATTGAAACTTTTGAAAATTCCAATTTCTATTCCTACACCAATTCTGGTTCTACTTGAGTTATTTGTTTTAGCTCTCTAGTTCCTGATCTTCTCCTAGCTCCACTACTGGGAGGTTTAAAATTTTACTAAGTATGGAGGGCTACCTTCCAAGAATAGAGAAATATGAAAGGTAACATTTGTATGATGATTCCCATTCCTTCTATTGATCTAATCCAGGGTTGTGTTGCAGTAGTAAACAATGTTGGGAAAATCTAAGGAAGTTTCACATAAGGAAGGGAAAGTTGTGGAAAGCTAAAAAGGAGTGAATCCAAAGAAGATAAAGGTGGAGTAGCTACCTTACACTATGAGGTATAAACACCAGGATGCGACTCCTATAGCCATCAAGATGGATTCAAAATGGGATGACACCACAAATACCAATCTAGGGCCATTTAATTGTGATGAATTAATCATAGAAACTTTCTAAAAGGAAGTGATTGGGAGGACTTAAAGTATAGCCCAGTCTAGACTAGCACATATCACCCTCTTTTATCTATCAGTTTAGAGCCCAAAGCTTATACTAACAGCAACAGGGGTTACAATCCTACATCAAGGTAGTGTGTGGACATCCAAGGGAATGAAATTATTGATTTATCTTCACAAATGATGAGGTTCTTGTTCAATTCACCTACTCCTAAGAACCCCAAGAAATTGAATGAATTGGACACATTGAACCTATTCAATAGGGACAAGGAAACTAATAGGTCCCATATGAATAAGATGTGGTTGAAAAATGAGAAGATGTCTTTGAGCAAGGTTCTTGAACAACCCAAGAGAGTAGAATTTAAAAAGGAAATTGATAATTTAATCATAATTCTTTCTAGGGTGTTTGGAAAGAAAGACTCCACACATTTTAAGGAATGGATGTTTCCATTCATTGAAAAAAATTGGATGGTAGACAAAATTTTGATTGGGGAATGATCTTGTTAGATAACTTGCATAATCAGATGCTCAAGGTGAGGAAAAAAAAGACCTTCTTCATGAATTCCTATGTTATATATTCAGGTGCATAAATCAAAATATTCCTAGGACTGAATACAGTAGGCATATTAGGGGAAGCTCCTAGACTAAAGAGGGAATGAGAACACTATGATCAATTGACCCTATAAGCATTAGAGCCACATCATAGGATGGTTAATGATGCATTTATTTATGTTATTATTAACTAGTTGAAAATAGATGCCGGTTATAGGTTGAGTAGTGAAGCTATGACCTTCATTGATGAATGGGGACATTGGTATATCAAGTATCCCAAGTTCTCTTACTTCAGGTTAGAAAATTGTTATGGACATCCTCATTAGCTCCCAGGATGCTGCAATGATAGGTTTTTTCTCATGGATTTTGTATATTAGGCCATGGCACTCAATACCAAATTTGCTAATAAACATCAGCCTAGATGCCACAAATTCCCTATGAAGTTGAGAGAGTATTGTTGTGTTCATAATTTGGCTAAAAAGGCAGTATGTGAGGAGTTGAGTTACTTAAATTTGGGATTGTACACAACCAGAAAGCACTTTGACCCTAAACATAAAATGAATAACTTAGCCCCCACCTTTTTTGAGAATCACTATGGTTTACTAGATGACTACTAGGTAGACTTGCAAGATGAATATGATGTTCAGAAAAAGGAGCTATGAAATGTTCACCATCCCACAAATTGTTGAATATGGTGTGAAGGAGGACATTTCTGAAACATTGTCAGATGATGGTGTAGTCTTGGACACCAGTTATGAAGTAGAAAATATAGGTACAAAGAACTTGAACCCAATAAAATGGGATGAGGAAGAGTTTACTGATATTAAGCAAGTTTTTGGGACAATCATAAACAAGAGTATCCAATGGGTAATGATGACAATGAAGAAGCTAGAGGCTCAATCCATTAAGAAGAGGAAAGTATGGGTCACCCAAAGCTATAGGAGAACCAAGATGAGGGTAGCCCCTAAAGAACAATTGGAATATTATCCTCCTAGCCCTAGAAAGGATACTGATGTAGAAGTATCTGTTCAAGATATACACGAGTCATAATATGTGGAGGATACAATAACAAGAGAAGGGACCTCATCACAACCTTCTCCCCTAGAAAAATCTATTGAAGAAGTACCAGTGGGAAGCCTCCATGAGCAAGATGAGACTCTTAAGGAAAAGGAAGCCGAGATACATGATGTGGACACCAATTTAAAGGCTACACACTTAGACAATGAGTCTCTTGTAATTGTACTTATTGTAGATGTTGAAGTGGAGTATGTCCTAACCCCAAAGGATCAATGGAAGCTCTTCAAGGATTCAAAGGAGGAAGAAGTGAAGGCTAAAGCTAATACACTTTCAAAACAACAAAAGTTGAAAGCTAAAACTAAAACAAAGGAGTTATCAAGGCAACACTAGGAAAAGGAGGACCTTCTGCAATATTAAAATGAAATTGAATTGAAAGCTAGTGCAGAGAGGGAGAAGTTGGATCTACTACAAAAGATTCATGATCTAGAAGAGGAGAAGGCCTGACAAAGGAGAGAAAAGGAAGATCTTGAGGCAAAATCCAAAGCTATAGAAGAGGCCCAAAGGAAGAAAGAAGAATATCTCTTACAAAAGAGAAGAGAGGTAGAGGAAAAAGCTAAACATGATAAATAAGTGGCCAAAATGTGGGAAAAGGTTAAGGAATTAGAAAAGTAAAGGGAAGACATGTTGCAAGAAAGGAGGTTGGAATAAGAAAAGGACAAAGTTGAAGCTAATAGGCTTGCTAAGGAGATGGCTGAGAAGGAGCAACAATAGGAGGTTGGTTCTCAACCTAAGGTAATACTTTTGCAACCTTTCTCTTCTACAACTTCTTAGAAAATGATTACTCCTCTTGCTGCCCGAATGTGGCTAAAGCTCAACTTGGAGAAGAAATAGCTAGCCTAGCATCAACCCCTAAATTGGGATGACATGATGAAGTAAATTGAGAAAAAGAGTCCCAAGAAAATGGATTGAGTCCTTCATTCTACCAAATTGAAAAATGTTGGAGAAATTATGGTTGAATGTTCCATTCCCCTAGTTGACAAGGATGAGCAAGAAATGGAGTTAAGTGATTATCAACTAGGTATTTTAAACTTTGAGAGACCTACAAGGAATCAACAAATGGATCTAATAGACATTGTAGCATCCTCTAGAAAATCAAGAATGATGAAAGATAAGCAAAGGAAGGATGAGCTCAAAGCTCAGGTGGATCAATTGCATAATTTCTTGAAGTATTTGTCTTCCCCTATTTCTTTACAATCTTCTGCACCTGAAACAAAATTTTTGATAAGTAAGAAAGAGGATGATGACCTCATAGAAATGAGAAGCAAAGTAGGGATGTTAGAAAAATGGACTAATTTCTTGAACCAAGAGGTAGAAGAACTGCTTGTTGAGAGCCACAAGGATCATATAGGTGCATGAAAATTAGTCAATGACATGACTGCATATATTGAGATCCTCTGGAAATAGGAAGAAGAATATAGAGAACATATGAGGAGGTTGAAAGAAATCAATAGGCTACCTCAATAGACACTTTTAGAGCATTCAATCTTTGGAGAGGTAATATATATTTCACTAGGAAGACTATTAGCATCATCAAATTTTAGTCTTCATTTATTTTTTCAAATAGGAATGAAGAGCAATAAGCTGGGAAAGATTTCACAACTAAAATTGTGGAATTAGAGGTAGCAATAGCCGTGATTTTGAATGAGAATATCCCTATAAAAGATTACCTCCCTCTTGATGAGCTTAAGGGTAAATGGAATAATAGATTTATGGAGACATTAGAAAAAGGAGATGATGTTGATGATTTTATAATAGATAGATTCATGGATATTAAGGAGGTAGTAAAAGTTGATCAGAAGGAGCTTACTAAATTAGAAAACATGCAAAACTCCACCTCTCATGAGTTGAGAAGGATAAAAATTTAAGAAAATTGGGTAGATGGGATAGATGTAGATATGCTTGAACAATTATTTGTTAGTTATGATGAATACCTACTTGAGCAGAAGCTAGACGAGTGGAGTGGCAATGGAATATCCCTTTTTAGATGAGCATCAAATGGCACAACCTGTTGAACAAATCTCTCCTACTTTTCAGGGTCATGACACAAGTTCATCTAAAGATCCCTAGTAGTTTGACCTTCTCCCTTTGCATGCATATTTTTGATAAAGAGTCATCACCTTAGAAATAAAGATCATAATAGACAACTACCTCATGCAACCCCAGTCACTCCTTGATTTGTGGATCTATTTTTTGTTGCCCTAAGGGCATTAGGTCACTAAGATTTTTGTCTATAAGTGGGAATTTTTCTCATACTATAAAGGTTGGTTAATTAAAGTCAAGATTGAATACCTAGGAGAAATATAGGATAATGTTTATAGTTTTTAGATTTTTTTACAGTTTTATGCAAAGATACTCAAAATACTTTTATAGTTTTAATGTAGTTTATTTTATTTTCAGAAGTTTGTTAGTTTAATGATAATATTGACGAACAATAGTTATTCATATGCTAGTGAGTTATGTTGTGCATAAATGTCTCTTATTTGATGAAAATAAATAGAAGATTCTAAATCTATAAATATTTCATTGAGTTATATGTGGATGATATCTCTTTATATTTATTGATCTATGAATTCTAGTAATGATTTGGTGATGTTTTCTTGTTTGAAAAATGAAATTTTAAAAAGAAAGTTATGATGAATGGTTGTATGTCTTGAATTTTCACTATGAATGAATGCAATGGTATAGATTATTCTATGGATTATATCATTTTATGGTTTTAGTTTGTTAGAGGAAATGCTCATTATGAAGTTTATATCTCTAGATTAAAAGAAATTTGTGTTCATGCTTTACTTTTCTAAGCCCTATTCTATCTTTTTTTGTTTATTTACACCCCAAAAATATTATATTGGTTTGTACTATGCAATTTGTACTCTTTACCAGTAGCACCCTTGAACATTATAGTTGCATAGGCCACTAAACGACATCAAAAAAGTTGAGAACCAACTACAATAACCTTGGGAAATGGATAGTTTATATTATTTGTCTTTTTCAGAAGTAGAGTAACAATATGCTATTTTAAAGTTGTGTTACTTTTGACCATTAACATGACCATTTTTGTTGTGATACCTTTCCTTCCCCTTTCTTATTTTGGGTGCTTAAAGTTGTGGATCAAGGCCTAGTGCATGCTCTTGTTCAGGCTCTCAATTGGACCTTGGATCAAAATCGAATCTATCCTCCTTATCATAAATTCCATCAAAGTGCTTGTCTAATGTTTTAATAGCTCCATTTAAGGATCCTAGTTTCTTGATCCCATGTCAGTACCTTTAGAATCAATTATTTTTCTTTCCTACCACCCTAGATTCTCTTACTATTTCTTGAGGGACTTATCCATAAGTGTATATTTTCAATACTATACCACTCTTTGATAGAAGGTGAGCCATAGGGGTCACACAAATACTATGAAAGCAAGGTTGACATAGAGTTCTGATCTCTTCTTGGTTAGGTTTCTCCTATCCTCCCAATATGGAATCTTTTTTGTTGGATGATGTGGATGTGTTTCTGATAGGTGGTTGTCATTGATTTCAACACTATTATCATTTGGTGTATCAGAGACTGTGTATGCTGAGGATATTGAGAAAATTGTAAAAGAAAGTGGTCTAGCTTCCTAGTGGAACTGTGCAAGTCATGAAGGCTTCTTGTTCCTTACATTGAAGTTTAGCTATTATGGACTAAAGGTTTTATTCTTGAGAGTATCTATATCATCTACTGAAAGTTTCATAGGTCTGCGTATAGTTTTGATCATGTTGTGTTCTGATAATGTTTATGTGGTCTCTATCAGTGTTCCTAAGTGAAGTTTGTGTGATTCTAGAAATATCAATTTTTGTAGATGTTTCTTTGTTGTTTCTTGATGTTTTTGGATGTATCTAGATCATGCTGTATCTTTGTAGTATGTTGAAATTGATTGGTGTGCTTGTGGTCAAAAAAATTTCTTACGTACGTTTGAGTTTTCATGTTCCTGGCTAACATGATGATGGTAGCGTGTTGTGGATATTCGAGGTGAAATTAATTGAATTATTTTTGTGTTGGAGATGTTAATTTGGGTCTCCACTATGTTGTGGCCAACCTTGGTGGATTCACATTAAAAATTTATTTGTAAATTTGGGCTTACATTGCAAATATGTTTTATTTTCTTGGCTGACTAAGTTGTTGATGAAATCTCATGTAGTGGATATATAAGAGCGATTACTTCTTCAGTGATAAATTTACTTTGTGTGTTGGGTGTGTTCCTATGTGTGTATGTGCAAATATCATTCGATTACATAGCGAAGTGTGAAGCAGTTTGAGTGAAAAAGTGAAGGAATTTTTTGTGCTTAATTGGAACTCTAATCAGGATTGTGCAGAAGCTATTTTCTCAGTTCATACCCTTTAGATTTTAATCCTATTATGTATTGTTGAGTATTGAGCCCCTTCTGTTATTGAGTAGTGAGCTCTAGGCAGTGTGCCTGAATGCATGTGGATTCCCCTTTTATTTTTTTCATTATACTTTTAATATGGTATAATCTTGTGGACTAGCATCCACCATGGTTTTTCCCCTAGCAAGTTTTCCACATAAATAATCTTGGTGTTCTCTATCTCTCTGATGTGTTAATTGTTTATGGTTAATTGCTTATTCATTAGATCTGAGATTAAGTTAAGTAAAGTTTGAAAATTTTATTATTTTGTGACAACTGATTCACCCCAACCCCCCTCTCAATTTTTTGTCCTTGTTTTTTCAACATTTTTATGTTTAAATGTCAAATACCCATTGAGATTATATTTCCATTTATCACAAATGAGAACTAGGATGAGATAGGAAAAATTGTTGATCAAAACCTCCCACTCCTCTCTTCTTACAAGCGTTACTTGGATTTTTGCGACAGTGAGGGGAATTGCATGGATTTGTTTCTTGTGCATCTTGGCACCATAAGCATTACCTACAATTGTTTCTTGATGGAATACCTCTACGGAAAGTGTCTTGTATGTAAATTTTTTTGGAAATCTAAAGGGCTCCTCTACAAATCAATGACATCTAATAAAATTGAATTCAACCCCCATAAAATAATCTATCTAGGTTTGGTGGTTCTTTATCCATTCTAAAATCTCAGGAGAAAACCTACATGGAGGCTGCTAAGATAAATCTTGAAGCATAGCTTGTAGTAAATAGTTAAAAAATGCATAATACTCCAATGTGCTTGAAATCACATAGTTCTAGATTGAAATTAGCTTACATAACTCCAACACATAAAAAATACTTAGTGAAAAATGACTACTAAAGAATTCAAGGCTTTGATGTAAAATCAAATGCACTAGAAAAGAGGAATACCTGAACTTGAAAGAATGGTTATACACACTAAATTGCTAAAGAATTTTGTTTGTGATTGCTTCAATGAATTCAAATTGCTTTTGAATCTTTTCTTTCCACATCATGAAAGCTAGGCCCATCTAGTATTTGAGAATGTTGTCATCCCTTTCTTGTCCACATACAAAGGCTAGAATTAAAAAGATGGCTTGTAATTCCAAATGAAAATGTTTATATGATAGAAGGAAGATGATTTTGTTGGAAAAACAAGGACAAACAACTGAGAGGGGGGGTGAATCAATTGTCACAAAATATTTAAACTTGTCAAACTTTACTTAATCTTAGATCTAATGAATGAATAATAAACCATAAACAATCAACACATCAGAAACATAGAGAACACCAAGATCTTTTACATGGAAACCCTATTAGGGGAAAGAAACATGGTGGATGTTAGTCCACAATATTATACCCTATTAAAAGTATAATGAAAAATAATGGGAATGTACATACATTCAATCACACTGCATTGAGCTCACTGATCAAATACAGGAGGGATCATTTCCCAACAATACACAAAAATTTGGATTAGATCCATAGGGTATGAACTAAGAAAATAGCTTCTACACAAGCTTGATTATAGTTCCCAGTTAAGCACATAAAACATTCTTCACACTTCACTCAAACTTCTTCTCACTTTTCTCTATAATCAAATGATTAGAAAACTATTAACACAGCTAGAATTTCTCTAGCATACATTTGATCTCTTATGCACACTAAATTCACTCAAAAAATCACTATTATATAACCGTAATGTGGAATTACATCAACAACCTTGTCAGCTAAAAAAATATAAAACATACTTACAATGTCAGCCCAAATGTACAAATAAATTTTCAATGTGGATCAAACACCATCAGCTGATATTATGACACAACCTAAAACAATATCTTCAAGCATTCCAAACATTCAAATTTAAACTTCAAGGATCCACAACACGTTACAACCATCATGTCGACCAAGAACATGAAAACCCAAACATACTGAGAAAAATATTTGACCACGAGCACATCGATCAACATGGAAATACAACAAGGATAGACAATGATCTATAAGCATCCATAAACAACAAGAACTAACATAGAAATATCTATAGCAACATAAATTATCAGAATCACATAAACTTCAATCAAGGACACGGACATAACCCACAAAAATATTGTTAGAATACAACTATTCATAGCACAATCAAATCTTCATGTAGACCTTAGAAAATTCTAGTAGATGGACTAGATACTCTCAGCAATAAACCCTTTAGTACACAACAACTAATATTCAACGTACAGAACAAGAAAACTTCATGACCTTCACTGTTCCACTGGCAACCTGGAACTCTTCCTTTAATAATTTTCTCAATATCCTTGACATATATAGCCTTCAATACAATAATGCTAATAGTGTTGACATCAGTGACAACCAGACATCAGCAACACAACCATAGTATCTAACAACCTCCCCCTTTTGAATTTATGGAAACACATGTTGTGAAAAACACCATCAACACAACTCTCAATTAGCACTTACTCCCCCTTAGATTCCAACTCTTCTTCCTTAATCTCTTCTACATGGTCTTCTCCCCAAAGGATCTTCTCCCTAGATAAGCAATATTTTTTCACATGACTCTTCTCCCCCTTTGACATAATTGGAAAATATAAGCATTATCTTTCCACATACAAGCTTTCAACCACATATCTACACATTTGACTACTCCCCCTAAGTAGCAGCCACTGAAACATCAATCCAAATCAGGAAATATCTATGATGTACATGGATTGATGTAGATAAATGCATCTCTAGTTCATATTAGGAGGGGTAATCACCCCTATCATCCCTTTAAGATACTCAAAAGTATCCTTTGGAAATGACTTAGTGAAAATATCTACAATCTATTCTTTGGTAGGCACATACTCCAGTCTGACTTCTTTCTCATTCACTTTCTCCCTCAAGAAGTGAAACTTGATTGATATATGCTTGGTCTTAGAGTGTAGCACCAAATTCTTTGATATGTTAATTGCACTTGAGTTGTCACAGTATATGGCAATAGGTTCATCATATACTACTCTGATATATTTTAGCATCTGTTTCATCCACATCACTTGGGTACAGTTATTTTCAGCAGCAATATACTCTGCCTTAGTAGTAGATAGAGAAATGGATTTTTTCTTTTTGCTCAACCAAGACACCAGCTTCTTCCCTAGGAAGAAGGAACCACCACTAGTACTCTTCCTATCATCTACATCTCCTTCCCAATCTCAATCATTATATGCATTCAAAGTAAGATCATCATCCTTAGGATACCAAAGCCACAAATAAACTATTCCTTTCACATACCTTGAAGATTCTCTTTACAGTAGTCACATGGGATTCTTTCGGATCAGCCTAAAATCTAGCAACCATACATACAACATTCATAATATCTAGTTTGGTCAAGGTTAAGTAGATCAATCCACCAATCATTGACCTATATCTTGTTTGATTTTCCTTAGGAGAATCATCATTTTGTGTTAACTTGCATCCAGTTACCATGGGAGTACCAACAGGTTTTGAGTCTTCCATCCCAAACTTCTTCAGCATCTCTCTCACATATTTGGATTGAGATATGAAGATCCCCTTATTTAACTAAGTAAATTGTAATCCTAGAAAGAACTTCATCTCTCCAATCATACTCATCTCAAATTCATTCTTTATTTCATCAAAAAACTTCATACATAGATTATCATCTCCTCTAAAAATAATGCCATCAACAAAGACTTAAATAATTGATTCTTTGTCATGATCCAATTTGAAATACAAGTTGTTGTCAATAGTACCTTTATTGAATCCAAGCTTTAATAAGTATTTTTCCATTCTATCATACCAGGCTCTGGGAACTTGCTTGAGTCCATGTAGACCTTTCTTCAATCAACAAAACATGTTTTCCTTATCAATTAGTTGAAATCCATTTGGTTGTTCAATATATACTTCTTCTTCTAGCTCACCATTCAAAAAAGTTGACTTCACATCCATTTGATAGACTTTATAGTTCTTATATGCAACATAAGCAAGAAATAATCTAACAACTTCAATTCTAGCAACAAGGGAAAAGGTTTCTTCAAAATTAATACCTTCCATTTGTGAATACCCTTTACACACCAATATTTCTTTATTCTGGACCACTTCACCTTGTTCATTCAACTTATTCCAAAAGACCCATTTAGTACCAATTACATTTTTATCTTTAGGTCTAGGAACAAGTATCCATGTATCATTCTTTTCAATCTGCATTAGTTCTTATTTCATAGCTTTCATCCAGTGTTCATCATTGCAAGCTTCATTGAAATATTTAGGCTCAATCTTGGAAATTAGGAAATACTCTTCTATAATCTTTCTTCTAGTTTACACACCTTTATTCTTGTCTCCTATAATTTGATTTTCAGAATGATTTAGCTTAATATACCTCAGAGTTTTAAGAATCTCTCAAAATTTTGTTTCTTTCATTCCTTCTTTTGCACTTGCACTTGTATTTTCTTCCTAACTACCTTGATTTATTGAAACAAATTGAAATTTTTTTACCAGAAGATATGGGAAGTTGATTTTGCATCTGATAATTCTTCCCTTTTTTTTTCTATCTTCTTGGTCATCTGAATCATATCCATAGTATCTAGATGATTTAGCAGAATCCTCATCAACTCTGATATTTTCACTCTCAACCATTTTTCTTAATCTTTTGTTATAGCATTGGTAGGCCTTGCTTTAAGTAGAGTAACCTAGAAAGATTCATTCATCACTTCTTGCATCAAACTTGCCTATATCCTCATGTCTCTTGATATAAAACTTGCTTCCAAAGATCTTTAAGTATCTAACAATAGGCTTCTAACCAAACCATAGTTCAAAAGGAGTCTTACCATAATTATCATTGACATTTACCTGGTTTAAAGTGTACACAATAGTGCTTACAACTTCACTCCAATAGATATGAGGCACATTTCTATCTATCATCATTGTTTTAGCAGCATCCATTGTTCTGTTCTTTCTTTCTACAACTCCATTCTATTGAGGGGTTCGAGGGGTAGATAATTGTCTTCTAATTCCATGGTCTTCACAAACAGAATTAAACTCCCTAGAGGTGAACTCACCAACTCTATCTGACCTTAAGAATTTGATTTTTAGACCTTTCTCATTTTATGCCATGGCCTTGAAACTTTTGAAATTTTCTAATGCTTCACATTTTTCTCTTAAGAAGGCAACCCATATCATTCTAGAGTAATTAGTAATATGTAGAATAAAGTATCTTTCTCCACGAAGACTTATGACTCTAGAGGGACCACATAGATTAGTATTTACCAACTCTATTAATCCATTTGAATGATGTTTTCTCTGAAAAGAAACTCTAGTATAATTTCCCATTTAACATTCCTTGCAAATTGTGTTAGTAGGCTTCACTAACTTAGGTAGATATCTTACTTCTTGAGTGGAACTTGCTTTAACAATGTTATCAAAATTCACATGACATAGCCTCTTATACCATAACGAACTTTAATCTACTTGAGCAATTAAACAACTTTCACTAGCAACATTCAAGTGAAAAATATTACCTTTTATCTTTTTACCTAAAGCAATTGCTTTTCCAGATCTTCCAAGTATCCTACATCTTCCATATTTGAACTAAAGATCATATCCCTTGTCCACCATCTGTTCAACACTCAGCAAGTTGTGCTTCAAGCCTTCAACATAAATAACATCATTAGTCATATGATGTTAGCATCTGTTGTCAATAACCCACTCATCTTTTTCTTCAATTCAGGTTGCAAGATCTTTTTCAACTTTAGCAGATTTAGTAGCCACCTAACCATTTTCCTTGATAGCAAGGAAGACCCTTTCATCTTCATTTCCATTATCTTTATTAGACTCATCATCAATCACTCCTTCTTCAACATAGTAACATTTGTTTTGAAATCTAGATTTGTAAGGCTTAGATCTAGGAACTCTTTTAGGACACCTTGATCCAAAATGACCTATTTTATTGTAAGAAAAACATTTAATAAGCAACTTTCCTTTATACTTACCTTTTCCTCTACCTTCTTTCTTCATAATCAGTGCTTCCAATTCTTCTACTTCTCTTTGTTCATCTTCAAGTTGTTTCATTTCTTTCTCATACTTGAATGAATTTTTGGAACACTATCCTAGATCATATATTTGCTCGTTTCTTTCGGATATAGTAGCCTTAAATGCAGTTTTAGTATTAGGACTTGATTCACCAAATTTTCTCAAGTCAAAGGCGACAAGTTTACCAATTAGTGTATCTCTTATCATATTCATCAATGATCTAGTTTCTTCAATAGCATGAGCCTTTGCTTTGTAAGAGGGAGGAAATGATTTGAGCACTTTAGCTACAATTTCTTCCTCATCCAGGGTACCATTGGTACATCTAATACCCATCACTATTTCATAAACTCTGTAGCTTAGCCATCTTCACATGTACATCTCCTTCATACAAAGTTTCCAGCTTCGTCCACATCTCATGATTTGTATTCAGACCTATCACATTTGTCATTTTTGAATGTGTTAGAGCACTCAAAAAAGCTTCCATAGCCCTGGAATTATTCTCAACCTCTTTAATTTCATCAGTAGTGGAAGGGCCATTCTAAGGAATAACATATGGATTCTTTGTAATCTTCTGGAAGGGTTCTCCAATACACCTCAAATGACATTCCATCCTAGCTCTCTACAATGAGTAGTTTGTTCCATCGAATCTAGGACTGTCCCTCTTGTATGATGCCATCTTGGATCACCTCAAGCTTTTAAAATTCTTTAGAGGAACCTGCTCTTATACCAATTTTTCACAAAATAAGGACAATCAACTAAGAGGTGGGTGGATTAGTTGTCACAGAATATTTGAACTTGTCAAACTTTTCTTAACTTAATCTTAGATCCGATGAATGAATAATAAACCATAAACAATCATCACATCAGAAACATAGAGAACACCAAGATTTTTAATGTGGAAACCCTGGTAGGGGAAAAACTTCGGTGGATGTTAGTCCACAATATTATACCCTTTTAAAAGTATAATAAAAAATAATTGGAATGCACATGCATTTAGGCACACTTCCTAGAGCTCACTCCTCAAATACAAGAGGGCTCACTGCCCAACAATACACAAAAATTTGGATTAGAGCCACATGGTATGATATGTGAAAATAGCTTCTACACAAGCCTGATTATAGTTCTAGTTAAGCACAAAAAACCTTCTTCACACTTCACTCAAACTTCTCACTCTGCTCTACAATCGAATGATTAGAACACTATTCACACATTTTCACTTTCTCTAGCATACATTAAATATATTATGGACACTAACTTCATTCAAAAAATTTCTTTTAAATATTTGCAACATGGAATTACATCAATAGCCTTGTCGGCCAAAAAAATATAAAGCATATTTACAATGCCAACCCAAATTTACAAATAAATTTTCAATGTGGATCAAACACCATCAGCTAATATTATTATATGACCTAAAAGAATATCTTTGAGCATGCCAAACATTCAAATTTAAACTTCAAGGATCCACAACACGTTACAACCATCATGTCGGCCAAGAACATGAAAATCCAAACATACTAAGAAAAATCTTCAACCACGAGCACACCGATCAATGGAGCCATACAACAAGGATAGAGAATGACCTAAAAGCATCCACAAACAACAAGACCTAATAGATAAATATCCACAACAATAGAAATTATCATAATCACATAAACTTCAATCAGGATCACTGACATAACCCACATAAATACTATCAAAACACAACTGTTCATAGCACAATCAAATCTTCACAGGGGCCTTCGAAACTTCTGATAGATGAACTAGATACTCTTAGCAATAAAACCTTTAGTCGACAACAATTGATCTTGAATGTAAAAAACACGACACCTTCATGACCTTCATTGCTGCACTAGCAACTTGAAACTCTTCCTTTAACAATTTTCTCAATATCCTCAACATATACAACCTTCAATACAATAAGGCTAATAGTGTTGAAATCAATGACAACCACAATATCCAATAGATTTCCCCATTGGTAGGATCCTAATTTATTTCATTATTGTAGAATTTTAACTTATCTCTCTTTGTTTCCAAGAAATCTTCAAATCTCCTTCGCAAGAATCTCTCACATTCCATGTTTGAAGGGATACATAGCATATCCCTGATAGTTGCCACATTGATGGTGATGTATAGTCTCTAACCAATGAGAACCCTGATTCCTTCATCTATATTTTCTACACATATGCCTGTCAACTCTTGGAATGGATGTATGGAGGGGAAAATGTATTGTGGTATACCCCAATGCCAAAGTATCATTCCAAGGCCTTCAATCAACCTTTTAGTATTCATTCTATGCAATTCCCCTTCTCAGAGGCCTTTAGGATTTGTGTGTAGCCTAGGATTGAAGAAATTATCTATGAAATCCTTGATCAACTTATTTTTGATGTGGTTGCTTGGTTGTATGATTTTGGCATGAAGAAAGCTCCATTCCTTTGGTGCTGGAGCATTGGCATAAGAGACATCTCCAAATATGTTAGCATGTCCTGTCTTGGAGAATGAAATTTCAACATTTCAATTAGAAGATGATGCCTCAACCATTTTCTTGTTCTTGAAAGAATTATGTAGAATTAATTCTCCAAGAAGCCTTTATTCAAGGGTTTGCACTAATATGTTTTTTCTTTTGGTTCATTCAATTCTCAAATAGATAAGCAATAAATGTGTTGCCATTATTAATAGCTCTTTGAGTACTGCTACCAAGGAAATACGTGTGGAGCAGAGGCATGTACTTCTCTAAAATGCGGACTTCGCTATAGGAATGAAATTAGTGCATTCCTTATGCCAACCTTAGAGAAAGATAACCTAGAGTAGTAGGAAGCATGTTTAGAAAAGACATTTGTATTAATTAACTAGATGGATCTAAAAAATGTCTTTTCCCATTAGCGAGCTAGTGGCTAGCATTGATGAAGGTGACAAACACATGTTGACAAATCATATACAAGATAATTAATTCCCAATGCTTGAATTAATTCTTCAAAGCTTTTCCAAATATTCTTCATATGATTTTCCTTTCAAACCTTACCACCAACTTACATTTTCTATCACTGTTTAATGTGAAAACATTTTTTGATCACAAGCTTTTTTCGGTTCACATTTTTTTATAAATCGTATGCTTGTCTTGCTAGAATAATCATTAAATTTGCATTATGTTGGAAAGTCTCTTCCACTATGCTTTTTATTTTGATTTTGGTAAATTTTTTGCTACATCATGAGTGGTCTAGGTTCTCTAATTCAACTTTCAAGACAAAAACCTCAAGGCCCCTTTTTTGGGGAGATTAGTAATGACAAGCTCAAATGGTTGTTGTGGATGAAGAGCCGCTTGATTATCGTGGTATTCAAACGGGTCTTGGGAAGGGATTATGTGAAGGACCTAAGCCAGCCACACTACAACACCAATATTATCTCTCAATTTGTAGCCTCACTACTAGACCTAGGCATTACCAAACTGTGGATAGTTGATCTTTGTCGAGCCATGTTCAATTTGACATACTTGGATGGGCTGGAAGAAATGTTTTAGGTGGCTATCCTTGGCATTGGTATTCTATCTATAATGGATCTATGTAGGCACGTCGAAAATGTAGAGGTGGTGTCATGGCTACCCTTCCTTACTCATTTCTGAACCATGGACCTTGAGAACCATGACTGGCAATCTAGACCTATGGCCTCCTTCCTTGTGAAGACAAACAATGTGGAGCCAATCAATAGTGTCAAATGGATCACCTCTTCCAAGAGCCTCGTCTAAAGCCTTGATGTGGAGGATTGAAGCTCGTGTGATGTTTATGCACTTGTGTGATGAAAACCTTATTGTTGTCTACCTAAAAACTCAAAAATACTATGTTTTTTGACCATTCCTATTTGGAGGCTAAATTTCTCTATCATTTTTGTAATGCCTCCAATTTTGGCCTTGTAATGATGAATCTCTTTTTGGATTTTGAAAGAAACTATTTTCAAGCTTCACTCTAAGCTTAAAGCTCAAATAGTTTGTACTATATGTAAATGTTTTCTCATGAATAAAATATATTTCTTCAGTGTTAGCTCTGTCTTATTCACAAAACTAATTGTTTACAAATAATTACATATGGTACATAGAATATATTTTTTTAATGAATTATGTGTATTTAATTAATTTTTTTTTATGAATACCATCAATGGGTATACTCAAAATATTTCCTTCCATGTCTTGTCGTTCATATGTATTACTAGCTTTGCATTTGTGAATGTGGAAGGGAACCTTCAACAATGAATGAAATTTGGCATGCTACCCTAGTTTTATAGCTTTCTCCTCAAATTTTAGTACAAGACTCCCCTCCTTGAAGACTAGGTTGTAGGACTTCTTGTCAAACCATCATTTGACCACATGCTGACATCAAATACATTTTCTCTTTTTTCTTCAAGGTTTAATAACTCAACTAGCCTTATTTCCATAATGTTGTCTTCCTCAACTTCTAGAGTTTGTATCAATTACAATGCTAGGATATCTATCAAAATGAGTAGGACTACTTTATTATTATACACTAACTCGTAGGGGGAGGCTTTCAAATTTTTCTTAGGAGTAATGCGGTTTTCCCATAAGGTCGCTCATAGATTCTTGTGCCATTCCCTTTGATGCTCTAACCCAATATACTTTACTAATCTGATTAGGTTCTTATTGGTGGATTCCACAAGTCCATTCCCTTAAGGGTAATAGTTTGATGAAATATTGAGGTAGATCATGTGCTTAAAAGAGAAATCCATCATCCAAGAAGCTACAAAGGCTCCTACATTATTTGAGATGATGGTCTTTGGAGAACCAAACATTGCCACCAATTCCACTAGAAAATTGATGATTTCTTCTTCTATAGTATTCTATAGATAAAATGCCTCCATCCATCTCATAAAATAATTAATATCCATTAGAATCCATCTATGCCCCATGATAGATATGGTATTGATCATTCCATAAAATATAAACCCCACTCTTTGAAGGGTTATTTGATTACAATCGGGTTCAATGACATGGCAAAGTTATTTTTCTTTCCAACAAAAAAATGGCACTCTATGTATTTCCACGCTAGATGGTGAGCTTTGGAGAACAATGTGGACCATTAGTAGCCTACCCACATGATATTTAAGGTAGTGGTCTTATCAAAGAAATGTCTACCTTTAGGGTTGCTATGCAATTCATTCAGAATTATATTGGCATGCTACTTGTCCACATAGTAGAGGACTCCATCGTAAGTTATCCTAAATAGAACGCCTTCGACCAATACATATTAGATGTATGGAAAGTGGATACCTTTTCAAAGATATCACTTTTTTTCCACTCAATCATTCACTAATATCCAAGGAGTCCCAATTGGATTGACTAACAACCTCACAAGGGGAGTTAATTCTCAATTAGGAAGGACCTAGGAAGGGGTTATTTCAACTTTAAAGGGGTTCACCAGCTAGCAAATGTTTGGAAAAGAAAATATTGGAAAACATAGTTTGATATGAAAAATGTCCTATAACTAGAAATGTAAGTTAAATGAAAGATGTAAATGATAAAATTATGAAATAGTGATATAGCATGTGTGCACTTGGGAAATCTGGAGATGTGAGAATTTTGGAAATGTGAAAAAGCTGCCAAAATATGTTGTGGAGGACTAAGATTCCCAAAATGGTGTATAGTCCCACTACTATTTTTTGGGGAAAATATGAAGTCTTCGGATCTAGAAAATGGAAGTGTAAGACAAGGGTCTAGAATTTGTATTAGGGATGAGATAAAAGGTGTTAGGTGTCTTGGACAACAAAGTTGCATAATGGTGCTTATTCAACAAAACAATTGTCAATATTAGCAATTTTAAGACAAATAAAGGTTTTAGTAGTTAGAGGGTGGTCATAGGCATTGGAGGAGGTTGTCTTGATTTGAAAATGTATAAAGACATCTTGCAAGCCTGAATGGAGGCTCAATGAAATTCTTTTTGAGGAATTTGTGCTCTATTTCAACACCCAACTGTGAATTTGCAAGTTTTTTTTCTTGAATTATTAGTCTCTTCTTGTTGTGTATAGCCTAGTACAAGCCCCTGATGATTTGAAATTCATACAACACTAGGGTGATATATCTTAACATGCATTTACTTTTGTTTTGAGGCTCCTTTAATTAACTTTGTGAAGGGAAATCTTCATTTTTCTTGTTTTTCCTATAACATGCCAGTAGGGTTTGAGTTTCAATTTATTTAAGAATGGAGCCTTTCCTCCTACTGTGGCGAGCTGTGATTCAGAGGAAATGTCTATAAAATGTTATTTTAAGTTTCTATGCTTTATTGGAACCTTGGAAAGGTGTCTATAGGGTTGGGTGATGCTACTCTAGGTTGGAAATGTGGGTTTTTAACATGAAATGGAGGAACTAAAGTAGTGATTTTGAAAAATAATGAGGCTAAAGGCCTAGTGAATTTTTATTATGTCTATGAAAACCCTAACAAAGTATTTTGATATTTTGGTTGGGCTTGGAAAGCCTTTGAAAGGTGAAATACTAAAAACCCTAGGTATTTTTGAGTAAATAGAGCGTTTTGGAGAACGATGGCTTAGAGAGTTTGGAATTGTCAAAGACTAATGGATTTGGGTATTTTGAGACAAATTTAAGGATTTTCCAAGATATTGAGGAGTTAGGAGAAGTTAAAAGAGTACTTTGTTTGTAAAATAGGGCTAATTCTTATAGCCTTTTTGTAGGGCAGGATGATGATTCTCCATAATGTTGCAAAGAAAACTTGTGTGATTGGTTTTGGATTTGTATTAGGGTCTGAAATGAGGCTTAGTTGATGTTGAGTTTGTCTTTTGGTAAAAGTTAAGCCTATTTGGTGTGATTTGGAGTCTATAGCCTTGATGGTGTTAGTTGATTCAATATGGCTGAATGTGATTTCAAAGGTTGATGTTTTTATTGAAGTCTGATTAGTTTTGAGTCTTTTCCACCTTGGCTCTACATCATAAAGAAAATTTTCACTCCAAGTGATTTTTAATTCGTCAACCTAGATCTGCAATCACAATTATGCAAGATGGAAAAACTTGTTGTTTGTTAGTGAATGGGGGTTTTCCTTGGTCAAACCCCTTGTTGGGAATTAAACCTTGAAATAAAATAGAAATAATGAAGGAAATGGTGATTGAACAACATACAATACTACAACTCACCAAACCTTTACGAGGTCTACAAACTTGCGTGCAATGACTACAATGGATATGGATCTTGAATGCTTGAAAGATAGAACTTTAATTGATTTTCTTAAATCAAAACCCTACATCACAAATGTTAGCATAACAACACACATGATGTAAAAAAACTCTTTGATATGATGTTTGAATTTGAAAATGTCTCCAAATGCTTGATAAATCTGCTCTTGAATCCTCTTGTGAACTCAATTTGGTATTATGAATGCTCTCACAAAATACTTGGATTGAAATGAATGAATGAACCTTGTATTTATACTTATCTATGCTTAATATCCTAAAATTACATCACACCATGCTGACATATGAATTCATAAAATAAAGGATGATAAATCCCACCAAAATTTGAAATTAAATCTTTAAAATGATCCAAGGAGGACTAAGACACCCTAGGTGGCGTCTTAGTCCCAAGTCCCAAAAATTTGGGGCATAGACACCAAAAAGAAGCCCAATCTGGATATGCCAAAATCAGGGTACCAAGAGCCTTGGGGAACAAAGACGCCCTAGGTGGCTTTTTTGTCCTGACCCAAAAATGTGTAACACATTGATAGAGTCATTAAATTATCATTTATGCACCAAAAATAAATGTGATTCATATGGATTATGGACACAAAATAGGACCAATTAAGCCATAAAGAAGCATAAATAAAGCAAGGTGTACCCAAACAAGTGTGAAAATGCAAGGGTATGCATTTTCGTACACTATATTTATCCCCCACTTTAGTAAGAGGATGAACCTGCTTCAAACACACAGTAAAGTAGCCAACCACACAATCAAGATGGGTTCAAATGCACAAATTCTAGTAAGATAGGATGACAATAATCAAGAGGGTGGCCAAGCTCCCAAGATCAAGATCTGATGGAAAAACCAACATAAGAACAAAGGAACACTCTTGTGGATGATTTATGAAGCCATTACTAGATCACAAACTTACACCACCAAAGATAGGAGAAAGGCAAAAGGAAAAGGAAAAACTATAATGGATAAAGCTTTGACTGGTTGTCCAACATGGTGGACTAGGTCTAGGTTATTTGTCCAAATATAAGTTTACAAGTGGAACGTGTTGTCCACTAAGCAAACAAAACACACTCACAAGGGCTAGTGGGAGATGCTTGTCCACTAGGTGAGCCCCAAGGGACCACACCAAATTCATACCTTGCTAACTTTAATATGGTACAAAAATGGATGCTCACACGAGCTAGTGAAGTTAGGTGTTTACTAGGTGAACCCCAAGGGACCATATTAAAGCCATACCTCCATGATTTAATAGGGTACAAAAAGGAAACAAGAAAGATGGATGCTCAAAGGGATTTTGTTTAGTTCATGTGACGTCTTCCTCTTAGGGGACATCATTCCTAATGTCTCCAAGACAGGACCAATCAAAGAATAAAAGATTCACCACTTAAGGGATATAGTGCATTGTATCGCCACTAAGGTGAATATAATATGCTAAGATAGATCACGCTCTTGAAGGAAATTACTCCCAATGTCACCACAAAGAGGAAAACATGTCACATGAAATAAGAAAATCACATCAAAGAATATGAAAAGGAAAAAAATGCAAATGGAATCATGCCAAAATAATGCCAATGCATGCCCCCACTTTAAAGAAATTGCTAACACCATATTGTGAGAAATTAATTTTAAGTAGCAAAGGAAAATGAAAACAAGAAGGAAGACATGAGAGCCAAGTTGGAAAGCCCTATGTCAAGTCATCTGTTTTTGAGTAAAGCTACATCATGCAAGAGAAAACAAAAAGGGAGGGATTTCCCTAAAAATAAAAACAACAAACACATAAGGGATCTATGGATTTGGAGTCAGTATGTTCTTTTCTACAATATTTTTTAGAGAGATTGGAACTATCATCATTCCCCAAATACACATAGAACTGGAAGAATGACACAAGGAGAGTGAAAATAAAGAAAAAGAAAGCCTTTTGGGTCAACATGAAAGAGACATAGGGTGTCTCTATGCCTTGTGTCATCCATAAAAGGAAAATGCAAGACAAATGAAAATGAAAATGAAAGGAAAAGAAAAGATAATGAAAAATATTTTTCGTTAACATGAAACAAACATGAATGTATAAATTCCTTGCATCATCCCCAAAAGGAAAACACAAGAAATGAAATGATAAAAGATCAATCAAAAGGAAAAATCATACGGCATATAGAAGAATGAAGGTACAAATAGAGGAATGTACATAAAGAAAGAAACATCAAACAAAACATCATAGGGGATCATGTTATGCACATGCAAGAAAACAAAGAGAAAATGAAAAGAAAATCAAAAAGTAAAAGAAAATATAAAACTAGTAAATCACATGCTAGTCAACCACCTAGTAGGCCATCCACATCCCAGTATTGTTCATTATATGTAGAATGTAGATCAATAGCAAGAAGAACAACATCAATTGTTGTACTAGGAGAGTCACCAGGGTCAACACATGGTGAATTGCTCAATTTAAGAGGATTTCCATGGTTGTTATAATTTAAGCTCATAGAAGAGGAAAATAACAAATTCACATCATTATGCACTTCTTCATCGATTTTAGTTATTTCCTCATCATCATCCAAGTTAACTACAATAGGAGGATGAGTGATAATATCCATAGAAGTTGTTGGTCCCTATTGTGGTGGAGATTATTGTGCAATTTTTCACACACACACCCCGCTGAAAGTAGGGGCCCTATTTGCTTTCATTCCTAGTGTTTTGGCCCTTTAATTTTGAGGATTTTCTTGCTTGGTCATGTGATTGGAGGTTTATCTTGCTTGCATTGATGATCCCTCTATGGTGTATATTGAAAATCTTATGTTTAAGATAATTTTCGGGTTTTCCTTCAACTTCGGGATTTTCCTCCACTTGCGGAATTCCCTGGTTTCCTTGAAAGCCCAGTGGTGGCTACTTTTACACTGTGATTAAGAGATTTTGGTCCTTCACGAAATTTTGTGATGACCAGATTTCTCTAAATTTTCATCACCCTGTCGGATTCCTAGGTTTTGGTTTGGCCTATCTTGTCAACGACATTAATGCTCAATTGTACAATTTATGTGGCATCTATTTAATTGATTTTGGAGAGTTTTGTGCCATTAAGTTTTATCACTTGATTTCTATAGATCTGAAGTGCTTGATCTTGAGTGCTTAGCTAGACATGGCCTGTTGGATTTGTGAGTTCTTGGTTTTGGTGGTAATTTTCCTAGGCATCATCATAACTGTTGTTGTTTGCTGGGGTGCCAAATATTGTTATCTTTCATTGTTGTAATCGATTTTCACTTCATCAATGGTATGTCTTCATTTCCTTGCTTTTGATTGTTGAATGTGAATGATTCTTTGGCATCTTGAGTGTGCTTGAAGTTCGAATTTCTACATGTTTGGGCGTTGAGCATCTTGAAGCTAGGGTTGTTCGATTTTGTTAGATTGACAATCCCAAGTGAGTTTGTGAGATATTTTTTTAGTTTCATTACAAGGTAGCTTGATTTTGGAGACCATAAACATCTTTTTTAAACCTAGCAAAGTGATTAAGTTGAGCTTAAGCTTATCTTGTATGTTCATGGTAGAATTTTAGGGTTTCAAGTTTAGGGCATCACTATTTCCCATCAATTTACTTCAGGATAAGTCTTAAATTTAAAGATGATCTATAAGAGGTTCAAATCGAGCTAGCTTCAACCCCAAGGTCTTCAAATTTGTGATCATTTGATCAATATGAGTGAAGTCACGAAGAAACGACAATATCCAAAAATTTGAGGTCTTTGCGAAATTCCTTAACTATCAGAATTCTCTAGTCCTTTGTCGTCCCTTTGTTTTCTCGAATATATGCAAAACCTAAAATTGTGCACTTCTCATAGATTTCCTCTCCTGATGGATTTTCCTGAAAGTCTCACCATCTGAAGAATTGGAAAAATAAATAGATTAAATGTTGTATGTCTTGACATTTCATGGTTAATTTGAATAATTTGAGAGATTTTGCACACTTTTTGCTTCATGTGGGTGATTGGTTTATGATGTTTATGTCATGATCATTAAAATATTCCTAGCATAGAATTCCTTGGAATTTCTCTTTGGCTTGATTTCCCCGGACGGCTGAAAACAACAAATTTCTTAGAATTTGTGTCTTTTGATGAATTAGGGGATTTTAATCATGATTTTATTGAATTGTTGAATGAAAAGCATGATATTTATAGTGAATTGACCAAGATTCTAATATGGTAAAGAATATTTATTTTGGTCTCTTGTTGATTGCAGGCTGAATCAAGTAAGGTAGTGACAAGTGGAACCAAGGGTAGAATAATGGATCCAGGTGTAGAGGGTTCTTTTGTTTCTGAGGCAAAAAGAATTAAAATGGATATAAAGAGCAAGGTTCCAAATTCCAAGCTTTCCTCCATCTGGACTAAGGTGGGTGACACCAATGTGGGCAAATGGGATTATGAGGAATTTAAGGCAAGAATGGCACAACTGAACCCTCCATTCTTGGCTAGAAGATCGATAGAATCAAGGTTGGCTCATGTGGCCTATTTTCCTCCTACAATTCAATGTTATTAGTTAGTGCTTGAGTGTGCTAGGCATTATGACAGAGGTACACAAAGGGTGATCAATCCTCAAGGTAGGGTGTTAGCAAAATTTTCTCCTATATTAGTGGCACAAAATTTTGACATAGCTAATAGATCTCATGTGGTGGCCTTGGATTTTGAGGTTACTAAAACTTATTTCGAAGATGATTCAAGCAAGGCACTACAGGTGGTCAACTCCTGGTTGGAGAAACCTAAGATCCATATCTTAAAGCTGCCAAAACAATTGCTCATGGAAAAATTCAAACCAGAATACTATGATGCCATCACATTACTTAGCAGGGTAATAGGTTTGAAGAGTGCAAGAGTCTTTGAAAATTTGATGTTCCTTGTCATAGTAACAATGGAACAAAAGACCAATTATCATTGGGCAGGCATTATGAGTTCCATGATACATGATTAGCTATGCAATGTCTTGCAAACTAAGAGCTTCACAATGAATTCTTACCTATTCTATGCCTAGGCTAGGTTTCATCCATATAAGGGATTGAGTACACGAGGAACCTTTGGGTGGGATGTAATATATGAGGTCTATCCACAACTATATTTGGGCAGCTAAAGCTATAGAAGGGTGAATGATGCATTCACCATGTACATCACTAGATTTCTCTAGGGTGCAGATCATGTGAAAATATCTGACAATGCTAAGGAGTTGGTCAAAAGGTATGGAGCTTGGTTCATACAGTTTCCCACCTTCTCTTACATAAGGATAGATGGTTGTCTAAGGGCCCCTTACAGGCTTCCTAGGTATCCTACTAATCACCTAATACTCTTGGAGGTCACAAGACAAATATGTGATTTTTATGCCATAGTGAAGAAGGAGAAGCATAAAACCGGATTTGGCAATGACTTTAAACTAAGGGTGGGCAGTAATGAGGCCAGTCCTTCCATACATACAACACACTTTTCTGAAGAAGAGATGAGTACTCTAGGCCTTTCTTTTTATTCTAAGAGGTCTATATTTGACAGAACTGGTGAAGCCCGAAAGAAAGCAAGTAGAGAATATAGTCACAAGGATGACTTAGAGGATTATTGGGCCAACTGTAAAGATGGCTTTGAAATTTGAAAGAAGTTATGTAGGCTACTGGTTAACTTGATTAGATTGTACAATGTTAAGGTCATCCCGGATCAGATAGATGGCGATGGAGATTTAATTTAGGGTCGTGCTTATGAGGCTGTAAAAGATAAATCAGTTGGAGAAATAGACTAGCTAGAGGAGGAGAAAATAGAGTTAGAGCAATTAATGACTCCAATAATTAAAATATAAAAAATTGTGGGTTAAGTACAAGATTTGGGAACTAGAAACTGAGGGTGTGCAGTGAACTTATGATTTGATGGGAGACTTGGAGTCTCATTCCACTTCTGAGGAATCGATAGAGCAGGATCCTAAAGGCAAGACCAAGATGAATTATCCCTTTAAGATAAACATTAAGGATGCTCAAGCAGAGGAAGTTGAGGAGGCAAAGAAACAAGGAAAGCCCATTGCTAAAAAGAGGAAACATGTTTCAAGGAAAAAGAAGGCTACAAAGGATGAACTTGAAAAGGATGGCAAAGAGGCTAGTGTTTCTATGCCAAAAAGAAGAAGAGTAGTAAGGTTGTCATAGAAAGAAAAGGAGACTTCCAAGGTAGGAGGTGAAGTTCACACACCAGTTGTTAATGTGGAAAGCTCGGGTGAGAAAACACAAGTGTACATGAGAAGATGGACTTCATCGCCTAAAGATGGTATGTCAAAGAAAGGTGTTCTTGTAGTTGTCCCTACCACTGAAGATGATAATGTTCCTCTCTCTCATGAAGCTCATAATGTACCAGATGAACACAAGGATGCTGAAAGTCATCAAGATCAGGAAGGAGAAGAATTCCAAGAGGGTGAACTCTACAGTGCTGACGTAGAGATAGAAAAGGGTTTTGTAGTCCCCTCTAGTGACTTATGTGGATTCACCTATGAGAAGTGAAGAGGATAGACCTCCTCAAAGGGAAGTACCAGGAAAAAATCCTTCACCAGTGCATGAGGAAGAAGAACATGACAAGAGAAATAGAGTAAAGTTGAAGAGACTCCTAGAAGGAAATATTTGCATGAAGAAGTATCTAGGGATCATCAAGATATAGTTGGATGGGGTAGTGTGCAGTTAGATCCCATAAAGCCTGCTTGGTTGGATAGAGAGTTAAAGAGTAAGTAGGTTGTAGTGGATGACACTCCTAATTGGGATGACATATTGGCTTAGATTGGGAAAGGTAAAATGAAGAAGAGGGCCAGGGTTATTTCAAGGATTGAAAGAGATGCAACAAATAACAGGGTGGTTCACATTGCTACTCCCACTCCTGATAAGAATAGGGATGATGTGGCTAGTAGTGATTACACTATACAGATTATCAACTTAGGGACTACTTCCATGGAACAAGAAATTGAAGAGTATGAAGGCTCTAGTGCTGTAATCTTGGGAAGATTGAGGAAGGAGGTATAGACTAAGCAAGATTTAAAGAGGGAGAATGAGAAACTAAAGAAGTAATTACAAGATTTAATGAATCCTTTGCAATCCATCATCTGCCCATCATTCATTGCAAGATTCCTGCCATAAGAAACAATATCAGAGTTGGAAAGAATGAAAAGCACCACACATGCTATAATTGGTTGTTTAGAAGGAATGAAAACCAAGGGAGGTGATGCTATCAAGGACATTCTTTCAATTGGAGGAGATACAATGAGATCAATCTATTGGCTAAGGAATGTGTTGGCTCAAGATAAGGAAGATGTGGATCTCCTGTTGCAAAAGATTAAAACCATCATGGAATATACTAAGGAAAAATTAGTAAGTGATGGGATTCTTACTTCCTCCAAAGCTGCAGAACCTTGGGAGTTGTTTGAAGTTCTACAAATAAGGAAAAATTTTTTAAAGAAGGTGTATAAAAAGGGGAAGACGATTGAGGACACCTTGACTGAAATTTACAACAAGTGCATTTCCTTATTTGAGGCGATGACAAGGAGAAAGATATTTGTTCCAAAACATCTTAGCTTGGAGAAGTTGAGAAGATGCTGGCAAGATATGTATCCTCCAGTCAATGAGAGCCTAGTCATTGAACATTAGTTTGATGATGCAACTACTTACATTGCAGTGATTGATAAATATCAAACCAATAAGGTAGATTGGGATAAAATGGTAAAATAATCAAGAGATGATATCAATTCCATTAAGAGGAGAGTTAATATTTTACCTATGCCTCCTGTGGCCAACTTGGACAACGTATTTTTGATGGTGGAGGATAAGATGGAGCACGCTAAGGATAAAGGGGGGAGTAGTTAATGCAATGCTACATCAGAATTTGTGCTTCCCCATTATTTCTCTTCTCCTTCACATGCATTGGTCTAGATTATGTTGGAAATCCTAGGTTGACCTAGAAGGAGTACATGCATTTAATGCATATTTTATTTTATTTTGAATTCCTCTTGGCTGACCTATTTCATTGCTATTTACTATTGTAAACATTAATTTGATAGATGTGCTAGGTTTAATGTTAGAAGATTTGATAGTGTTTATGATTTGATACTTGAGGTGTTACAACAATCTCTAGTTCATACTTTTCATAGCTAGTTGATTGTTAGTTACTTTGTAAAGTTAGCATGGACTTTGAATTCATTGTGCTTAGTTCAATTGTGGGTGTTTGTTCATTTTTATTGTAATACTGTTGTCTTGAATGAATGTTCATGATCTAAAAATCTTTAATTCCTTAGAAGATTGCACTATTTCTGTAAGATTGCAGATTCATCCAGATCAAACAAAAATCAGTTTCTGAGGGATTGGTCCATTTCAAGTGTTTCATCATTTGCATTGTTAATATTAGGTTTAGTGTTAAATTTAAGAATCTCTCTAAAACCTTATCTCTTTTTCTCTTTCTTTTATCATTTGGGTTAGATTTAGGATTGGAAGTATTGTCATATTGCTAGATCTGATAAATTTAAGGATTCAGTATTTGCTTGTAGTAGGGTCCCTTTGTGATTACCAATATTTTCACATTATCACTGAGTTGTTTATGCATAGTCAAGACCTAACATTACAAACCTTGGGGTTATCTCTTGAGGCTTGCTAATAGAGATTTACCTTTTAAGAGATATAGGATACTGGTATCTTGTCTATGTTGTTGTTGTGTACAAAACACCATCAACAGATTGGCGCTAGAAGGATGGTCTGAAAAAGCAAGATGGATTGATTTATGTCTGCCATCTCTCCTAAAAGATTCAAAAGAAGAACAAGATCAACTCTAGGGGAAGAATATTTTCAAGAATTGCAAGCTACTATGAGGTCAAGAAGGACAAGAAGAAGGGGAGAATCTTCATCTACCTAGTTACTTCCATCATCCCCATCACCTCATCTGATTTAGAAGCCATTCCTATTCCATAGCCCCAACAAGCCATAAATCAGCCATTACCACCCCCACCTCCACTAATGGTATTCCTTGCCAACAATATGTCTCCCTTAACCTTCAATAATTACAATGTTATGCCCAAGAACCCAAAACATTTTTGTTCCAAATTCCATGTTAATGACCCCAATAGAACTGTTAAGGAACACATCAAGATCTTTCAGAATTTCCTTAAAGATAGAGGAATCAATCATGATGATGTAGTGTGTAGGATCTTTCTTATTCTTTAGAAGAGGACGTGTTCTACTAGTACAATCATTTGCCTATTGGGTCTATTTAGATTTGGACTGAATTAGAGACTACATTCCTGTAGAAGTTTAGGATTCCCATTAGTCCCAATGAGCTTTATCTTCAGTTCACCAATGTTAAGAGAGAAGTCCATGAGCCCATAGGGTCCTTTAACAATAGGTTTCATCGTGCCTATACCCGACTACAGACTCCTTATGTTGTTGATGAAGCCACTGCTTTAGAAGTCTATTATGAGGGACTTGACAGTTTGACAGCTACCTTCATAAAGTGGAGAAAAACCCTCCTACCACTCTACTTGATGCATGCATAGAGGCTGTGAAGGTTAGCACTGCTTTCAGAAAACATTTATCTAGGCCTTTACCATTACTAGGACCCACAACTCACCCTAGGTAGGTACCAACTCTCAATCAGGATCTTACCAATCACACTCTTGTCATGAATCTGATACCTCAGTTTCCTCTGGTTCCTCACCTAGGACCTCCTATGAATCAAGTTCCACCCACAATTAGCTATCCTTAGAAAAATGTAAATTGACCTCTTCATCCACAACCTCGGGCTAGTTTTCCCACATATTTGCAAAATTATGAAGTACTGAATCAGTCACTGAATACCAGTACTGTAGTAGGATATCCCCAAAGCAATGTGAAACAACCTCCATATAGAAATCCTGACAAGGAGAGACTGGATGAATTGACTGAACAGGTGAAGAAGCTGAATGTGGGGGTAACTTATTTGAGAAACCAGAATAGTCAGCTCCAAGCTGCTCAAAGAAGTATGCAGTCCAATCATAATAGAGAAAATTAGGAAACTCAACAAGGACAACATTTTGATAGAGGTCAGCATCCTGAAAGAGGACATAATTATGATAAAGGACAATCTTCAGGACAAAACTTTGATAGAGGGAAAGCTAGTGGACAAGGGTTTGATAGGAGATAGCCACCCAAGAAGAAAAAAACTTGGAATACAAGGCCTAACAATGGAGGTATCCCCACCCCATTAGATTAGCTATTCAATAAAGAAAAGCCTCTGAGTGGTGTATATTTAGATGAGGCTACTTTATCAAGATGGTGTAGGCTCCATAAAACAAGTCAACATTCTGAGTTAGACTATCTAGAATTTTAGACAACTTCAATATTTTAGTATGAGGTGGAGAATAATGCAAGTAGTCACGAGATGGTGCCATCTACTCCCTATGATTCATTAGTGTTGGTGCTAAATCATGCTTCTTTTCCGAAGAGCAAGGAAAATGTGCTTGAAGAAGAATCAGACTAGCTTAAAGAAGAGGCGGATTAGGTGTGCAATGGAGATGAGATTACACAGTTGTTCAATGAAAATCCTATGAATGAAAATGGCCCCATGGATGAAGAATAAGCTTATATTGAAGAGGTACAAACATTCCAGCGACTTGTTAAAAAATATGATCTAAGAGACCTACCAAATAGGCGTTCGTAGGCTGGAGGCCCCTTCACCACCTCTATTCCTCCAAATAACTTCACTATGCCTCTAGATCCTAATGCCAACAATAATACAACATATCCTCAGGTGTCTAGGCAGTACTCATCTAAACATCTGGGACCAATGGATCTATCAAAATGACATACTATTGAAGCAAGTATGGATAAGGTAGTGGAATACCCAAAAGAGGCCCCTGCTGATTTGAGTATAGAACAACTGACCAAATATGTTGTAGAAGAACTCAAAAAGCTAAAGGTAAGTATCTCTGTGTTTGAGTTATTAAGAGTTCCAACTATTAGAAATGTAGTTTTAGGCGTTTACAGTGCAAGTTCAGTATCACAAGATAAATCAGTCAGTGAGAGTGTCAATAAAGAATCCATTTCTCAACCAGTAAAAGGGAAAAATTAGATTCACAATCAGGTTTACATACCACCTTGAGATAAAGGGAAAGAAAAAGATAGAATTCAAGTTGCTCAGGTGGATACTCCTTTGACTTTTTCTAGGGGAAAATAGACACTCCTCCATTTCTGATCTCTGTTCATATATTTGGCAAGAACTTGCATAATTGCTTGTTGGATTCAGGCACTTTTACCAACGTAATGTCCTTTGGTGTCTGTAGAGCCCTAGGTATTACTCCTATTGACTCCCAAAAGAATGTTACTCAACTGGATAGAACTGAGGCTAATGTTGTAGGGGAATTGAACATGATTCATATGTAGGTTGCCTCTGATCTTAGAATTCAACAAGTTATTAATATACAAGTGGAAGATATACCTGATGCTTATGATCTAATTTTGGGAAGAGACTTTACTAGGACTCTAAATGGATATGTATCAACTAATCACTCTCATATGTGGCTTCCTTGGAAGGGAGTGCCAAATTAGATTGGGATTGAAAGAGAGCCCAGGATGATATATATGATTACAAAATATTAGAATACTTTGAATGAGATTTTGATATTAGAGGTGAGCATGGGTAATTACGTCCTTGCGACCCCTTTTGAGGAATCTAATGCAAAAGAAATCCTTATGCTACATGTTACACCTATTGATCTCAAAGTTGAATCCAGTGGTACTAGAGCCTTGGTGGAACCAACAAGTGATGATGTTCCTGAAGATAATCAATTCAGCTTGTTGGATAGTTTCCAGCAATTAATTCAAAAGCGTATTGAATATCAGGTTCAATTGCGTAGAGGAATGAATTTTAGAGAATTACTCTTGCCAAATTGGTGTAGAGTTCATAATGCCTCCCACTCTAAATTGAACTCTTTCTTGTGCCAGGCTGCAATATAACAAATACAAAAATGTATCGACCTTGCTCCAACAGTCAAAATCAATATTCAAAATGTTTAGGAGGATCCTAAAGGAAAGAAAGTGATTCCTTTTGAAGAACCCTCTAATAGAAATAGTGCAAGAGATGCAACAAGGAAGTCTGTAGTTGCTGGTTGTTGGACCTTAAGATTTGACAGATCTAAATTGAAGCAAGGAGTTGGGGTAGGATTTGAATTAATCAGTCCAAAAGGTAAAAATTTCTTTGTTGCTCATAGACTTCAATTTCATTGTACTAATAATGTAGCAGAGTATGAGGCTTTGATTCATGGGTTGCTTATGGCACTAAAGAAAAGGGTTAAGATTTTGCAAGTCTTTGGGGACTCTGAGTTAGTGGTTAAACAAGTTAGGAGGCAGTACTCATGTCATGACCAAAGGATGACCAATTATAGGCATAGAGTACGGGACCTTATTGAAGGGTTTGACACCTTCAACATTCAGTTGATACCACGTAATAAGAACCAAACAATAGATTCCCTTGCTCATGCAACTAGTACATTGTAGCCTTTGTCTCTTTCTGGATTGAAGAAGTTTACAGTGGAACTGAACCTAGTGCCCTTGGTACTTGACAATGTTACCAAGCTCCAGGTATTTGAAGATGATAAGCATATTTTGGATTTTATCACAAGCTCAAATGTCTTTGCTTCTCAGATTATTGATGAAACTGAACCCCAAGAAGCAGAGATGGATTTAGAAGGGGTGATTAATTTGAAGAATAATACTATTCCTAGAGGAATGGTGCAGCTAGAAAGGATTTTTGATCTGGATAAGGTTAGAGATCAAGAACAAGATGCCAAGAAGGAATCCATCAATGGACAATGTGAAACGTACAACATGGGGATTCAAGATGATATCAAGAATGTCTTCATTGGAGAAATATGTACTCCAAAGGAGAGGAAAGGAATAATTGATGCATTACATACATATCAAGACATAATAGCTTGGAGTTATGAGGACTTGAAGACATACGACATTGTTGGAAATATATGCCTCAATCTCACAGGCTGAAACCTCTAAGAGAGGCAAGTCAGTGTGACATGTTTTGGGTCTGGCCAACTAGTAGCTTTGGATCTTGTGGTTTGTACAGGTCATCGAGACACTTTTTAAGTCATGCCAAAGGAGCTTATCGCTGTGACTTGTGACAGTCGTTGTAACCATATGCTAAGTGGAGGTCTCTGGCCAACAAGCCATTCATATCGTATATCGGGGAGACCCTTGGCTGAAAGGATTACTTCGGTGTGAGGTCCCAGTGATAGCCAAAGTCTCGTTGAAGGTGGCAGCCTTAGTATGAAGACTCAACAATCGATGAAGGTCTCACCGACTGGGATACACTTAGAGTCTTTGCGATGACACAAAGACTTCAGTATGAAGTCTTAGCGATTGATTGAGAGTCTCACTGATAGTAAATGGTCGTTGAGATGACATGAAGTATTTGCTATGATGTCTTGGCAAGTGGTATGAGTCTTTCCAATGAGGAAACTCTTACCGATAGGAATGAAATGAATGTCAGTGGATTCAGTATGACTCATGGCATTCGCTATATCATCTTGTCGACTATTGGAACCTATGTCGATATCAACAATGAAGCCTTTGGGCATCGGGGAAACACTTCTTGTGTCTCACCGACATGCCAACATAGGTTGATTGTGTAACTAAGGGTTAAATTTAGGATTACTTATAGGTTGTTAGTAAATCAAAGAAGACAATAAACCCAAAGCAATTACAAAATACAAAGGAAGTAAATGAAAGAACGATTATACCAAAAAACCACTGATACCTCCATGATTCACTTTTGTATCACCTTCTAGCTTGCTAGTTGATGTGTTGCCCTCAGATTTGACGTGCAAGCAATCTGAAAATACAAGTCTAAGTCCTACACCAAGCTTTGAAGGATTTGATCAATGCCTAAATGCCTAATGCCTATGACAATATAATTGAAATGCCTATGCCTAAATGTGCCAAGACTAAATGAAGTAAGATAACAAATGCTGCAATGTCTAATGTGTAATATCTAATGCGTAATGTATAAAAATATTGCCTAATGCAAAAATGAGAGGAAAATGGCATTTTATAGAAAATTCCATTTTGAACGGATGAATGAGATTGACTTCTGACATAGACCTAAAATGAGAGGATGAGATTAAACCTGACAATCCCTAATTAGGGTTAGGGTAAAATCATTAAGTGAGTGATCGAGATCTCATCTAAGAAAGTCAAATCGGCGGTGGAGAATAAATGAGGAAATTAATTCAAAAATAAAGATTTTCAAAAATGAAGAAGATAAAGACTGAACTGAAGATCAGATTTGGAAAGATCAAGAATCTGCCCGATCACTTGATTTCTGGAGGAAAGTTACCAATTTGGAATTAAATTAATTCCAAATGTGAATTTTGTGAAATAATAAATAATCAATTTTTAGATTATTTACCAAAATGAGCTGGCAGTTAAGAATGCGATGACATTTTAAATAATTTAATTTATTTAAAACAAGAGGAATATTAATTTTGACAATTAAATAATTAATGATAATTATTTAATTCAGAAGATAAGATTAATTAATTAAATAAATTAATCAATTCATTTAATTATGACAATTAGTGACATATTAAATAAATAAATAAAATTTATTTATTTAATAATTGGGAAGAAATGAATGAAGAAAGGTAGTTAAATAAATTAATAAATTAATTTAATTAAGGGAAGACTTAGACAATTAATGATGTATTTAATAAATAAATAAAATTTATTTATTTAATAATCAAGAAGAATAAAAGGACACTAATTAATTAAATAATTATGAATTATTTAATCAATAGTCTAATGTGGACAAAGGACATAATTAAATGTCATAATTATGCTAGGATGAAAGTGGTAAAAATAGTGCTCACAGGCCTAGGTCATTTTTAGGTGTCTACATTTGCCCCTCTTTGTCATAATGTCTCTTGTAACGTTGTGACAAAGAAGATAAGTCAAAAATATGCCCCAATGCAAAATAAGATGAGGAAGAATGACGAGGAGGGTTACGGTATGCCCCCTCGAGAGGACAGGCAGGTTCCAAGAACATGGGTGTGCTCTTGAAATTAATGAGAAGACTAGAATATGAAGAGAAAAATAAATGTTAGTGCAAAAGATATGGATGATGATATGGATGCAATGCCTATATGAGATGAGTGAGAGAAGATGACAAGACTAAAGAAAATGCATGTTAGTTCATAGACCAAATCCTTCAAAACATTGCCATAGGACTTAAATATTTATTACTCTTAATCATCATTGGGTGGTAAAATGACACAAATGGACAACAAATACCATGATATGACATAGACCAAGGTGTGCAAGGTCATCCATTTGAAAAATAGATAGTCACAGACAAGGAATGTCCTAACTCATACTAAGGGTGAAGTTGCCCCAGTCTTTTTGTCAAGACAATCCACAAACAGCAGTTAAAGAAAATAAAATAGGCCAGGAGACATCATCGTACCTCTAAATCCTTCATGGGACATCCTCGAGGTAGCTAGTAATATGACCACAAAGAAAATACAGTAAAAAGATAAGACAAAATAAACTAGAAATATTAACAACCATTTTACTTTATTTGCCAATGTTTGTTTGCCAAAGATTGATTATCTATCGGTTTGATAGTTTTGACAGTTTAAGAGTTTTTCCAATTTGACAGTGTTGACAGTTTGATGAGGCCTATTGTCAGGAAGGAAACATCCTGAAAAAGGAAAAGGACATTTTCACGAGGTCCAAATCTGAGGACACATCTTGAAGAGGACCAAAGAGTGACGAGACTGACATTGTTTTGACTAATATGTTTTAGCAAGTTAACTGATGTTGACTGTATAGTTGATTGGACTATGCTGTCTAATTTTGACCAATTTTGACATTGACATTTTGAATGACTATCTTGTGTCTGATTTTTTCTATGTTTGACTTATTTGACCAATGTGATGATTGTGACAAATGCCATGATTTTATTTGGACCAACCTAAAAGGACTGAGCTAATGTCTTGACGACTCATCGACTGATGGCCTTGACTATGTAGCAAATGCTCAGAGACAATGTAGTTCGACTATGAAATGGACTGACTGACATGACTGACTTTGACTCCATTTTTAGGATTTTGACATTTATTTGCATGTTTTTGTGTTTTTCTTTAGGGCATTTTATGATTTTTAGATCTTTCTTCAGGACATTTTATGATGTTTTTGGTCTTTCTTCAGGACATTTTATGATTTTTTTGTCTTTTTGTCATTTTATGATTGTTTTGGATTTTGACATTTAAGAGGATCGTGACAAATGCATATGATTGATGCCTACACATGAGAATCCAAGGAAAAACATGATTGTGCCCCTAGTCAAGCTGAATACCAATTGACAGGTGATGACAACATTGTTTGACGTGGGAAAGACGCATCCCAAAACATTGTGAGGACGATGACAATAATGTGACGAAAGTATGGAGGTCTATAGCTAGGCTAGGAATGCAGTCAAGTAAATTTTTGGATAATGTGCTTGTATGGATTAGACTCATTACATTTGGAATGACTTGGTTAGGACTAGATGGGATAATGATTATCCTTAGACCGTTTGACAAGGGAAAGCCAAGATAGGTGACAGGCATGAAAGGATAGGGATGGCCTTGGTAAAAGAGGGGAGACATGAGACTAAGGGAATTGTCATATGATTTTTAAGGACTATGTCGTACAAGGACAATAAGACTATGACGGTCAATGACATGATGTTTCATGAATTGTGTATGACCGAAGGATAGACATGTTAAGAGTTTTCCTAAAGCATGATTTATGTGTGCCAGTTTTATGTCAAGACCGAGGTAAGTGGGAAAAATGCATGGAAATGATAGGGCTTAGATGGACGTCAATGTCATGAGGAAGGCATGGGAAAATGAGACGACTTTCCCCCAAGTATAAAATTCCACATAGATGATTTATTTTACACATGACGCTTGTTTGCCAGGTTTTCATCATGGTACTTATCCAGGGCACCTGTTTGCCAGGTTTTCACCATTGGATATAATTTTTCTCTTTACTATTTTCTCAACTTTTTGATTTTTTTTGGGGTCACCAAGATGCCTGTTTGCCAGGTTTTCATCAAGGTGACAATTTTTATCATTTTTCAATTTTTCAATTTTTTTTTTATATTTGTGATTTTGTAGATAGCCTAGATGCTTTAAATGACCACTGACTATTATGAATCCACTGATGGTGCCGATGTAGACTGGTTCCATGATATGCGAATAATGACCTTGCTAAAGGAGTTGTCTTGTCAGGATCGTAGCGCTTGTATACAACTGATTGATGTCATTGTGATCCTTTCTAATACTAGAGTTGGCCTTATCAAAATACACACATCGTAATAGAGTACCATGAGAGTCCTTGTGGTAAAGAGTTGCTGCCATGATGTGACAGATTTGTGACATGGGATTTTTGGACTTTAAGCAAGATGTAGGATTACGATAGATGATGGTAGATGTGGAAAGATTGTTTGGACGTTTGGATGAATCACCTTTTATTCTCCAAACTTGGTATGGTGTATGACAGATTTTGGAGGGATGGTGTTTGGAACCAACACTCTTAGATGCCTTGTTTGATGACAGTTTGAAGGAGGTGGACATGTGTTATATGTGGGAGTCCTCTTGTCTTGTGGCTCCACATTGTGATTGACTTTTGTATTTGACTTGGTGACTTTGTTTGATCCATCTTTCTTGGGGATCCATTTTAATTTCATTTGTACACTTGTCCTTTTGTTTGATTCAATGGCCTTTGACATTTTATTTTGATCTTTTGACTTGTAAGACTTTTGTTTTTGTTGGTTCCAAAGGGAAGGTTTATTTATGATGGAATGACGGTTCATGGTGTGGGTGGGGAGGGTGTTGGCAGCAATCTTATGACAAGGATTTCTCATGGACTCCATTTTGACATTTGTATCTGACAAAGTTGCCTCCAATATCGAGGAGGTACCACTGACATCATTTGATTTACTAACTAAGGAATAGCCAAGACCTTGATGTCTATAATTTCCCTGAAGCTGTATTGGTTCTAGAATGCCTTGCTCATGTATGCCTAGTCCTTTGCCTTGATATTGCATGCTTTGATAGATTCTATTTGTGATGGGGTATTTTTTGTTTTGAAAGCAAGATGCTAACCCATCATTAGGTATGTGGATACTGTCACTTGTAATATTTTTGTCTGCAAGAAAGCCTGCTCTAACAAAGATAGATGACCCTAGTTGATAAAGTGTCTTAGCTTCATTGTCATGTTGGACATATTCCTGACTAATATCTTTGGTTTGATCGTGTGACATGTCAGGTTCAAATGATTATGTTGGTGCTTCCAAGGCAATGTCAAAGCCATCATTATGTTTAGTGTCATAGAGTCCAATGATTTTATCTATAACTTATCATATGCAAATATGTCCATAGTGGAAGACTCTTTTTCTAAAGGAATATTGTCTGTGTCTCGTGGAGGCAAGTGTCTCATCATGGGAAGTGTCAATAGTCGAGGCCTTTATAAGGTCGGCAAGTGTTTGATCATGAATGTCATAAAGGTCAAGGAGTGGATCATTTTGGACTTCTTGGTCAATGGTAGGGTCTTGGTCGAAGATGGGGTTGTCATGGATTTGGACTTCTTGGTCAATGGTAGGTGTACTTTGGATGTCATGATTGTCTTGAAGGAGTCCTTGAATGGAGTTTAAGATAGGGTCATGGGATGGACTACCTTGTTCTTGACATGAGGGTGACATTATAAGGTCATGCTTTGGGCTTTTTTCTTGACATGTATTCTCAGGTTTACACAATAGGATTTGACTTTGAGTAATGATAGAACTTTCATGACTAGATGTGGCTTGTGAGGGGATAACTTGAAAAGGATTAATGAATGACGAACTAGCATAGGACATTGGGACTTGGACTGGACTAGTATATGAAGGACTAGCATAGGACATGGGGACTTGGACTAGACTAGTATGTGAAGGACAAGGGTATGACGTGGAGACATGGAATGGACTAGTAGACAATTGGCTCCCCTTGTCAAGTTTAGGATAAAGGTGATAAGTGGACATTTGTTGTGAATTAATGGCAGGATTTATGTTAAGTGACTATTGATGGTGAGGGTAGATGGATGGAGGTGGAAAAGTGTTTATGTCAAAGCCTCATGGTAACTTAGCCCCTTGGTCCAAAAGCATGGCTAGATACCTTTGAGGGTTGCGTAAGACCGAGTTTTCTATGAAGGAGACTATATCAGGATTTTGCGTTGCAACTTCTAAGTCTTCTGCATATACTTGTTCATTTTGGTCTCTTTGTATCAATGGTTTAGAAGAGTTTTGTGATGAAGATGGAATGTTCATGGAAGGTTGCATTTTCATGTTGTGAAATTGGTTAGAAAAAGTCCAATGTGGGTTTGTGTCATAAGTGATATTATACTTGTTGGGTTTGAAATCTTGTCCAAAATTTTCCATTTGTCCTCTCTGTCTTTGAAGCCTAGTCTCAACAATAAAAAAGGATTACTCAAATAAGGATGATGAGAATGACAACTAAATGTGAGGCTGATGACAACCTATGTTTTTTGGTTTTTCGATAAGGATGAAAATGCAAGACTATGTTTCCTAAAATGTCGACTAGGATGACTAGGTGATGATAATGTTTGTCTAAGGAAATGATTGATGTAAGACGACAAGGTGATCAAAGCCAAAATGTCGACTGAGGACTAAGATGATGATGTTTGACTAAGGACTTAATGTTATAAATGCACAGTCTAGGTTCAAAATGATGACTAAGATGAACAATGCAAAGTCTAAGGTTCAAAATTAGGACTAGGATTGTTTCTTGATGTTTTGTTGAAAAGTCTGAGTTGTCTAAGGTTGATTGTTTGTGTCCAAATTTTTGAATGTTGTGTATAACGTTTTAGTAATCTAGCAAACACTTGACAAGCACAATGGTTTGAATGTAAGCAAGCGCACATAAGACAAGTACAATCCTAGGTTAGGCCAGGACAATATTTGCTAGATTCCACGTGGGTTTCTCCAACCGCATATCTATAGCGTGTGAATTCAGAAGCTTGGCTGCACGGGCTCCCCCTTATAGTGCACTCTCTTCTCAGGCCAACCAAGCTTCCAACCCCCATGAAACTCCCATGGTAGATTGATCACCTCTACTGCAAACTACAAAAGTGTGGATGCCTTCACACTGACCAGTGCTGCACTAGAAAATAGAAGGTTTTTGGCTTGCTAAACATTGGTTTTTAATTTGGGACCCCCGTTCGAGTGGCCATACATGGGGAAAGAGATTAATCACCAATTAGGTGGCACTCTAGCCTGAACAGGTTAAGCTCAACAGGGTTTAAGGGAGTACTACTATGTCCGTATGACACATCCGCACTCATAATCTTAGGTTTTCCCTTAAGATTCACATTTATATACCAGTCGGGGGTAGCTTGGATTTAGCTACGTTGCGGTTTGAGTCGCATTGGGGTGATGAAACCCCCAGGAAGGCCCAATTTCTAGAGTTAGTAACTATTTCTCTTACACCCAAGATTGCCTGAAAGTGCAAGGGGAGAGGATACTCTGATATACTAAGTCATGGGGTTAAAAATAGATAAAAATAGGTTTGGTTTTCTGATCACCAAGTTTTCACAAGGTGAGAGCATACTCACCTACCATTTTGCAAACACACTCAGAAACATTAGAAGACATGTTCTTTTTAATTGTAGTGAAAGTAAGTGTGTTCTAATCTAAGAAAAATACAAGCACAATGTTTTGATGTTTAGTCTTCGTCACTCAAACTTGCAAGACCACAAGTTAGGAGTTTGAAATTTTTTCCTTTGACCCACGTAAAGTAACCGCCAAATGCTATAAATAAAGATTAGTAAAAAAAAAAATTAAATGAAAACAACAAACTAAAATAGTGATAACTTTCTCAAAACTAAGCAAACTTTCAAAGCATAGATATCTATGGAAAGCTAAAACATAGACCTTCAAAACCCAGAAAATGTTCTGCAAAATCCTACCATCCAACATAGCCATCTTAGTTGAAAATAAACAACACACATTCAAAAATAAAAAGTACACTCGTAATTGTTTTTCTTCATGCAAGCGAGTAGTAATGGCAGAGGTGACTCATAAATCTACTCAGTTTCCCTCAAAAGATATGAGTATGGTAAATTTTTGCACAATAGGGATTTGAAGACGTGTTGGAAGCAATACAAAAAATTGAAATAAGTAGCTTGAAGAGTTCATCTTGACCACTATTAGGGTTATTGCGATTGAAAACTATAAGTACGATAAACACAATTTTATGCTTTCTTGTAATCTTTTTGAATTAGGGTTGGTTTTCAATTTTCTTTGCTTTAATTGCTCAGAACTAGGATTAATTTTTTCTTTAAAATTCATAGTCCCATGAAAATCTTCATAATAAGCATTCACATCGAGTCTTATGTTTGAATTAGGAGGTTGGTGGTTGAAATATTCTTGTTAAAAACCTGATCTGCTTAAAATTCATGGCTCCTAAAGTACAAATGGCCACCTCTTCAATCGAGTCTAGAACATTCTCCCAGGATGTGATTGACCTATTACCCTCTACAAATAAGAAACCCAAAGGAAAGGTTTTTTTTTATGGTCCTATTGTTAAAGGAGTGATGGATAAATAGTGCTTCATAAAGAATGCCAAGTTTCCCTATACTAGATGACAACTCTTTTAGCATTGGTTTAGGAACCAAAACCTTGGAGCCCCTCTCTATAGTCCTTGGAGCTTAGATATGGTATAATTAGTTGTTCCCAATATGTACATCAATGTGGATCTTCTGAAATATATCGCTTCAAGGTATGATCTAGTTTTTAGGGTTGTCAAGACAATTGATGGGAGGGATATGGTAAAGATAACCTAGAAGGAAATTAAATATGTTTTTAACTTGCATGAGTGGAGTTAGGATTTGGTCCCTCTAAATATGGATGATATCAAGAAAGAGCACATCAATACCAAAGTATTCATCATGAAAAAGATGTTCCCCTTGCATACTGTTGTAACTAGTACTGGGAAGCACAAAAAGCAAATCAAAATTGGTGAGAAGGAACTTGAGCCTTTCCCAATCAGCTACTTTGTAAGCTATTTCAAGAAAATTGTATATTCCTTGTGTCAAATCATTGGTTTTTCTCCACTAGACACACTCTAGAAATAATATACCTATCTAGCAACACATTTGCAACACCCAGCTTATACCATACTCTATGATTATGGTACTTATCTAGTAGAACATATCCACAAGGGGTTGGTTGAGCTGAAAGAAGGGAAGAAATGGGTGAAATTTTGGTGGTATTCACTATTAATACATATTTTTTTGCATAACCTTGGGTAGGTCTTTAAGAAAGATATAACGTTAAAAAGGAGGGTTGAAGGTTTTGATTTTCCTATTTAGTGTTGGAACCATATTCTAGACAAGGATGATCTAAAGTATAATTATGTGATGTTACAAAATGCTTTTGTATCACAAATAAGGAGATCCTTGATATATGAACCCCCAAGAATTCCTAAAGAGATTCATGAATTCTTGAAACCTATGGAGTTGAGGCCAGACTTGAATTTGAGCCACAATTGAGGAGAATTGATTTTATACCCTAATAAAACAATTTTTAGAGTATATGGCATGGTCTTGATCCATAGGTTTTTCCAAGAGATGTGCCATTGAGGATAGGGATTCTTGATATCATGAGATAGTTGGGAGCTTCACAAATAGTACACTTTCCTGATATAGCAAGGAAAGGTTCATTCTTTCCAAAGTGGACAACATTTGTCAATTATGTTCTGGTGAAAGGGGCATGCAAGAAATTAGTACATCTATTGGCACCCTACAAGTTAGAGACTATGTGCCCAAGGAATCATGATCTTGAGGGTTTTATTTCCAAATTAAAAGAAAATAAAAGGATGGGTAAATTTGTGTATAATTTTGATTATCATGAAGATTTCATCAAAATCATTTTTAGCTTTCAAGAGCAGGATGATAGAAAGCTAAATTACTTGCTTATAGGAAGATATTAGAGGAAAAATGGAAGAAGGATTCCAATTATAATCCTTTTTCCAAATATACCTGATGAATTTGGTCGGCTATGTATGATATGAACAATTTTGAGAATGTAGTTGGTATATTGAGGGAGTAGTGGGAGCTTATGGACAAAGGCAAAGCAAGAGTGGTTGAAGAAGAGAACAATATAACTTTGGAGGAAAGGCCTACTTACTGACCACCAAGGCAACTAAGAATCTACTCAAGGAGGAAGAAATTAATGGATGAAGAACAAACCTTTCCGACCCTTATCACTTCTAAGGGATCAAAGGCAGCTTCTCCTAAGAGTGCAATGCCATCATCTCTAGGGTAGACTCGCCCACCTATGATTGATCTTGAATCACCACCAAAATATCCTTCTCCATTGGAGTAGCCACCTCACAAGAACGAGAGAACTAAGGCAAGTGGAGTGGTAGAATATTTTGATACAGATGAAGATGATATCTTTATACTCCTAAGAATATGCAACAAGGAATGCCCCTCCTATAGGGGAAAGTGCCTCAAGTTCAGGACAAAGCATACTTAGATTGGGAAAATTGGACATCAGTGGTCTAAATGGTGCAGATGACCTGAGGATTGAATCTTGTAAGGAGTTTATGAAAAATGACTCCTTTGTTGAAACATCTGCATTTAAAGATTTTTGGTGGAAATCCAAAGCTATAGATTATGTAGAAAAGGTGGCCACAAAAAGGAGTTTTCATCCAAAGTTACTAGAAAGTGTCATTAAGGCCAATGTGAGGAGCATTATGAAGAATGAATTTCAAAATATTAATGCTCAACATGGTAGAGAGCTTGTAAAGAAGTGTGGTGTTTTGTTGTTTCCTGAATGGGAAATTATTGATGATATAGTCCTGAATGTTATAAGAAGGGCTGAAATGCCTTGATTACAAACATAAGAGTTAGATATGGCACTTCACAGATCTTCATTTAGTGAAGAATAGGATGCAATAGAAATCTTCTCACTATCCATGGGATCTAGAAAACTAGTACTTGTCAATTCATCAGATGTCACTGGGAAGTTACTTGTGAGAAGAGTTGCTAATACCCATACCTTGGAAGTCACTGACATGGCAGTTAATGTTGCTAGATTCACTATAAAAACTATGGAAAACCTTACCATTGAAAGGGATGACTTCAAGAACAAGTACCATGAGCTACTCAATGAATACGATAGAAGTCAACAAAATGTAGTGCTAGAGACAAACCTAACATTTTATAAGCAAAAGGAGGAAATACAGAGAGATCAAGGCCAGGCCTACTCAAGTCAATCATCTCCATTTTCTCCAATGGCACCTTCTCAATCTCCCCCTCAAGATCAGGCCTTGGTAATGGTGCCATATAATTTGGGACGAGAGGCACTTTTAGTGGAGGAATCAAGAAAATTAGGTCCTAGTTCATCTGACACACCTACAAGGGAATAACTTCTTTCACAAGTTGAGATATATAAGAAATTGTTGGAATAGACACAAGACACAATGTATGAGAACATCTCAAATATTTTTCATACTATCTTGGAGCATCTAAATATGAAATCCAGTACAAACTAAATAGTGTGCATGACAATTATGCCATGATGATGCAAGCAATAGGATTATCTCAAAGAGATAAGGAATTGGCTATGCCAATCTTGAACAAGTGGATTCCAAGGGTTGAGAGATTGAAGTTGATGGTAGTGGGAGCCAAATAGAATGAGGATAGATACCCTAATGTGCTTCCAACATATACATTTGTGTGCAAACTAAGTGAGCAAATTTTTTTAGGGATACTTAGACCCACTAGATTATAAGATAAAAGAATTAAAAGCTCATTATGATCTTGTAGATTTTCCATTGTCACCAGATATTCAGCTCACTAATATTTAATTAAAGCCATTGAAAATGTGGAAAAAGGAGATGGATGATGTTATTGCTTCCCAAGTGAATGAAATTTGCAAAAAAGGTTAACATCAGTACCTTTAATGATACTTTGGAAAATTTGACATTTATTATCAATTTTTTGGAGGACTTTGATAGGGAATCCAATTCAGTGATGACTAAGTATTCCCCATACAAGAAGAAGTTGGATGCAATCATCGATTTCAACTAGCCATCTGATGAAGAATATGAAGAATGGGGAAGGGTATTGGTTGGTTGATTGAGTTGGTAAAAATGAATATGAAACATATAATTGGTCAAGTATAGTATAGGTCTGCCCTCAAAAGTTACAGTGTATAAAATGTATGTTTCACATGTTAATATCAGTTGTTGATGATATGGAATGTTGACCAGGATGCTAACTCACTTTTTCTTTACATCATTTTTTCTTCTTGCTCGATGAATTGGATGTGCTACAACTTTGAAGATTATTCTTTTTGACATGTGCCTTTTAAGAAGGCAGTTTTGCTTCTTATAATGAATGTAAATGATCTTTGTCTCATATGTTTTCCCTCCAATTTGGAGAATACAAATATAACTAAAATAGGGAATATGTTTTGTAGAAGTCCAATTAGAATGTGACATGTGTACATCTAGCCTGAGGCTTATTTTTAATCCCTTGTTCTATAAAAGGGAATTCAAGGCCATTTGTGTGAGTCTTTGGTTGAATTCTGGAATCGAATTGTGAAAATTGAGAAGACAGAGTGAATATGTTAAGTCTTAGTCTAATGCTTTGAGTCTCGATGGTAGATTTTGTCAAATGCATGATTTTTGAAAATACCTGAATGATAATAAATATTTTCCAAGTCTTTAGTCAATACATTTAGATCTGTATTTGAATTATTAATGAAAATTTTGATCGAAGATCATTTCATTAATTGTCATCATTTTCTTACTGTGATATACGTGTTGGTTTTAGCTCTAGTTCATAGAACAGGTTAAAATTCTAAAATCTATTCATGAATTCGTATACAGGATGATTAGATCTGATAAATAGTCTTTAGAGTTTGGTTACAAAATTATGAATTACAAAGTAATATCACTAAGATAATGGGTGTTCATAATTAAATCTTCCTTATATTTCAATTTTCTTAGACTCCTACCCCATAGATAATGACACTGATCCTAACCCTTTACGTCTTTCTTTTGATTATAGTTACCTGACTTGAGAACAGTATTTTAAATATTCATTAATCTGTCTTTAATTTGTTGTGATTTGTGTTGTCTCATATTCTCGGCTTAGGATGTATAACTCATTCAAGAAATTGCTAACTTGAGTAATTTCATCTTATTATTCATTGGTGAGAATATATCTGCTTGAATGCACAATGCATACGTGAATTTTGTGAAAAAATTGTATAATGTACATTGTGGGACCACCCTCCCAAGTTTTTTAGAGCCCGAAGTGTAGGAGATAAAGCAATAAGTGCTATCTCTCATTCATTGGCTAATTATCTTACAGGTATTCGAGAATTGAGTCTAGCAAACTCATAGGTATCTAGTGAGATTCCATTGGTTCATTGAAAACAACCAACATAATGGTGACTCTACTATGGATGTAAGCTTTACAATTATTGGTTCTGTAGAAAGCCTTATCATAGATCACTATGTTATATGGTGATATTTACATATAAAGTCAATCAAATAAAAGTGTACTAAATTTAGCTCATATCTTTGTCAAATATTTCACCTACATTCCTAATAAGTTTTTGACGAATTAGTCTCCAAAGCTTGCATCAAAATTCATACAAATGCACATCATGTGTTAAACTTTGTATTGAGCTCTATAGATCTATTGAAATTTGCATAGAGCATAACCAAATTGCTCCTAATTTGTCCCAAGGAATTTGGGTGGTGACTTTGACATCTCTACACTAGTGTGAGTTAGTGTTTAAGGATATTAAAGAAGTAAAGAAGAAAATTACCAAGAAATCAAAGAAGGTGACGAACGTGAAGAAGACTCAAGTTCAAATGAGAGAAACATGAGGCCACATGAAGAAGAATATGGAATAGAATCCAGAAGGTGAATTATCTAAGAACATGAACATGTGCAGGAAATGAATAAAAGAAAAAGATGCAAGAAAAGGTAAGTCTACCCCTCATCCCACCCCTGAACATGAAATGCGTTCTAATTCTAGTTCAAAATGTGAAAGGAATCCATTGGACTTCAATGAAAATAACTCTAATGAGAGGGGGGAAGTTTTTATGAAGTCTATTATAAATGATTACTCCTCAGATCTAGCCATGCAAGCCATGAAGAGGAGAGAAAAGGATAGAATAGAAAGGGATATAATACAAAAGGATAATGTTAGCACTAGGCGTGCTAGAGTTGAAGGATATATCACCCCAAATTACCATACATATACCCCTATCCCTCCTGATTTGTTAACCAAAGAACGCTACTATATTTGACTACAAATTCTGACAAATTTTTGGTGACATATCGACAAAATATTGTCAACTTAGCGACACAACATTGATTTAAATTTTGTCACTAGATTTTCATCACTTTAATGACCAAATTTTATATGTCATAACCATGACCTACAATTGTCACTTAGAGCCACGAAAAATGTTGATGGTGTCTATCACAAAATCAATGTAACTTTGTCCATCTATCAACGCAAAAAATCACAAAACGTTGTAGAATGCCCATTTGAAATCATAAAAAAAACACCAAACATTCGTCCATTTTCCAACAAGGTGGAGCAAACTATCATTGCCATTACAATGAAAACTATGTTGTGTGTACAACAACCTCATCGCAAATTTTTGTGGTTCGTCGGGCTATGTTCATCGAAATTGTGATGAAACCCTATAGTTTAAAACAAAAAATATTGAAAAGTGCATTACCTTATTGAACTTCTCTTTGTTTCAAGAATAGTTTAGTATTCTCTTCTTAGCAGGGCTAACCACGTGACAGTGGAAGCTCATTTTCCCCCTACTCACATCACTCTCAATTCCCCATACCTGATCATATAACATTAATCATTCATTCATCCATTAATAACATATAACATTCATTCATTAACATATTCATATTCATTCATTAACATATAACATTCATTCTTTCAGCTTTTACATATTATCAAAAATATGGTTGTCATAATATGATTACAATCACTTTTTTTTTCTTTTTTCTTTTTTGTAGATAAAAAAAGAAGTAGAGTATCATTTTCTAAATCATATCTCCCCCCTTCATTTGTTCTTCCCTCTACTCATGATCTTAATATATGCCTAGTCGTGTACTCACAACATGGAGGCCAGTGCAAGGGGGGCTCTGCTGCAATAACAAAGAAATGTTAAATTGATATGTTTTATTATTGTTGTTACAATTATTTCATTAATTAAAAGAACATTAGAGTGGTGCTCTTTACCCGATGGGGCCACATCCTATTCCTAATCTTGTCTTATAGCCACATGCTCAACATGCTAAACACCCTCTAAATCCTCTAGAGTTGAAACACAAAAGGTTGCATTAATTAATACACCAATTGCAATTAAATATGTTTAAAATAACATTAGAGTGGTCATCTTTACCTAATGGGGCCACATCACGTTCCTGATCTTTCCTAGCCTAATCATGCTCAACATGTTGATCACACTCTACATGCTCTAAAGTTGAAACACAAAAGGTTACATTAATTAATACACCAATTGCAATTAAAGATGCTTAATTGTATTAATCCATACTCCGTTTTGTATAGAACATGAATACATCTAGTACTGGGATGCACACCATGACCTTCATCTACAGGTTGTGCTCCACCCTCACTAGGCTGCATTCCAATGTCATGTGTAGTATTATCATTGCTTGCCTATTTAAAAAAAATAGGCACATAATTACTTTATGGTGGAAATAAATATTGAATAGATTGCACAAGTATTCAATTTTAAATAAACTTCATTGAGTTTATTTACCTACGTGTCAGATATAGTGGAAGCTTGTGTTTTCCCAATCAAGGGTCTTAAGCATTTAGCCACGACTCCATAGCCTTACTAGAAGGAAATCTTTAGGTCCTCTTCTGTGGGCACTCTGTTGAATTCAGAGCCCTGCATTTTTGCATAAGATCATGAATTTTGCTTCTATGGTGTGAAAAGAAAAATTGTTTGCAATTTATTATTTGGATGCAATATTTCATTTATTGATATTTGCAATTTTTGTGGCTAATTTCATATAACCACCACAGCCAAATTTGTGTTGCCCATGTTTTTCTAGTCTTTCCTTTGTTTCCTTTGATGTGTCGTGAAGCCTATGAAAAGTTTGAAATACATTAGATTATGTAAAAATAAAGAGTAATCAATATATAATTACATTATTGATAGTATCACATACCTTCATTAGCCCGGTGGTGTCTTTCCTTTTTTCTTTTCAGCCTTCTCCTTTCCATCTGGCACTAGGTCCTTCCACTCCCTCTCTGAAATCAAGGGGAATGCTTGTACTTTTTTTTATTCTCTAAATGTGACCTATATTGTTCCCTCACATACTTTAGATAGGTACCAAATTTCTTAAGGACCTTGGTTCGGTTGAATGTGTTATTATTGAACAACACAACTAAATGGTTAATGAGCTCATCTTTTAAATATTGATTTTGAGCATTCCACCATGTATGTATGGAGGGCCCAAAGATCTCCAATGTAATATCATTTAGATGTTTATAAAAAAACATGATTTGCTGAAAAATTATCATGGGATCATTTGTCTACAAAGAGTGATCAATAAGTAAAATTCAATTGGATTATATATAATAATAATTAAAACATTTTAAAGTACCTAGGACCTTCTCTATCTTTATGGGAATGAAATCCTTGGTGACCACAAATGTGACCAGCAATGTTTCCATACTAGTAATATAGGAAGATCAAGGAAATGTTGCTAAAACATCACTAGTACTAGTGGCCTCTACATCCCCAGGCACATCTCCTGATGCATGTTCTGGGATGTGTTCGTTGCCAGAGGGTGCACTACCCGTTGCCTGCATGCTATGTGTTTCTAAAATTTCAGTCAACAATATAGGCACATATGATGGGGTTGGATGACGTGATGTATGCCTAGGAAGATCAAGATTGACACTTGTACCAACCCCTACTCCCTAGGTAGCACTTGTAGTACCCTGATCATGGCCAGCAACATCATGAGGATGCAAAAAATCCTGTAAAAAGCAACACATATTTTAGTTCATGACATAAAAGAGTACAAAATATAAAACCATGAATTAACTTATATTATAATTAAAGATCTCATGACAACTTACTTTCAAGTTTTATGCTCTCTCAGTCAATATTTTAACCCTTTCTCTTATTTCATCTATTTGAGGCACTATGAATAACAACTGAATGATTTCTTCATTGCATTTTTTTTGGGTCTTCCTTATCATATCCAGCAGGTTTGTGGAATATTCGATGTCATCATCGCATAATAGTGACTACACATCCCTATGAATGCTCTTCTCTACTGCTGGTGCCTTTTCCCGATCATCTGACTATGACAAGAATATTAAAAAAATTATTGAAATCAACCCAATATACTTATGAAAAAAACATAATAATAATTTTTTTTTCTTGTAACTAATTTGTACAATTACAATGAGGTAAACCTATCGAGTAGAAGCACCTAAAGATGCATCACGATCTATGCTTTAGGCCAGAGCCTTGCCCCTACGATCAATGTCCTGCTATGACAAAAATTAAATATAAAAAAACATTACCGAAATGAAACCAATAGACTTATGAAAAAAAACATAATAATAAAATTGTACATTGGAGTCATTAATTGGAGGTTTAGTAAAATGGTATATAGTATGTACCACCCCGATAGTAATTGTGTTTGTATCTATGTGATTTAAATTGTAATCAATTAGCAAATCTTCCCCTGTAGTTATTGATTTTATGGCACATACGAATACATGATTTCCCTTGTGTGCCTCGAATATGCAATTGGATTGCTTATTTGTTGACCCAAGTTGTGTACTATTTATAAACCCTACAATATTCCTTGATGCCTTTGGCCTCCCATCAATGTACATAGCCACTCCTTTATTTTGATCCTTATCTTTTAGTCGTATATAATTTGCTGACAGTGCATACCTATGTATACTTCATGTATATCAAACCAGCTGCATCTAATATTTGTAACTATAACAAGGTCCAACATACTTCATCAATTCAGTAACTTTTCCTAATATACCTTTATGTCATCCATGCAAAATAGGCCCAAACCATGTAATGACAATGGTGATATGCGATATATCCTATCATTGACACAAAAATTAGTGTTTATTGGAGGAAGTTCCTTGGGTACCCATTGTTTCCATAGATGTTTGTACCTCAAGGTAACCTCAATGTCACCTATGCTCTCATCATCATAAGAACATGACCCCCCTTTTGCAAGAAAAAATTCCATGCATTTACAGAATTTTCTTCTAATCTTTTGACCTCTAGTTGATCTCCCTATTTTAGACCTACTACATGTCTCACATTCCTCTTCTCTTCCTGAATTTCCATCACTCAAGGAAGATAGATTTGAAAAATACCTATTTGGTGGTACCTGAACTCATAAGGGTGTTGGAGAAAGTTATTTCATGGTGATGTGATCCCAAGGTGTGGGGTTGGAGGATTAAAAACCAAGGTTGTCACTACTAGTCAAATGCATGTGGAGGTAACAATAGTTGTGAATGTATCAATAAACCTTGTAAGGGTATGATGATTAGAGATCACTTGGTAAGCATGGGAATGGTTTGTAGGGTCACCAACCTTTTGTTTTGAAGCCTTGGGTTTTGGGAACATCTAGAGGAGTCATTGTCTTGTTTCTTGGAGGTTGATTGGGTTAGTTGGTGGAAGGGTGCTATTACTTTTTGTACCTGTCTATGAAATTTTTTGGACCACCTTCCTCAAAGAAAATAGTCCCTCTGAGATAGTACTAGTGTTTGGTTAGTTATTCTATGAAATTTTTTAGACCACCTTTGATGTGAAATAGCCCCTCATGCAACCATCCTTTCAATCTATTTATAAATCGTCAAATCCCTTGCCTTTAATGATTAAGCTCCACAGGTTTCTACCCCTATGTTTTTTTGGGTCCCCCAAATAAAATAATAAAAGATGGGCCCTACTCAAAAGAACCCAAAAATGTATCAGAGTTTTTTTCCTTCTTAAGAATCTAGTTAAAGAGACTAACTGGGTCCCTCCCTATCCAACATTCCTTCACCATTTTCCACACATGCACAACATCTTTGAACCATTTATACTCTTCTGGAACTTGAAAAAATAGTCCACTTTCATTAGTGTTTTCTTTTGGGATTTTCCTAGTGTTGGCATCTGTACTATTCTTTTGGAGGTTTGGTTGAGTCAGTGAAATATTGGGAAGTTTTTAATGGCTCCTTGTCTTTTTCTCATCTCTTGTACTGGTGCAGGAGAACCTTGGCATAATTAGTCCTGTATGAAGCAATGTTTTAAATTTGATTCAATGTTATTGTTCCTACTTTGTAAATCATGTTATTAGAGTCATGTTTCATATATTTGAGGTCATGTTGAGGTCATTTGGTGTTTATTAAGTCCAAAAGTGCAAAAATGAAAACAATGTTAAAAGTTGTCAACTTAATCAAAAAGGAAATATTAAGACATGAAGAGTCATTAGAGTTAGTTAGAGGCAGTTAGAAGGCTAAAATTTAGTTGCTTTTCCTTTAAAAAGGCTCTTGTATCTCTTAGAACTTTGAGGGTGGTTGAATAAAGAATAAGTTCAAGGAAAATCTCTAATTTTTAATCATTTTTCTTCAGAAATCTTGCACTCGAGGCATTGTACAACCTTGAAGGCATTGTAGAATGGTTTTATATGGTAATAATATCAATCACCTTCCTATTACATCAAAGTTCATGCATTTTAGTTAAGATTTGTGTGAGTTATTATGGATTTACTTTAGACTGCTAAAACCCTCAGTTAGGGTAAGAAGAGACAAAAATAATTATGTTTCTCCTTTATTAATTAGTGGAATCTTTTGGTTTCTTGTGATATTATCCTACTATGAATGTTATTTCATTTTTTTAGTGGATTTAGGGAAAAATCATAAAGATAAGATGTGAGGGAATGAAGTTTCTTGACTGAAAAATTATGTGTATAGTTTGTGAATAGAGTAATTATGAAGGTTAAGCTCTTAGGGTTTTGTGAAAATACTTTGTAAACATACTTTGATGCTTTGAAGAGCATATACTATTCAAACTAAACAAGTCCCAAGCACTGGACAAGTGTACTTTGGTCATGAGTTAGTAAAGCAACAAACCCTTATGCAAATCAGGCCTAATTAGGCCTAAATTTGTCTAAGACAACAATATTTGAAGCTTGTGTTGTAAAATTTTTGATAACCATTTTGAATATGTTTTAGATATGCAAGGAGGGAATTGAAAAGTGTGTATATACTTGTGTAATAGTGCTTAGATTTTGAATGAATCCCTGACAAATGAGATTGTGTGAGTTTGTTTCCTTCCTTTGACTTTTCATCATGTACTTATATAAGTTCTCTTATGGACATGAACTAGGCATTTTTCATTGCACTAATGGACCATGTAGTGTTTTCAGTCCCTTTGATCATTTGTGGACCTCAATATGTAAATTTATTTCATTGAAGTTTAGAAATTTGAACCCTAGTGAAATTTGTGTGTTATTATGTGATGGGAATTCCTTTTAATCTTATAGTAGAAAAAATATGCTAAGACAGATATAAAAACTATAGTTCACAAGCCAAAAATGGCCACCCAACTGATTGAACATCTCAAAGCTTGGTTGTTCAAACTAACTAGACACCAGTACTAGGTAGTACTTGGGTTTGTCAATGGGACACTAGCTTGAATTGACCAAAATATAGCATGCAACACCTCAATGGGAAAAAACATAGTCTAAATCACTGTACTTGCAACAAGATTTCTAAATGTGGGGGAAAAATCACTTACAGTCATTATCCCTTGGTCGATTTTCCCTTTTTGAGTGCCCTCACCTCTTGCTCTGGCTTTCCTCCTACCAAATGGTTCCTAGTCTTCCTCCATGACTCATTGGCCTTGCAACACTCATCCAATGAAGTCTCACAACTCTCCACTTAGGAGCTAGATGTAATGGTTCTCGGTGCAACTCTCCAGTTAGGGTCTCGATGTAGTATGCTATGTCGTTCTCTTGCACACGCGGGGCCAAAATTCAAAATATATATTCAATATATATGCCATTTCAACATATAGTTTATTTTATTCTCTACAAAATATAATTTTTGTATGGTGGCTTGCGGAGCTTATATAGTTGGTTTTCTCTTTCTTTATAATTTTTGATTATTTATTTCCTATGACATGATTGAATATTATCTACAGTCCTAGTGATTGTTAAAAAGGCTTATGATATGTGATGTTTAATCATGATGGATGTCTAAGAATCAGTGATTGAAATACTACTTGACTAAAGATTTTAAACATCATGGAAGAAATGCTTGCAATCAATGTCTTATTAATGTAGCCTACAATGTTTCTTTTCCTAGCTTTTTTGGTCCTATTCTTGTTATGATTTATTTTTTTACATTGGTCTATTATAGTAATGGGGAGTATATCTAGTGAATCGATTCTTTCAATCTCTTTGATTCTTATCCTTGTGCATAACAAGTTTTCTTCTATCCTATGATTCATTGATTGTTGGTTTAAAACACTCATTACAACTAACATGGATATCAATTATGATGTGGGTGTAAGAATGAATTGTTGAATATGAAGGAATGGTTTAGGAAAGTACTCCTTAATCCAAATGAGTCATTTTCTTGTCATGGAATGTGTTAAGAGACTTTAAAATTAATATATTCAATCTAGTTAATATTGACACATCTAAAGCATGCCAAAGGCACTTCAAACATATGCTATGACATAAAGAGGATTGTTAAGGTGATGTCAAGTCTTGATCCATTAGGGTAGGAAAAAATAGATGAATTGGTAAAAGAGGTTCCATTCAACTTGGAGGAAATGGATAATTACTTAAGGGGCTAATGTGAGATTGGACCAAGTTTATATTATGATACAAATAGCTTGTGAAAAGGGATGATGAAATGATTAAGTATGGGAAATTGTAGAGATAAATATAACACCAAGGGAAGAACACTAGAACTAATTTTAGCACTATGGATTAATCCAAGAGTCAAAATTATACTAAGATGCATCCCTTACCTCTTAAATTAATTCCATAGGTAGGTTTATCCTCCAATACACTGCCATTGGTTAGCTTATCATGTGAACTTCCGCTATAAGTAGGATTACCATACACTTTCATAACATGCATGTGTGGTTTCAAAATGTTTATACGTTCTTGTGAATTTGAAAGAAAGGCATGTTTTGAATTTTCCAATAGGTGTTAGGGGTTAATTTGACTTGGTTTTTCCATTAGAGTGACAAACCTTGTGGTTTAGGTTCCATAAACAAAATATACTCATTTTTTTAGCTTCCTATTATCATCTTTATATTTAATTAGCTTTTTAAAGATCATCTAAATATTCATTGTTAATGAAAATGCACAAATTGATGTGTAATAGATCCAAGGTGAGGCTTAGAGAGCCTCATCTTTTGAAACCATTAACCAAAGAAATGCTAAGAAAAATATATGAAAGAGACGAAGAATAAGTCAACTTGTATTATTAGGAAGGACGAGATGCCTTTATATAGCATGACCTCATGTTTGAGTCTCAAAACCCTCCCATATCATCAATGCATGTGTCTAGGCTAACCATGTCAATTTTCACTCCATACAAGCACAAATTGAAAAAAAATCAATGTTGGCCCCATTCACATGTCACTATGCGAGGTCAACATGAGGAAACACTAATTTTTTGGGAATGAAATAACCAAAGATATGATCAAATAACATTTAATCATAAATAGTCATAGAGTAATCATATGGAAATTTCTAGGAGAGCTACAATAGTTGTAACATCATGAATTAACAACCTTAAAAGGTACATCATGAATTAATTATGTAACCATATTAGTCAAATATAATTCTATCAAGAAATCAATATCAAATAGATAATATAATCTCATAACTCATACATTTCAATGTCATTGATCTTCTTCTTCATCCAATCTAGATTCAACATTTTAAGGATTGGTCATATCATCATCATCATCATTGATATCAGTTTTGATAATGTCATCATCCACATGGATATCATCTTCATGAACATTAAATCCTACATCATCATGATCTAGTTCCTCTTCTTCGACATCTTCATCAAGCACATCATCAACTAACTGTTGATCTCAATCATCATCTACATCATCTTCTAGTTCTTCAGTATCTTCTTCTTCCACCACATTATACTTTACCAACCTTCCTCTTGGATCATGTCTAACAACAAATGACCAACCCGATTTACTTGGAACCTCCGAGTAAAATACCTACTCACATTTGACTAGAAGAACATAGGGCTCATTTCCAGCTCACTCGATTGACCTTGCATTAACCATGGTAAATCCATTATCATGTTCAATAATAGTTCTCTTGGGATCATTTTCATTCAATTGTACCATGTACCATTGGATGACGAACAAAGCTAATTCAAGGACTTAAAGTCACACTCAAGTATATCATCCAAAATCCCATAGTATCAATTTTTTGAGACTTCTAGATGTATGTTGCTTCTAGATGAAACATTAGTCACCTGAAAGACTGCAGTTATCCCATAATCACATGTTTTCTTTGTGTCATCCAACTTTTTGATTCAAAATTTATGACGATTGTACCACATAGCCTTGTGGTGTTTCACCTGCAATATGTCAAACATGTAAAAATTATTGCATCATCAATTGATAAACATATTTATTCTTGGTCGAATGTATGCAAAGAAAAAAAACTCAACATATATATCTAAATCAATATAATTGAAAATAATTAAATAATATGGGTGATTAATATATTTATACATACCTATTTATCTCTTAAACCATATGCTAAATCAATTTCTCTTGGTGTAACATTGCAATCTCCATTACGATGAGCTTCTTTAACCAATGAAGCAACACCTTCCCATGTTAATGCATGACCAGATTGTTGACATTGTTCAATCCATACCATCATCCAATCAAGATTGTTTGCGATGTACAAATTTAGTGCATCTCACTCTCGACCAACTGTATAAAAAAAAATTGAAATTCACAAATGACATAATTAGTTAATTACCATAGTATATGACCTTAATTTATAATTGACGTACCTGAAAACCTAACATCCCACTACCAATGATCTTATTATCTTTTGTAAGAAACCTCTGAACTATATGTATCCAAGACCCATTGTTTGTACATTTCAAATTGAAGAGATATAACATATCGGCCAAGCAGTATCTATGTCCCCCCAATCATGTTTTATATTTATATTGGAAAGATACAATATATTGGCACAACAACTAGCAAGATTCACTGATAAAAATATTATAGGAATGGCTTACGTGTGTTGGAATTATAATTTTCATTCAAAATTCTCTCAGTCCTTTCATATGAAACAAAAAAAATTCCTTAAAAACCATTTTTTTACCATCCACAAGGTCAAAATTACCTTTTACCACCTTACTGCAGCCTCCAATAAAGAAACTCATGGTAGCGTAGTGGGTAAAGGAAGTAATACATTATATACTACTACACTACGAAAGGTTGATGTCTTGCTTGTGGTAGAGCGGGGTCATGGTTAATACTAATAGAGGGAACTGCTATACCATGAGGGGTTGAAATGAAGCCTGTGGTAGAGTGGTAAGCTAAGAATAGAGGTAATAATACACTACCATATCATGAAGTGTTGGAATGGAGCCTGCAATAGAGTGGTGAAATAAGAATATAGATAAGGAGGAAATGCTATATTGTGGGGGGATGAAAAATGTCATGCAGTAGTGCGGTAATCTACCATTGGAGCATTAAATGGAGGCTAGTCACATCAATGAGCATTCAAGTATGAAATTCAGCTTGGTATGAAAGATTTGAATGATGAAGAAATTAAGATATGAAATTAATGCGGTATGATATCAAAATTTAACAAGGAAATTTGAGAATTTGTGTTCTCATGCTAGCAGAAGCTGACTACAGGTGAGCTCAAAGTATGAAAATGGAAGAATTCTATAGAGCCAAAAAAATTCTAGGTAAGTCTACTCATCATTCACTGAAATTTAAACAATGGCACCAAAGAAATCAGAGGAAGGAACTAAAAAGGAAGAAAAATCTAGTAGAATTCCATTGTAGTTGCCATTACTTTCCCTGTTACCTAGTTCAATAGATAAGGGTTCTAAGAAATTATTTAAGGATTTAGCTCAGTGGTGTAGGGACCCAATAATTCCACAATCTGGGTGGAATTTATATTGGATTTTTTATAGGAACAAAGATGAAAGGGTTCTAGTGTCAAACCCATGGACTTCTAACATAGGAAAATTTGTTGTTCCTAATGTTTTTTTTATGTCGAGCTAATCAGATCCTTGGCCAATAGATATCATGCCCCATAAAAAATGGCCAGAATTCCAGATGGTAAATGTCTAGTAGATATCTCGAGGGAAGCTATAATTAGGTGTTTTGACCTAAATAGGTAGGTTGTCACTGAAATTGACTTGGGAAAGCTGGAGCAAGAATATAGAAGGTTGAAAAGGACCTATAGAACTGATGAACTCCCCTTACACATGAAAAGGGATGACAAAAATAGAGTCCTTCCCATTCACTCTTCAAGACTTGAACCATTTCTATTGTCTGACTTTTAGACCTATTTCAAAAATACCTACTCTACATTATGTCAAATTCTTGGAGTTGATGTAGAGGAGAATATGTCAATAGGGTTGATGATAATGGCTATGATTATCCGGCATCCTGAATTGAATGTGGAGTTTGATTTTTCTTCATTAATTGAGGAACAAATTCATGAAGGTCTATTACAGGTTAGGGAAGCCAAGGCCCCCATAACTTTTAGAAAGTACTCCTTATTATGCCATTTGATTCTATCTCAAAATGAAACAAAATATACAAAGAGAATGAAATTGAGAACACATGAGAATGGATTTATGCTCCCAATACAAAATTGGTGTTATATTTGGGATAGTAAATGCAATGAAAGTGATTATGTTGTATTTAGGGTTGATTTTGTCATCAGACTAATTGCTCAACTTGGTTTTCCTACACCAAGATTACCACAATCCCTAATGGATGTCATGAGACCCCTGAAATACAAACCGGATCAAGGCTTTACACTTAATTATGTTGATTGGTTTTTGATGCCACAACACACCATCATTAGGGTATATGGTTGTGATCAGCCCCCTCATATTTTACAAAAAATTTTGCCTAGAAGAGTATTGTTTTTAGAATTTATGTGGAAAATGCTTTGGATGGAGTATGATTTGATGAAAAATTAGAAAAAAGGAAAATTTCTACCTGATTTGACAGTATTTAAAGAATTGTCAATTGGATCAGATATGTTGGAGGAATTGTAGAGATTTCTAAAAGCTAATTTTGCTCTCAAATGAGGGAAAAAGAGAATATGTGATTTAGAAGGCCACATCAACAATATTAGAAGAACCCTACTCACAAAGAGGGAAATAACACATGAATTTGATCTGGAAGAGGATGTAATAAGAAACCTAGTCTATTTTGTAGATGTGTTTGAAAGAAGGAAAATATGGTTAATGATGATGAGATGAGAGGATCAAGAGAGAGGAAAAGATAAGAAGTTCAAGGGGTTTATTGATGAGGAGCTAGATTTGTTGAAAAGAATGCAATTAGTCCTTGGTAAATTTGATGAATTATCTAAAAAGGCTAAAGATAAATCATCCCCATTTCCTACACCCCAACCACTAGTATCCAGAACCTCTTCTATTTCATACACCACCTTCATCACCAATTCATGCATCTCCTCCATCTCAAATAGATGAGCCTCTTGCCAAGAAACAAAAGATTGGGTCACTAGTGGACTATGAGCCAAGTGATGAAGAAAAAGAGATAGTCTTAACTTTGGTTGAGATGAAAGAGAAAATACTTGAGCCTCATGATCCCAAGATGAGAATATCAGAGGAGGCTATTGATGAAATGCATGATGATGAAAGAATTATTGCTTCACTGAGATTCATGGAGGATGATGACTTTATCCATACTAGGGAGTTCAAATATTTTTGGATAAAAATAAAGATGAAATTTTTTGATGATAGACTAAAAATTAACCTCATTGGAGCTAATGATTTGAAGCATGCAGAAGTGTAGTCACAAACAATGGAAGAGTTAAATATTGACAATGTCAATATTACTCCTAAAGAAGCAAGGGATTATTTTTAAAAGTAACATTCTCATTATACCAGGAATGGAGCTCTCCAAAGTGTTTATGTTGGATCAAATCAGAGCTCAAGATGATCCCAAATTGGTTGCATAATTTGATTTGGAAGAAGGAGTATCAGGGATATGATATAATCCAACCACCCATACCCTTTCCCTATGGATGAAATAGAAAAGTACAAGGAAGCCTAGGCTTCTAGATGTGATGCAAGAAATGAGAGGGTCTACTCTAGTTAGAACTATGAGGGAAAATACTCCCAGAGAAGCATCAACCATGATAATGAATTCAACAATGTTTACAAGAGATGTAGTGGAAAACATGGAAAAGAAGATGAAAAAGTATGTGAAAAAGACCCAAACTATCAAATGAGGAGATAAATAAGTTATTCATTGAAAATGTTAGATTGAAACAAAAATTGGAACAAGCTACAGATGTAAATAGGAATGAAATGGTTGTATATCATCCACCTACTTCAGTTGAAGATCCACAAATTCAGCAATTGAAAGAAGAGGTTGAGAAACTAAAGAATCATAATATGGATTATATCAAACAACGCATCTTGAGTACCTTGGAGGAAATTTTGAAACACAGAGTTGAATTTTTAAAAGAGAAAATAAGTGGAGTTCATGAGGGCTTCAGTCATTTGGTAAAAGCTCTTGAACAGATAAATACTAATTCCCCTATCTTAGAGGAATTGTAGAAAAGATGGCAGCCCACTCGCCATATATTAACCACTTTGTGTAAAGCCACACAAAGAGATCCTAATGCACCCCCAAGGTTAAAACCTACTCAATAAATGGTAAAAGAAATCATTGATGAGCATAAGTATTTTATTGATATGAAGAAGAAGGTAGAAAACAAAAGGAATTCATTTGATTCAATAAAACACAGTTTTAGCCCTCTGATCATTAAAGGTGATGGCCAACACAAGGATGTGGATGAATGGAGAAATGAATTTCATAAAATGGTTCCACAATGTTTGACACATATACAAGGTGATGGTAATATCAATCTAGAAAAATTTCATGCTCTGCTTGATGGAATTATTGCATTGGATAATGGTTATACAAAGTTTGTTGTAGATGGCAGAAACTTGTTCGATAGCAGATGGAAAAGCCACCTATCAAACTTCACTACTACATAGGAATACAAGTGGCTGAATGATTTAACCATAAGTAAGTAGCAGGAGAAATACCTCAATTCAGATGAAGATTAATCACTATCAATGATGATTATCATAAAGTAAAAGATTTGCATAGGTCTTTGGTGACTTGGGATTTTACTTAGAGATTAACAAAATTGTCATGTGTTAGTTGTTAATT
>VDFB02271358.1:119035023-119097665 GCA_007258455.2 Sequoia sempervirens
TTCAATTTTCTACAAATTCTATTCTTACATATTTTTGAAATAAAATAGATAACTTATTCAAATTTTTACATCAAGTTTCCTAACTCTAATTTTTCTGAATTTTTTGCCACTTAAGGGCCTATTTTTTCCATGATGATCCTGCACATACCCTTGTAGTAATCTTATCCATATAGTGACCTCCACACACACCCTTGTGCATTTATATTAACAAATCTTCTGCTTGATCACCATCTACACATCTGAGAAGCACACCTTCTAGGCTTCTCCACTAGAGTTCACCATTAATGGTAACATATCTGATTTCCTACAATTTTAAGGTTCTCCTCTCATTGTTTGGCATGCCATCAAGGCATTTCATGGTCTACAGATATTCAACTATCCTTCTATACCAGCCACATGTCTGCATATCACAGATGGGATCAATGTTTTCTTGTTCAACCTCATTAATTTAAAAGGATTCCAAATTAGTTTCAGCCATGAGTTTGGCTAAACCTTAGCCTTTGACCAACTTTGTAATTTGAAGATTTATGTTGAACTCTTGGATTTTTGTTAATCCATCTACATCTCTGACCTGTAATTTCTTATTGAGTGAAAATTTCTTTGAATGATGTGCTTTCAACATAAGCCATATAGTCACACTAGTCAAATATGTCCTAAAATTCTTAACCTTAACTAAGGCATAAGCTTGCTTCTCTATGGCATCATACTTGAGTTCATCTACCTACAAAGATTTACTGAAAAGGAAATTGGTTGCTCAAAACCTTCATCATTTTTATGTAACAACACTCCTGCTACAATATGAAAAGAAGCAAATGTAAACAATTGGAATGGCTTAGAGTAGTTGAGATTTTTCAAAATAGGTGTAGCTTTAATAGCATCCTTAATGGCTTGAAAAGCTTTGAGAGGCTCTTCTGACCATATCACCTTTTCTCCCTTTTTGAGCATCCTCGAGATAGGTGTAACTATCTCTACAAAGTTAGTCACAAACCTCCTTAGAAATTTTATCTAGCCAAAGAAAGATTGAATCCCTTTAACATTATTTGGTGGTGAAATTTTATCTAAGGCTACTCTTTTAGGGTCAATCCTAATACCATCTATAGAGACAATGTGCCCTAGCAATTTTTGTTCTTTGACTCCAAAGGTACACTTCTTAGGATTTAATGAAATGCCTTATTCTAATACTCTAATAAAAATATTCTCAAGATGTGAACAATGATCCTCCTCCTTTTCACTATGAGTAGTAAGGTCGTCTTGGTAAATAGCCAAAAAAAAGTCTAAGAAATAAAAAAAAAGCCACATCCATGGCTATTTGAAAGGTGGCACTAGTATTTATTAGGCCAAAAGGAATCCTCACATAAACAAAGCTCCCCCATGGAGTGGTACCTATCTTTTTGTACTATTTTGATTCCCTCACCATAACCTGGTTATAACCTAAGAATAAATCCATCATAGAAATTAGTTCACAACCTGTTACCTTTTGTAACATTACTTATGTTGGAAAATCAAGGATGAACAACTAAGAGGAGGGGTTGAATAAGTTGTCACAGAATATTTAAACATTTTCATAATTTACTTAACTTAATCTCAGATCTGATGAATGAATAGTAAACCATGAAGAAACAACACATTAGAATCATAGAGAACACCAATATTTTTTATGTGGAAACCTTATTAGGGGAAAAACCATGGTGGATTTTAGTCCACAATAATATAACTTGTTAAAAGTATAAGAAAAATAATGGGAATGCACATGCATTTAGGCACATTGTCTAGAGCTCACTACTCAAATACAAGAGGGCTCACTAACCAACAATACACAACAATACATATAAGATCCACATGGTATGAACTGACGAAATAGCATCTTGACAAGCCTGATTACAATTCTAGTTAAGCAAATAAAACCTTGTTCACACTTCGCTCAAACTTCTTCTCACTCTGCTATGCAATCGAATGATTTGGACACTATTCACACATCTGCACTTTCTCTATCATACATTCGCTCTAATGCACACACTAACTTCACTCAAACAAGCATTCTTATATATCTACAACATGGAATTACTCAACTGTATCCTTTACAAATGGGTTAGTGAAAATGTCTGCAATCTATTCTTTGGTAGGAACATACTCTAGTCTGACTTCTTTCTCACTCACTTTTTCTCTTAAGAAGTGAAACTTGATTGATATATGCTTGGTCTTAGAGTGTAGCACCAAATTCTTTGATATGTAAATTGCACTTGAGTTGTCACAATATATGGCAATAGGTTCATCATATACTACTCTAATATATTTTAGCATTTATTTCATCCACATCACTTGAGTATAGTTATTTGCAATAGCAATATACTCTGCCTCAGCAATAGATAGAGAAATGGAATTCTACTCTTTGCTCAACCAAGACACTAGCTTCTTCCCTAGGAAGAAGGTACCACCACTAGTACTCTTCTTGTCATCTACATCTCTTGCCCAATCTACATCAGTATATGCATTCAAAGTAAGATCATCATCCTAAGGATACCAAAGCCTAAAATCAATTGTTCCTTTCAGATACCTGAAGATTATTTTAACAATAGTCACATGAGGTTCTACTCTTTTGGATTAGTTTGAAATCTAGCAACCATACATACAACATTCATAATGTTTGTTCTGGTCTGAGTTAAATAGAGAAATCCACCAATCATTCACATGTATCTTGTTTTGTTTTCCTTAGGAGAATCATCATTCTATGTCAACTTACATCCGGTTACCATGGGAGTACCAATAGTTTTTGTGTCATCCATGCCAAACTTCTTGAACAGTTCTCACATATTTGGACTAAGATATGAAGATCCCCTTGTCTAATTGAGTAACTTGCAATCCCAGAAAGAACTTCATCTCTCCAATCGTACTCATCTCAAATTCACTCTTCATTTCATCATCAAACCTCATACATAGATTGTCATCTCCTCCAAAAATAAGGGTATGTGTAGTATCATAACATCATGGAAAAAACAAGCCCTTAAGTGGCAAAAAAATCAAAAAAATTAGAGTTAGGAAACTTGACATAAAAATTTGAATACGTTATCTATATTATTTCAAAAATATATAAGAATAGAATCTGTAGCAAATTGAATGTAGTTTCTAAACTACTAGGTTTTTTTTTTTAAATCTATTTGGTGAAAATTTGAAATTTCAATGCAGTAGTACTAAAATTTCAGGGAAAAAATAAGTAGGTGTTTGTTTGACCACCCTAACCATAATAAAATGATAATATTTTTTTATGATATATTAGATATAAGTAGAGGACTCATGTCCTGATGTGATGCATATTTTTTTATAATTTTTTTCCAAGTAAATAATTAATTATGAATTACCACCAAAAACTTGGTCAAAACTTCATGAAATTCATTTTTTTTAATCCTATAGTATACCAAGCATAGAATGTGATGCATGTTTTGGATTCAAAAAATGTGATATAGTTTGAAAGCTATATATTTTTTTCAATCATCTTATCAATTAGGACTTTAGTCATAATTCAAATAGAAAATAAATATTAATTATTTATTAAATTCAAAGTAAAGCATAATTTATATTGGTGGAAGGTTGAGAATCTCCTTTAAAAACCCTTTTTATTTCATCAATTTTGGGTAAAAAAAGGTCGTCAGCAACATACCCTACAAATACCCCTCATATTGCCACTTTTTGGCCCATCATGATCATGCCATATCCATAATGTCATCAACAAAGACCTCAATAATTAATTCTTTATCATGATCCAATTTGAAATATAAATTGTTGTCAGCAGTACTTTTATTGAATCCAAGCTTTAGTAAGTATTTGTCCAATCTAGCATACTAGGCTCTAGGGCTTGCTTGATTCCATAGAAAGCTTTCATCAATCAACAAACCATGTCTTCTTTTTCAATCAATTGAAATCCATCAGGTTGTTCAAAATATACTTCTTTTAACTCACTATTCAAAAATGTTGACTTCCAATCCATTTGATAGATTTTATAAATTTTATATAAAACATAAGCAAGAAATAACCTTACAACTTCAATTCTGGCAATAGGGGTAAAGGTTTCTTCAAAATCAATACCTTCCATTTGTGAATACCCTTTACATACTAGTCTTTCTTTATTCTGGACCACTTGACCTTGTTCATTCAACTTATTTTGAAAAACCCATTTAGTACCAATCACATTCTTATCTTTAGGTATAGGAACAAGTATCCATGTATCATTATTTTCAATCTACATTAGTTCTTCCTTCATAGCTTCCATCTAGTATTCATCATCGCAAGCTTCTTTGAAATCTTTAGGTTCAATCATGGAAATTAGGCAATACTATTTTGCAATCTTTCTTCTAGTGTGCACTCCTTTATTCTTGTCTCCTATAATTTGATTTTCAGAATGATTTAGCTTTTCATACCTCAGAGCTTTAGGATTCTCTCAAAATTTTGATTCTTTTGTTCTTTCTTCTACACTTTCACTTGTCTTTGCTTCCTAACTATCTTGATTTACCAAAACAAATTGAAGTTGTCTTACCAGAACATATGGCACAATTTGAAGTTGATTTTTTGTCTGAACATTCTTCCCTTTGTTTGTATTTTCTTCATATAAATCATATCCACAATATCTAGATAATCTAGTAGAATCCTCATCAACTCTAACATTTGCACTATCAACCATTTTTCTCATTCTTTTGTTATAGCACCGGCAGGCCTTGCTTCTAGTAGAGTAACCTAGAAAGATTCCTTCATCGCTTCTTGCATCAAACTTACCTATATCATCATCTCTCTTGATGTAACACTTGATTCCAAAGATCTTGAAGTATTTAATAGTAGGCTTATAACCAAATCATAATTCAAAAGGAGTCTTACTAGAATTACCATTTACATTTAACCAGTTCAAAGTGTACACAACAGTGCTTATAGCTTCGCTCCAGTAGATGTGAGGCACATTTCTTTCAATCATCATTGTTCTAGCAGCATCAAGAATTGTTTTGTTCTTCCTCTCTACAACTCCATTTTGTTGAGGGGTTCGGGGAGCAGATAACTGTCTTTTGATTCCATGCTCTTCATGAATAGAAAAAATTAAATTCCCTATAGGTGAATTCACCATCTCTGTCTAACCTTAGGCATTTGATTTTCAAACCTTTCTCATTTTCTACCATAGCTTTGAAAATTTTGAACTTTTTTAATGCTTCACATTTTTCTCTTAAGAAAGTAACCCATATCATTCTAGAATAATCATCAATAAGTAGCATAAAGTACCTTTCACCATGGATACTTCTGACTCTAGAAGGACTACATAGATCTTTATGCACTAGCTCTAGTAATCCATTTGAATGATGTTGTTTGCTCTAAAAAGAGACTCTAGTATGTTTTCCCATCTAACACTCCTTGCAAATTGTGTTAGCAGGCTTCACTAGGTTAGGTAAATCTCTTACTGCTTGAGTGGAACTTTCTTTGACTATGTTATCAAAATTCACATGAAACAACCTTCTATGCCATAACTAGCTTTCATCTACTTGAGCAATTAAACAACTTTCACTGGCAACATTCAGGTGAAAAACATTACCTTTTGTCTGTTTACCTGAAGCGATTATATTTTCAAAACTTTAATATATCCTGCATCTTCCATCTTTGAACTGAAGATCATAACCCTCGTCCACCATCTATCCAACACTCAACAGGTTGTCCTTCAAGCCTTCAACATAAATAACATCATTAGTGTTATGCTTACAACCAAGACAAATAGTTCATCTGCCACAAATCACACAAGCATTGTTATCTCCAAATCTTACAATCCCACCGTCATACTTCTCTAGACTTACAATATTTATTTTGTCAGCAGTCATATGATGTGAGCATCCACTGTCAATGACCCACTCATCCTTTTCTTCAATTCGGGTTGTAAGAGCTTTCTCAACTTTAGAAGATTCATTAGCCACAAGACTATTTTCCTTAATAGGAATGAAAACCCAATTAGCTTTATTTCAATTTTCTTTATCAGACTCTTCATCAGTCACACCCTCTTTCATAAAATAGCATTTCTTTTGGAATCTAGATTTATAAGGTTTAGATCTAGGAACTCTTTCAGGAAATCTTGATGCAAAATGACCTATTTTACTACAAGAAAAACATTTGATAGGCAACTTTCCTTTATACTTACCTTGTCCTCTACCTTCTTTCTTCACAATCAGTGCTTCCAACTCTTCTACCTCTCTTTCTTCATCTTCAAGTTGTTTCATTTCTTCCTCACACTTGAATGTCTTTCTATAACTCTCTCCAAGATCATATATTTTCTTGTTTGTTCTAGATATAGTAGCCTTGAATGCAATTTCAATCTTAGGAACATATTCACCAAATTCGGTCAACTCAAAGGCAACAAGTTTATCAATTAGTGTATCTCTTGTCACATTTGTCAATGATCTGATTTCCTCAATAGCATGAGCCTTCCCTTTGTAGGAGGGAGGCAATGATATGAGAACTTTAGACACAATTTATTCCTCTTCCAGGGTACCACTGACACATCTAATATCCATCTCTATTTCATTTACTCTTTGCATAAAAGAATAAACATTTTCATCTTCACCCATCTTTAGATTTTCATACTTTCCTTTCAAACTCTATAACTTAGCCATCTTCACATGTACATCTCCTTCATGCAAAGTTTCCAACTTCATCCACATCTCATGAGCTATTTTTAAACCTATCACATTTGTCATTTTTCAATATGTTAGAGCATTCAACAAAGCTTCCATAGCCCTGACATTATTCTTAGCCTCTTTAATCTCATCAGTAGTGGAAGGACCATTCTGAGGAATAACATATCTATTCTTTGTAATCTTCCAGAAGGGTTCACCAATACACCTCAAATGACACTCCATCCTAGTTTTCCCCAATGAGTAGTTTGTTCCATCGAATTTAGGACTTACTTCTTGTATGATGACATCTCGATTCACCTCAAGATTTTAAACTTCTTCAAAAGAACATGTTCTGATACCAATTGTTGGAAAAACAAGGACAAAAAACTAAGAGGGGGGGTGAATCAGTTGTCACAAAATATTTAAAAAATTTCAAACTTAACTCAATCTCAAATCTGATGAATGAATAGTAAACCATGAACAAACAACACATCAGAAGAACATAGAACACCAAGATTTTTTACATGGAAACACTATTGGGGGAAAAACCACAGTGGATGTTAGTCCACAATATTATACCCTATTAAAAGTATAAGAAAAATAATGGGAATGCACATGCATTCAGGCACAATGCCTAGAGCTCACTGCTCAAATACAAGAGGGCTCACTACCCAATAATACACAACAATACAAATTAGATCCATAGGGTATGAACTGAGGAAATAGCTTCTTCACAAGCCTGATTATAGTTCTAGTTAAGCACAAAAAACCTTCTTCACACTTCGCTCAAACTTCTTCTTATTCTGCTCTATAATCAAATTATTTGGACACTATTCGCACATCTGCACTTTCTTTGGCATACATTCACTCTAATGCACAGACTAACTTTGCTCAAACAATCACTCTTATATATCCATAACATGGAATTACATCAACAACCTTTCCAGCCAAAATATAAGACATATTTTCAATGTCAGCCAAAATTTACAAACAAATTTTCAATGTGGATCAAACACCATTGGCTAATATCATGATATGACCAAAACTAATATCCTCAAGCATGCCAAAAGTTCAAAATTAAATCTTCAAGGATCCACAACATGCCACAACCATCATGTTAGCCAAGAACATGAAAAACTGAACATACCGAGAAAAATATTCAACCATGAGCACACCAATCAACGTAGATGTGCAACAAAGATAGAGCACAATCTAGAAATATCCACGAGCACCAAGAAACAATAGAGAAATATCCATAACAACTAGAATTACCAGAATCACACCAAATTTAATCAAGAACATTAACAAAGACCACATAAACATTGTCAGACCATAAATCTTCATAACTCAAAGAAATCTTCATGCAGACCACTAAAACTTCTATTGGATGGAATAGATCCACTCATTAATAAACCCTTTAGTCCAAAGTAGTTGATCTTCAATGTAAAAAACAAGACACCTTCATGACCTTCATAGTTTCACTGGGAACCTGAAACTCTTTCTTTAATATTTTTCTCAATAACCTCAACATATATAGCCTTCAACACAATAATGCTAATAGTGTTGACATCAATGACAACCACATATTGGCACCACAGCCACAAAATCCGATAGCTTCCATGTTAGGTAAAGGGTAGTTATCTTTCAAGGATCATGCAACATTGAGGTTTCTAAAATCCAGACAGTCTTATGTCTCCATTTTTCTTCCTAATAGGAATAAAATTGGACACCCATGAGGAATGCCTTATAGGTTTGATAATTCCTACATTACTCATTTTAGCAAGCTCTTCTTGTATTTTAGGTCTCAAGGTTGGATTAATAGGCCTTTTCTTTTTCCTAAAAGGTTTTTTATTAGGCTTCAATGGGATCTCATGCTAGAACAAATCTTCCCTATTGGCCTTTAGATCATCATAGGACTATGCAAATACATGTCTATATTTCCTTAATAAGGAAATCAACATAGTCCTCACATGTGGCTTCTTTTTTTTACAAATGTATACTTTCTTAGGATCATTTTTTGTTCTCAGATTTATCTCCTCTAGGTCTTCTTTATGTGAGTTTCTTGCTTAGTATTTGATTTATCTGGGCCATCAAAAACCCTTTCAAGTGCAACTAACCCCTTAGGGATTTGATTGATTTTCAACTAAATTACAGTTGGAGTAATTAATATTTAATTACACTTTTGCATAAGTTTACTTAGGCATATTTAATTCCTAAGTTATAGATTTTATGCTTATCTTGTTGAGCTATCTTGTTTCTCAAGATAAGATTAGGTTTATGCATCTTTGCTTTTATAAAGAAAATTATCTCTTGTAATTATTGTACTTCGTATATATCAATTTGCACATCTTTTGCAAATCTTTGCTTTTTCTATTTTTCTCTTTTGTGGAAGTTGATTTTTTGGTTTTTATTTCAGATCTTGGTTTCTAACATGGTATTAGAGCCTCGATTTGTAGCCCCTTCTCAGTTATTTTGGAGGAATACATTGCAGAGCTCATTTAGAGTCCCTCGAGGATTTCATTCCTTGAGAACATTTATGCAGTGCCTTGGATCAGATCGGGGTTTTCCATTGGATTTAGAGCACTGGAAAAAGTTAGAAATGGCTTTTATTTCATTCATTTTGGTCACCGTTTTCCAGATCTATGAGGGTTTCAAGCTAGGTGATTTTTCTGATAAATCTAGGGGTCACCTAATTTCAGAGCACTTTGGGCCCAACCAAACCTCACCATTGGATTTGCAATGCCCAAAAACCCCTATTTTGATATAAAATTTGTCTGATTTGGACACAGTCGACTAGGGAGGAAAATTTTTTTTGAGGGTCGTACGGCCCCCAGGCACAGTTTTCGAGGTTCAAATTTTGAAAAAAAAATATATATATATATTTAAAAAATAAAAAAAGCAACGCAATTTTTTTCTCTCACAGTTCAAAATGCACCTCTGCCCGTCCACCCCTGAGCGGCACTTGAGCTTTGCCAACCCGTCTCCTAGCAGCCTCCCCCGCGCAGTCCGCTGCTCTCCAAATCTCAGCCCCCTGCACCTGTTAAAGCCTCCGCCGAGGACATATGGGCAACCAAGCGCCCAGCTTAGGCCCTCACCGAGCTTCCAATCCCCCGCCCCGGTCAGATGGGTGACCGGGGGCTCCGCCGCCTACCCCTGCACTTTATCCCCCTGGTCCGCCTAGCTAACCAAGGGCTTTTCTTTTTAGCCCCTGAGGGCTGCAAATGGCCAAATCGGACTTTTTTAGAGCACTTTCATAGAAATAGGCGTATCTTGGGCTTACGATGTCCTTTTTTCACAAACGAGAAATCATCATAAAGCTGTTTTGACACTCTACGCAATGGTATAGGTGTGATTTTCTGGTTTTTCATTTTTTGATGTCTTTTTTGGCCTCGAAAGTTAGATGTTGTTGTTTTCACTCTGGGAGATGTATCTTTTGACTCGCTTATCCATTTTTTGCGATTTTCATGGCGTTGAAAATCTGGTTTCGGCCTCTATGTAGATCTTTGGTTATTTATAGAATATTTTTACCTTATTTTATGCATGCATTCATTTTTATTTTGTGCACTAGGTTTGCATTTCCACTTATGTTTATGTAGTTTTGCATTCTCTCCTTCTGCAATCATTGGGTATTGTAATAATGAACTGATATAAAGTTCCATTAAGGGGGGGTTCTTGAATCCATTCTTCATATTGGTGACAACTCGCATGAGTTTTTCTGGTTTCCTGTTGTTTCCTTTAGCTTCTTTCTTGCTTAGCTAGACACATCATTGGTTTTCTTCGGTTCACACTTCACATTGGGAGTTTATGGTTCTTGATCCACATTGGTTTAGATGTTTCTCAATTTGAAGGCCATGTTTTTATGGTTAATGTTCTAGAATCTTGATGGTACTCATCTTATGGATAGTTTTAGTCTCAGTTTGGCATTGGCTTCGAGAGACACAACTTCTAGATTTTGTCATCATTATGGGCTTCATTCATCCTTTCATCTACTATTGCTTCCAGGGTTGATCCAGTATGTGAGTTTCTAGTGTTCCTTGGCATTGGGTCCTCTATCGCATTTGTGATTCTGTTATGGTATTTTGCAAATAGAAGTATCTTTCCTTTCTTTCCAGATTTGGGGTTCTAGTATTGCTTCATTAGAGTTCTTCCAATGATTCCTTGTAGTAGTTAATCTCAGTGAGGGGGGGTTTTTCCCACTAGGTTTTCTCTCTCTTTGCATTTGTACATGGGTACCAGATCAGGCCTTTGTTGTCAGGACCCATCTCACATCATTTGCATAATAATCTGCTTCTCGCTAAGTTGCACTTATGGGGGGGGTGTTGGTGTAATTAATATTTAATTAAAATTTTGCATAAGTTTACTTAGGCGTATTTAATTCCTAAGTTATAGGTTTTATCCTTATCTTGTTGAGCTATCTTGTTGCTCAAGATAAGATTAGGTTTATGCATCTTTTCTTTTATAAAGCAAATTATCTCTTGTAATTATTGTTCTTCAAATATATCAATTTGCACATCTTTTGAAAATCTCTTCTTTTTCTATTTTTCTCTTCTGTGGAAGGTGATTTCCTGGTTTGCATTTTAGATCTTGGTTTCTAATAATTAACTCGTTACCAAAAAATGTCTGCTTTCCATCAACTTCCACCACATATGAACTGAATTCAATCTCTTCACATTCATATTGGTCAATGCAGTGCAGGAACTTCTGGATGTCATTATCGTCCTCAAACACTTTCCAATTACAAATGTTGTTAGGTGCTACATGCCTTGTTTGTACCTCAATTCTTGAGATACCATCAAAAGTCACATCATCTAGTTTGACTATAATATTAGCCAGTAAATCTGCTTGGACATTCTATCATCTCTATCCAATCTATTCCAAAAGCATCAAATGCCTCAATAGTATCCTAGACCTCATTTCTATATTGTCTCAACCTTTTGTCCCTAGTGACAAATCTAGACCTGACTTGGGAAAATACTAACTAAAAATCCCCAAATACTCTTAGCAATTTTATCCCATGTTTGGAAGCTAGCTTTAGACCAAGTAGTAAAGCTTCATACCTGACAACATTATTCGTACATGCAAACTACAGAATAAAGGAGTACTTGAAATTCTTACCTTGCAGAGATATAAGGATGACCTTAACACATGAGCCTTCTTTCAAACAAGCACCATCAAAATAAAGAATCCATAGAGCATCTTCCTACAGTGTTTGCAAGACCTTTCTAACAATTGGTGCAGGCTTAGTTTCTTCTTCTTCTTGCTTCAACTCCTCCACACAAAAGGTGTCAATACTAGTGTCCAAAAATTTTATTATTGGGGGATATTCTATATGCTCTATCATATGCCAAAATATTGATTCTCTAGAACTTTTGGCATCCTTCTGATCAATTGAGAATGTAGCAAAGGATAGGTCACATTGCATACTTCCTCCCATAACAACACACCATTGTTTTGATACTAGCATTCCACAAGTTGGTGAAATATCCACCACTATTACACTCATGATTATCTCTTTTTCAGGAAATGCAACAAGCTTATATATGGGACCTTACAAATTACCCCAATTAAAGGGACCTCTCTAGAATCCATGGCATAGCACTTTCCATAGGTGCTATCAACCTTCAAGCCCATTTCTTCCATTATCTTGACTGGCATAACATTATTTGAAGCACTAGAATCTATCATATAGTTCCTAAGTAGTTTCCCATCAATGATAAAGCTTTGAAAGAAAGGATTGACCAAACTAGGATTTGTATCAATGGTGGTTCCTAAATAGATCTCAGGGTTTTCATTAATTATTGCACCTACCTCGGTATTCGTTTCTTGATTCTTACTTGTTTTGGGTGCATTAGCCTCTAATTTATGTTTTCTACCCCATGCAATGCAATTAATAATAGCCATTGTTTTCTTCTTATGGTCATTGATCCTCATCATCTCAAGAAATGGGATTGTAACCCAAATTTGAAACAAGACCTAAAACATAACAATGGGAGAATAACTTGGCACCTCTAGAAGTACTATTTCCTAGGGGACTACCTTATCAACTTGTTTATAAAAAATTTCAATACTAGGCTTCAACTCTTTGGCCTTTCGATCTTGATGTGTAACTACAGTAGTAACCTTTTGTTTTCTACCTTTGTTAGCCTAGATTCTCATTTCTTTAGCTTCTTTAGGATTGGTCTCTTCCTTCTTGCTCTCTATTTTGACTCCTTTACTGTCTGCATTGTTCTATTTAATGAATAAGCCTCCAAGATGGCCTTGATTGCCACTCACCAGCCTATTCCTCAAGTGGATATCACTTCTTTCTTGATCTCTAGCAGCCAATGCAATTGTATATTTCTCTATTTCCTCATTCAAAGGTCTTCTTAGGGAAACAGTAGATGCCTCAAGATTATAACTAGTGTATTCATCTTCTCTTTCCTCATCTGAGAATACTTGTTGATGGTGCAAAACTACTTCATGTCTTTGTACATTCAGATCATTTGTGTTAGCATCATCACTAGAATAATAATCACTACATTCTAGGTCAAACCTAGTCATGAATAAATTTGTAGTGTCATCTAGGTTATGTGGAGAATTAGGTTCCTTTTGATCATCTTGAGTTTCTTCCAAGGATCTCACAACTGCACATTGTTGTGATGAATGAGGCATCTCACACACTCCACACCATGGTAGGTCTTCAACAATATTTGTTGTATTCTTATGTAAAGGGTCAAGTGTAGCCTAAAAGTTCTTCTAATTATTTTGAACTGGCTTCCCATTATGCCAACTTGTATGGTAAGGATAATCTTGAAGTCTTGGGGGCCTCTCGTTCATCTTGAACTAAGGTTTGTCATTCTTTGCTTCTTTCAACAAAAAATTTAGGACTTGATCCAACTTTTCATCTGGGGCTATAGCTTTAACTGCTTTCTTAGTTTGAGAGTTCTTAGAAGGCCTAGGGTCATCCCTTCTACCAACTTTACTAGATTCCATTTGATTATTTTCAATGTTTACTACCATCTTGTAGGCTTCCCTCAGAGACTTTGGATTCTTGTCTCTAAGAAAATAATACATCTTAGAGTCATATGAATTACAATACACCACCAAAAATGGTCTTTCATTGGGCCTTAGGCATCCAGGGACTTTATACATTGCCTTCTAGAACCTTACATTGAACTTAGTAGCCATTTCATTGTGCCCTTTTGTGATATTATTGAAATCATTCACCCTAAATTTTGGATTGGCTTGATCTCTATATTTCTCTCTAAAGATTAGAAAGAATCAATCCTTAGAGTCAATGCTTGCATTTGGAAAGCTTCTATACCAATCCCTTGCATCTTCTATTAGGGATTGCATAAAATATTTCATAGCCACATCCTCATCCCACAATTCAAAGTCTTCTACAAAACTCTGAAAGGCCTTTAAGTGGTCTTCACCGCTAAGAGGATTTTTTCCAGTAAACTTGGGCACATGTTTCTAGGCATTATCTGGAACTAGATTGGGGTATCCTAGGATATTTTCAAAACATAACTGCCTATACCTATCAGTATGCAATAATCTTCTCCCAGCAGGCCCTTCTTCCTCATCTTGGTTATCATTATCTCTCCTTCTATCACCATTGTGTCCAGACCTTCTATGTTGGGAGTCATGTTGATCATTGAAATGAATTATTCTATCTTTATCTTCAGGTTGTGAGGAGGAACTAGAGGGTTTGTGAGTAGATGAAGTTTTGTCATCGTGTGAGGATTTGAAAAGGATGTGTGGCTTTGAAATCTCTGGGTCTTAGGTATAGGATCCTCCAATATAGATTCTAATAAGTTTAGCTTCCTTTTCATATCTTTGTTTACAACAAGTAATTCCATCTCCTGCATCTTCCTATCCAATTCCTCATTTTATTTCATCAATTTTTCTAAAAAGGGGATATAAGCATCTTGCAATGTATCTTTCTTGGAATTACCCCCCTCATCAATTTTTACCCCTTCATTTTCCTTTTTCTCTCCCATAGGTCATTTCCCTTTATCAAAATCACAAGATTCATGCTTTTTATTTTTGGGAGGGGGAGTAGATGGGATAGAATTCTTTTTAACTGTATTATTTTGTGGATCTATATTAGTATTGTTAGCTGTGGAATTTACATGGATTTTTCCTATAGTCTCACACACAACTGGGTCATTCTCTTGATTAGCTTTAGCTTCCAATAAGTCTAAAGCCTCCATCTCCTCAAAATTCCTCCTCAACATATTGCTCTGCATCATAACATCCCTAATTCTCTTCTCCTTCTCTGCATCCCTCTTCTTTCTATTTTCATGTCACTTAGAAGCTCTTTGATTGATCAAATGCATATCATTCAATATTTCTTCATCTAGTAAGGTAGAATCTCTATCAGAAACTACTATAGTCTCAAATAATTGACATTCTAATGTTTTCTTTATGTTGGTTTTGTTTATTATACAATATATGATGTTTGGTGGTATTTTGAACCTAATTCACTAACTCATTTGACTGCAAAATATGATGAAAGATGTATAATTAGATGTATTTTCAGGTACCTATGTATTTAATGTGAAATTTTCAATTTTATTAAAAATTGATGCCCCATGTTTGTCAAAACTGTGATGCTCCATGATTCTTGTTGCTATTTTCGCATACACTTAAAGTCAACCATCCCCTTCCATCAATTTGTGGGCTGACGGGTATATGGTTAGTGTTTGTCGGGGTTCTGATGAATGTTTTTTAATAAATAAAATTGAGTTTGACAATTTATCTATACGTGTGATAGTGTTTTACTATACTTGTGAATTTTCTATACTTGTGATAGTTTGTGGAGGTTATAGGCCAAATTTTTTTGGTGCAAAATATCAAAATTATTAGATTTTGTTACCTTTCTATCATTAAAAATTATTAGAGTGTGAGTTTGATATTTTTTGAAGATCTAAATATTCAAGCTTGGTAAAGAAAAATCATGTCAAATAATATTAGTGTAGAACAAAATGAAGAGACACTTGCTAGATTGTGGGCTATATTGAAAAGAAAGGGTGATGGGAAATGTTATTGTCCTTACAATAATTGCAAGGGCTTAAAGACGAAAAGAATTTTAGTCACAATAGCTGAGAAACATTGTAAGTAGCATGGTCACATTGAAGTGGGGCAATTATCATCCATTGGTAAGTTGTTCATTATGTCTCTTTATATTGATTGAATTTGTAAATGTTTATATCATTTTAACATTTTATATATATATATAAAATCACTTGATCATGAACATGGTTTATTTGTGTTGATCATTATTATAAAGGTGGGACACCCTAGGGCACATGATATGGATTATCACAACCCAGAGAATGTGGTTTTGAAAGCAGAGGAACATGGATTTGTGAATATTGAAGATGAAGTTAATAATCCTATAGAAGAAGATGATCATGTGCCAAAAAACACAGTTGAAGATGATGGTACAAATCCATTGATCCATGACACATTTAGTGGTGCAACTGATCATGATGATCGAGATGACTTTGATGATGTTCATGATTTACCTGTACTTGAGAAGGCATACCAGACCCTTTATGAAGGCTCCCAAACAACTCTTCTCTCTCCTATATTGTTGTTGGTGAACTTGAAGGTTATGAATGGTTTATCCCTAATAGCAATCTCACTGATGTTAAGGTATGTCATTTATGTCATCTTTTTTCATCTATTTTTGTTATTAGTTCATCACTAGTAAATAAAGGATGAAATATGTACCATTAATATTCTTTATATTAATAAATTATTTTTTTGTTGTAGATTGACAGGTGAATTTTTGTTACCACCATCAAATATTTTACCTCACTCATACTGAGATTTATCTACTATTATGAAAGATATTGGAATGGAGTATCAAGCAATAGATGCATGTCCCAATGATCATATTATATATCATAAACAACATGAATTTGTAATAGAATGCCCAGAATGTCATATCAGTAGATATCGAACAGATCAACTAACAAAAAAGGTGCCTCACAAGATTCTTCATTATATTCTAATTATTCCACATATGCAACAATTATTTAGTTGCGAAACCTTAGCGTAATTTATGGATTACCATGTACAGAATATAAATGGAGATGACATTCTTCAAATGCCTATAGATGGTTCTTCATTTAGGGAAATGGCAGAAAAATGGCCACACTTTAAAGAAGAACCTCGTAATCTCAGGCTTTCATTGGCAGCAGATGATGTCAATCCATTTGGAGAGTTGAGATCTATTTACTCGGTGTGGCCTATTTTTGTTATCAACAATAACATTCCTCCATAGATTCCAATAAAAAGGGAGCACATAATGTTGGTAATGATTGTTCCGGGTATTTGTTTACATCAATTTTGTTTAACATAGTAGCATCTCATTTGTCTTATTTGTTTCATAATGACTTATATTTTTTTCATTTAATAGTCATGTACATTAGTTTATATATATTGTAGAAAAATGGTTATAATAATTATGTAATGCTTATGTTCATTCAACTATGTAAGTACAAACTAAAAGATATGAATTTATATATCGAGCCTCTTATCGACGAGTTACTAAAGTTATGGAATGGCATCACTATGTATGACGTCTCTAGACCAATAGGACAAAGACAATTTCAATTCCATGCAATGCTTGTATGGACAATTCATGATGCCCAAGGGCTAACACATTTTTGTGTTATGTTATAACGTTTCACTACACTTTAACGATATTTAATTTTATGAAGTAGATATCATGCATATTTTTTAAATAATCTATTCATTATATATAATTATAAAAATTGACATATTTAATCCAATTATATATGATATTGAAAGTCTTCAAACAGAGGGAAAATTTGCATGTCCAATTTGTGGTCTAAATATGAAATCTAATTTGCATGTCCAATTTGTGGTCTAAAGATGAAATCTAAAGATGAAAGTAGGTGTTTGATGAGTATAGGCACTTCCTCCATAGAAATCATTAGTATGAAACTACTGAAAAACATCTTTTCAATGGGAAAGAAGAGACTACATCAAAACCACGAAGAATGACACCTTGCCTATAGAAGTTGGAATATAATAGAGTTAATCATTAAGGTTATACATAAGATCAAATTGTTTATCTATCATATATGATATGTTTGGAATTTATATTTTTATATTGTTTTTTGTTTAATCATGTTGTAATTGACAATGATTGTTGTTGTTAATTTGTTTAAATTATATGCTTCATGAAGGTCGTCAAGGCATTAATGGTTGGCTTCCACAAGGACTGAAAAGTTATTCTAGACAATTTAGTAGGTTTCCCTACTATGAGCAGCTACAAATTGTGCATTTGTTTGATACAATGCATATCAGAAGGAATATAATAGAAACGTTATGTAAAATATTGAATGGAGGGCATGACAAAGAAAAAATGTCAAAATTTGTAGTGACATTCAGGAAGCCAATCATGCAATAAAAAAATGTCATTCAATTAAATAGCAATGGAGACCAATTTAATATAAGTGCCCTTCCTTGGTTATTAACGGAGCAACAAAGCAATGCTATAAAAGAAGTCGTATGAAAAATTTGATTTTCCACAGGATTTTTTGTGAACATAAACAATATCATAACAAAAAAAGGTGAATTTGGGTTGGGGATGAAAATTCATGATTGGAATACCTTCATTAAGGTAATTATTCTGGTATATTTTATATATATTTGTATACTGCATGTACTTTTCAGTGTACTATGTTTACTAGTTTTGGAAAAATAATGAAAAGATCATTTTATAATTGTTGCAGTATGTTCTACCTCTATCTCTCCTAGAAAACCTCGATAATAATGTCAAGAAATTTATATATGATCTTGGAAAATACATGAGGTAAGTAGTGATATTTGTTCAATTCATTATATATATCTTATATTTTCCATTTGTTTTACTTGTTATGTAATATATTGTATATTTTTGTTAAATCTTGTTAATATATTTGTGCCTTGAATCACTTATAGATGGTTGTCATCTAAAGAAATCCATAAAGAAGATATACATTATTGGAAGAGAAAAATTCCTCATCTAATGTGTGAAATGAAAAAGTGTCTACCTTTGACATTTTTCAATGCACAAGAACACTACCTTATACACCAGGTTGAGGAGATTCAATTGTGTGGCCCTGTACACACAAGGTCAATGTGGATGGTTGAGAGGCATTTGAAATTTTTGAAGGCTTTGGTTAGACAAAGAGCACACCTAAGGGTTCTATGGTGGAGGGATATATGGTATACCAGACCATGGTGTACATTATTGAATATCTTCCTAAGTTCATGGCAAAGATCCATGTAGATCGCAGTTGGGATCCCAACTCCATTAAAAAATTTGAAGGGGAGTACCAGATGGGGAATGGTAGATTGAGGAAAGTGAGATGTAGTTATAAGATGGTCATGGAGATGAATTAGAATATATTTTACTTTTCCTTCAATTGATTGAAAAGAAACAATAGATAACTAGTCCAAATGAAAGAATTTTCCACACACAAATAGAAAAGTACTAGTATTGTATTACTCCAAAAAATAAGTCTTTCACTACTAGTGCCTTATTTTATCCACTATGTCATCGCAAAGTCTTACTTTGATTATTCCCTTGTTGGTGTAACTTGAGATATGTTCTTGTGACTAAATGTTATCGATGTAAGATGTGTCATCGAGTGGTCTATTTTTTATTCTTCTGATATCAATGTGTTCCTCCAATGAAATATATCGGTGTACCCCAATCTGAAATCATGAGTGAGTCTATCTTTTACTTTCTTGAATAACCCATCGGTAGAATAAAAAGAATGTGTCCCTGATACGAGCCTTTTATCTTCATCGGAGTAGTATATGAGATCCAAATTGTCACTTGTTAGGCTTCCAGTGGCCGGTGATGAGTATTTTATTAGGGAAACTTTCACGAGTTATGCCAATATTCATTTCTTGTGGTGCTACATTCTCTATTTTCTCCTTTTTAATCAAAATATACACCTCAATTTCTTTTGTCGATTGGTATGAATGCAATGTGCCTATGTTGATATTGTACAATGTACTTCCTTATTCACATTGTTAGCTCTCAAAAATGTAGGTAAAAATACCTCAAGAGGTTGCCAAACTCTTGGTACATTTTAGGGTAACATACAAGGATAAATAGTTTTAGACCTTATTCTCTTCAGGTGTTGCCAAAGCTAGGTGGGTCTACCTATGTGAATGAAGCAGACTTGAACTATGTGATTCCTCCTACAACACTCTATTCACAATGGAAATTTGAAAGTGAATAGATGTACTACTAATCTAGCATAAATTGTAAAAGTAGTATCAAAGAAATATGTTTAGTTAATAGATGTAAAAAGTTTAAAATGGAATAAAACTAAGTGATGAAATGTGAAGACCAATGCTTTGTTGGGTATATGGAGTCAAGTAGAAATCAAAGACAAGTGACTTATGACTGGCAATAATTCAAACTGTTTGGCATTTCTATGTTTGTAACTTGCATAAACAGGTAGGGATGCAATTATCAGATTCTTCTTTAATAATCTAAAATAATATTCCTAATTTGTTGTGAATAATCAAGAGGACTTTATTCTTTACTTGAAAGAACCAATTAATTATGCCAAACTGATACAACAAATGTGCACTGATAAATTGAAAATATGCTTGATATATCAATTTAAACAATAGAGTAATATTGAATATGGAGACAATTTGGCAATATCTTCAATTAACTTAACAAAAAATTGATACCAACATAGAGCCACTAAATCAGAGATTTTCCATTAACTTCATCAAAAAATTTACACATGCATCTTGGTCCTTTATGATGCAAACATTATATCAATCACTATTCTCCTACTTATTCTATCTACTCCTATCTTAATAAATTTTTCTTGGTCATGGTCTCTCTAATTTATAGGAGAGGCAACAAGCTTCAGACCAAAAGACATGACTTTTGATAACAAAGCTTAAGTAAAATGTAAAATATAACTGAAACAATTAACAACTAACACATGACAATTTTGTTAATCTCTAAGTAAAATCCCAAGTCACCAAAGACCTATGCAAATCTTTTACTTTATGATAATCATCATTGATAGTGATTAATCTTCATCTGAATTGAGGTATTTCTCCTGCTACTTACTTATGGTTAAATCATTCAGCCACTTGTATTCCTATGTAGTAGTGAAGTTTGATAGGTGGCTTTTCCATCTGCTATCGAACAAGTTTCTGCCATCTACAACAAACTTTGTATAACCATTATCCAATGCAATAATTCCATCAAGCAGAGCATGAAATTTTTCTAGATTGATATTACCATCACCTTGTATATGTGTCAAACATTGTGGAACCATTTTATGAAATTCATTTCTCCATTCATCCACATCCTTGTGTTGGCCATCACCTTTAATGATCAGAGGGCTAAAACTGTGTTTTATTGAATCAAATGAATTCCTTTTGTTTTCTACCTTCTTCTTCATATCAATAAAATACTTATGCTCATCAATGATTTCTTTTACCATTTATTGAGTAGGTTTTAACCTTGGGGGTGCATTAGGATCTCTTTGTGTGGCTTTACACAAAGTGGTTAATATATGGCGAGTGGGCTGCCATCTTTTCTACAATTCCTCTAAGATAGGGGAATTAGTATTTATCTGTTCAAGAGCTTTTACCAAATGACTGAAGCCCTCATGAACTCCACTTATTTTCTCTTTTAAAAATTCAACTCTGTGTTTCAAAATTTCCTCCAAGGTACTCAAGATGCGTTGTTTGATATAATCCATATTATGATTCTTTAGTTTCTCAACCTCTTCTTTCAATTGCTGAATTTGTGGATCTTCAACTGAAGTAGGTGGATGATATACAACCATTTCATTCCTATTTACATCTGTAGCTTGTTCCAATTTTTGTTTCAATCTAACATTTTCAATGAATAACTTATTTATCTCCTCATTTGATAGTTTGGGTCTTTTTCACATACTTTTTCATCTTCTTTTCCATGTTTTCCACTACATCTCTTGTAAACATTGTTGAATTCATTATCATGGTTGATGCTTCTCTGGGAGTATTTTCCCTCATAGTTCTAACTAGAGTAGACCCTCTCATTTCTTGCATCACATCTAGAAGCCTAGGCTTCCTTGTACTTTTCTATTTCATCCATAGGGAAAGGGTATGGGTGGTTGGATTATATCATATCCCTGATACTCCTTCTTCCAAATCAAATTATGCAACCAATTTGGGATCATCTTGAGCTCTGATTTGATCCAACATAAACACTTTGGAGAGCTCCATTCCTGGTATAATGAGAATGTTACTTTTAAAAATAATCCCTTGCTTCTTTAGGAGTAATATTGACATTGTCAATATTTAACTCTTCCATTGTTTGTGACTACACTTCTGCATGCTTCAAATCATTAGCTCCAATGAGGTTAATTTTTAGTCTATCATCAAAAAATTTCATCTTTATTTTTATCCAAAAATATTTGAACTCCCTAGTATGGATAAAGTCATCATCCTCCATGAATCTCAGTGAAGCAATAATTCTTTCATCATCATGCATTTCATCAATAGCCTCCTCTGATATTCTCATCTTGGGATCATGAGGCTCAAGTATTTTCTCTTTCATCTCAACCAAAGTTAAGACTATCTCTTTTTCTTCATCACTTGGCTCATAGTCCACTAGTGACCCAATCTTTTGTTTCTTGGCAAGAGGCTCATCTATTTGAGATGGAGGAGATGCATGAATTGGTGATGAAGGTGGTGTATGAAATAGAAGAGGTTCTGGATACTAGTGGTTGGGGTGTAGGAAATGGGGATGATTTATCTTTAGCCTTTTTAGATAATTCATCAAATTTACCAAGGACTAATTGCATTCTTTTCAACAAATCTAGCTCCTCATCAATAAACCCCTTGAACTTCTTATCTTTTCCTCTCTCTTGATCCTCTCATCTCATCATCATTAACCATATTTTCCTTCTTTCAAACACATCTACAAAATAGACTAGGTTTCTTATTACATCCTCTTCCAGATCAAATTCATGTGTTATTTCCCTCTTTGTGAGTAGGGTTCTTCTAATATTGTTGATGTGGCCTTCTAAATCACATATTCTCTTTTTCCCTCATTTGAGAGCAAAATTAGCTTTTAGAAATCTCTACAATTCCTCCAACATATCTGATCCAATTGACAATTCTTTAAATACTGTCAAATCAGGTAGAAATTTTCCTTTTTTCTAATTTTTCATCAAATCATACTCCATCCAAAGCATTTTCCACATAAATTCTAAAAACAATACTCTTCTAGGCAAAATTTTTTGTAAAATATGAGGGGGCTGATCACAACCATATACCCTAATGATGGTGTGTTGTGGCATCAAAAACCAATCAACATAATTAAGTGTAAAGCCTTGATCCGGTTTGTATTTCAGGGGTCTCATGACATCCATTAGGGATTGTGGTAATCTTGGTGTAGGAAAACCAAGTTGAGCAATTAGTCTGATGACAAAATCAACCCTAAATACAACATAATCACTTTCATTGCATTTACTATCCCAAATATAACACCAATTTTGTATTGGGAGCATAAATCCATTCTCATGTGTTCTCAATTTCATTCTCTTTGTATATTTTGTTTCATTTTGAGATAGAATCAAATGGCATAATAAGGAGTACTTTCTAAAAGTTATGGGGGCCTTGGCTTCCCTAACCTGTAATAGACCTTCATGAATTTGTTCCTCAATTAATGAAGAAAAATCAAACTCCACATTCAATTCAGGATGCCGGATAATCATAGCCATTATCATCAACCCTATTGACATATTCTCCTCTACATCAACTCCAAGAATTTGACATAATGTAGAGTAGGTATTTTTGAAATAGGTCTAAAAGTCAGACAATAGAAATGGTTCAAGTCTTGAAGAGTGAATGGGAAGGACTCTATTTTTGTCATCCCTTTTCATGTGTAAGGGGAGTTCATCAGTTCTATAGGTCCTTTTCAACCTTCTATATTCTTGCTCCAGCTTTCCCAAGTCAATTTCAGTGACAACCTACCTATTTAGGTCAAAACACCTAATTATAGCTTCCCTCGAGATATCTACTAGACATTTACCATCTGGAATTCTGGCCATTTTTTATGGGGCATGATATCTATTGGCCAAGGATCTGATTAGCTCGACATAAAAAAAACATTAGGAACAACAAATTTTCCTATGTTAGAAGTCCATGGGTTTGACACTAGAACCCTTTCATCTTTGTTCCTATAAAAAATCCAATATAAATTCCACCCAGATTGTGGAATTATTGGGTCCCTACACCACTGAGCTAAATCCTTAAATAATTTCTTAGAACCCTTATCTATTGAACTAGGTAACAGGGAAAGTAATGGCAACTACAATGGAATTCTACTAGATTTTTCTTCCTTTTTAGTTCCTTCCTCTGATTTCTTTGGTGCCATTGTTTAAATTTCAGTGAATGATGAGTAGACTTACCTAGAATTTTTTTGGCTCTATAGAATTCTTCCATTTTCATACTTTGAGCTCACCTGTAGTCAGCTTCTGCTAGCATGAGAACACAAATTCTCAAATTTCCTTGTTAAATTTTGATATCATACCGCATTAATTTCATATCTTAATTTCTTCATCATTCAAATCTTTCATACCAAGCTGAATTTCATACTTGAATGCTCATTGATGTGACTAGCCTCCATTTAATGCTCCAATGGTAGATTACCGCACTACTGCATGACATTTTTCATCCCCCCACAATATAGCATTTCCTCCTTATCTATATTCTTATTTCACCACTCTATTGCAGGCTCCATTCCAACACTTCATGATATGGTAGTGTATTATTACCTCTATTCTTAGCTTACCACTCTACCACAGGCTTCATTTCAACCCCTCATGGTATAGCAGTTCCCTCTATTAGTATTAACCATGACCCCGCTCTACCACAAGCAAGACATCAACCTTTCGTAGTGTAGTAGTATATAATGTATTACTTCCTTTACCCACTACGCTACCATGAGTTTCTTTATTGGAGGCTGCAGTAAGGTGGTAAAAGGTAATTTTGACCTTGTGGATGGTAAAAAAATGGTTTTTAAGGAATTTTTTTTGTTTCATATGAAAGGACTGAGAGAATTTTGAATGAAAATTATAATTCCAACACACGTAAGCCATTCCTATAATATTTTTATCAGTGAATCTTGCTAGTTGTTGTGCCAATATATTGTATCTTTCCAATATAAATATAAAACATGATTGGGGGGACATAGATACTGCTTGGCCGATATGTTATATCTCTTCAATTTGAAATGTACAAACAATGGGTCTTGGATACATATAGTTCAGAGGTTTCTTACAAAAGATAATAAGATCATTGGTAGTGGGATGTTAGGTTTTCAGGTACGTCAATTATAAATTAAGGTCATATACTATGGTAATTAACTAATTATGTCATTTGTGAATTTCAATTTTTTTTTATACAGTTGGTCGAGAGTGAGATGCACTAAATTTGTACATCGCAAACAATCTTGATTGGATGATGGTATGGATTGAACAATGTCAACAATCTGGTCATGCATTAACATGGGAAGGTGTTGCTTCATTGGTTAAAGAAGCTCATCGTAATGGAGATTGCAATGTTACACCAAGAGAAATTGATTTAGCATATGGTTTAAGAGATAAATAGGTATGTATAAATATATTAATCACCCATATTATTTAATTATTTTCAATTATATTGATTTAGATATATATGTTGAGTTTTTTTTCTTTGCATACATTCGACCAAGAATAAATATGTTTATCAATTGATGATGCAATAATTTTTACATGTTTGACATATTGCAGGTGAAACACCACAAGGCTATGTGGTACAATCGTCATAAATTTTGAATCAAAAAGTTGGATGACACAAAGAAAACATGTGATTATGGGATAACTGCAGTCTTTCAGGTGACTAATGTTTCATCTAGAAGCAACATACATCTAGAAGTCTCAAAAAATTGATACTATGGGATTTTGGATGATATACTTGAGTGTGACTTTAAGTCCTTGAATTAGCTTTGTTCGTCATCCAATGGTACATGGTACAATTGAATGAAAATGATCCCAAGAGAACTATTATTGAACATGATAATGGATTTACCATGGTTAATGCAAGGTCAATCGAGTGAGCTGGAAATGAGCCCTATGTTCTTCTAGTCAAATGTGAGTAGGTATTTTACTCGGAGGTTCCAAGTAAATCGGGTTGGTCATTTGTTGTTAGACATGATCCAAGAGGAAGGTTGGTAAAGTATAATGTGGTGGAAGAAGAAGATACTGAAGAACTAGAAGATGATGTAGATGATGATTGAGATCAACAGTTAGTTGATGATGTGCTTGATGAAGATGTCGAAGAAGAGGAACTAGATCATGATGATGTAGGATTTAATGTTCATGAAGATGATATCCATGTGGATGATGACATTATCAAAACTGATATCAATGATGATGATGATGATATGACCAATCCTTAAAATGTTGAATCTAGATTGGATGAAGAAGAAGATCAATGACATTGAAATGTATGAGTTATGAGATTATATTATCTATTTGATATTGATTTCTTGATAGAATTATATTTGACTAATATGGTTACATAATTAATTCATGATGTACCTTTTAAGGTTGTTAATTCATGATGTTACAACTATTGTAGCTCTCCTAGAAATTTCCATATGATTACTCTATGACTATTTATGATTAAATGTTATTTGATCATATCTTTGGTTATTTCATTCCCAAAAAATTAGTGTTTCCTCATGTTGACCTCGCATAGTGACATGTGAATGGGGCCAACATTGATTTTTTTTCAATTTGTGCTTGTATGGAGTGAAAATTGACATGGTTAGCCTAGACACATGCATTGATGATATGGGAGGGTTTTGAGACTCAAACATGAGGTCATGCTATATAAAGGCATCTCGTCCTTCCTAATAATACAAGTTGACTTATTCTTCGTCTCTTTCATATATTTTTCTTAGCATTTCTTTGGTTAATGGTTTCAAAAGATGAGGCTCTCTAAGCCTCACCTTGGATCTATTACACATCAATTTGTGCATTTTCATTAACAATGAATATTTAGATGATCTTTAAAAAGCTAATTAAATATAAAGATGATAATAGGAAGCTAAAAAAATGAGTATATTTTGTTTATGGAACCTAAACCACAAGGTTTGTCACTCTAATGGAAAAACCAAGTCAAATTAACCCCTAACACCTATTGGAAAATTCAAAACATGCCTTTCTTTCAAATTCACAAGAACGTATAAACATTTTGAAACCACACATGCATGTTATGAAAGTGTATGGTAATCCTACTTATAGCGGAAGTTCACATGATAAGCTAACCAATGGCAGTGTATTGGAGGATAAACCTACCTATGGAATTAATTTAAGAGGTAAGGGATGCATCTTAGTATAATTTTGACTCTTGGATTAATCCATAGTGCTAAAATTAGTTCTAGTGTTCTTCCCTTGGTGTTATATTTATCTCTACAATTTCCCATACTTAATCATTTCATCATCCCTTTTCACAAGCTATTTGTATCATAATATAAACTTGGTCCAATCTCACATTAGCCCCTTAAGTAATTATCCATTTCCTCCAAGTTGAATGGAACCTCTTTTACCAATTCATCTATTTTTTCCTACCCTAATGGATCAAGACTTGACATCACCTTAACAATCCTCTTTATGTCATAGCATATGTTTGAAGTGCCTTTGGCATGCTTTAGATGTGTCAATATTAACTAGATTGAATATATTAATTTTAAAGTCTCTTAACACATTCCATGACAAGAAAATGACTCATTTGGATTAAGGAGTACTTTCCTAAACCATTCCTTCATATTCAACAATCCCTTCTCACACCCACATCATAATTGATATCCATGTTAGTTGTAATGAGTGTTTTAAACCAACAATCAATGAATCATAGGATAGAAGAAAACTTGTTATGCACAAGGATAAGAATCAAAGAGATTGAAAGAATCGATTCACTAGATATGCTCCCCATTACTGTAATAGACCAATGTAAAAAAATAAATCATAACAAGAATAGGACCAAAAAAAGCTAGGAAAAGAAACCTTGTAGGCTACATTAATAAGACATTGATTGCAAGCATTTCTTCCATGATGTTTAAATTATCAGATAGCTCAATCTTTAGTCAAGTAGTATTTCAATCACTGATTCTTAGACATCCATCATGATTAAACATCACATATCATAAGCCTTTTTAACAATCACTAGGACTGTAGATAATATTCAATCATGTCATAGGAAATAAATCATCAAAAATTATAAAGAAAGAGAAAACCAACTATATAAGCTCAGCAAGCCACCATACAAAAATTATATTTTGTAGAGAATAAAATAAACTATATGTTGACATAGCATATATATTGAATATATATTTTGAATTTTGGCCCCGCGTGTGCAAGAGAACATGACATAGCATACATACATCGAGACCCTAACTGGAGAGTTGCACCGAGAACCATTGCATCTAGCCCCTAAGTGGAGAGTTGTGAGACTTCACTAGATGAGTGTTGCAAGGCCATTGAGTCATGGAGGAAGACTAGGAACCATTTGGTAGGAGGAAAGCCAGAGCAAGAGGTGAGGGCACTCAAAAAGGGAAAATCGACCAAGGGATAATGACTGTAAGTGATTTTTCCCCCACATTTAGAAATCTTGTTGCAAGTACAGTGATTTAGACTATGTTTTTTCCCATTGAGGTGTTGCATGCTATATTTTGGTCAATTCAAGCTAATGTCCCATTGACAAACCCAAGTACTACCTAGTACTAGTGTCTGGTTAGTTTGAACAACCAAGCTTTGAGATGTTCAATCAGTTGGGTGGCCATTTTTGGCTTGTGAACTATAGTTTTTGTATCTGTCTTAGCATATTTTTTCTACTATAAGATTGAAAGGAATTCTCGTCACATAATAACACACAAAGTTCACTAGGGTTCAAATTTCTAAACTTCAATGAAATAAATTTACATATTGAGGTCCACAAATGATCAAAGGGACTGAAAACAATACATGGTCCATGAGTGCAATGAAAAATTCCTAGTGCATGTCCATAAGAGAACTTATATAAGTACATGATGAAAAGTCAAAGGAAGGAAACAAACTCACACAATCTCATTTGACAAGTGACAATCTTGAACTCTCCTTTTGGCACACTTATTCAATATTCAACTATATTTCCCTCTCAACACAAACACTCAACTTTCAAATTAGAGTTCCAGACCATTAACCACCTTCAAGCACCTTAGTGAACTTCATCTTGAAAAAACCCAAAGTCCCTTTCATTTTACCATTAACTCTCTTTATGACTGTCCCAAACTTCACAATTTCAACTCAACATAAAGTAATATGACCCAAAACAATATTTAGGCTAATATAGACCACACAATTTCCATTCCATTTCACTTCAAACAAATGTAAACCATCTCCCATCCTTTATTCTTGACAATTTAACAAAATCATATACTGTACTTTCATTTTAGTCTCCAAAACGGGGCTATTATTAGACAAATCAGTCAAAGCAATGGAATTTTTAAATTCATGCTTACACCAAACCTTATATCAAATGAGATAAATTATACATTGGTAATCTCTTAACCAAAAAAACCAAGAACTCACACTTAATCATCAAAATCCCTTAAAGTTCTTACTGTCACTGGTTCCTTCATACCCTGTTTACAATGCTTGTAGGTTTGCCAACCTATTTGTCAAGGATTCATTCAAAATCTAAGCACTATTACACAAGTATATACACACTTTTCAATTCCCTCCTTGCAGATCTAAAACATATTCAAAATGGTTATCAAAACTTTTACAACACAAGCTTCAAATATTGTTGTCTTAGACAAATTTAGGCCTAATTAGGCCTGATTTGCATAAGGGTTTGTTGCTTTACTAACTCCTGACCAAAGTACACTTGTCTAGTGCTTGGGACTTGTTTAGTTTGAATATTATATGCTCTTCAAAGCATCAAAGTACATTTACAAATATTTTCACAAAACCCTAAGAGCTTAACCTTCATAATTACTCTATTCACAAACTATACACACAATTTTTCAGTCAAGAAACTTCATTCCCTCACATCTTATCTTTATGATTTTTCCCTAAATCCACTAAAAAATGAAAGAACATTCATAGTAGGATAATCTCACAAGAAACTAGAAGATTCCACTAATTAATAAAGGAGAAACATAATTATTTTTGTCTCTTCTTACCCTAACTGAGGGTTTTAGCAGTCTAAAGTAAATCCATAATAACTCACACAAATCTTAACTAAAATGCATGAACTTTGATGTAATAGGAAGGTGATTGATATTATTACCATATACAACCATTCTACCATGCCTTCAAGGTTGTACAATGCTTGGAAATGCAAGATTTCTGAAGAAAAATGATTAAAAATTAGAGATTTTCCTTGAACTTATTCTTTATTCAACCACCCTCGAAGTTCTAAGAGATACAAGAGCCTTTTTAAAGGAAAAACAACTGAATTTTAGCCTTCTAACTGCCTCTAACGACTCTAATGACTCTTCATGTCTTAATATTTCCTTTTTGATTAAGTTGACAACTTTTTACATTGTTTTCATTTTTGCACTTTTGGACTTAATAAACACCAAATGACCTCAACATGACCTCAAATATATGAAACATGACTCTAATAACATGCTTTACAAAGTAGGAACAATAACATTGAATCAAATTTTAAAACATTGCTTCATACATGACTAATTATGCCAAGGTTCTCCTGCACCAAGTACAAGAGATGAGAAAAAGACAAGGAGCCATTAAAAACTTCCCAATATTTCACTGACTCAACCAAACCTCCAAAAGAACAGTACAAATGCCAACACTAGGAAAATCCCAAAAGAGAACACTAATGAAAGTGGACTTTTTTTTCAAGTTCCAGAAGAGTATAAATGGTTCGAAGATGTTGTGCGTGTGTGGAAAATGGTGAAGGAATGTTGGATAGGGAGGGACCCAGTTAGTCTCTTTAACTAGATTCTTAAGAAGGAAAAAAACTTTGATACATTTTTGGGTTCTTCTAAGTAGGGCCCATCTTTTATTATTTTATTTGGGGGACCCAAAAAGCCATAGGGGTAGAAACCTGTGGAGCTTAATAATTAAAGGCAAGGGATTTTTCCATTTATAAATAGACTGAAAGGATTGTTGCATGAAGGGCTATTTCACATCAAAGGTGGTCCAAAAATTTTCATAGACTAACTAACCAAACACCAGTACTATCTCAGAGGGACTATTGTCTTTGAGGAAGGTGGTCCAAAAAAATTCATAGACAGGTACAAAAAGTAATAGCAACCTTCCACCAACTAACCCAATCAACCTCCAAGAAACAAGACAATGAATCCTCTAGATGTTCCCAAAACCCAAGGCTTCAAAACACAAGGTTGGTGACCCTACAAACCATTCCCATGCTTACCAAGTGATCTATAATCATCAGACCCTTACAAGGTTTATTGATACATTCACAACTATTGTTACCTCCACATGCATTTGACTAGTAGTGACAACCTTGGTTTTTAATCCTCCAACCCCATACCTTGGGATCACATCACCATGAAATAACTTCATCCAACATCCTTATGAGTGCAGGTACCACCAAATAAGAATTTGTCAGATCTGTCTTCATGGTAATTTAGGAAGAGAAGAGGAATGAGACATGTAGTAGGTCTAAAGAGGGAGATCAACTAGAGGTCAAAGGTCAGAAGAAATTTTGTAAGCATGGAATTTTTCTTGCGAAAGGGGTCAAGTTCTTATGATGATGAGAGCATTGGCGACAGTTGAGGTTCCCTTGGGGTACAAACATCTAAGGAAACAATGGGTACCAAGGAACTTCCTCCAATAAACACTGATTTTTGTGTCAACGAGAGGATATATCACATAGCACCATCGTCATTACATGGTTTGGGCCTATTTTGCATGGATGGCATAAAGGTCTATTACGACAAAGTTCTTGAATTGATGGAGTAAGTTGAACCCTATTATAGTTACAAATATTGGATGCAATTAGTTTGATATACATGAAGTATGCGTAGGTATGCACTGTCAGCAAATTATATACAACTAAAAGATAAGTATCAAAATAAAGGAGTGGCTATGTACCTTGATAGAAGGCCAAAGCATCAAGGAATATTGTAGGGTTTATAAATGAGTACACAACTTAGGTCAACAAATAAGCAACCCAATTGTATATTCGAGGCACATGAGAGAAACTATGTATTTGTATGTGCAATAAAATCAATAACTATAGGAGAAGAGTTGCTAATCAATTACAAATTGAATCGCTTAGTTACAAACATAGTTACTATGGGGGTGGTATGTACTATGTACCATTTTACCCAACCTCCAATTAATGACTCCAATGTACCATTTTATTCTTATGTTTTTTTTCATAAGTCTATTGGTTTCATTTCAGTAATATTTTTTTATATTTAATTTGTCCTGTGGGACATTGTCATTAGGGGGCAAAGGATTTGTGAGCATAGATTGTGATGCATCTTCAGGCGCTTCTACCCAACAGGTTTACCTCATTGTAATTCTACAAATTAGATACGAGCAAAAAAATTTATTATTATGTTTTTTTCATAAGTTTATTGGGTTAATTTCGATAATGTTTTTAATAGTCTTATCGTAGTTGGCCGATCGGGGAAAGGCACCAATAGTAGAGGAGAGCATCCATAGGGAGGTGCAGTCACTATTATGCAATGATGACATCACATATTCTGCAAACCCTCTGGATATGATAAGGAAGACCCCAAAAAAATACAATGAAGAAATCCTTCAGTTGTTATTCCTTGGAGTGCCTCAAGCGGATGAGATAAGAGAAAGGGTTAAAATATTATTTGAGAGCATGAAACTTGCAGTAAGTTGTCCTTGAGATCTTTAATTATAACATAATTTCATTCATGGTTTTATATTTTGTACTCTTTTATGTCATGAACTAAAATATGTTTTATTTTTATAGGATTATTTGCATCCTCCTGATGTTGCTAGCCATGATCAGGATACTGCAGGTGTTGCCCGAGGAGTAGGGGTTAGTACAAGTGTCGATCCTGATCTTCTTACGTATACATCACATCATCCAACCCCATCATTTGTGCTTATATTGTCAACTGAAATGTCAAAAACACATAGCATGTGACAATGGGTGAATTAATACCCTCGGCAAAGAACACATGCTAGGAACATGCATAAGGAGATGTGCCTAGGGATGTAGGAGCCACTAATACTAGTGATGTTTTAGCAACATTTTCCTTGATCTTTCTATATTACTGAGTAGCCGACATTGCTGGTCACATTTGTGGTGACTGAGGATTTCATTCCCATAACGATAGAGAAGGTCCCAGGTACTTTAAAATATTTTAATTATTATTATATATAATCCAATTGAAATTTACTTATTGATCACTCTTTTTTTACTAATGATCCCATGATCATTTTGCAAGAAATGATGTTTTTATAAACATCTAAATGCTATTACATTGGAGATCTTCGGGCCCACCATACGTACACAGTGCCATGCCCAAAATCAAGATTTAAAAGATGAGCTCATTAACCATTTAGTGGTGTTGTTCAATAATAATACATTCAGCAGTCGATGTGCTTAAGAAGCTGAGTACCTATCTACAAAGTATGTGAGGGAACAATATAGGTCACATTTAGAGAATAAAAAAAGTACAAGCATCCCCCCTGATTTCGGAGAGGGAGTGGAAGGACCTGGTGTCAGATGGAAAGAAGAAGGCTGAAAAGAAAAAAGGAAAGACACCACCGGGCTAAGGAAGGTATGTGATACTATCAATAATGTAATTATATATTGATTACTCTTTCTTTTTACATAATCAATGTATTTCAAACTTTTCATAGGCTTCCCAACACATTGAAGGCAACAAAGGCAAGACTAAGAAAAACATGGGCAACACAAACTTGCCTATGGTGGTTATATGAAATTAATACAAAATTTAGCAGTATCAATATATAAAATATTACATCCAAATTATAATAAATTGAAAATAATTTTGGTTTTATCACACCATAAAAGCAAAATTCATGATCTTATGCAAAAATGTAGGGCTCTGAATTCAATAGAGTTCCCATAGAAGAGGACCTAAATATTTCCTTCTAGCAAGGCTATGGAGCCATGGCTGAACATCTAAGAGTCTTGACTGGGAAAACACAATCTTCCATTACATCCGACACGCAGGTAAATAAACTCAATAAAGTTTATTTAAAATTGAATACTTGTGAAATCTATTCAATATTAATTTCCACCATAAAGTAATTACATGCCTATTTGTTTTAAACATTCAAGCAATGATAATACTGCACATGACATTGGAATGCAGCCTGGTGAGGGTGGGCAACTTTGTAGATGAAGGTCATGGTGGTGCATCCAGGTACTAGATGTGATGTGACACACAAAGCGAGATTATGGATTAATACAATTAAGCATCTTTAGTACAATTGGTGTATTAGTGTACTTAACCTTTTGTGAAACAGCTTTTAAGGCATGCAGAGTTTGATCCAACATGTTGAGGCATGGTCGAGGCTAGGAGAAGATCCGGGGAACATGATGTGTCCCCATCCCAGGATAAAGAAGGACCACTCTAATGTTCTTTTAAACATATTTAATTGCAATTGGTGTATTAATTAATGCAACCTTTTGTGTTTCAACTCCAAAGGATTTAGAGGGTGTTTAGAATGTTGAGCATGTGGCTATAAGACAAGATTAGGAATATGATGTGGCCCCATCAGGTAAAGAGCACCACTCTAATGTTTTTTTAATTAATGAAATAAATATAACAATAATAATAAAACATATCAATTTAACATTTCTTTGTTATTGCAGCAGACCCCCCTTGCATCGGCCTCCATGTTGTGAGTACACGACTAGGCATATATTAAGATCATGAGTAGAGGGAAGAACAACTGAAGGGGGTACATATGATTTAGAAAATGATACTCCACTTCTTTTTTTAGCTACAAAAAAGAAAAAAGAAAAAAAAAAGTGATTGTAATCATATTACTTGAAAATAGCCATATTTTTTGATAATATGTAAAAGTTGAAAGAATAGATATTATATATTATTAATGAATGAATGTGAATATGTTAATGAATGAATTTTTATATATGTTATTGAATGAATGTTACATGTTATTAATGGATGAATGAATGATTAATGTTATATGATTAGGTATGGGGAATTGAGAGTGATGTGAGGGGGGGGAGGGCCAAATAAGCTTCCATAGTCACGTGGTTGGCCCTGTTAAGTAGAGAATATTAAACTATTTTTGAAACAAAGATAAGCTCAAAGGTAATGCACTTTTCAAATTTTTTTTTTTGAACTATAGGGTTTCATCACAATTTCAATGAACATAGCCTGACGAACCACAAATTTTTTTGATGAGGCTGTTGTACACACGACATAGTTTTCGTTGTAATGGCAATGACAATTTGCTCCACCTTGTTGGAAAATGGACGAACGTTTGGTATTTTTTTAACGATTTCAAATGGGCATTCTACAACGTTTTGTGATTTTTTGCATCGATAGATGGACAAAGTTACATTGATTTTTTGACAGACACCATCAACATTTTTCATGGCTCTGAGTGATGATTATAGGTCATGGTTTTGACATATAAAATTTGGTCATTAAAGTGACGAAAATCTAGTGACAAAATTTAAATCAATGTTGTGTCGCTAAGTTGAGAATATTTTGTCGATATGTCACCAAAAATTTGTCAGAATTTGTAGTCAAATATAGTAGTGTTCTTTGGTTAACAAATTAGGAGGGATAGGGGTATATGTATTGTAATTTGGGGTGATATATCCTTCAACTCTAGCACGCCTAGTGCTAACATTATCCTTTTGTATTATATCCCTTTCTATTCTATCATTTTCTCTCCTCTTCATGGCTTGCATGGCTAGATCTGAGGAGTAATCATTTATAATAGACTTCATAAAAAATTCCCCCCTCTCATTAGAGTTATTTTCATTGAAGTCCAATGGATTCCTTTCACATTTTGAACTAGAATTAGAATGCATTTCATGTTCAGGGGTGGGATGAGGGGTAGAATTACCTTTTCCTACGTCTTTTTCTTTTATCCATTTCCTGCATACGTTCATATTCTTAGATAATTCACCTTCTGGATTCTATTCCATATGCTTCTTCATGTGGCCTCACGTTCCTCTCATTTGAAATTGAGTCTTCTTCACGTTCGTCACCTTCTTTGATTTCTTGGTAATTTTCTTCTTTACTTCTTTAATATCCTTAAACACTAACTCACACTAGTCCAGAGATGTCAAAGTCGCCACCCAAATTCCTTGGGACAAATTAGGAGCAATTTTGTTATGCTCTATGCAAATTTCAATAGATCTATAGAGCTTGATACAAAGTTTAACACATGACGTGCATTTGTATGAATTTTGATGCATTCTTTGGAGACTAATTGTTCAAAAACTTATTAGGAATGTAGGTGAAATATTTGACAAAGATATGAGCTAAATTTAGCACACTTTTATTTGACTGACTTTATATGTAAATATCACCATATAACATAGTGATCTATGATAAGGCTTTCTAGAGAACCAATAATTGTAAAGCTTGCATCCATAGTAGAGTCACCATTATGTTGGTTGTTTTCAATGAACCAATGGAATCTCACTAGATACCTATGAGTTTGCTAGACTCAATTCGAATACTATAAGATAATTAGCCAACGAATGAGAGATAGCACTTATTGCTTTATCTCCTACACTTCGGGCTCTAAAAAACTCGGGAGGGTGGTCCCACAATGTACATTATATAATTTTTTCACAAAATTCACGTATGCATTGTATATTCAAGCAAATATATTCTCACCAATGAATAATAAGATGAAATTACTCAAGTTAGCAATTTCTTGAATGAGTTATGCATCATAAGCCAAGAATATGAGATGACACAAATCACAACAAATTAAAGATAGATTAATGAATATTTAAAAGATTGTTCTCAAGTCAGGTAATTGTAATCAAAAGAAAGACGTAAAGGGTTAGGATTAGTGTCATTATCTACAGGCTAGGAGTGTAAGAAAATTGAAATATAAGGAAGATTTACTTATGAACACCCATTATCTTAGTGATATTACTTTGTAATTCACAATTTTGTAACCAAACTCTAAAGAATATTTATCAGATCCAATCATCATGTATACGAATTCATGAATAGATTTTAGCATTTTAACCCATTCTATGAACTCGAGCTAAAACCAACACGTATATCACAGTAAGAAAATGATGACAATTAATGAAATGATCTTTGATCAAAATTTTCATTAATAATTCGAATACAGATCTAAATGTATTGACTAAAGATTTGGAAAATATTTATTATCATTTAGGTATTTTCAAAAATCATGCATTTGACAAAATCTACCATCTAGACTCAAAGCATCAGACTAAGACTTAACATATTCACTCTGTGTTCTCAATTTTCACAATTCGATTCTAGAATTCAACCAAAGACTCACACAAATGGCCTTGAATTCCCCTTTATAGAACAAGGGATCAAAAATAAGCCTCAGGCTAGATGTACACTTGTCACATTCTAATTGGATTGCTACAAAACATATTCCCTATTTTAGTTATATTTGTATTCTCCAAATTGGAGGGAATACATATGAGACAAAGATCATTTACATTCATTATAAGAAGCAAAACTGCCTTCTTAAAAGGCACATGTCAAAAAGAATAATCTTCAAGGTTGTAGCACATCCAATTCATCGATCAAGAAGAAAAAATGATGTAAAGAAAAAGTGAGTTAGCATCCTTGTCAACATTCCATATCATCAACAACTAATATTAACAAGTGAAACATACATTTTATACATTGTAACTTTTGAGGCCAAGCCTATACTATACTTGACCAATTATATGTTTCACATTCATTTTTACCAACTCAATCAACCAACCAATACCCTTCCCCATTCTTCATATTCTTCATCAGATGGCTAGTTGAAATCGATGATTGCATCCAACTTCTTCTTGTATGGGGAATACTTAGTCATCACAGAATTGGATTCCCTATCAAAGTCCTCCAGAAAATTGATAATAAATGTCAAATTTCCCAAAGTATCATTAAAGGTACTGATGTAAACCTTTTTTGCAAATTTCATTCACTTGGGAAGCAATAACATCATCCATCTCCTTTTTCCACATTTTCAATGGCTTCAATTCAATATTAGTGAGCTAAATATTTGGCGACAATGGAAAATCTGCAAGATCATAATGAGCCTTTAATTCTTTTATCTTATAATATAGTGGGGCTAAGTATCCCTGAAAAAAATTTCTCACTTAGTTTGCACACAAATGTATATGTTGGAAGCACATTAGGGTATCTATCCTCATTCTATTTGGCTCCCACTACCATCAACTTCAATCTCTTAGCCCTTGGAATCCACTTGTTCAAGATTGGCATAGCCAATTCCTTATCTCTTTGAGATAATCCTATTGCTTGCATCATCATTGCATAAATGCACACTATTCAGTTTGTACTGGATTTCATATTTAGATGCTCCAAGATAGTATGAAAAATATTTGAGATGTTCTCATACATTGTGTCTTGTGTCTATTCCAACAACTTCTTATATATCTCAACTTGTGAAAGAAGTTATTCCCTTGTAGGTGTGTAAGATAAACTGGGACCTAATTTTCTTGATTCCTCCACTAAAAGTGCCTCTCGTCCCAAATTATATGGCACCATTACCAAGGCCTGATCTTGAGGGGGAGATTGAGAAGGTGCCATTGGGGAAAGTGGAGATGAGTGACTTGAGCAGGCCTAGCCTTGATTTCTCTGTATTTTCTCCTTTTTCTTATAAAATGTCAGCTTCGTCTCTAGCACAACTACGTTTTGTTGACTTCTATCATATACATTGAGTAGCTCATGGTACTTGTTCTTGAAGTCATCCCTTTCAAGGGTAAGGTTTTCCATATTTTCTATAGTGAATCTAGCAACATTAACTGCCATGTCAATGACTTCCAAGGTATGGGTATTAGCAACTCTTCTCACAAGTAACTTCCCACTGACATCTGATGAATTGGCAAGTACTAGTTTCCTAGATCCCATGGATAGTGAGAAGATTGCTATTGCATCCTATTCTTCACTAAATGAAGATCTGTGAAGTGCCATATCTAACTCCTCTTATGCTTGTAATCAAGGCATTTCAGCCCTTCTTATAACATTTAGGACTATAGCATCAACAATTTCCCATTCAGGAAACAACAAAACACCACACTTCTTTACAAGCTCTCTGCCATCTTGAGCATTAATATTTTGAAATTCATTCTTCATAATGCTCCTCACATTGGCTTTAATGACACTTTCTAGTAACTTTGGATGCAAACTCCTTTTTGTGGCCACCTTTTCTACATAATCTATAGCTTTGGATTTCCACCAAAAATCTCTAAATGTAGATGTTTCAACAAAGGAGTCATTTTTCATAAACTCCTTACAAGCTTCAATCCTCAGGTCATCTACACCATTTAGACCACTGATGTCTAGTTTTCTCAATCTAAGACTGCTTTGTCCTGAACTTGAGGCAATTTCCCCTACAGGAGGGGAATTCCTTGTTGCATATTCTTAGGAGTATAAAGATATCATCTTCATATGTATCAAAATATTCAACCACTCCACTTGCCTCAGTTCTCTCCTTCTTGTGAGGTGGCTACTCCAATGGAGAAGGATGTTTTGGTGGTGATTCAAGATCAATCATAGGTGGGGGAGTCTACCCTAGAGATGATGGCATTGCACTCTCAGGAGAACTTGCCTTTGATCCCTTAGAAGTGATAAGGGTTGGCAAGGTTTGTTCTTCATCCATTAATTTCTTCCTGCTTGAGTAGATTCTCAGTTGCCTTGGTGGTCAGTAAGTAGGCCTTTCCTCCAAAGTTATTGTGTTCTCTTCTTCAACCACTCTTGCTTTGCCTTTGTACATAACCTCCCACTAATCCCTCAATATACCAACTACATTCTCAAAATTGTTCATATCATACATAGCCGACCAAATTCATCAGGTATATTTGGAAAAAGGATTATAATTGGAATCCTTCTTCCATTTTTCCTCTAATATCTTCCTATAAGCAAGGAATTTAGCTTTCTATCATCTTGCTCTTGAAAGCTAAAAATGTTTTTGATGAAATATTCATGATAATCAAAATTATACACAAATTTACCCATCCTTTTATTTTCTTTTAATTTGGAAATAAAACCCTCAAGATCATGATTCCTTGGGCGCATAGTCTCTAACTTGTAATGTGCCAATAGATGTACTAATTTCTTGCATGCCCCTTTCACCAGAACATAATTGACAAATGTTGTTCACTTTGGAAAGAATGAACCTTTCCTTGCTATATCAAGAAAGTGTACTATTTGTGAAGCTCCCAACTATCTCATGATCTCAAGAATCCCTATCCTCAGTGGCACATCTCTTGGAAAAACCTATGGATCAAGACCATGCCATATACTCTAAAATTGTTTTATTAGGGTATAAAATCAAGTCTCCCCAATTGTGGCTCAAATTCAAGTCTGGCCTTAACTCCATAGGTTTCAAGAATTCATGAATCTCTTTAGGAGTTCTTGGGGGTTCATATATCAAGGATCTCCTTATTTGTGATACAAAATCATTTTGTAACATCACATAATTATACTTTAGAGCATCCTTGTCTAGAATATGGTTCCAACACTGAACAAGAAAATCAATACCTTCAACCCTCCTTTTTAACGTTATATCTTTCTTAAAGACCTTCTACCCAAGGTTATGCAAAAAAATATGTATTAATAGTGAAGACCACCAGAATTTCACCCATTGGTTCCCTTCTTTCAGCTCAACCAACCCCTTGTGGATATGTTCTACTAGATAAGTACCATAATCATAAACTATGGTATAAGCTGGGTGTTGCAAATGTGTTGCTAAATAGCTATATTATTTCTAGAGTGTGTCTAGTGCAGAAAAACCAATGATTTGACACAAGGAATATACAATTTTCTTGAAATAGCTTACAAAGTAGTTGATTGGGAAAGGCTCAAGTTCCTTCTCACCTATTTTGATTTGCTTTTTGTGCTTCCCGGTACTAGTTACAACAGTATGCAAGAGGAACATATTTTTCATGATGAATACTTTGGTATTGATGTGCTCTTTCTTGATATCATCCATATTTAGAGGGACCAGATCCCAACTCCACTCATGCAAGTTAAAAACATGTTTAATTTCCTTCTAGGTTATCTTTACCATATCCCTCCCATCAATTGTCTTGACAACCCTAGAAACTAGATCATACCTTGAAGCGATATATTTCAGAAGATCCACATCGATGTACACATTGGGAACAACTAATTATACCATATCTAAGCTCCAAGGATTGTAGAGAGGGGCTCCAAGGTTTTGGTTCCTGAGCCAATGCTGAAAGAGTTGTCATCTAGTATAGGGAAACTTGGCATTCTTTATGAAGCACTATTTATCCATCACTCCTTTAACAATAGGACCATAAAAAAAAAAACCTTTCCTTTGGGTTTCCTTTGGGTTTCTTATTTGTAAAGGAGGGTAATAGGTCAATCACATCCTGGGAGAATTTTCTAGACTCGGTTGAAGAGGTAGCCATTTGTACTTTGGGAGCCATGAATTTTAAGCAGATCAGGTTTTTAACAAGAATATTTCAACCACCAACCTCCTAATTCAAACATAAGACTCGATGTGAATGCTTATTCTAAATATTTTCATGGGACTATGAATTTTAAAGACAAAATTAATCCTAGTTCTGAGCAATTAAAGCAAAGAAAATTGAAAACCAACCCTAATTCAAAAAGACTGCAAGAAAGCATAAAATTGTGTTTATCATACTTACAGTTTATCGCAATAACCCTAATAGTGGTCAAGACGAACTCTAAAAGCTACTTCTTTCAATTTTTTGTAGTTCTTCCAACATGTCTTCAAATCCCTATTGTACAAAAATTGACCATACTCATATCTTTTGAGGGAAATTGAGTAGATTTATGAGTCACCTCTGCCATTACTACTCGCTCGCATGAAGCAAAACAATTACAACGAGTGTACTTTGCATTTTTGAATGTGTGTTGTTGATTTTCAACTGAGATGGCTATGTTGGATGACTTAGATTGAGTCAACCACATTTGAATTTCAGTGTTGCTCTAGCTTGAATAAATTGGCCAATGGAAATACGCCAACCAGACCTTCTTTGTTATACCAGTGGGCTCCACAAGCTAGTAGCTATAGGATGCACATGGTAGCTTCTCATAGACCTCACAACTTTTAAAAAGCGTACATCTTCCCTTAGCGAGACAACAGGGAATAGTTGTGATCAATTCTTCCCTCTTAATAATCATCGTTGATCTCTAAACTTCGAGTGTTGGAATGGAAAGTGATGGCGAGATTGGGACCCATGGTTAGACACATTTTATCACCTCATAGACCACACCAAAATTAAAGTACCATCATTTGGGAGCTACGAGCCAGTGGGGAGTGGCTTAGATTAAATCCCACGATCTAGTGATTATCAATCCTGCATATACAAAAAAGTTAGTTGTAAAATAGGGCCATGATTAGGTCAACAAAATTTTATCCTTGAAGACTGATGACCTAGACTTAAGTCATTTATGAGAAAATATTAAAGCTTAACCTTGGGAAAAATAAACACTTCATATTCGAAAGGGACCGAGTAACCTAAATGAAGGGGTCGGTAAGGAACACATAGCGATGGCTCGAAAGGCAACTTAAACCACTATAAATTAGGTAGAGTGAGTCAACACAAAATTAGAATTCCCAAGATTTGTAAGTAAAGCATTTGAGAACAATTCTATACATAAGAAAAACCTTAAACCCTACCTATGGGCAACTTATGACATGCTATTACCGAGGTCAAAAGGAGCTAAAAATGCAAAAAAAATAGGGACTCCATCATTATGCTTGTTCATGTGCCATATGTGCTTGAATGTTTAGATCACCTTCCCCACTTGAAGCTAAAGGGGGACACTTATCAAAATTGAGCCCTAGGAATTTTTATTTTTTATATATTTATTTATGCATTTTGCATTCTTAAAAATAAAGTGCAATTTTTTTTTGAAAACTCAAAAATTAAGAAAATAATTAATAAATAAAAAATCCAAAAACATCAAAACACTAAAAAAAAAACAAATCTAGGTGTCCTCCAATTCAACTTTCTACATTATCTACAAATAATCCCATCTAATCCTAATCATCCAATCATAATCCACCATTATCATTCTAATCATCCCTCATAATCATTATAATCATCCTTTCTAATCCTAATCATCCCTCACCTCATCATAATCATTCATAATCATCATAATTATCCCTTATAATTCTAACCATCCATTTCCAACCTTACTCATTGTTTTCCAACGTAATCATTCTTAATCATCCTAATCATCCATTTTTATTGTAATCACCTATCATCCGATCCTAATAATCATAATCACCCCTCATAATTATTCTAATTGTCCCTTATAATCCTAACAATCCAATTTTCATTCTAATTGTCAATTCTAATCTAAATCATTCCTTTCCATCCTAATCATTCATAATCTTCATAATCATCCTCCTTAATAATTCTAATCATCTATCTCATCTTAATAATCTCTTTGTATCTCAATCAGCTCATCCTAATCATTCCTAATTATCCTAATTATCACCCTAATCTTTCTAATCATACCTATTCATCTACTCCACTTCATCCTAATTATCTGATCCATCCATAATCCATTAGTGAGGACCCTAAGATTAATTAATTATTCTAATCTAATTGATATCCTAATCATCCTCTAATAATCCACATTCTTAATCCAATTTCATCATCAATCTCGGCCCTAATATCTTCTATCCATCATCATCCTTAATCCATATCCTAAATTATCATCCTTAGTCCACATCATTATTCATCATCTTAATCAAATCCCCTTGTCAACACAATCCCATTCCAACCAAATATTAATCTAATACATCTACGCTCATCCAAAAGTTAATCATTCATTATCCATCTATCCACATCAACCATACATCCAATCCCTAATCCTTAATCAAAACTAATCCTTTCAAATATAAAATTTTGGTTACGAACTTAATATCCTTTATACCCCATATCCTTCATCATCATCCAAATCATTTATCCAAGTATCCCATTTTTAATCCACTATCATCAATTTTGAATCTAATATCCCAATAAAAATTCAAAACCTTATGTTAATTTCATCTTTAATCCAACCCTTCTTAAGAACATAAGTATATCTTAAGTATAGTTATCAAATCCAATCAATTCCTACTTAAGAATGTTTTCTATCTTATGTAGAAATCAAATCCAATTAAATATTACTTAAGAATGATAGCCCATCTTAAGTATAGAGAATCATCTTTAATAAAATTTTAAATTTCTAAATTTGTTCTGAAATATAATCCCATCCTCCATCTTCATCCTTAGGTCCTATTCTTCTAATCCCCAATCCATATTTCATCCATCATCCTAATTTCAATCCTCACAAAAAATTAATCCCAAACCTTTATCTTCCAATCAGTCCTCTATCATTTCCAACCATATAATCTATCCTCCATCACACTTAATCTATGCTAATATAACCTCATACCCAATCCAGCATCATGAACCCATATCATAACCCAATAAAGCTAAACATCAAACCAAAGATCAACACATATCACATTGATTATGATGATTATGATAGCCTTGTTGACCAACCTAAGTATGATCCCTATGATGATAATGAGATTCTTGTGGACCAAGATGAGCTCTCCCCATCCACCACATCCTCATATATCCAAAAAATTTCCCATCCATTTCCAATGATCAAGCCTTCACCAATTTTTCACTCACCTTCCATCATCCCTATCTCTACCAAAATTATAATCCATCTCTTGTTACCCATGATCCATCTTCATTTGACAAGGGAAACCAAACCTCCATCAAAATTTCACCTCAATTCCTACCCATATCCTTACCATGCACATCATCCCAATCCTCCATTACTGATATCATCCTTACCACTTTAACAATGACATAGATTAAATTCTTAGGTACATCTTTAGTATTAGTGAAAAACTTCGATCAACCTAACATCCACAAAATCCTACTACATCTCATATTGTTCATCTTACCCATTCCTTTGACAAGGGAAACCAAATCACCATCCAATGATCATCTCAAATCCCAAAAAACATCCCTACAATCCACATCACCTAAATCCTATAACATCACTCCATCCAATGACTTCTATGATTCCATCCAAGGACTATTATTAAAGAATCCCAATCACCCAAGCACTAATAAATTTGTCCAATCTTCCCATTTCATGCATGCACCTTACTCTCCCATCCCTCCATCCACCCAAGTTGAAGAATATATCAAACCTTCCTAAACTTGGTCCAAACCATTCCAATATCCACCCTAGCCTAAACCAAGATCATGTCCATGACCACAATGTTAGGAAATAATGAATTCAACCCACATTCTTAATCCATTTGCTACATAACCCCATGAGAGAAAATAATGCATGAAATTAACTATAATTCATATATTAAGTAGACAAGCCATAAGATAACACAAGATATGTTATTGGAAAACTATTAAGAGGGAAAAAACCAACCTCCAAAAGCATCCATACTCCATCTAGTATTCAGTAATAAAGCAATAAAAGAGTTACAATGAATACCTTTGAAGTATGAAGCCTCTGTAATGCATCCTCTATGTTTCCAATCATGTATCGACACATCCCATGCCATGGTTCACATATGTACTTTCAAAAAGACTTAACAATGACAACCCACTCACCTAGCCAACCTTAACCACTAATACAAAAAATACACTCAAGCTCACAAAAATACAACGAAGTGGTAATATAAAACCATGTACCACAAAACCATGTGAATAAAAAACCAATAACCCCTTATTTAATATTCGGTACTAAGTTTTCACTTTATTAGAAATTTCTCCAATATTAAATTATCATCCCATGTCTCTCACAAATTAAATAATAATACAATGTTACAATACAACATAAAGTGATCGCCAAATAATTACCTAGTGTGATTTTCGACACCTCCTAGGTGCATCAAAACTAAATAATTATTTAATTACAACATTATAATAAAAAATTTATACAATGGTGTACAACACTATATCCCAACACACAAAACCTAAGATAAAACATGACCATCCACTCCATCCAAAAAATATAATGTCCATGTGATAGTGTTGTTTTTTATTACAAAATATTTGATATTCCAATATTTGATCATGACTTGATTTTTTTTTAGCAAATGCAAGGTCAAACTATCCCTCCATCTCATGACCCCCTCCCTTCCACTCCATATTATGATTATCCCCTTCCACCTCATGATCCCCTACCATCCACTGCATCAAATTATCCTCTCCCCTCTGATTATCAAGAAACCCCTTCCATTCCATCTCCTAATCAAGAATAAAGTATTCCTTCTAGATCACCCAATGATCCCCTTCCTTCATGTGAAGATAAAATTATCTCTCCATCCACCCCATCCAATGATCATGTTTCCTCTCATGATCAAGGTACCACTTTCACTCCATCTTATGAACCTCCTCATTCATCTTGTGATCCTACCTTAAGTCAAGATCAAAGCATCCCTTCATCTCCATGTCATGATATGAATTCTCCATAAGACCCCATCATCCCTATCAACCTATGCATGAACCATGCACCTATAAAATGGGTTCTTTTTCCTTCATCCCATTTGGTTTCATCCAAGAGGCTATCATCCCTTCCATGTCATATTCCCTATAAAATGGACTTGTATATTTCTTTAAAACAACATGTATCCCATTGGAAAAAGGATTTATCAAAATATGCATTATCAAGGGAAAGGGTTAGGCATCCATGAGAAAATAATATTAGAACCTTTCCATATCAAAGAAAATCAAAATTATCATGCCATTTTCTATAATTATCTAGACATTGGTACTCCTTCCATTCATCCCAAATCCAAAATTATACCATCTAAATCCAAAAATTCACAATCCCTATCCTCCAAATCTATTTTGGGCCCTTATTTTCCAAATCCAAATCCCTCATCTCTTCCACATATTTTGGGTCCCTATATCCCAAACTAAGTGTTTAATCCCTTCCATCCATCTTGGGTCTTTATATCCCTCCATCGTTCCCATCACTCCTATTCCAAAATCCTTTTATCTTATTTATCCATCAACTCAAGTCCCAATTCAAGATCAACCAAGGAACACATCCTTAAAACTCTTTCAAAATCCTACGTACCTTAAACTGTTGGTGTAGGTTTTTTAATATTTTATTTTCCTACACATTATTAAACATACTTAGGTTATATGAGACATGGTTTATGTGAGGACACATGGCATAATCCATTTATTAGATGTTTCACTCTCATCCATACTTGGGTGGTTGCGTCTCACACCCACTTTTGGCCTTTTATGCCACCTCGCAAAACTGGTATATTGTCTCTTTTTAAGTAGGTTATGCCACTTATTTGGAATTTTCCAAGTAGGCATAACTCCTACCTAATTTTTTTTACTTTGTATTTACCCCTCTTGGAATTATATTCCCATATTCTACTATATAATCAACACTCACCTCTCCCTCCTATCTAGTCCAGAAGAGTTCATATAAACTAAGTTAGTTCAAGCAAGTGTTGATACATATTGTATCATTCTGAGTGTGATAATATCATTTTTCTCTTATTGCACCATATTTTAGCATTTCATACTCTTTTTTCTCTTGTGTGGAAGGTTAATCTCAATTTTATAGGTGATCCTGGATGCTCAAGTTCATCAACAACTCTTATATGGTATCTGAGCTTTCAAATTTTCAATCCCGTTCTCCATTTGGGAGGAATTCAACATTGAGCTTTTGTTGGGTGCATTTTTTAGTACAAATGGACATCACCATTGAGTCCAAAAGGCTTCGTAGATGAATTTTGATATAAAGCACTCTTTATTTTTTCTTTAGAGAATTTTCAACCATTTTTAAGCTTGAAGAATTTGGTCAAACTATTCCATACGAATTGTACAGCCTCCGCCTACTGCAGTTGGTACAATTTTTTATAAAAAAATTATTTTCTTTGTCGATTGAATTTTTTTTCATCAAAAAAACAATTTTTTTTTTTATATTTTTAAACTTTTCCACTTTTCTTTATTTAAAAAAAATTTGAAAAAGTCTTTCAAAAAAAAATCTGATTTGAAATATATATATATATCTTATTGGTTCACAGACTTATAGTCTCCAGACCGTACATCGTACCAACATCCAATATACCTGCAGTCAACATTATTGGTGGTCACTATATAAAAACCTAGTGGTCAAATTCAGTACACCAATTACTATCTTTTCAAAAATCGGTGTAGAAAAATCAAAATCTAGCAACCTCCTTTTCACATCGGCATTGGAAGATTCCTATGAATATTCTATCTAGTAAAGAGAATATACTAGCAAGGAAAGAATATTATGGTAGTTGGGTGATGGCCATGGTGATGGATAAACAACCATCAAACTTAGCCGCATAGATTGCTAACATCAATAGGGTGTCATCATTTTCTAAAAAAAATTCCCCGCTCTCCAATTGCATTTTCAATTTTGCAAGCAAATTTCAGGGCCTCATAACTCAATCATTTTGACTCCCTTTTTCAAGCAATATTTTTTTTATTTGGGGTAGAATTTCATAGGCTTTGGAGTGGTGGAATCATTTTTTGCTCAAGTGATTTGGATTTTCCAAGAAATCAGTTTTCTTAGAAGATCTAAAGGACAGTTCTAATTTTTGGAACTTCAAACAATTGTAACTTTCACATATGACCTCAGATCGATGTGATTTTTTTTTTAAAGTTGATATTTTTCCAAGAAATACACATTGGTGTATTTTTTATGTTCTAATTCTAAGATAAAATTGTAGTTTCAGTATTTGGGTCCAATATTGTACATTGTAAAACTCTAGTAACAACTCCAAAATTATAAATGTACTAATTATAAAGTGCCACCATCATATTTTTCTAGGGGGAATCATTGATTGAGTGAATTTGGGGGGTGATCTTATGATGTTTTTATTTCTTTCATTTCTTTTGTTATGTGTTAGTATAATGGGGAAAACTCAAATTGAACTCCTAACTCAATATAATTATGAATCATGGAAAAAATCAGTATGGAATTATCTAAGGGAAAAAGGTTGCACGGGCTATGTAAAAGAATCTATTCCTGAACCTACTAGTGTTGATGCTAAGGAAAAATGGGAGATCAATCATGAGAAAGCTCTTGGTTACATTTGTTCTCTAGTCTCTTATGATTTACAATTTCATCTTGAATCATGAAGACACCTATGGGGGCTCGCGAGACTCTTGAAATATTGTATGGTAAAAATGATAAGATTAGGGGTTATCAAGTTGATAATGATTTGATGAATCTTGATCCAAAAAGTTTCAACCATATATAAGACTATATCTCTAAGATTAAGCAATTGAGAACATAGCTAAAGGATTGTAATATTACTAAGGAGGATTTATAGTTGATTCTCAATGTGTTATCCAAGCTTGGTCTTGAGTATTCAAAAAAAAAATTATGGCTTTCACACCAATAGTATTTCTATGGGAACTACATATGTTGTGCCTACATTTGATGTATTTTTAGATCTTCTAATCCAAGAGGAAGCAAAGTTGATTCATATGGGTCTCATCAAGGTTTCCAAGTCACAAGCATTAGTGGCTAGTGAGCCTAAGGTACATAAAGAATTAGGGCATCCTGATAATAAGAACAAAAAAACAAGCTACAAAATAATTTGAATCCTCTTCCTCAAAAGCCGAATCATCCAAAAAGGAGAATCCCACATGTGCATATTGCAAGAAATATGGGCACAATGAGCATCAATGTTATTTAAAACAAATTGATGAGTTGAATCATCTTTTAAAAAAGAATAAAATTGATCTACCTTCAACTATGTCAAAGGATTCATCATCTTCTTCTAAACCAAAGTCAAAGAAACAAAAGGGGAAATCACTTGTAGCAATTGTAGATTCTAAATCAAGGATATGGATCCTTGATTTTGGAGCCTCACATCACATGGCTTCCTCACATCACATGGCTTCATCATAGAGCATGTTCTCTTCATTTGAAACTTGTTCGTCACCAAACATCTTGACGGCTAACAACACATATATGTGTATTTGTGGGAAAGGATCTATTGACATAGATGAAGGATCATTCAATGATGTCCTTTGTGTTCCTTCATTGTCAAAAAATATCCTTTCTATCTATCAGATCACACATGGTGGGGAAGGAAAGAGTATTGAGTTCACACTAGATTCTATGATTATTCGAGATTCACATAATAAAGATATTGTTGTAGTTGGGGAGGAAGATCATCAATATGAACTATACACCTTCTCACATTTTTCCTCTCATGTTCCTTCGACTGATATACACACTCAGACATCTAGTGTGAACATTTTTTAGGAGATTCAATATGGTCAAGTGAATATTGGTATTATTTCATCTGAGGTTCAAGAGACATGTGTTGATACTCCATATCCTACATCACCTATTGCTTCTGATGATAATAGTATTGCTCCATCCATGGCTTCTATTGATTTAGTGCAACAATATATTCATTGTCTTCCAAACATAGCTACTTGGGATGAGTACTTGACATAAATTGTAGGTTTGTTTTGTTAGTCATTTAGATGCATAAAATTGGTCATATCTAATTAATCCTGGCATTTAATTAAATATTTATTATTTAATCAATTTCTCTAAAGTCTTCTACATATAATTAAATATAATCAATTTAATTATATTGTTCATTCATTTTATTCTTCTGTCATAATTAAATAAATCAATTTTATTTAATTATTTCACATTCAAATGTCCACTTGATTAATTAAATAAATACATTTTGTTTATTTTAATTAATTATCACTTTTAAATTTAATTAAGTCTTTTTGATTTAATCAAATTTAAATATTTCTTTTCGGATCTTTCTTCTAATTAATTAAATATCTTATTTAATTAATTTCATTTACATACCATTTCTTAAAAAGCTTAATTAAATATCTTTATTTAATTGAATATATTTCATTTCTTTTCAGAATCATAATTAAATATTTTATTTAATTATGAAATCTTCTATTATTCTTCAAATCTACGGTAAATATTCTATTTTAAGAAAAAAACCTCTGTGTCACCCATAAATGAATAATTGAATTTAATAATTTATTATTTATATTCTTCAAAATCTTTCCATAATCTCACAAAAAGATGATTTTTTACAATTCATCTTTATCATCTTATCTTAACTCTTTTTCGGAAAAGAAAGCAAATCTTTCTTTCTGTTTTCTTCTATTTTTCTTCACTCTCATTCATCTTCAACCATTCGATCTGCCAGGAATTTTTAGAATCGTTGATCATATCGGCCAATCAAAAGCTTTTGAAAAAATCTATAAATAGCATTTCCAATCCAAGCAATGGTGACAACACACAACAGATGAATTAGAGATTAATTGCATTCTAGCATTATCATTATAGTTTTTATTATTCATAACATCATCGTAATCTTTCATTTTAGCAATCATGTTTAGCATTAGAGCAATCATGTCTTAGAATTACATGCATTTCATATTCAATCTCGTTCTCTAGGAAGATTGTTCGTTGAGCCTAGCACACAATCTGAGAGCCGGCTGGAATCAATGAAAACACTAGAGATAGAGGAAGATAGGACGACATCGATAACAGGATACTGAGTTTGCATCTCTATTGTTTTAATATTTTATTTTTGATAAAATTTCTTATTGGTGTGTTTGATTCATCTGATTGTATATATTTCATGTTCATAAAATTGACCACACATTTATGGCGCCCACCGTGGGGCATTGCCCCATTTGTAATATTTATCTGCAGGTTTTCTAAGAGGATTTCGCATTCTGGAATTCAGATTTTTGGAAAAAATTTCCATTTTAGCGCATACGAGGATTTCTGAAGCGCATACACATGTTTCTACAGAGCATCCGTAATTTATTTCAGCGCTTTTGCAGGTACTTCGGTGCATCCATGAACTTTTTCAATGCATCTACAGGACAAAATGGCACATATACCCAACTCAGTTTATTAAATATTCTTGGAAAAAAACAAAAAAAAATTAGTTGCATTCTGTTTTAGCGCATTTAGGAGTTTTTGTAGCACATTTGAGACTTTATGTAGTGCATATAGGATCTATTTTGGCGCATTTACTTGTTTTTTTGGTGCATACAGATGATCTTTTAGCGCATATAGGTTGTAACTAAATAGGTTTCTGAGTCTAACGCCTTTCGCAGGAAAACCTTTTTCTGGCTTAAAAAGAACCAATCTAGGATAGTCACGGCTGGTTTTAAAAAGGAGCAACCCTAGGATAGACATGGATTTAAAATGAAGCAATCTAGGATAGTGACCACACACTGATTTTGCGGTTAAAATGAATCCCATGCTTTTTGTGAAGCAACATCTTTACATAGTTTAGATCGTTGTGATTTGGGTTTTAAAAAGAACAGTGTCTACTATGTTTGTGGCAATAGGTCTATCTCTCCCCTTAATTGGGTGACCAGAATACCAAACTTTCCTTTTACATTCATGCAATTTTACTGCTTTATTACATCCTCTAGAGAGCCTGCTCTTGTGGGAAAAAGTACTCACCCAAGAGGAATGACTCAAGTGGGTTCAAGCCAAAGCGAGGCTATTCCGCCCCACTATAAAATTTAAAGAAAATAAGGGGAAACCCTCTTTTGACGGTAGTGTGCAAGATAACCATCCCCAAAGCCTTTGTTCTAAGGGTTGGGAGGTCTCCTAAGGGAGTTTATTATTGCCGCACCGAACGGAAACCCTTACTACAAACCTAGTGTAGCATCCAACCAAAGTTAGTTTCTGAACATCATAATAATCACAGTGCAAGGGGAGGGAAGAATCTGCCCCCAAGATACTCACCATATAACTTCCAAGGACCATTTGCTTAGGGGATCCAGTATCCACTTCCATCACTCTGAGTACGCGCCTAGAAAAGACAAAACATGGGTGCCCCTTTGGGGTGACATGGCTATGTGAGTCGACACAGTTCTAAGATGTGGGTTGTTGATTATTATGATGACCTACTTGAGTACTAAGAGTGAGTCTGCTTGAACTGTGTATCATGTGTAAAACCTGTGAAAACACTTTTTGAATTTTTTTTTGAAACATACACTTGATGTTTAGTATAGGACTTAAAAAAATAAAATTTCAGAGTGTTTGTTGTGTTTTCAATCACACTAATTCAGATAAAAGATCATTTGAAATGAACATGTCAAATTTTAGCTGAAACTGCTCACAAATAGTTCAAAAAAAGTTACCTTGAAAAAACTATTTTAACGTATATAGGGTATATTCTAGTGCATATAAGGTATGTTCTAGCACATTCACTAGTTAAGTTAGCGCTTTAAGGGTTTGTTTTAGCGCATTGAGTCTTTTGGCGCATATGCTAGCTATTCTAAAAACAAACTTTTCAGACACTATCACAACATTTTTCCTATAGCGCATATAGGACACAAAGTAGCACATCTAGGACATATGGAAGTGCATTTGACTATTTCTTTGGCACATATCCCTATTTCTGAAGCGCATATAGGCAACAAAAAGGTGCATCTGTCCTTTTCACCAAATCATTATTTTTGACAAATCTGAGTTTATAGCATTCTCGGTCCAGTAATGTATCAACATTCTCTCTCATGCTTAGGGAGTCGAAATCTACCAAGTTTGTGACGAAGTCAATTTCCAATAGGATCAAGAAACCCAAGAAACCTCTAGGTTACAAGAAAACCTTACAACGAAGGAAGTTTTTATATAAGAGTTGAAACGTCTTGCTCCATTATCGCAAATTTCTCCATAGATACCAAGATTTTGTGAGGGGATTTACTGACGAATACGCTGTAAACCCTCTAGATTCATGTGCCTATTTTCAAAGATCTCTCTCACAATGACACAATCACAATTAGCCTCTTGATTTCAACTATATACCACAACCTTCTATAGAATATTTGACACATCCTAGTCAAATACTTTAGTAAGTTGAAATAGGCTATTTTATATACCAATCATTCTTTGAAAACAAGGATCAAATCTTACAAGTGCACCTCTCATCACAAACTTCTGAATTCTTGGTTTAACTTCTCCCAACAAGATTCTGACATCCTTTATCAATGGAAGCCACAACCCCGAATTAGGAACATAGTTTTGGTCATATCATAAGATTTTCAATCTTATCAAATTAAAACATCATCATTGGTTGCACTCATCAAATTATGATCTAAGTTTAGAAGAACATCTTGAAATTGTATGCCTGTTTTCACACAATCACAATATAATAAACTAAAGGAAGATATTCAACAAGAAGATCAGACCTCAAGAACTCAAGCAAAAGGTGAAAATAGTGGTCCTCTTTATAGTGTGAGTCAAAATCCTCTTTTTGAAGACAACATGGCCAAAGGAGAAAAAAATCCATTTACTTTCAACAGAGATCTGAGAAAAACCCTTGAAGATAGTGAGGATGAACAAGAAGAAGAGCGTCACCTTAAAGAAGCTGAACAAGATCCTAAATTTCTCAAAGCAGTAGAAAAGATCTTAGCACGAGACAAACAAAAATATTTCCTATATCTAGCTGACAAAGGAGCTAAACTGCCTCATGATTTTGATACTAAGAACATAAAGAGTAAACCTGATGATACACCCTTATCTGATCTTAGTAGATTGACTCAACATGTTAAAAAAACTAGAAGGAAAAATTGAAGATCTACAAGGGGGAGCCACAACAAAGAGATACGCTCTCGATGATATCTTTCCATATCCCTTTGACCGGTGTCTCAACATGATTATGTTTCCTAAACATTGTGAAATCCCAAAGTTTGATCATTATAATGGGAAATCGTATCCAATTGACCATATTAGGGACTTCTGAAACATGACTTTAGAGTTTTCTCATGAGGATACATACTTAATGCGTTTGTTTCCACGAAGTCTTGGAGGCCAATCTATGGAATGGTTATCAAAAATCACATTGCCTGTCAAAAAATTTGAGGAATTGATTAACGAGTTCATCTCACAATATTCCTATAACATATAACACCGAATAACAACGATTGATCTATGCAAGGCTAAACAAAAACCTGGTGAACCATTCATCACATTTCTTCAGAGATGGAGAAGGTTGTTCGCTAGGTATCCACGTCATGTTCCTGAAAAAGAAAAGATCGCTACATTTATAAACAGCTTGGATCAAGAGATGAGTTATCGTCTAAATCTTCATTGTCCTCCCTCTTTTCAAAAAATGATTGAAAATGCAATCACAATTGAAAGTGCATTAGTCTAGAGGGGAATAATCAAACTTGATTGAGACAATCCTAGCTCCTCAAATCACCACAATGACAAATCTAAGTTTTGGACTCACAACAAGAATGTGGTGAATGATGGTGTTGTAGATGTGCATCATGTCTCCCCTAAGCCAGTTGTTCTTAGTATTCCTCACAACAACAACTATAACAATGTCAACTCGGTTACAAATCAAGGAAAAGATCCTCCTCCCCTGAGGAATAACCAAAATCCAACTTTTGTTCCAAATCAAAGTAACACCAACAACCATGGGTATCGTGGAAACAACAATGCCTTAGGAAATACCTCAAACACGAATCCACAATGATCTTCATTTTTTTCCAACAGAATTTTTACTCTATTGGGGCAATCTCTGGAATCCTCCCTTAAAGACTTGATGGCAAAGAACATTATTACCCTACCGCCTCAATGTAACTTTGAACCTAGTGTGAAGCTACCATCCTGGAATGATACATACTATTGTGAATATCATAGATGAAAAGGCCATCATACAAATAATTACCAAGCCTTAAAGAATGTTATTCAAGATCTAATCGACAAAGACATTGTCACAATAGAAGGGAACCAGCAATCAAATGAAGACCACCAGCCATTTTGAAATCTTTTTCCCAACTATCAAAAGGGTGAGTCTTCTGGAAAAAATGTGAATCATATCAATGAGCATATAATCAATCATATCTACACTGATGACGAGTGGGTTAATGTTATAAAATTTAAAGAGAAAGCGGAATATGGCGAAGTTAGCGTAACAACAAGGGCACAAGCTAAAGTTGGCCTAAAAGGTGCTGCTTCAAAATTCATTGTACCACTTCCTCAACAATCGATATGATTTAATCAATCAACTTGGAAAAAATTCCGCTCAAATCTCTATTTTGGAACTTCTGAAGATTTCCCCAGCGCATAAGGAAATTTTAGACAAATCCCTCATTGAAACAACTGTATCTGATGATTTGAATGTGGATCAATTTCAAGCCATGGTGGGATAGTTATCCTCACCCACATGCCTTTCATTTTTTGAAAAAGATGATGTTTCCATGACACATCCCCATAATTCATCATTATACTTAGAAGTCATGGTCCACAAGTTTCGTGTCAAATGAGTTCTAATAGATGGAGGTGCTGGTTTGAAAATATGTACCATGAGATTAATTCAGGCTTTAGGATTTTCTGAGGATTCCATTGATCCTAGAAGAAAAATTACTATTAAAGCCTCTGATGATGAGGAAAGAGCATCCAAAGGTTTAATCATGTTACCAATCAGAGTGGAACCTGTTATCAAAAATACTTTTTGTCAAGTATTAGATCGTGATCTTACATACAACATCTTATTGGGTCATCCTTGGATTCACAAAATGCAAGTTGTCCCTTCCACATATCATCAATGTCTTAAGTTTCCTTATGATGACAAGAGATCACGATACCAGCTTATAAATCTCACAGTCAAACTTGTGCCAACATCAAAGCTAGTCAAGACACTTTGGTTCCCAACAATCGAGAAGCACCTACTATTAGTTCTCCAAAAGTTGATACACAAATCAATCAGCTAACCAAAACCTTTGACAAGCAACTATGGTTCAAGGACAATGGAGTAGGAGAATATTCTCTCTGTCTGGCTAATCTTCCTATATTGCCTCGGTCACATTGGAAACCTTCTATCACAACAACAATAGATATCTATAGTGTCAACATCAACGCAACCACCAATAGCGCCAAGTACAAAGTTTAATGGACATTTTATCAAAGAAAAATTCCCCATGGACGATCCTGAAGATAGAGATATTGTAAGTTGGCTCTATAAAGATGAAGATGAAACAGTTCTCAATATCAAGTTACCAACTGATAAATATGGTAAGGGATATTCAATCATGCAAAATATGGGCTATGATGATAATGGTCCTATCGGAAAGAGAAAAGGAGTAGTTGAGCCTATTGATCCTCCAGGACTAGCTGCAAAAGATAAAATATGACTAGGCTATGATACTAGCTCAAAAGAAACAAAATCCAAAAAATTGAATGATACTATACTCACATTGCAAGAAAGTTCTAATCCAAAGGAAGCATGCTTAACAACAATTCATATTTTCATTGATAATAACTCTAAAATAGATTTTGGAGAATATGAATGGGATACCATCCATAATGATGAATTCTGGAGGGACAAATAGGTTGATGTGATACACAAGTATACGCCTACTCTAATCAAAGGAGAATGTTTAGGGACCCAACCACACGAATCTGAACTACAACGTGACTATGATTCTAGTGATACTAAGTTAGATTTAATCGAACAAGACTATCATGAGGACAGTACCATCATTGATCTACCTCATGCCTCGGATCCTACAGACACTTCTGTTATGACCATAAACATAACCAATTTCACGCAGCTTAATGACCTGCTACCGCTAATACATCCCGATCTCATTGATTGGGATCTATCTAAACCTCTGGATATACCTAAGTTTCCAACTGACGAATCTATCATAAACTTCCTTTCCATAGATGATGTAAATGATTGTTCCACTGGTGATTTTTGGCATGAGATCCTTAGTCAGGAGAGTGTCAAGTTTCCTAGCTGCAAAAATAAAAATAAAAAAGAAAGATCTAATGGTGAAAACCAAAATCTAGCAGTATTAGATCAAACAAAAGATAAAACAAAGAGTGTATCAGATGGTGAAAACCTTTTTAAGGCACCAGATGATGGGATGCTTGAAACTCTCCTAGAGCACTATCATGAGTGATCACCTATCTTGATTGAGCCTACAAAACTAGTTAATCTTGAAACTATAGAGAAACTGAGGATTCTACAGCTAGTTGCATCAATGATAGATAAAGAAGTACCGAGTTCATGGAATTTCTTAGAACAAATCAAGTAAACTTTTCCTGGTCTTATGCAAACATGCTAGGTCTTGATCCTGATCTTATAATGCATCACTTTTCCATTAAACCAAGAGTAAAACTTGTGAAGCAAAAACTTAGAAAGATGCATCCTCATGTGGCACTACTAGTTAAAGAACTTAAGAAACTCCTCGATGTGGGATTTATAAGATCAATTGACTATGCAAAATGGATCTCCAACATAGTTCCTATATCAAAGCTTGACAAAAGTGATAGAATATGCACAGATTTTAGAGATCTTAATAAGGCATGTCCTAAGGATGACTTCCCTCTTCCAAGCATTGATACTATAGTTGATTTGATGGCTAGCCATTCCATGTATTCACTAATGGATGGTTTTTCTGGTTATAACCAAATCAAGATTGTGCCCAAAGACCAAGAAAAAACAACTTTCACATGTCCCTAGGGAACTTACTATTGGAACATCATGCCATTTGGTTTAAAGAATGTTTGGGCTACATATCAAAGAGCTATGACTACAATTTTTCATGACATGATGCACACATTCATGGAAGATTATGTCGATGATATACTGGAAAAATCCTACACAAGAGGATGTCTCGAGATATTATCCAAAATATTTGCAAGGTTGGAAAAGTTCAAAGTTCGCCTCAACCCTAAGAAATGTGTTTTTGGAGTCACATCTGGAAAAAATTTGGGATACATAGTTTCAGCAAAAGGAATTGAAGTAGATTCTACCAAGGTACAAGAAATCATGGAAATGCCTCCGCCAAGGAATATCAGTTAGTTGAGATCACTACAGGGATGATTCCAATCTATACAAAGATTCATTGCACAACTAGCAGATAAATATCTACCTTTCACACATCTACTACATAAGAATGTTCCTTTCAAATGGGATGATAAGTGTGAAATGGCCTTTCAACAAATCAAGCAGCACTTAATGAACCCACCAGTTCTGATACCACAAAATCTAGACAAACCACTCACCTTATACATTTCTGCAACAGAGACATCTTTGGGGGCATTGTTAGCACAAGAGGACTCTACAGGAAAAGAACATGCAATCTATTATATCAGCCGAACATTAACAGGTCATGAACTCAACTAAACTTTCATTGAGAAGGCTTGCCTAGCAGTGGTATTTGCTTCACAAAATTTTTGACACTACATGTTAACTCATGCAATCAATCTTGTTGCAAAGATTGATCCACTCAAATATCTATTAAGCAAGGCCACATTGACATGAAGGTTAGCAAAATGGGTCATGATCTTAAGCTAGTTCAATATCCATTATATTGATCGCAAAGCAATCAAAGGACAAGTTATTGCTAACCAATTGGCTGAAGCACCCCTACAAGTAGAGCATCCCATGCACATTGAATTTCTAGATGCCGATGTCTTCACTGTAGAATCAAAACAACCATGGTCATTATATTTTGATGGTTCATTAACCGAACATGGATCAGGGGTAGGCATACTCTTTGTCACCCTTAAGGAAATACCATTCCTTGGTCATATCAGTTAATGTTTCCATGCACTAATAACATAGCCGAATACCAAGCTTTAATCACTAGACTCAAAATAGCATTGGAATGGAGGATCACAAAACTACAAGTTTATGGTGATTCACAATTATTCATTAACCAGATCAATGATGATTATCAGACTAAAGATGACAAATTGTTGCCATATAAGAAAATGGTTGATAATTTCAAGAAATACTTTGTAGACATCAAGTTCATACAAATTCCAAGGCTTGATAACAAGGCATTTAACACTATGGCCACAATCGCTTCATTATTACAACTCCCAGAAACTCAGGCTCACTACGAATTTATGGTGGAACAATCATTTACACCTACCTATGACACACCTAAAAGCAAAATCATTTTCCACTTAGTAGGATCCGATTCACCTCAAGTGGTATGGAAAAATTTATGCCTACCTAAAAGATGACATCTTACCACTTGACTTATCTCGTAACCAAAAGCACAACTTTATCCACCAATCCTCTTGCTAAACCCTTATCACTGACACTCTTTATCTCCATGGTCTTGATGGTACTTTACTTTAATGTCTTGAACGTGACAAATCTGATAAGGCTTTACAAGAAGTTCATGGTGGCATTTTTAGTACTCATTCAAGTGGACTAACCTTATCCAAGAAATTGATTTGAATGGGTTACTACTGGCCTACAATGGAGAGGGAATCATTCACTTTTGTAACAAAGTGCTCTAAATGTCAGATATATTGAAATCTCATTCATGCACCAGCACAAGAACTACAACCATTTGTAGCAACCTAGCCATTCTCTCAATGGGGGTTGAATTTACTTGGTAAGATTCATCCTTCATCCTTGAACGAACACAAGTTCATCATCACAGTGACAGAGTATTTTACCAAGTGGATCGAGGCAGTACCTCTCACTAAGGTCACTGGAAAACAAATCTCATAATTCATATTCAACTATCTCATTTGTCGGTATGACATTCCCAACTCCATCATCATAGATAATGGACGACCATTCAAGAATCAAGATGTTGAATTTTTTTGTGAGAGATTCCATATTCAACACAGATACTCAACACCTTATTATCCACAAGGGAATGGCCAAGAAGAGGCCTCAAATAAAATAATATTGAAAATTTTAAAGAAAATTGTGAATGATGCAAGGAAATATTGGCACGTTCAACTTAATCCCACATTATGGGCCTACTGAACTAGTATCCAAATGCCAACAGGAGCAACTCCATTTGCTCTTGTCTATGGATCAGAAGCCATTTTTCCACTAGAAGTTGAGATCCCATCACTTAGAGTATCATTGAAAGGTCTCATAACAGATGATGAATATAGAGTTTCCCGACTACAAGAACTGGAACTTCTTGATGAAAAGAGACAACGAGCAGCTGATCATTTGAAAGCATATCAACAAATGATGTCTCACAACTATAATCACAGAGTCAAACCACGTACCTTTTAGGTTGGTGATCTTATTCTAAAAGAGAACCCCTGCAATCAGCAACACAAAGAGAAGAAAGGAAAGTTTGAACCTAATTGGTTGGGTCCGTACGTGGTCGTAGCAGTATACGGTTTAGGAGCATACAAATTGTCAACGCCAGAAGGGGACCTATTTAACGAACCCATCGACAACATGTACGTGAAAAAGTATAATGTTTGAAGCAGTTATCATCATCTATAAAAAGTCCTGAAAAAATACAAAAACATCATAAAAAGTCCTAAAAAGAATAGAAAAACATCAGAAAAAGTCCTAAAGAAATACAAAAACATCAAAAAAAGTCCTGAAGAAATACAAAAACATTAGAAAAAGTCCTGAAGAAATACAAAAACATAAAAAAAAGTTCTAAAGAAATACAAAAACAATAGAAAAAGCCCTGAAAAAATGTTACCCTGGTGAAAACCTAGCAAACAGGCATCTCGGTAACACAAAAAAAAAAATCAATCAAAAAAATGCAATAGAAACAAATAGTGAAAATTTGGCAAACATACACTATTTGTAGCTCTCCATCTATTAGTTCATGTTCTGCACTTGACTTCTTAGCCTTTATTTCATGCATATTTCCATCATCTTAGGGTCGTACTAGCATCATGTTACCATCATTTTCTTAAAGCGATAACGTCTTACCATGGCTTGATTACTGTACATATCCATTTCAGCAGGTTGTGTCAAATACTGGGGGCAAACGTTGACATACTCAGGGGCAATCAAATTTTAGATTTTACCAAAACGGCTAGACAATAACATCAAATCCAACCATGCAAACAAACAATCAAATCACATGAAAAGCTATCCAACCATTGATCCATATCACAATGGTTCTTCAACAAAATACCATATCATGACTCATATCTGGATGATCTAAAATTTGAATAATGATTGGAATATCAGTTTTACATTTTGAACAATGGTTGTTTAATTTTTTCGATATCATGTCTTTGGAGCACACTCAATGATGTACTGAACTAGAGTGGCAAGGAAGGAGGATGATTTTTCTTTGTCTGTTGTCTTGAGGTTAACTGTCGATTTGGTGCAAATATGTCGTGAGACATGATTTCCAAAGCATATCATTGACGATAGTTCCACATTTCCATTGAAAGGTGGTTAGTCTTTGTCTATTTATGGAAGAAATTCTCAGGTCATCTTAGTTCAATTATACCTCGATGCTTGTGTTCGCTTGCTATATCAAAAATCATGAAAGTTGTACTTAGGTCATCATTGATGCTAATCTCCCCTCTGATGCTTGTATATACTTCCAACATTTTATAAGGCTCTATGATCATTCAAGAAAGCTACCCGAAGGCTCAACAAACAGTTGGATTTAGTTAGTTGAATTTCATTTAGATCAATGTATATATTTGCATACTAGATCTGCATTAGAGTTTTAAACAAGGCTGACCAAACAGATCAACGGTTGTCATGTATCTTTAGACTATTTGTGGAGGATATTTAGACATTTGTTTCATTATCATCTCCCATCTTCATCCTCATTTCATTAATCATTATCATTTCATCTAAGTCTTGCACATATCATATAGTTTAGCATTTATCATTCATTTTCATATAACCCTTTCTCATTTATTTATCCTTCATGTTGTATTATCATTTCATTTATCATATTTCATATCATTTCATT
>VDFB02271358.1:119098421-119140932 GCA_007258455.2 Sequoia sempervirens
TATCCTTATTATTTATATAATTATCATTTATCATTTATTATTCCATCAGATCATATCATTTTATCATCTCATTTCATCTCATAATTTATTTTATTTTACCATTACATTTCCTTACATTTTATCATCTCATTTCATATCATTTTATCATCTCATATCATTACATTTCATTTTATCATCTCATCAATCTTTTTCGTATTCATTACATTTCATATCATACATTTCATCATTATTTATTCTTTCCTAACCATTTATCATTTACATCTTTCTATCATTTTTCATATATACAACATTTGATTCATATCATTTCCTAACCATATTACATATTCATCATGCATCTAATACACACAACATCACATCATCATCATTTATAGCATTTGAAAAATTCAAAAACAAAAATTTCATGTATTACATTTTCACATCATTTGCAAACCATATGTTTTCATAACAATTCATATCATATATCATATCATCTCAACATGTTGCATTTTTACCATCATCACCCACTTGCATGAGATCATTAGTACACATCATATTGCACATCATCATATCATTATCATATCACATCATCCTACAAATCATGTTAGTTAGTAAATCATCAAAACTATATATCAAAATCCATATCACATAAACAAGGAAATAAGTGCATATCCATCTCATATCATCATATCCACATCATCAAAACTCATTGTTGCTGCATATCAATGCTCATCAAAAATACATACAAATGTCCAACAGTCCAATGACACTAAAAAGTCTAGAAAGATACATGATATATGATCAAAAATCAATATACACACTCCACGAATATGAGATACATTAAATCAATCCTACATCAATGGCTCAAGGCTGGTTGGTGGACCCCCCTGATGGAGCTAGTCTCGTGGATGGTGGCTTGCCACTTGTCCCTCCATCTGGATCCCGACGAGGCCCAGTAGCCCCCAGACTCTATGTACATGTCTGTGTCTTGCTCTTGGTCCTACTGTGGGACCGTGGGAAAGGCTCTTTGCACTCAGGAGGACATAACTCCTCATATTGAACTCGATAGTACTCAGCCTCTCTGGCCATCTCAAAGCCCTCTACAATAGCCTCTCATAACGATGCACTCTCTATAGTGCCCATGAGCCTCTAAGCAATACCCTCTACCTTTGTTGCCCTCTGTCTAAGAGAATCCCTCTCTGATATCAACTGGGCTACCTGTGGGTCTGGGGTAGGTTGAGGTACCTGTGCTTGTGCCTGTGTTTGTGCCTATGCCTGTGACTATGCCAGTTGTTCCTATAGTTGTGCGACCAATCCTTGTGGCTGAATCAGTTGGTTCTGTAACTACACTTGATGTCCCTGCAGTGTCTACACCTGGGCCTGCAAAGTATCTATCTATCCTTGCTGAGAGGTGGAGGAAACCTTGATCACTATCCTCCACCCAATCCCAGTCCTCCGCCTCCACATGATCTGAACACTACCCAAAATGTCTGGCCTTGGTTTCACTGGCACCTGCCCCTCATCTCCGCCATCATCTCCATCACTCCCATCTGAGCTCTCCTCCTCTCCACTCTCCTCATCCTCTCCCCCAATTGTTGCCTACTCCCCACCTGCCACATCCTCCTATCTCCCTGCCCCTAGTTGTGGTACAACCAAAATGGGTGTTGGCTCATAAGGACATGTCAACCATGGATATGGATGTGTATGATAATAAATAGAGTACTCCTTTGAAATCCCAGCATCAACAATATCCCACCTATCATCCCATACCTTAGGCGCTAAAGCAATATATTCTATATAGGCTATCTGATATGAAATACTAGGTCCCCATCCTGCCTCATCCTTGCTTCGTGCATAGTGAGCAACACCCTGAGGCATACCCTGTGTGAATCCAAACTGTCGCTACACCCATAATGCCAAAAACCTCTCAATGATGAATGGGGTCCTCCCTATCAAAAACTGGGGCATACATACGAACAACATCTCAAGGTGATCTATATCCCATGGCTCGCAATCTAGGTATGGCTGCCATTTCACTACATCTATATCGTCAAGACACCGTCTCCAGTAATCCAACTTGCCCAGCTTAGGCTAGAAAAGGAACATCGAATATGCATATACATAGGGTCTTCCTGGTGGCCTCGCTCTAGGGCAAGCTGGTCTCGTCATGGTAATATGCTCCCATGCCCAAGTCTGGAGCAGTGTAACGATGCATGATATACTCGATGAACCTCTGTACCCACCTGATGAAGGTCATGATATAGATGAGCCAACATGCAACTCCCCCAGACATATCTATGTGGTTGTACCAACATTTTCTCTAGGATCCTCCCCCATCCCAGTGATAGTCCCTTTGACCCGCGATTCAGAAAAAGGAGACCTCCAATAAATGCACCTAAAATTGTAGGAAAGGCTGGATATCCCCTAAAGTTAGCCCATGGTAACTAGTACCCTATTATCTGCACGTTGCCATATACTCTCCTCAGTGCATCTGTCCCACCTAGCTCCTTGTGATCATAGAACACAAGGGTACCTACCATTGGAATCCCAAGAATCTTGTAAACATCCTCAAGAGTCATAGTCACCTCACCCATTGGCAAATGAAAGGTGTTGTGCTCTGAATGCCACATCTCTTCTAGCGCAGTCAATAGTCCCTTGTTGACCTAAATCAGAGGCATGGACAATAACGATCTCAATCTGCATGTCCCTATCAACGCTACATCATCTAGTGTCAGCTCGAGTATCCTATCCCACCCCACTGAGTGATGCTCCCTAATCTGGAGGTTTTTGAAAACCTCCTATTTTCAGTTATTACAAAGATAATCAATCAACATCATATCAATAATTCAATCTCAATCAAGAAAATCAATTTGACTCATGTCTATCTATCAATGACTCATATCAGTGGACCCATATCAAGTGTTCTATCTAGGCAATTCATATCATACAATCGATGCACACAATCTATCTATCTGAATATCACATCAATTTTCTCTACCATCAATTACTATTTGTTTTCTTTTTTCAAGAATGCAAATTTATCAACAATCAACACATCATCCTATTTGTATTTCAGTCACGAATGCAAATATGTTTTAAATCAGTCATCTACTATTTTTTTTCTATCGCTGAAAGAAAATTTATCAGAAGTCCTATTAATCATCTACTCTTTGTTTTTATGTACAGGGGAGACATAGTTATTAGCTATCCACTCTTTGATTTCTATTTTGGAAACAAATTTATCAATTATTTATCAAATTTTCTATCCATATCAACCTGATGATAAGAAAATTTCTCTATCTATTGACCAAGGAAGCAATATACATCATCATTCTTTCATCACTTTCATCAAATCACACATTTTGTCTCTTTTTCCTAGATGCGTTAATCTACGGCCTCTATGTGCTAAAAATCATATGCGTTATTATGTATCCTGGATGCGCTAAAACTCAGATGCATCATTCTTTTCCCTGGAAGCACTCAATCATTTCCTTTATTCGATATTTCCCTAAAAGCGCTAAAACTCTAATCAAAAGCACCACTCTATTCCTTGGATGCGCGACAACCCTAAACACGCTAATGTTTTTCCTAGATGCAATAAAACCCTAATTTTCCTATGACATCCTATAAGCGCTACTCTTTCTATCTGATGTGCTAAACTAGTTTCTACAACGAACATGCGAAAAGATCCTATATGCACTCAAACAAACATCGAAACCACTAAAACGGACTGTTTACGCCTAAATCCACAAGAAAAACATGAAATTTTTTCTTCAAAATAGAAAATTTCAATGCAAAAGTGGTTGGATCTACTCACCAGTGGTCCATATGTAGTTGGTCTTTGGTATCGGTGGGCCTGCTCAAATCTATGTCTGTGGTACAAAATCTCCATCTCGCCAGGTCACTATTAGAGCAATAGGATTCTAAATGTCAAAAAGTGTAAATGACTTGTCCTTTTCTCCCTTTTTACCTTTTAAAGATCAACCAAAAGTGGGTTTTTGTGGCATGTTATTTTATTTTTATCTTTTATCTCACTTTGACCTTATTTTCAAACTGGGGCATCCCTATACATCATTTTTCGAGAGCTAAATCACTGACTTTACATCAAAATCAAAATTTCCTCATCAAATCAACCTTTTCAAACATTATCCAAAACTCATATCCTCATTAGTGATTTACCTCCCGAGGGGGCATCATTAACATCAGCAACATCTTTCAATCAGAAACATATCTAAATCAAGTCAGGGGCATATTTTTCAGAAAGGGGCAAAGTCAAACACAACAAATTTTGAAAGCAAGAATATTTTCTTTGAAGCAAAGTGTTTCACACATCACTTCAAAGAGGGGAAAAATGTAGATGCATAAAATTGGTCATATCTGATTAATCCTGACATTTAATTAAATATTTATTATTTAATCAATTTCTCTAAAGTCTTCTACATATAAATAAATTTAATCAATTTAATTATATTGTTCATTCATTTTATTCTTATGTCATAATTAAATAAATCAATTTTGTTTAATTATTTCACATTCAAATGTCCACTTGATTAATTAAATAAATACATTTTATTTATTTTAATTAATTATCACTTTTAAATTTAATTAATTAATTTTTATTTAATCAAATTTAAATATTTATTTTCAGATCTTTCTTCTAATTAATTAAATATCCTATTTAATTAATTTCATTTACATACCATTTCTTAAAAAAATTAATTAAATATCTTTATTTAATTGAATATCTTTCATATCTATTCAGAATCATAATTAAATATTTTATTTAATTATGAAATCTTCTATTATTCTTCAAATCTGGGGTAAATATTCTATTTAAAGGAAAAAACCTTTGTGTCACCCATAAATGAATAATTGAATTGAATAATTCATTATTTATCTTCTTCAAAATCTTTCCATAATCTCACAAAAAGATGATTTTTTACAATTCATCTTTATCATCTTATCTTACCTCTTTTTCAGAAAAGAAAGCAAATCTTGCTTTCTGTTTTCTTCTGTTTTTCTTCACTCTCATTCATCTTCAACTGTTCAATCTGCCAGGAATTTTCATAATCGTTGATCATATTGGCCAATCAAAAGCTTTTGAAAAACTCTATAAATAGCACTGCCAATCCAAGCAATGGTGACAACACACAACAAATGAAATAGAGATTAATTGCATTCTAGTATTATAGCATTCTAGCATTATCATTATAGTTTTTATTATTCATAGCATCATCATAATCTTTCATTTTAGCAATCATGTTTAGAATTAGAGCAATCATGTCTTAGCATTACATGAATTTCATATTCAATCTCGTTCTCTAGGAAGACTATTCGTATAGCCTAGCACACAATCTGAGAGCCAGCTAGAATCAATGAAAACATCAGAGATAGAGGACGATAGGATGACATCGATAACATGATACTGAGTTTACATATCTATTGTTTTAATATATTTTTTTGATAAAATGTCTTATTGGTGTGTTTGATTCATTTTTTTATATATATTCGACGTTCATAAAATCAACCACATAGTCATATCTTGTAGGCTTGGAGGACACAATTGAGTGCATATATCTTCTCTTTTATAAGGTTGCTTTGTCTTCATCATATGTTGAGGGGGAGCCTTTTAACCCTCTTGTTCTTTACCCACACAATCATTCTTCATAGTTTGACATGACTATGGCTACTATTGAGAAATATTTGGAGTATGTTCCCTTTTCTTTAGAGGAGATATCTTTTTCTTTAGATTTTGTTCTACATTCACCTCCACCAAGTTCTAGATTGTCATATTTTATAGTGTGGCTTAGAACACCTGATTTCATGGTGACAACTTTTGGCATCGGCATGGTGACACCTAAGCAAAGTTCAGAGACTTCATACATTTTCATCATTCTTCCTACATATTCCTTTAAGGAATGGGAACATATCCTGCATACATCCTTGGTTTTCTTTCTTTGTAAGGGTAGGAATATTGTTTGGCAATCTTGGTTCATCTTCAGCTTCTTGTGTCAAAACATTCACCAACAATGCAAGAGATTACACATTGTGGGACTATATGGTTTATGTTCTTCTTCTCTCTTGGGGGGGAGTTTTTTCTTACGAGTTTTCTCTTACTCATATTTTGAGAGGTTTCATCATTATACATGGGTACCTAACATGGCCTTGTAGTTGAGACCCATCTTTGGATTGTTTCATCCTTTCACCCACCTAAGCTATACTTAAAGGGGGTGTTGGTGTAGTTTTTTAAATATTTATTTTTACTACACATTATTAAGAATACTTAGATTATATGAGACATGGTTTATGTGAGGAAATGTGGCACAATCCATAAATTACATGTGTCACTCTCACCCACACTTTGGTGGTTGAGTCTCACATCCACTTTTTCCCTTTTATGCCACCTCACGAAACCACTTTATTGTTTCTTTCTAAGTAGGTTATGCCACCTATCTGGAATTTTCCATGTAGGCATAACTCCCACCTAATTTGGTTATTTAGGAGTTATTACCCCTCTTTGAATTATATTCCCATATTCTACTATATCTAGTCTAGATGAGTTCATATCAACTCAATCAGTTCAAGGGAGTGTTGATGCATATTGCATCATTCTGAGTGTGATAATATCATGATTCTCTTATTGCACCTTATTCCCACATTTCATCCTCTTGTTGCTCTCATGTGGAAGGTTAATCTTGGTTTTGTAGGTGATCCTAGATGCTCGAGTTCATCAACAACTCTTACATAAACTATCCATAATACCTCCATATCATCCCTATTAGAAAGAGAAATGTGCAGGTACATTTTAGATATTTGTACTCTAGTACTTTTCATGTAGTTCTTTATACCCTAAAGGATCTAAAATAAGAGAAACGAGTATTTTTGGTAGGATTCTAGAAAGGATACTTAACACATATTATATCAACATTAAAAGAAACATTTATACATTCATTGCACATATATGTTATCCTTATATCTCCTTTATATTATATCATTATCTCATACCATAGCAGGTTTTAGTCTTCATTTCTTAATAGTAAATATATCTATTTCTTATCTCTATCTATCATTGTATCTCTTTCACATATGATTTAAATTGTATATATACATTCATTCCATTGAAGGGACATGAATCCTAAAATATCTAATGCCTTTTCCTCATATAGTGGACCTTTTGTGATAACTTGTGATAGGTTCTAATGCCATATTTGACCTAATAACATCATCCCCCTTTTAAAACCTTGTCTTGTCCTCAAGACATGATTCTTAGTTGTGACGGAGATTCTTGTATTATATCTTGAGTCTTGCCATAGTAGGACCCCAATGTGCCTATGTTTGGAGCAAAGTACTTGTGGAGCAATTTTTTTCGAAGTAATTTTCACTTTTGATTTTAGTCCCTATAGTTCTCCCTTTTTGGTTCTAGCTTCTTTTGCACATTTCAATGATACCTTGCCCCAAAGGTTAAAGTTACTCCCACAAAAAAGGTGCACAATGCACCATATAGTGACTATGTAGCTTTTTCATATCACCTTCAATTGAACCCCAAAATAGAACACATGTCTACATGGTGGGGATTTTCCCCAAGATGCTCTTATAGACTTAGAAATTTTCCACTAGCATGCCACATCAATCACTTTTATCAGGCGGGTTGTTTTACCTGCAAGAACATTATTTCTTTGGTAGAGTTTTTCAAGAAGAACAATGGATCTTACACCTTTTGGATTGGTCTCTTTGGGTGGCACCATTTCTACTTCCAACTGATTAGATCAGATTTTTTCTGAGCAATAATGATTTTAGATCTTCCTCTAACAACAATATCTTCACAAAGCTTCTACAACATCTAGAGCTATTATTGAAGTAGCTCATTTTTTATTAGTGAAGATTGATATGATCAAATTAGATTCTTGATTGAATTGTAGAGTACCAGATGTGGATACCTATTAGTTTTTCATCTCTATCAGCCATAGTATTGGGACATCTTTGGAGCCTTATAAAAGGATATTTTAGTGGCTTGTTAATCATCATGAGAATATAAATTTTATCTCTTTATAGATTAGAATAGGGGAGGAATGTTGGTATGTGGTGACTGATCATGAAAATACTATACACTCATAATGTATCCTCACAAGAGATCAAGGCCGAGTTGATCCACAAGTGGGGGTTTGGGGGTACAAGCCCCCAAAAATGCGGATTTGGGGGTGCAACCCCTAAATTTTTTTTGTAAACATGTCAAGGTTTTCCTGCTAACACATCAAGGTTTTCTAGTTAACACATCAAATGAAAAATGACTTTGTAAAACCCTAACTTTAGAAGCTTCCAAAGAGCTTGTTATAAGTGGCCAAGATGTAAGTTGCAGTGTGTGTGATTCGAGAGATTGTAATCTATTTTGCAAAAGTTAATAAAATCATTGGGTGGCTGAGTTTCTATGGATGCAGCCCATATTGGGTGAACCATGTTAAAATTTTGTGTTGATCTCTTTTTTGTTATTCTTCATTGTTATTTATGGGTGCTATTTAATCTATATATAATTATTAATGTTTATTGCTCCAACCTACCTGAATCCTAAAAACTAGTATCAAATTCATGTGTATTTTGGTTGATTGGTAGGGAACCTCTAGTTTTGAGTTGGAGTAATGGAAGAAGGAAAATTCAAGGTTGAGAAGTTCAATGACTAGAATTACCAATTATGGAAGATGCAACTAGAATATTATTTTTATCAAAAGGATCTATGGTGGCCATTGCAAGGTAAAGAAAAGAAAGAGGTTATGATGTCCAATGAAGATTGGGAGATTCTGGATAGAAAGGAATTGGGAACCATTTGGTTGTGTCTGACCCCATCTATGAAATTTAATATAACAAAAGAAAAGAAAAAAGAGGATCTGATGGAAGCTTTGGCTAAATTGTATGAAAAACCCTCATCCTCAAATAAGGTATTTCTCATGAAGTGTTTATTTAATCTGAAAATTATTGAACGTGGGTCTATGATAGATTGTTTAAATGAATTTAATATGATTACCAATTAGTTAACTTTTGTAAAAGTGATTTTTGATGAAGAGGTGAGGGCTCTCTTGGTTTTATGTTCCTTTTCAGAAAGTTGGAATCGCTTCATAATGGTTGTAAGTAACTCTATCTTTGGCTCAAATACATTGAAATTTGATGATTTTTTTAGTGTTATCCTTAGCGAGGAAATGTTAAAGAAAAGTGTATGTGAGACTTCAACAACAGGTAATGCTATGACTGTAGAGAACAAGGGAAGAATAAGGGAGAGAGGAAAAATCCCTACAAATCATGGGAAGTCATAAGGGAATTTGAAGAAAGGTAGATCTAAATCCAAAGGAAGAATGGATTTCTAGCACCGTGGAAAGATGAGACACTTGAAGAAGGATTGTTGGTCTCAAAAAGGAAAACAAGGAGATGGAAAACATGATATAGTAAGGAAGCTAACATTGCAAGTAATAAATTATAGGATGATTTAATTATGTGTTTAGAAAATGCTAATGATTCCTGGGTAATAGATTTAGGGGCTTCATTTCATGCCACACCCCATATGAAATATTTTGTAGATTATGTTCAAGGTGATTGTTGTCAACTAGAATTGCACCCTGCGCAAAGATTACAAAAAATTGAGCATTCTAGAGCAACATGGGATCATCTCAAGGCTGTGGGTTACCTATAACTAAAATGAACCTCTGGAGAAGGCCAACTTCCTTTGGGTATCGCCTAAACTATTGTTTCTCTGAAGGGAATGGGATAAGGAGTACATAAATTAAAGGACTACACTAGGGTGATACACCAAACTATTTGAGAAATCATGAAATGAACACAGGAAGAACATACACTTGAAAGCCTGATTGCTATTCTCAGAACAATCTCTTTCAGATTTAATGCTTTAGTCCTAACAGGTTGGATCTACATACACATCTCAGGAAGGAAAGATTAATTTCACAGCTCTAAGATATGAATACAGAATTATAAAACACAGTTAAAGACTTGCATTGTTCAAAAGAAAGATACAAAAATGAGAATCAATACAAGCATGAACGCAAATTTCCAAGGTAAACTCTATGTTGTATTTAGGATTCCAGTTGAGTTATAGAAACATACACTAATTGAGAAAGGATTGATTAAAAAATCACTAACTCTTCCGAGTGTGTTATCAGAACTCACTACAAAAAAGGAAAAAAATGCCTTATATACAGACTGAACCCCAACCCCCTTAGGGCTTACAAAATATCAAGCCCAAAAAGATCAATCTTTAGATATTTTGATTGAAATTAATACAGAAGCCTGCGTGTCCCTGTTGTGTGTGTTGGTGAAGAGCTATTGCCTTCAGGGGAAAACCCTCTTGATCTTTCTGCGACCACCGCATTCAATCAGATCCATCGTGTCCTATTTGAGCTACTTCGGTTGAACGCCTTGAATCCTTTGAGCTTACTACCTATTTGCGTGGCATTCAGCCAGGGTTGACATTCTTCGTTCTTCCATGGCTTGCCTTAGCTCCTACTAGTTGGTAAATCTCACTCCACGTGGAATTATAGGCGGTCAAAACTCCTTAGTTAGAATCGCATCTCGGCGAGACAGTGGAAGTGTCTCACCGATGCGATTATGTGTCTCTGTAGCTTTAGAATTCATGTTGATACCGCCAAAACCATCAGCAAGACAAATGGATTTAGTTAGAAGCCACATCGAGCACCATTGAGTCACACCGATATCCTTTTCATTTAGCAAATCAATCGTTGTTAGCTAGAGATTATATGTTCGGGAAGACCTCCTAACGAGCCCTCCATCTCTTGACGAGCACATATGCAGTCGGTAAGACTCTTGGCGATGACCTCTCATCGAGCTCATTTCATCTACCCTGAGCTCACTCTTCTCTTCTGGGCTCAAGCTCCTTTGGCTTTTGGTGAGACCTTACCAAGCCAGTAAGACCTCTCGTCGATGGCTTTATCTCATGGTGAACTCCTTTGCAGTTGGCAAGACAACACCAAGTTGGTGAGACCTCATGCTGAGTTCCTCCTGTCTACCCAAAGAGCCATCCTTGTGTTTCGGCAAGATTCTTGCTAAACTAATTTTGTCTTAGTGAGGGCCCATCTTAGTATCGACAAGAGTTCTGCTGAAGGCAAATGCGTCGAGGACCCTCCCTTCTTTTCGGTGAAACTTTTTCCTTCACTAAGACCCTAGGCCGATATCCAATGTCTCCGGTGAAGTCCTTCATGATAGGCGAGACCCCTGTCGAAGGCAAAACATATCGAGGCCTTAAGCCTTCATCCTTTGGTAAGACCTCCTCCACTCGTCAAGACCTTTTGTTGAATACCGGAAGCTACCCCGAAGCCCCTTTTCACCATGAGTCTCCCTGACTTTTATGATTGAATGGCCTATCAGCCAGAGAAATCTGCACAATAAGAGGTCATATCGACCCCTTCCTGTCACAGCGATAGGCTCTACAGGCTTGTTCGGCATGACAGAAACTAGGTTTCAGCGACCTGCTCAAGATGGAATGAATCAAATAGTCAGTCAGCTAGACAGTATGAGGGTCTTGCCGACTTTCTCCTTAGATGATTTTCATGCCAAAACCCCTAGGGTAGCTTCTCCCACTGAGTTCCCCATAACCTAGCAACAGATGTAGAGTCTTTGCCCTTGTGTGAATGTCCCACTAGCCTCTGAAGATCTAACATCTGATTATCTTGCCTGATTTAACTATAGGTGAAATAGAGGCAACAATTGTGGTGACCTTTGCGGGATGTTTTCCTACTGAACATGAGAACCAATAGCTACAATTTGTCCATTGGGTATGGAGTCATTAGAAAGCTTAGAGAACAAATAAAAACGTTAGTCGGCACATGGTTACAATTCTCATGAGACCAAGTTGTCAAAACGATACAAGGAGAACTAAAATGAAAAAAACCACTATGCTAAAAAGCACTATATCTCCATGGGGTCCTACCTCATAGACATGGGGTCCTACTCTTCAAACATCTCCAACTGGCGAACAATATCAAGAGCTGGAAGCTCCATAGATAGTGGCAATCTTACTTCTTTGCCATAGACCAACATATATGGCGAGTTACCAACAGACCTCTTAGGGGTCACTCTGTCTGCCCAAAGTGCATTCTTTAAACTGATGTGCCAGGTACTTTGATTATCCTCTATGGTTCTTTTAATAATTTTGATGATTTTCTTATTCATGCTCTTAGCTAAGCCATTACCTTGAGGGTAATAATTTGAAGATGTGCTCAAATGAATTCCATGCTTAACGGCCCAGTCAGTTACCCTTAGACCCGTGAATGCAAGGGCATTATCATATATGATGGATTCAGGCATTCCAAACCTGGTGACTATATCTTCATAGAAGTTCAACATTGAGGATTATTTTGCTTCCCTCAATGCAACTGCTTCTCACCACCTTGTGAAATAGTCAATGGCTATAAGTACCCATTTGTGACTAGCACTGGAAGGTGGATTTATTGGTCTAATAAAATCAATGCCCCATCTCATGAAGGGTTGCTCTACTTGAATTGGATGCAAGGGCATAGCAGGCAGCTTTTTCTTTCCTGAAAAAATAGCACATTTGATGCACTTCCTTGACCAGGCATACGCATCCTTGAACAAGTTGGTCCAATAGTAACCAGCTCTCATGACCTTCTAAGCAGTAGTTCTGGGAGCAAAGTGACCTCCTGCAGCTCCATCATGAAACTCATGAAGCACTTTTTCAATTTGGTCACTGTGAATGCATCTTAATAGGACACCATTCAGATCTTTTTAAAAAAGAACATTGCCCATCAGCACATATGGTATGGACTGCAGTCTAAAGTATCTTCTTTTGGCTCTGTTCAGACCTAATGGGCATTGACCAGTTTGTAGAAATCGGATCATATCTTGAACCCAATTAGTTATCCCCATGGGCACATCATCTTGAGCATTTTGAGGCTCATTTGTATTGGAAAGCATGACATCCTTTTCAAGTTTACCTTCACTGCTCGACCCTGAAGCAAGTTGTTCACAAAAACCTTTACCTCTAACTAGCTTGGTGATTTAATATCTACATCGTACTCCATGACCTTAGTGATCCACCCTGCTCTTTGCTCATTCAAATCCTTATTCAATAGAAATTCCTTGACAATTGAGTGTGCAACCAGAATATGAACCTTATTGTTTGAAAGTAAAGGTTTAAACTTCTTCAGACTTCTAATCACAGAGAGAACTTGCTATTCAACAAATGTATACCTTTCTTTGTAATCAGCAAGTATTTGGCTAAAGAAGGCTATGGGTTGCTCCAAATTGTCACTATTCTTCTGAACCAACATAGCAGAGATTGAAACACTACTACCAAAAGCATATAAAAAGAAGTCTTTAGAGAAGTCTGGGTTTACCAATGTCAGAGCAGATGCTAATGCCTCCTTAATTTCTCCAAAACTATGCTTTGCCTCCTTTTTCCAACTGAAGACTTCATTCTTCTTTAACATGGTTTTTAGAGGTTGTAGCAGGTTTTCCATATCTGGGCTGAACCTTCTCAAAAAGTTAATTTGTCCCAGAAAGCTCTGTAGACCCTTCTTGTGATTAGGCAGTGACAACTCGAGTATGGCTCTGACTCTTTCAGGGTCAATGCTGATTCCCTACTTTGACACTATGTGTACTAATAGTTTCCCTTCATGGACAACAAAGATACTCTTCTTTGGATTAAGGGAGATACCAAACTCCCTACACTTTTCAAAAACTTGCCTAAGATGTAACAAATGTTCATCAGCATTCTTGGAATATACTGTAATATCATCTAGGTAAATCAATATAATCTTGTTGATCAAACTTTGAAATGCCATGTCCATATCCCTCTGAAACATGGCACCAGCATTGGATAAACCAAAAGGAATCATTTTGTATGCCATGGTACCCCACTTAGTTGTGAAAGTGGTTTTAAACTAGTCTTCCTCTTTAACCAGTACTTGATTATAGCCCGAAAAACCATCCAATAAGGAAAATCTTTCAAAGCCAGCAACTTCTTGTAAGATTTGTTCCATGGAGGGTAGTGGGTAGTGGTCTTTTAGAGAGGATCAATTAAGATCCCTAAAGTCTACACAGAGCCTTATCTCACCACTTTTCTTTCTAACCCATAGAAGATTAGAAACCCATGAAGTGTGCTTGATAGGGAAGACAATACCCCCCTCAACTAGTTTAGTCAACTCCTTAATCATTAGGGGCTCAAGTTTAGGATTCAAGGGCCTTTGTTTCTACCTTATTGGCTTAACATCCGGCTCTAACTCAATTGTGTGTTGAGTAATGTGGGGATCAAACCCTTTCAAATATGAATATTCCCAAGAAAAGACATCACAAAATTCTTTGCATAAAGCAACAAAAGCTTGTTTATCTTCAGGTGAACAAATTTTTCCTATCTTAAGGAGTTTACCTTTGAAGATCTCCAGCTCTTCATAGTGTTCTTGTTTGATCTACAAGCTGGCTTTACCCTTTTTGAGCTAATCATCAGTACTGAAAATTGACTCTAAGGTAACAAGACCTTTGGGTAATTTATTTGTCTTTAGCTGTATGACTTGATCACCATACTGCTGCTTGAGTTTTCCTTGATTCACCATGGAGAATTGATCTTCTTTGAGTAGAAAAGAGAGGATTTGTTCATCACTGTCAAAGACTTTCCAGTGAATGTTGTTGTCAGGAATTGATGGTCTGACTATGACCTTCACATACTACTGTACCTTCTCTTTTCTAATATCTCCCAGAATATCAAACTATGCTCCAATGGATGCAAGCCTGTCAGCATGCTTGTTCTGATTTCTTGGAATAGACACTAAGTTAAAGGCGTCAAAAACCTTGAGCATGTCCCACACTCTATTTCTATAAGACTTTAATGTGTCATTTTTAGCAACATTTAGGCCCCTTACTTGATTAACAACTAATTCGCTGTCCCCATAGACTTTCAAGCTGGTTATTCCTCTCTTCCTTGCCCATTCTAGACCTTGGACAAGGCCTTCATACTCAGCAGTGTTATTGGAGCATGTAAAAGAAAAAAAGAATGCAGAGTAGTACCTATCACCTTGTAGAGAAATCAACATTGCACCTCCTCCTAGCCCATTCTTACTTCTGGAACCATCAAAGAACATCTCCCAAAGTCCATTTAGTGGTTGCAACAACTAATCCGCATCTTTCTCCAAGTTTGGAATTTCTATGTTAGGCTCAAGAATGATATAGTTGCCCATACCGACATCTTGGAGGAGGTCCTCAAAACTATCCAATACATTCTCCACTGCCCATTCATGCAGCAGCATGTCAGGAACAACTTTTGATTGGAGTTGTTGTGTGGTAGTCAGCTCATTGTCAGTAGAAACAACACAATTTGCATTTGCAGCAAAAGGAGCAGCGTTGATGGGACTTGGGTTATATGGCTCAATGTGATCCTTGGCCAACTGCTCAGATTTAATGCTGACCTTGGTTCCATATCTTGTTCTAAATAACATATGTGACCAATCAGCTGATACATAACCACCTATCTTGGCTGTAAAGTCTCTAGATAAACACAAGGAAAAGAAGGGTGGAAGATCTATGACACATATGTCTTGAGGAACTAAAAAATTTGGACAAGCATGGAGGGTGAGACTTAAATCCTTGATAATACCCAAAGTATTAACTGAAGTACCATCTAATTGGATCAATCCCTTTTCTAAAGGTTGGTATTTTAGTCCAAGCTTGTCAGCAATCTGCTTTGGCATCACAGAGCTACTAGCTCCACTATCTACCATACAGTTATGAACTAACTTATCACCAATAATCACTGACACATAGAAGGGAGGTGGTTTGACTTCTTTTCCTACCTCTTTGCCGGACTGTTTATCATTTGCTTGAACATTATTTGTCAAAACAATGCTATCTTGACCTAATGGGGATTCAGACTCACCTGATAACTTAAGATTTGACAAGGTTGAACATAGAATATCCTTTTGACTAGGGATGACCAATGAAACCAACATAGACATCGTCACAATTTTCCTTTTCATACTATCAAGAATGTTAAAAGGTACAACTGGGTTTACTTTATTGTGTACCTTTATGCCAGTGGGATCAACTTGTAAGTGTGGTTTCTCTTTAACTGGGAGTTGCTGATTTCCTTGCAAAACACTAGTCACTTGAGATGCAAATGGTTCCACAGCCGATGCCTTTCCTTTGTAGGCTGTAGGATCGAGCTCAAATTCTCTCTTCTTTGCTCTCGTATTAGCCGCAATAGGAGAACTGTCTGCATTCAATCCACAAAACTCTTCACCCTACCAGTTAAGTAGAGTAGCATCATTTGCAAACTGATCTTGGTGTTGTGGATATGACTCATTAGGTGAATGTTGTTGTGAGCTTGAGGCATTCTACACCACAAGTGCTTGATTGATGAGTCCATTTGAGCAAGTGGCCTGATTGTGGGGCTAATTGCAAGGGTAGCACCATTCATAATCTGCTGCTAAATTATTTTGAGTAGGAACTAGGTCTTTGACTGCACTAACAGGTGCTAGAGCATAGGCCTGAAAAGGTCTTGTGTTCACATTTTGTCTTGTGCCTTGATAATTTCCCTAATAAGCTTGTCTATTACCTTGGAATTGTTGTTGTTGACCTTGAAAAGGCTGGCTTGAGGCTTGATTATGCTATTGATAAGGCCTAGAATAGGTCTATTGTTTTTCCAAGTTCACCAACTTGTTGCCAAAAGTCTATAAAAGACTTTTGATCTCTTGTAGCTCCTGTGATGAGCCTAAAGCAACACTCTCTTGTCTATCAATGGCTAGAACAGCAGCCGACAGTGTTAGTACAGCTGGTAGAGGTGTGAAGGGAGGTATTTGCAAAGGAATGTTTGCATGAATTTATGGGAATATTGGCATTGGTGGCCTAGGAGCAAGTTTTCCTGCTTGTATTAAGCTGTTTTCAGCTCTAATAGCTATTTCAAAGGCGTCTGGTAGAGAGACCCCTCCCATTGACTGAATCATAACAGCTATATCACTATTCAGAGCTTTCAAAAAGTATAGGAATGCATACTCTGGAGGTGGCCTCACTGTTATAGGTATTCTATCCCAGGTTCTCTAAAATCTGAAGTTGAAGTCATTCATCTACTCTTGTGGAGCCCTCTTAATTGTAGTCAATTGCTCGAATAAAGACAAGTTGTCAGACCTGTCTTGGAACTGCTTATGCAACTTATCTCCAAACTCATCCCATGTAGCAATTGAACTGACTGGTAGGCTCCTATACCACTGCACAACTCTTCCTTTCAGTGAAGCAGCTAGTAATCTCACTGCAACGTCCTCTTGGGTTATGTGGTGAACTCCACACAACGAAGCCACATCTCTCATGTGTTCAATTAGAGTAGTTTGGTCTTCCCCTGTAAAAATTGGTAGACTCTTCAAGGCTGCCATTGGAATATCATTGTGTTGTGTCAGGTTCAAATGAATCCCTCTATTGAAAGTGACAAAGGGTTGATTCCTTGGAGTGGCCATTGGAGGTATCTGAATTGGATTTACTTGTATAGAAAAATGAGATCCCACTAATGGAGGAGTAGACTAAGTTCTTCTAGAATATAGATAACTGTTGTTCCTCTTTTTCTATTGCTCTTCCTTTCCTTCTTGGTGGTGATAGCTGCAAATATTCAAAGGGCCCTGAGCTACCTCTCATTTGAAATTTTCTCATAAACTGAAGAAGGCATTGATTTCTGGAGTTCTTCTTCTTTGTGGAGTCACCAAGTATGCCAAAGGGATTCTATAAGCCTAAATTTCACTGGTTGCATACTAAACCAGTAGTTCAATCTAGTTCGCTATCCCACCAGGCGTGCAATAAACTGTTGTCACCTAGAATTGCACCCTACACAAAGTTTACAAAAAATTGAGCATTCTAGAGCAACATGGGATCATCTCAAGGCTGTGGGTCACCTATAACTAAAATGAACCTCCAGAGAAGGCTGGCTTCCTTTGGGTATCACCTAAACTATTGTTTCTCTGAAGCAAAAGGGATAAGGAGTACATAAATTAATGGAGTACACTAGGGTGATACACCAAACTATTTGAGAAATCATGAAATGAACACAAGAAGAACATACACTTGAAAGCCTGATTGCTATTCTCAGAACAATCTCTTTCAGATTTAATGCTTTGGTCCTAATAGGTTTGATCTACATACACATCTCAGGAAGGAAATATTAATTTCACAGCTCTAAGATATGAATACGGAATTATAAAACATAGTTAAAGACTTGCATTGTTCAAAAGAAAGATACAAAAATGAGAATCAATACAAGCATGAACGCAAACTTCCAAGGTAAACTCTGTGTTGTATTCAGGATTCCAGTTGAGTTACAGAAACATACACTAATTGAGAAAGGATTGATTAAAAAATCACTAACTCTTCCCAGTGTGTTATCAAAACTCACTACAAAAAAGGAAAAAAATGTTTTATATACAAACTGAATCCTGAACCCCTTAGGGCTTACAAAATATCGAGCCCAGAAAGATCAATCTTTAGATCTTTTGATTGAAATTAATGTAGAAGCTTGTGTGTCCCTGCTGTGTGTGTCGGTGAAGAGCTATTACCTTTAGGGGAAAACACTCTTGATCTTTTTGCAACCAACGCATTCACTCAGATCCATCATGTCCCATTTGAGCTACTTCAGTTGAATTCCTTGAATGCTCTAAGCTTACTACCTATTTGCATGGCATTCAACTAGGGTTGACATTCTTTGTTCTACCACAGCTCGCCTTAGCTCCTCCTGGTTGGTAAATCTCCCTGCACGTGGATTTACAGGTGGTCAAATCTCCTTAGTCAGAATCGCATCTCAGCGAGACACTAGAAGTGTTTCACCGATGCAATTATGTGTCTCTGTAGCTTTAGAAGTCATGTTGATACCGCCAAAACCATCAGCAAGACAAACAGATTCAGTTAGAAGCCACATCAAGCAATAGTGAGTCACACTGATATCCTTTTCATTTAGCAAATCCATCGCTATCGGCCATAGATTATATGTTCGGGAAGACCTCCTAATGAGCCTTCCATCTCTCGGCGAGCACATATGTAGTCGGTAAGACTCTTGGTGATGACCTCTCATCGAGCTCATTTCATTTACCCTGAGCTCACTCTTCTCCTCTGGGCTTGAGCTCCTTTGGCTTTCAGTGAGACCTTACCAAGTCGGCAAGACCTCTCATCGATGGCTTTATCTCATTACGAACTCCTTTGCAGTCAGTGAGACCTCTCACCAAGTTCCTCCTGTCTGCCCGAAGAGCCATTCTTTTGTTTTGGCAAGATTCCTGCCAAACTAATTTTGTCTTAGTGAGGGCCAATCTTAGTATCGGCAAGAATTCTGCCGAAGGAAAATGCGTCGAGGACCCTCCCTTCTTTTTGGGGAAACTTTCGCCTTCGCTAAGACCCTAGGCCGATATCCAATGTCTCCGACGAAGTCCTTCGTGATCGGCAAGACTCCTACCAAAGGAAAAACATATCGAGGCCTTAAGCCTTCATCCTTCTGTAAGACCTCCTCTGTTCGCTGAGACCTTTTGTCGAATACTGGAAGCTACCCCAAAGCCCATTTTCACCATGAGTCTCACTAACTTTTACGATTGAATGGCCTATCGGCCAGAGAAATCTGCGCGATAAGAGGTCATACCAACCCCTTCCTGTCATAGTGATAGGCTCTACAGGCTCGTTCGGTATGACAGAAACTAGGTTTCAGTGACCTGCTCAAGATGGAATGAATCAAACAGTCAGTCGTCCAGACAGTATGAGTGTCTTGCCGACTTTCTCCTTAAATGATTTTCATGCTAAAACCCCTAGGGTAGCTTCTCCCGCTGAGTTCCCCGTGACCTAGCAACAGATGTAGAGTCTTTGCCCTTGTGTGAATGTCCCACTGGCCTCTGAAGATCTAACATCTAATTATCTTGTCTAATTTAACTATAGGTGAAATAGAGGCAACAGTGATTTTGGATAGGTATATTTGGGTGATGATGAACCCTTTCAAATTGTTGGAAAAGGAAAGATAAAAATAAAGTTGCAAAATGGAAATGAATGGTTGCTACAGGAGGTAATTCATGTTCCAAATTTGAGAAGGAATTTAATTTCTACAAGACAATTGGGTAGTGAAGGCTGGATAGTTACATTTTCAAACAAAGTCTGGAAGATCACTAAAGGTGCATTAGTAGTAGCTAAAGGTGAAAAGGTAGGCACATTTTATTTGTGTATTGGTAATACTTATTCTACCTTAGCTGCTATAAAAATAGTTACTACTAAGACATTTATAGCAATTGCTATAAGGACAAAAATAGAATTGCCGCACCATAGACTTGGGTACATGAGTGAGAAATGGATGAAGATCCTTCACTCAAAAAAGTTTCTACCAGGTATGAAGATTGACTTGGAGTTATGTAAATTTTTTATTTATAGAAAACAAAAAAGAGTTTGATTTCTCAATGTTGGGAAATAGAAGAAGAGTGAGAAACTAGAGCTTGTGCATTCAGATGTATGTGGACCAACTCAGGTATCTTCTCTTGGTGGCTCTTGCTACTATGTTACTTATATTGATGACACAACTAGGACAACATGGGTGTATTTCCTAAAACAAAAATTAGAAGTATTGAAAACTTTTAAAAAGTGGAAAGCTTCAGTTTAGAATGAGACATGAAAAAAGTTGAAGTATCTCAGATCTGATAATGGAGGCGAGTATTGTAGTAGAGAATTTGAAAATTATTGTTCATACAATGTAATCCATAGGAAAACTGAAAAGAAAATGGTGTATCTGAGAGGATGAATAGGACTATTATGGAGCATGCAAGCAGCATGAGATTGCATGCTAGACTACCCTTACACTTTTGGGAAAATGATGTACATACCACTATTTATTTAATAAAAAAGGGACCTTCAAATCCTTTAGATGTTGGCATTCCAGAGGAGGCATGGATAGATAAAAAGGTAAATTATTCATTTCTAAAGACCTTTGATTGTGAAGGTTTTTTCCATGTTGATTTAGAAAATAGAACCAAGCTTAAGGCGAATTCTAAAAAATGTACCTTCATTGGATATGGAGTAGATGAATTTGGTTATCAGTTAAGGGATTATGAAAATCATAAAATCACTAAGAGAAAAGATGTTATATTCAATGAGAAGGTCATGTATAAGGATAAAATATAGGAGAAGAAACATGAACAAGCCAAAAAAGAATATGTGGTTCTAGATGAGATTCTAGAGAATAAAATTCCAGTGGTCAACAACAAGTTATCCCATAGAATCTTTAAAATGTTAGATATTCTACAACGATGACTAGACCTTTAGAAATATTTTCTCAATCATTATATTCTATATTATTAATTGATTCTAGTGAACCTGAAGGTTATGAAGAAGAAATGCAAGTAGATACCAAAAAGCAATGGGAGCTAGGCATGAAAGAGGAAATGGATTCCTTGCTACAAAATCATACTTGGGACTTAGTCCAATTGCTTGTAGGTAAAATAGTGTTTCCAAATAAATGGGTTTATAGGTTGAAGGAAGAAGATGGAGGCAAGAAAAGATATAAGGCCAAACTCATGGTAAAAGGTTTTGTACAAAAAAAGGTTTAAATTTGTGATGAAATATTTTCTCCTATTGTAAAGATGACTTCTATTAGATCTATTCTAAGTCTCGTGGCTACTAAATACTTGCATCTTGAACAAATAGATGTGAAAAAAAAAAACTTCATGGGGATTTGGAAGAAGAAATATACATGCAACAAAAATAGGGATATGAGGTTAAATGTAAGGAGGAATTCTTGTGTAGGTTAAAGAAGAGTTTGTATGGCCTGAAGCAAGCACCTCAGCAATAGTGTTTGAAATTTGATAGTTTTATGGTTGAACAAGGTTACAAAAGATGTCATTTTGATTATTGTGTTTATTTTAAGAAATTGGGTAATTAAAGCTATATGATCCTGTTGCTTTATGTTGATGACATGCTTGTTGTTAGGTCTACCATGCAAGATATTAATGAACTTAAGCATAAATTAGAAAATTATTTTATATGATGGATTTGGGTGTAACAAAACAAATCCTTGGTATGAGGATCACAAGGGATAGGGCAAACAAAAAAAAATCCTAAAAGTGAGTATGTAGAGAAGTTGTTGCAAAGGTTTAACATGAAGAATGCAAAAGTAGTTACTACACCTTTTCTGAGTCATTTTAAGTTGAATAACTTTGAGATGTCTCCAAAGAAACAAGAGTAAGAAAAAATGTTTAAGATACCATATGCATTAGTTGTTGGTAGCCTGATGTATGCAATGGTATGCACAAGGCTAGATATCTCACATTCAGTGGGATTCATGAGCAAGTATATGAAAAATCCAAGAATGGAACATTGGAATGTGGTAAAATGGATTATGTGATATTTAAGAGGTACTACTTCAAAAATACTATGTTTCTGAGGAACCAATTCTCCTCTAAAAGGATATGTTGACTCTGATTTCATAGGTGATATTGATAGTAGGAGGAGTACTATAGGGTATGTTTTTACTATAGGAGGTACTACAGTCAGTTATATTTCAAGGCTATAAATGGTTGTTGTGCTTTCAACCAATGAAGTTGAGTATGTTGCTGCTATGGAAGCTAGCAAGGAGATGATTTGGTTACAACATTTTTTGGAGGAATTAGGACAATGAAAAGAAGATATCCTTTTATAAACTGGTAGCCAAAGTACCATTCATCTTTCTAAGAATTCAGTTCTGCATTCAAAACTAAGCACATATAGCTCAGATACCACTTCATCCAATTAGTTTTGGGGGGATGGATAGTTGAAGCTAGAGAAAATTTGTGCAAGTGAGAATCTTGCAGATATGTTAAAAAAGGAAATTACACAAGACAAATTGATTTCTGCATAATTTTTTGTTGGCCTTCATGACTGATAATGGTGGTTATAAGAAACCAACCGGACCTATGATTTGGTGGGAGCCACAAGTGTAGTGGTATCATCTAGGATCAGTCTCCAAGTGGGAGATTGTGTTGGTGTGGAGCCTGATTAGTTTCCAAGTGGGGTATTGTTGGTATGTGGTGACTGATCATAAAAATAATGTATAGTCATCTTGTATCCTCACTAGGGTTTGGGGTTGGGTTGGGCCTCGAGCAGCGCTTCGAGGAAAGTAGCCCCCAATAGTGGGGGTTTGAGGGTGGCAACACCTAACAAAGGGGTTTGAAGGTGGAAACCCCTGATAGTAGGGGTTCGATGGTGAAACTGCCATTTTTTTTTTCTATTAACATTTCAGGGATTTCCTCCTAACGTGTCAAGGTTTTCCCGTTAACACATCAAATGAAAAAATGACTTTCTAAAACCCTAATTCTAGAAGCTTCCAAAATTCTTGTTATAAATGGTTGGGATGTAATTTGTGGTTTGTCTAATTCATGAGATTGTAATTTTTTTTACACTGGTTAATAAAACCATTAGGTGGTTGAGTTTCTATGGATGTATCCCATATTAGGTGAACCACATTAAAATTTTGTGTTGATCTCTTTTATGTTATTCTTCATTATTATTTTTGGGTTATTTAATTTGCATATAATTGTTAATGTTTATTGCTCTGACTTGCCTGAATCCTAACAAGGAACAAGAAATTATTTTACAAATATTTTCTTCACTCTGTGGCATGCTAAAATTATCAAGACTATTATTGAGATTGGTATCTACACTTTACATTTATGTTATTTATTGTAAGAGAAAATAATAGTAGGAAGAAATATTTAAGAGTGTGCATCTATGGCCTATGTCACATGTTTTCTTTCTCTATTTTCTATGTTTTTAATGCTCAATATCAATTTATACAAGTATAGTCTTGGTGATTGCCTTATATTCCATTAGCTTTTATGTTTGAACAATGCTATCTTTTAGAAATTGAATCATGTTCATTATACTCTTTCATTTTATGTAAAGATTATGCTAACCTTCATATTATGCTATGAGAGCAAGACGACTCTATAAAGATCTAAAATATTTCTTTTAGTACTAGGTTTCTTATTTTTCCTGAACCTTAATGGGTGCTTCTTGTAGGGAGATTTGAATTACTGCTTTGTGCTCCTATGGGCCTTAGTTCTTTTTTCTCTTTCCAACAATGAAGGGTCTATGGCATTCTGTGTCCAACCCATTGAAACTAACAACTCGCTAAGGTTTGAAATGTTCTAAAGTATTTGTTGTGCATAACCTTAATTAGGTTCTTTCTGCATTTCTCTTCCCTTTTTCCCAAAACAAAAAGAAGAGTAGGCTTCTATTAAAATCTTGGACATCATTCAATGAGGCACAAGCTGGTCCCCCACTCACTAAATTTCCCATAAGGTTGTTCGGGAGGAGAAAAATCTTTCATGATCAATATTTCTTTTTTTGGCATGCCTGGTGGGATCAAGATCTATCACAAGGTTTGATAGTTAGCCTAGAAGAGGCATTTAAATCAAATTGGAAGTAGAAGCTAGTAATCTCATGCCCAGAGTCCAAACTAGAGCATCCTCTAGAGAAAATTTTAAATATTCTTAGTTTCCCGCTTCAACCCCTAGGAGAAGACAAGTCATAGGTTTTGTATCATCTATTAGAAGTAATAGGGAAAGAATCACTAGCCCAAAGTCTAGAGTGTTATCTACCCCTCTAGATGTTTGAACCTTTCAAATTAGAAGACCAATCTACTCAGTCCATGGGATTTTTTTTTTATGGCTCTCTAAGGTGCTCTTGCTCCTATAAATTTCATAACCTGGGACAATGGAAGTTTGCTAGTTCCACCTACACCTCCAAATGTATGTCCCGCCATACCCACCAATGCCCTCAGATAAATTCCAAAGTTCACTACGAAGTATTTTAAAATACCTTCCAAGCACCTCTTGGAAATAACAGAGGTTTGTAGGATCCATAACATATTGGAGCAAAATGTGGCCCTCAAATTGTTAGTCATGTCTTTCAAAGGGAAATCTCAAGACTGGTATATATCCCTAGCTTGCACTACCATCCATTCCTAGGATGAACTTGGGGATAAGCTCTTCCACCACTTCTTAGAGAAAGGAGACTGCTCTTCCTTATTGTAGTAATTGATCATGATAAAGAGAATCCCACAAGAGGCCGTGATTTAATTCAACACTAGGTTCCATAAATATTGGCAAAGGATTCCTATGATAGCCAAGCCTCTGGTAGCTATGTAATTCATGTTCTATTTGAAGGCTTTCAATTTAGATATTACGGTCATGGTATAATCACTTGGAGGTGATACCTTTCCTAACATGTATGATTTGGATGTATGAGTAGAGAATAATCTAATAAATGTAAAAAGTCTTCCACTATGACCACTAATGCTAATGTTTACAAAGATCTCTAGAAAAATCCAAGAGGAGGTAACTCCCAACACCACTACTTCTCTCTCCAACACATCAGCTGTACCACCACTGTTAATTCATGTGTACCCAAATACACAATCGAGCACATTGCACTCCTCTTCATTGGTAGAAGAGGTCAATCACATGAAGATTCTAATGAAGAACTTTGTAAATGAACTAGTCATTATTCAACATCAATACGAAGCACCTCCAAATCCCCTTCACAAAAAGATCAAAGAGGGAGGCCAACTTACTAGTGTAACACATGTACTAGGGAGGTCCAAGAGGAGGAAATCAATAATAGGCATCTATAGGATAGATGGTCTAGGTCATGACACCACTCCAAACTGTCAACAATAGTATGAACAAAGACTTGGTACAAGGACAAAACAATTTGGTAGAAGATGAAAATATTTGGTGTTTCTCTTGCAATGATGTTCACATACCCCAAAATTTTCTAAGGGGAAATCTTTAGTAGAAGATAGCAGAACAGAGGAGCCAGGGCATATTTTTGAATATGGAGGACTAACAATTTCCAAAAATTTAGAATGCATGTTTCATTGTGTAGACACAAGGTATGTCCTTGGAATAAGAATTGGACCTCTCCTCTGACTAAGAAATTTTCTCTTAGATAGAGGAGGAAGGCTCAATATTCATGAATGATGTTTTGACAACTAGTTCCCTATAGGTATAGTCAAATTACAATACTTGATAAAAAAGAAGACTTTTTGGGGAATATGTGCAACAAGCTCTATAGATACAACCAACTTAGCAATCATTAGCTCAACATTTCCCACTAAAATACATGGATAAGGTCATGATCCCACCAATGATAGATCAACCTTTCCCTTATGCTAGGTAAGAACCCCTATTTAAACCAAAGGTCCCACCAATTAGAATGCTTAACGTGGTGGAACAATTAATGAAGGGTATTTCCAACGTATCTCTATGGGATGAATTATCAATATTAGAGTAGAACACCTTGATCCAAGAGGCGTTGAATAATGAAGAGCAAGTTCTGTGAATAGATACAACCCCGCCGCACAATCAAGATTAAGGAAAAAGGCCAATTTCAGACCCCCAATCCTAATCAAAGGCAATAAGCTCTAGTGAGGCTTAATCACACTCGAGAATCTCTTTGACTATGGGGATGGAAGAAATGGAAAGTAGAGATTCATATCTAATTAGGATGACTATGAATACCTTGATGTCAGAGGTGGTAAGATGCTAAAGGTTGGGAGGAATGTGCTACATGAAACAAGGAGAGGTTGAGATATTTTGCACTAAATAAAATAGACTTGTATCCTAGACCTATAATAATCTCAAGGGATATGGTCCTACCATAATCCAACATACTATCAATTTGGCTGAAGGTTCCAAGCCCATCTGACAAAAGAAAAGGCAGGTCAACTTGAAGGTAGAAGCGTTAATGGCTTAAGAGCTTACAAAGTTGAGCGAGTTGAAGATTATATACCTAATTAAACACTCCAATTGGATATCCAATATTTTCCCTGTCCAAAAAAGAATGGAAAAATTTGGATTTATGTATATTTTTAGCACTTGAATAAAGCCTTGTTCTAGGACCATTACTCTTTACCCTCAATGGAGTAGATTTTACAAACCATGGCTAGGTTGAAAATGTTTTCATTGCGAGATGTTTTTTTGTCCTACAAATAGGTCTACATGAAGGAAGAGGATAAAATAAAAAAAACATTCACCACTAAGTGGGGAACGTTCTGCTAAAATTCCCTTTGACCTCTGAAACATAGGTGCCACTTTTCAATGTGCAATGTATGGTACCTTTAATGGATTGATCAACAAGATCATCCTAATATATCTGGATGACCTAACCATATTTTCAAAATCAAAAGATGATCATTTTGATCATCTAGAAATGGTGTTCTAAAAGTGCCAATAGTTTTGGATTTCTTTAAATCTTAAAAAATGTGTATTTGGAGTACCGCAAGGAAAATTTCTTGGCTTTATGGTATCTAAAGAAGGAATAGCCATAGATCCCAAAAGGGTAAATGGTATAATATAACTACCACTACAAGTTAATTAGAAGGGGTTACAGTCCTTCTTGGGGAAGATTAACTTCATTAGTTAATTCATTTCAGATTTCATAGGCATTGTGATACCTATCATGTTGATGCTAAAGAAAGGCTTAGCATTTTAATGGACCCAAGAAGGCATGTTTTCCTTTTAGCAGATTAAGGTAGCAATCTCCATAGCTTCAATGTTAGCAAACCCAAACTTTTCTAAAGACTTACTGATGTTTGTTTATAGCGGCCAACACAACGTAGCCTCCATGCCCACTGACAAATATGAGGAGGGAGGCAGAGAGAATCCCATTGATTTTCACTTTGAAACCCTAAAAGGGTATGAAACTAGCTATAATTTTGTAGAAAAGTAGGATTTTCCATTGTCAAAATCATAAGAAAAAATTGACATTTAGTTTTAGCCTGTAAAATTATAGTCATCACCCATCCTAGTCTTAGGGAGTACATCATAGAAGGTGAAATAACTGAGAAAAGGGCCAACTAGATCACTAAGATCTTGGAATATGATGTCGATATTTGGCTAAAAAAAACTAGTCAGAGAAAGAGGCCAATGTGAACATCTCATGATGCAAATTAGTTCAAGTCAGATAAGTCTAGGGTGGCCAATTGGACGAGGTTCATACAGACTAGTCAATACCTGCCTAACAAAATAGCATAAGAGAAGATATTATAGGCCTATAAGGCACTCAATATTGTAGTGTAGGAAAATGCATACCCTTACATTTTCACACTTGTTTTTTCCTACCTTTATTTATGCTTCTTTATGGATTAATTGGTCCTATTTTATGTCCACAAGCCCTATGAATTACACCTTTTTCTAGTGCATAAATGATAATTTAATGACTCTATTAGTGTGTTCTTGATTTTTGGGTAGGGACTAAAACACCACCTAGTGTGTCTTTGTCCCCGAAGGCTCTCGGGACCCTGATTTTGGCATATCTAGATTTGGCCCCTTTTTGGTGTCTATGCCCCAAGTTTTTAGGACTTGGGACTAAGATGCCACCTAGGGTGTCTTAGTCCTACTTGGGTCATTTTTTAAGGTTTAGTTTCAAATTCTACTAGGATTTAGCCTCCTTTATTTTATGAATTCATATGTTGGCTTGGTGAGATGTAATTTTGGCACATTAAGCATTTATTTATCTATAGATAAGTATAAATACAAGGTTAACTCATTCATTTCAATCCAAGTATTTTGTGAGAGCATTCATAGTACCAAATTGAGTTCACAAGAGCATTCAAGAGTATATTTATCAAGCATTTTGAGCCATTTTGAGATTCAAGCATCAAATCAAATAGTTTTCTTGCATCATGTGTGTTGTGCTTACATTTGTGATTTAGGGTTTTGATTCAAGTAGAGCAATTCAAGTCCTATATTTGAAGCATTCAAGATCCATATCCATTGCAACCATTTCACACAAGTTTGTAGACTTCATAAAGGTTTGGTGAGTTGTAGAATTGTATGTTGTTTGAATTCACCATTTACTTCATTATTTCTATTTTATTTGAAGGTTTAATTACCAACAAGGTGTTTGACCAAGGAAAACCCCCATTCACTAAGAAACAAGTTTTTCCATCTTGCATATTTTTGATTGTAGATATAGGTTAAGGACTTGAAGACCACTTGGAGTGAAAAGTTGCAAAAGGTGCAAAGTTTCTCTGCAAAGTTGTCATCTTCATAGAAACTAACCTACAATCCATATTTAGAACCTAAGATCGAAAGGGAAGCAAGTGCAAACCTTGGAGTTGAGGACCTTGTTCAGAGTTTGTAGAAATTGAGAATTGGACTAATAGGCCATCTTGGGAATCTTAGTCCTCCCAAGCCTATTTTTTAGAGATTTTTCAAGATCCAGTCCCAAGATTTGAAGACTCTATATTTGCCTCAAGACATTGCATTGGGACTAATACACCATTTTGGGCATCTTAGTCCTCCACAACATATTTTGGTAGCTTCTTCACATTTCTAGAATCCTCACAACATCTATAAATTTCCCAGGTGCACACATACTATCTCCCTATTGCATAATTTCATCATTTGCATCTTCCATTTAGCTTACATTTCTAGTTATAGGTTATTTTGCATATCACACTATATTTTCCAACATTTTATTTTCCAAGAATTTGCTTGGTGGTGAACCCCTTTAAATATGAAAGAACCCCTTCCTAGGTCCTTCCTAATTGAGAATTGACTATCCTTGTGAGGTTGTTAGTCAATCCAATTGGGACTCCTAGGAAATTAGTGAATGATTGAGTGGAAAAAGTGTGATATCTCTAAAAAGGTATCCACTTTTCCATACATCATTTTGGTGAACCCGACACTTTTAAGAATTCATTTCAGATTTGGATTCCATTAAGTCTTTAGATCTAAATTGCATCTTGCATTAGTGAAAGTGCATCTAAGGAATATTTCATTTTGCATTAGTGAAATTGCATTTATGGTTTCCTATATTTGCATTAGTGAAAGTGCATATAGGTTGCATATTTAATTTATTACATCATTTCATTTCATTGAAAATTTCAAAAGTGCATTATTCTTCATCTTCATTGCATTCTTATTACATTCAAAAGTGAAAAAAATTGCATTCCATATTGCATTCAATTGCTTGTTCCTAGTTACCTCTTCTAGCACATATTTGCACTTTTTTTTGTTTATGAGCATCAGTATATTGCATAGGAAATCTATAAATATTGTTGATAGGTATGTGCAAGATCATCATGGAAAAAATAGGCCCTTAAGTGATGATAAATTCAGAAAAACCAGAGTTAGGCAACTTGACCTAAAAATTTGAATAAGTTATCTATATTATTTCAAAAATATGTAAGAATAGAATCTGTAGCAAATTGAATGTAGTTTCTAAACTACTAGGTTTGTTTAAAAAAAAACTATTTGGTGAAAATTTAAAATTTCAATGCAGTAGTACTTAAATTTCAGGGAAAAAAATAAGTAGGTGTTTGTCTGAGCACCCTAACCATGATAAAATGATAATATTTTTATATAATATTTTAGATATAAGTAGAGGACTCATGTCCCAATGTAATGCATATTTTTTTGTAAATTTTTCCAAGTAAATAATTAATTATTATTATTTTATTAAAAAATTTAAAAAATATAAAAAGTCATATTTCTGACAACCTTAACTTGGTCAAAACTTCAGGAAATTCAATATTTTTTGTAATCCTAGAGTATGTGAAGCATAGAATGTGACACATGTTTTGGATTAAAAAATTGTGATATCGTTTGAAAGCTATAGATGTTTTTCAATCATCCTATCAATCATGACTTTAGTCGTAATTCAAATAGAAAATGAATAATAATTACTTATTAAATTCAAAGTAAAGCATAATTTATATTGGTGGAAAGTTGAGAATCTCCTCTAAAAATATGTTTTGTTTCATCAATTTTGGGTAAAAAAAATTGTCAGCCACATACCCATCATATCACCACTTTTTGGCCCATCATGATCTTGCACATACCCTGACATTCCAAAATTCACTTTTTTTTCTGAAAAAAACCTCTACTAGGACTAAAACACCCTTCCTGGCATCTTAGTCCCTCTCGGGATTTTTTCTTCAAAAATCTCTCGATGCTATGTGTTGTTTGTTTCAGCCTATGGAACTTTAGAACCTCACTAGGAGGACCACAATTCCCTTCCAGACATCTTAGTCCCTATTGACTTTGATTCTCTAGTTTTCAAGATCTAAAATTTTTTTTTTCTATGTTTCTATTGGCTACCTTCAGTTTTCTATTTTAGTTCCCATATTTTCTATTATTCCAATTTCTTTCATTTCAAGTGTAATTACAAGAATAGGATATTGTGTTCATTGCACTTTCTTTGGTTTATCCCTTGTATGAGTTGTAGTACTTGGTGTCCTATAGCTAATACTGTGGTTAGACAAAGTGTGAGACTCATGGCATCCCACGATAAGACACTCATTGTGGATCCTGGGTTATCAAGCTCTCTTACTTTTGGTGTTGGCACTAGTTCACTAGGTATGGACCATACCTTTGACACCTCTTTTAATATGCCAAGTGTCCAAACAATGATTGATCATATTCCTCAAGAAAACATAATGAAAATGAATGAAGACTTAGCTTGTTTACAAGATAGTGTAAATATTGAAAACATTTCAAACACTATTATACCTGCCATAGAGAACCTTCACCACATGATGGAAAGTGATGAGGTCTTGGAAGTTGTGTGTAACACAGCTGAAATATTTGAAAAAAAAAATTCTTCCACCACTAATAATGCTCAAGCTTCAAACAATGTGCAAATCCACGGAGGAAATCAAACTCCTCCCTCTTCAACCATAACCTTAATTCCCACCTATACCAATCCTCAAATGACCACAACAATGCAACCAACTAGTAGCATCCTTCCTACCTCAAACATTTCCACTTGTGCTCCTTATACCTATGTGGCATCTAATCTTATATCTCCTCCTGTAAGAAAGCCATTCATTAGTCCTTGCAACACATATATACCACCACCATATTCATCTTCATCACACACTACAATCAATGGCCCTATCATTAACCACCTCTTACAAAGCCTTTCATCCATCCAATGTCAAGTTTCCACCATAAATCAAAATCAAAATGGTCCACCTTCATACTATGTCAAGAGCAATCCATTTTCCTTGGAGATATTGAGAACTTTGGTTCTAAAAGGTATAAAGATCCCTAGATTTGAGAAATATGGAGGAAAGGGAGATCCTACTAATCATGCTAATGCCTTTATTGCTTTGTGTAGTGACTTTATCCTTGAAGAAATTTTTTTGGCTAAACTTCTTCCCCAATTATTGAAAGACATTACCTTAGATTAGTTTTTTACATTATCAAATAACTCAATTTATTCATTAAATGAACTTGTTGAGGCCTTTATTAACCATTTCCAAGTGCACATGGTCCCTAAAATGACATTGGATGATTTGATGATATGAAAGTAAAATGAGGGTGAAAAAATCACCAACTTTATTTCATGCTACCAATCGCTTTATTCCCAAATTAGTCTAAAAATTCTCGATTCCCACCTTCAAAATATGTTCGTAGAAAATTCAAAAAGTAGGATAAGGCATAAGCTCACCATGTTGAAATTCTCCTCTTTCATGCATTTATTCACTACTCTTCGTGACTATCAAAATTCCCTAACTGGTAGTGAACCAAAAACCACCCCTACCCATCCCAAAAAGACCGAAGCTTCAAACCAAAACACTTACCAACCTTTCAAAAGATAAAATAAAAGTTCCCTTCAAAGAAATTCCACCTCTCAACCTACCCAACCAGTTGATACCCAAGTAGCTACTATAAAGAAGATTAATCCTTATATCCTTGGGGATCCACAAAGACAATTTACTCCCTTACCCGACACACTTCACAAAAGGGTATGTGTAGGAAATTTGAAATTTCATTGCAGTAGTACTTAAATTTCAGGGAAAAAATAAGAAGTAGGTGTCTGTCTGACCACCCTAACCACAATAAAATGATAATTATTTTTTATAATATTTTAGATATAAGTAGAGGACTCATGTCTTGATGTGATGCATATTTTGTTATTTTTTCCAAATAAATAATTAATTATGAATTTTTATTACAAATTTTAAAAAATCTAAAACTCGTATGTCTAACAACCTTAACTTGGTCAAAAATTCATTAAATTCAATTTTCTTTTTTAATCCTATAGTATACAAAGCATAGAATGACACATGTTTCGGATTAAAAAATATGATATTGTTTGAAAGCTATAGATGTTTTTCAATCAGCCTATTGATTAGGACTTTAGTCGTAATTCAAATAGAAAATTAATAATAATTATTTATTAAATTCAAAGTAAAGAATAATTTATATTGGCGGAAAGCTAAGAATCTCCTTTAAAAATCCTTTTCATTTCATCAATTTTGGGTAAAAAAAGTCGTCAGCCACATACCCATCATATTGCCACTTTTTGGCCCATCATGATCTTGCACATACCCAAAACTATGACCCAAATCTTAAACAAAATCATGCTTATCTTACCTCCCATTCGACCTCTTGACCCTAGCAAGCCATTACCTCTGAGCTTTAGACACAATTCCTATTGTGCTTATCACCAAAAAAAATACATGATATAGAACATTGCAAGCATCTTAAACATCTTGTGCAAGACCTTATTGATTCCAATCATATCCAAAATGGAGGTGTAAATGACAAAGGTAATAATTTTATGGCTCCTCCCAACCAAAGCTTGCAAATCTTTACCAATTCCATGCCCAACCATAATAATTTCATTTCTTAAGGCTAGTGAAACTAAGCCTGATGTCATGAATGTTGACACAGATGATGAGAATTTAAGCAATCATGAACAAAGTCCTATGGATGATAATGAATAGGTTCTTATGGATACTAATGAACAAATTCCTATTGATACAATGATAGGAGTGGTTTACATTGAGTGATGTAAACAACACACCATTGAAATTACTTTATCTTTAGAAGAAATAATCAAACATGCACCTAATGGTCCTCCTTACATAGCCGAAAGAATCAATAACAATATCACTCCTAAGATTTTAATTGATCATGTCTCTGGAGAGAATATGATCATAGAAGAACTTCTATATGTGCATGAACTTACTCAAGATATATATGATAAACCAAATGAGTGGATTAAAATGCATGATTTTTTTCTCATGCTACAATGGGCTTGATCACACTCCCCTAACAAGTAGGACTGCAGAAATAAAATGTATCATTCTCCATTATATCTAATTTGGACCAATTTCATGAGAAGTTAGGCTATAAATGGCTCAACTCCATGAAGGCGGTCCCATCCATTGTCCATAAGTACTTAAAGTTTCTAGTCATAAATGAAATATTTACAATGGCCACCCTTTTCGCATGGAAATTTCTCCTTAGATTAATTTTGGCCTTAACCTATCGAACACATAAGACCCTGTGAAGATTTCCTTTTCCTATCCTATTAAAAATTCAAAGAAAAATGCATATCAAAACTATCTCTTGAAAAATTATCTCCACCCATGATCAAACCTGCACCGATGCTTGAGCCTCCTCCATCTTAAGAAAACAATGCTGAGTCTAAAACCCTTCCAACAAACCAAGACCCATCCATGAACTATCACTTTCCTATTTTCTACAAGAGACCTGGAGACAACCAAACAAGTCCTAATCTGCCTCCTAAGAAAATTTATAAGGCCAAAGAGAAAGTGGTTGAACAACCGTCTATGGTTTCTTTTGTTCTTCCCCCACAAGCAGAAAAGGAACCTATGGTTGACAAACCCACTCCTACACAAATACAACTTGAAAATATAATAAATGTAACTGTAATACTACAGAGCATAGGCGTAGATGACATGCTATTTCTCAAAATATGAATAATGATAACATTGAAAATCATACTCCAAACTTGACAGAAGCAATAAATGATGAACCTCCTCTTTTACCAAAAAAAAAGAAGCTATATCTCTGTTGATGGTGTTTTCTTCACAGCAACAAATTAGACAAGATACCAACATCCTATCTCTCTTGAAAGGTAAATCTCTATTAGCAAGCCTCAAGAGATAACCCCAAGGTCTCTAATGTTAGCTCTTGACAATGCATAAGCAACTCAGTGATAATGTGAAAATGTTGGTAATCACAAAGAGACCTTACTACAAGCAAATAATGAATCCTTAAATTTATCAAATCTAGCAATATGATGATACTTCCAATCCTAAATCTAATGCAAATGATAAAATAAAGAGCAAAAGAGATAAGGTTTTAGAGAGATTCTTAAATTTCACACTAAATCTAAGATTAACAATGCAAATGATGAAACACTTGAAATGGACCAATCCCTCATAAACTAATTTTTGTTAGACTCGAATGAATCTACAAATCTTACGAAAATAGTGCAATCTTCTAAGGCATTAAATATTTTCAGATCATGTACATTCATTCAAGACAATCCTATTGCAATCGAAATGAACAAACATCCACAATTGAACTAAGCACAGTGAATTCAAAGTCCAGGCTAACTTTACAAAGCAACTAACAATTAGCTAGCTAGGAAAAGTATGGACTAGAGATTGTTGCAACACCTCAAGTATAAAATCATAAACGCTATTAAATCTTCTAACATTAAACCTATCACATCTATCAAATAAAATTAATCAACTTCCAAAGATAGAATAACAGAAACCATGCTAGATAAAACTCAACACAAGGAAGGCACCAAATCACAATGTCTTTACTTGCATTAAATTACCTAGAGTAGCAACAATACCAGTATTCTATTACAACACTTGCTTGCTTAAAAGTAAGACTAACTCCTAAATCTAAATCTTTCTATAATTCTTAGTTCATTCCAATATCAAAACTATCTAGCCCTTACAAATGAGGCAAATTCCATATTTATAGAAACCTCCCAAGATATGTCGGCCCAATTAATGTTTACAATAGTAAATGGCCACAAAACAAGTCCACCAAGAGGAATTCAAAATAAAATAAAATATGCATTAAATGCATGTACTCCATCCAGGTTGGCCTGGGATTTCCAACATAATCTGGACCAATGCATGTGAAGGAGAAGAGAAATAATGGGGAAGCACAAATTCTCATGTAGCATTGCATTAACTACTCCCCCCTTTATCCTTAGCATGCTCCATATTATCCTGCACCATCAAAAATACCTTGTCCAAGTCGGCCATATGAGGAATAGGTAAAATATTAACTCTCCTCTCGATGGACTTGATATCATCTCTTGATTGTTTTACCATTTTATCCCAATCTACCTTACTGGTTTGATATTTATCAATCACTGCAATGTAATTAGCTGCATCATCCTCTTGATGTTCAATGACTGAGCTCTCATTGACTGGAGAATACACATCCCACCACCATCTTCTCAACTACTCCAATCTAAGATGTTTTGGCACAAATCTCTTTCTCCTTGTCATCACCTCAAAGAAGGAAATGCACTTGTTGTAAATTTCAGTCAAGGTGTCCTCAATTTTCTTCCCCTATTTATACACCTTCTTTAAAATATTTTTCCTTATTTGTAGAACTTCAAACCACTCCCAAGGTTCTACAGCTTTGGAGAAAGGAATAATTCCATCACTTACTAATTTTTCCTTAGTATATTTCATGATGGTTTTAATCTTTTGCAACAAGAGATCCACATCTTCCTTATCCTGAGCCAGCACATTCCTTAGCCAATCAATTGATCTCATTGCATCTCCTCTAGTTGAAATAATTTCCTTGATAGCATCATCTCCCTTTTTTTGCACTCCTTGTAACCAACCGATTGTAGCATGTGTGGTGCTTTTCATTCTTTCCAACTCTAATATTGTTTCTTGTGGTAGAAAGCTTGCAGCGAATGATGAGGAGTTGATGGATAGCAAAGGCTTCATTAAATATTTCAAGTACTTATTTAATTTCTCATTCTCCCTCTTTAACTCTTGCTTAGTCTGTATCTCCTTCCTTAATCTTCCAAAGATTACAGCACTAGAGCCTTCATACTCTTCAATTTTTTGTTCCATGGAAGTAGGCCCTAAGTTGATAGTCTGCATAGCGTAATCACTACCAGCCACATCACCCTATTCTTATCAGGAGCGGGAGTAGCAATGTGAACCACCCTATTATTTGTTGCATCTCTCTCAATCCTTGAAATAACCCTGGCCCTCTTCTTTGTTTTACCTTTCCCAATCTGAGCCAGTAGGTCATCCCAATTAGGAAGAGTGTCATCCACTACAACCTACTTACTCTTCACCTCTCTATCCAACCAAGCAGGCACTTTGGGATCTGACTACACACTACCCCGTCCAACTATATCTTGATGATCCCTGAATACTTCTTCATGCAAATCTTGCCTTCTAGGAGTCTCTTCAACTTTACTCTCTTTTCTCTTGTCATGTTCTTCTTCCTCATGCATTGGTGAAGGAGTTTTTCCTAGTACTTCCCTTTGAGGAGGTCTATCCTCTTCACTTCTCACAGGTGAATCCTCATAAGTCACTAGAGGGGACCACAACACCTTTTCTATGTCTACCTTAGTACTGTAGAGTTCACCCTCTTGGAATTCTTCTCCTTCCTGATCTTGATAACTTTCAACATCCTTGGGTTCATCTGGTACATTATGAGCTTCATGAGAGAGAGGAACATTATCATGTTTAGTGGTAGGAACAGCTGTGGGAGAACCTTTCTTTGACATACCATCTTTGGGAGATGGAGTCCTTGATTTTCTCATGTACACTTGTGTTTTCTCACTCAAGCTTTCCACATTAACAACCGGTGGGGGAACTTCACCTCCTGCCTTGGACGTCTCCTTTTCTTTCTTTGTCAACCTTACTACTCTTCTTCTTTTGGGCATAGAAACACTAGCCTCTTTTCCCTCCTTTTCAACTTCATCCTCTGCAACCTTCTTTGTCCTTGAAACGTATTTCCAATTTTTAGCAATGGGCTTTCCTTGTTTCTGTACCTCCTTAACTTCCTCTGCTTGAGCATCCTTAATCTTTATCTTATAGGGAGAACTCACCTTGGTCTTACCTTTAGGATCCTACTTTGTTGATTCCTCGGAAGTGGAATGAGACTCCAAGTCTCCCATCAAATCATAAGTGCACTGCACACCCTCACTTTTGAGTTCCCAAATTTTGTGCTTAAGCCACAATTTTGTATATTTAATTACTGTAGTCATTATCTGTTCTAACTTTTTTTTCTCCTCATCCAGCTAGTCTATTTCTCCAACTAATTTATCTTTTACAGCCTCATAATCATGACCCTAAATTAAATCTCCATCGTCATCTATCTGATCTGGGATGACCTTAAAATTTTATAGTCTAATCCAGTTAACTAGTAGCCTAGAGAACTTCTTCTTTTGAATTTCAAACTCTTCTTTACAGTTAGCCCAATAATCCTCTAAGTCATCCTTGTGACTGTATTTTCTACTTGATTTCTTCTGGGCTTCACCAGTTCTGTCAAATTTGGACCTCGTAGAATGAAAATAAAGGCCTAGAGTACTCATCTCTTCTTCAGAAAAGTGTGTTGTATGTATGGAAGGATATGCCTCATTATTGCCCATCCTTAGGGGAAAGTCATTGCCAAATCTAGCTTTATGCTTCTCATTCTTCACTATGGCATCAAAATCTCATATTTGTCTTGTGACCTCCAGGAGTAAGAGGTGATCAGTAGGATGCCTAGGAAGCCTGTAAGGGGCCCTCTGACAAGCATCTATCCTTATGTAAGAGAAGGTGGGAAACTGTATGAACCAAGCTACATACCTATTGACCAACTCCTTAGCATTGTCAGATATTCTTACATGCTTTGCACCCTAGAGCAATCTAGTGATGTACATGGTGAATGCATCATTCACCCTTCTATAGCTTGAGCTTTCCATATGTAGCTATGGATAGACCTCATATATTACATCCCACCCGAAGGTTCCTCGTGTACTCAATCCCTTATATGGATGAAACCTAGCAAAGCCATAAAAGATGTAAGAAATCATTATTAAGCTCTTAGTTTGCAAGAAATTGCATGGCTGATCATGTATCATGGCATTTATAATGCCTTCCCAATGATAATCGGTCTTTTGTTCCATCCTTACTATGAAAAGGAACATCCAATTTTCAAAGACTCCCACACTCTTCAAACCTATTACCCTGCTAATTAATGTGTTGGCATCATAGTATTCTAGTTTGAATTTTTCCCTAAACAATTGTTTTGGCAACTTTAAGATATGGGGCTTAGGTTTCTCCAACTAGGAGCTAACCACCTACACAACCTTGCTTGAATCATCTTTGAGATAAGTTTTAGCAACCTGGAAATCCAAGGCCACCACATGAGATCTATCAAGCATGTCAAAATTTTGTGCCATTGATATAGGAGAAAAGTTTTCTAACACCCTACCTTGAGGACCGATCACCCTTTGTGTACCTCTTTCATAATGCCTAGCTCACTCGAGCACTAACTCATAACATTGAATTGTAGGAGGAAAACTAGCCACATGAGCCAACCCTGATTCTATCAATCTTCTGGCCAACAATGGAGGGTTTAGTTGTGCCATTCTTGCATTGAATTCCTCATAATCCCATCTTCCCACATTGGTGTCACCCACATTAGTCCAGATGGAGGAAAGCTTGGACTCTGGAACCTTTCTCTTTATATCCATTTTGATTATTTCTGCCTCATAAATAGAAAACCCCTCTACACCTGGATCCACTATTCTACACTTGGTTCAACTTGTTGCTACCTTACTTGATTCAGCCTACAATCAACAAGAGACCACAATAAATCTTCTTTACCATATTTGAATCTTGGTCAGTTCACCATAAATATCATGCTTGTCATTCAACAATTCAAGAAAATCATGATTAAAATCCCCTAATTCATCACAAGACACATATTCTAAGAAATCAAGGTTTTTTCAGTCATCCAGGGAAATCAAGCTAGAGAGGAATTTTGAGGAATTTCGTGCCAAGCAGATTTCAACAATCATGGCATACACATAATAAACCAATCACCCACATGAAGAAAAAAGTGTGAAACATCTCTCAAATTATTTAAATTAACCATGAAATGTCAAGACATACAACATTTAATCTATTTATTTTTCCAATTACTTAGATGGTGAGACTTTTGGGAAAATCCATCAGGAGAGGAAATCTGCGAGAAGGGCACAATTCTGGGTTTTGCATATCTTCAGGAAAACAAAGGGAGGATGGAGAACCGTGGAATTCTGACAGTTGAGGAATTATGCGAAGACCTCAAATTTCTAGATATTATTGTTTCTTCGTGACTTCACTCAAATTGATCGAGTGATCACAAATTTGAAGACCTTGGGCATGAAGCTAGCTCAATTTGAACCTCTTACAAATCATCTTTAAATGCAAGACTTATCCTAAATTAAATTGATGGGAAATAGTAATGCCTTAAACCTAAAACCCTAAAAAAATTCCATGAACATACAAGATAAGCTTGAGCTTAGCTTACTCACTTTTCTAGGTTTCAAAAAGATCTTTGTGGTCTCCACAAGCAAGCTACCCCGTAATGAAACCGAAAAACAAGCTCACAAAATCACTTGGGATTGTCAATCTAACAAAATCAAACAACCCTAGCTTTAGATGTTCAACGCCCAAACATGTAGAAATTCAAACTCCAAGCACACTCAAGACACCAAAGAATCATTCACACTCAAAAATAAAATGCAAGGCAATGAAGACATACCATTGATAAAGTGAAACTCGATTACAACAGTGAAAGATAACAATCTTTAGTGCCCCATCAAACAACAACAGTTATGATGACGCCCAGGAAAATCACCACCCAATCCATGAATTCACAAATACAACATGCCAAATCAAGCCAAGCACTTAAGATCAAGCACCTAAAATAAATAGAAAGCAAGTGATAAAATTGAATGGCACAAAACTCTCCAAAATAAATTAAATACATGCCACAGAAATCATACAATTGAGTGTTAATGCAGTCGACACAACAGGCCAAACCAAAACCTGGGAATCCAATAGGGCAACAAAATTTCAAAGAAATACGGTCATCACATAATTCCAAAAAGGACCAAAATCTCTAGATCACAGTGTAAAAGTAGCCACCACTGGGCTTTCAAGGAAACCGGGTAATTTTGCTAGCGGAAGAAAATTCCGAAGTTGAAGGAAAACCCAAATATTGTCTAAAACTTAAGATTTTCAATATACACCATAGAGGGATCATTAATGCAAGCAAGATAAACCTCCAAGAACATGCCTAAGCAAGAAAATCCTCAAAATTAAAGGGACAAAACACCAAGAGTGAAAGAGAAAGAGGGTCCCTAGTTTCAGTGGGGTGTGTGTGCAAAAAATTGCACAACAAATGGTGACTCTACTGGGGAAATGCTCCAAAGCATTTCAGTGACAAACTAGAATCAAAAACCAAGAATCTCTAGTTTCAGTCCTTGTATCAGGTCATCAATTAAGTAGAGCTTCAAAAATCATAGACAAGTAAACCTTTCTTGTACTAGGGTCAAAGTGTGTGCATATGGATTCATTCCCACTTTCCTTGGTTTCAATGAGGATCAAATTTGGTCTGACCAAGCTACATAAAGATTCTTACTCCAAAAGCAACCTGGATAGAGCCTCACTATCAGTCAGACGCCCATAGCACTGATGAGGTTATCATTGTGATTCCCCCAAGCATAGCTCTACTGTCGGCCAGGTGCCCATAGCCCCAATAGAGATACTTGGATACCCCTGATAAGTTGAGTTCATCCTTTTGATTGTCAATATATATTATATTTTTTTTCTTTTTTGGTATCTCTTTTCTTTTCACTTTTTATTTCAACCTATGAACAATGAAGTTCACACTCAGGGCTAAGAACCACAGTGGCACTAAAGGAAAATATAAGATTTTTCAGCTAAGCAGACTTCATAAGAACCCCTTGCAACCTTGGAATTTAAAAGATCTATGTAAAATTTAAGACCCAAATACATTCTAGATTTAACTTAGTCCCCTAGCTTAATACATGTGACACCAAATAAAGGACTTTCACCAATTGATTCTAGAAAAAATATTGAAGTTTGTAAAAGAAATATTCAGAATAGTCCTAGATAATAATATGATTTCCATGCATGTGCAACACATCTATAAGAAAGCAAGAAAACCCCCAAAGCAAGAGTGGAGCAAAAACAAACCAAACCTAAAGAAAACCTAAACTAACCAAAATGGAAACAAACCAACAATGAAGCAGAAAGGGAAACCTACTCTAACCAAAGCAAAGTAGAGCAAACCAAACATAAAAGAAACCTATTCTAACTATGTACAAGAAAGGATTTGTAAACTGCTCAAGCTTGGAAATAATGTTTCAAGTACTGCCCATTGACAGGCAGTGGGATATCTTCCCCAGTGAGGGTTTTCAATCGAAAAGCATTATCTCTCAGGATCTCTAAAATCTGATAAGGGCCAAGCCAAATTTTGTCAAATTTACCATGCTCCCCTTACGGTCATGGGATTTATCCCAGAAGAGAACCAAGTGAGAGATTCTAAAGGATTTTACCTTGGCTCTCCTATCAAACCATCTTTTGACTACACACTGATGTTTGGAAATTTTTTTAAGGGCTTCATCTCTTTTCTCTTCAAGGTGTAACAACTCAGCAAGTTTGGCTTCTCATTTATCCCCTTCATCATAATATTCATTTATGAAC
>VDFB02271358.1:119141032-119221401 GCA_007258455.2 Sequoia sempervirens
CCACCTCCTCCTGTGCATGCTCCTTAACAATATCCTCCTTTGTTGCATGCTCCTCTCAACCAGCCCCACCACCAACATCCCCCTCTCCTCCACTAGTTTCTAACATGGGCACATCCTCACCCTCTCCCTCCTCATGAATAAGTGACAACTATGGGCCTTGGCCTCTACGACCTTGATGACCCCTACCACCACCCCTCCAACCTCCTCCTCTCCCATCTCTTTCATCACCTCTGCCACCTCTACCACACCTGCCCCGAGGTCATGTCCCATGCCTCTGCACAGGTGCATCCTACTCTAGATCAATAAAGGGCACTAGCTTGTGACTCGCCCACCAAGGATCATATGCATCTATCATACCTAGATCAGCCACTCCACCTCTCAATCCCAACTAAATAGGATGTAACATATCAATACCCACCTCAACTGTAGAAACAAGAATCTCTGATCCCCATAGAGGAGCATCCATTGAAGATCATTCATACTCTACTCATCCTCAAGGCTCATCCTGAACCTCTCCAAACTATCTCAGGACCCTATCTAGAAAATTCCTATCAATGATATGAACATGTGAAACTATCATCCTGATCAAGTATTGTGTCTATCTGCAGAAGGGAAGGCGTCCATCCTCATCTAGCCATCGTGCAAAATCCATGTAATGTATCCAAATAAACTACACCATAGTATCAGTGGCATGTCTATAATAACCCTACTCTAGCTCAATTGTAATAGGTGGATGAAATATAGCAATGTGTTCCCACACCCATACCATTAGTAGCATGATACAACAGCTCATTGACTATGCCTCTCTATAAGCTATATCAAGCAAATGAAAGTATAACATGGCAAGAAAACATGGGACACATGCATACATGACCCATATCTCCAACATACCAACTAACATCTCACCCCATCCCACAGGAAATCCATGACCTTGACGATTAGGCATAACTGTTGGTTCTCAATTGTGATCATATGGTTTGTCCTTCATGTCAAAATCCCTTTCAATTGATTCTACTTGTTGATAGTTTCAAATTGGTTACTCATGCTTTATCTTGATACAGTTTTGTCTAATGGTATTGGTTGTTTCTCTTTCGGGCTTACACTTATTGGCATGAGAATGGCAGGGTCTCCCCGATCCATTTTGAAATGTCTGTGTTGGCTTTTGACAAGACATTTCTAATGCCATAATGATTTGATTTTACATACAGGAAGCTTTCAACATGACATTGATCGTGGTCTTAGCGACAAAAGAAAAGTCTATCGGCATGAGGTTTTTTCACCGCTGAGAGGTCTTAACAAATGAGTCGAGTCACACCAACTAATACATGAGGTGGTGCATCAGTGTAAGTAATCCCTATCGGCATGTTGTTTCATTGAGTGCTTTGTGTCTTGGCGACCGGCACAAGAAAGTTCATATCGGCAAGACTTATTTTATGTCACAGTGATCAAAATCCATCTTCAGACATCTATCGGCATGAAATTCTCTTTTGTTTCAGCAACAAAAAGTGTTCTCTATAGACATATGTTATACCTTCGGGATGAGGTCTTATCAATTTCATTATGTCTTCCTGACCTGCTTCAGAATGGGCATATCAGCAAAGGAAATCATCTTAAGTGTAATGTTTCATCGAATATGTCATGTCTTACTGACCCACGTTTGGATAAGCATATCAACATGAGTTTGGCCATCGGGCTGAGGTCTTAGTGATTCATATTGTCTCACCGACTGTACAAGGAAAGATCTCATCAGTGACAGTTATAGCTTCAAATAATTTCATGGCGATCTCGTGGTGTCTTACCAACTTGGCAAAAAATGCTTATTGGTAAGATTTAAAGGTTTTCGGTATGAGGTCCTCAAAGGAGGACCTCGATTTCACTAATGGAAACAAAAGGATCCTTGTTGGAATAAAAATGATTTGTCTCCCCACCAATGAATGTGGAACACCAGACGTTTGAGCTTGGGCGGCGAAGTCTCAATTCTAAGACACAATGTCATTGATCAATTTTATTGGACAATTTCCTTTAGTAGGACTTTGGAAGTCTCGTGAACAGAGCGACCCGGGTGTTTTGCACAACTAAAACACCGCAAGATGTCTCCTACATAGACCATGAACTCATCGTAAAGAAAACCATGTGTTCCAAACGACCACCGTGTACTGGGTTAAGTGGGCTTTCGGTAAAACAAAAGGTATTCTCTATGAGGTCTCCCCAATGAAGGTATGCTATAGTGACCCTCATCAGATAGAAGGATGCTTCGGCGAGAGAACCATTATGTTACAGTGACACACAAGTGGATGAAAGACTTTCGGAAAGACATGGTGTGCTCTACAGGAGGTCTCCCCGATAGCATAATGTTATAGCGAAGCACTTAAGATAAAAGGTTTATGTCGGTGTGAGAACATTAATGTCTTGGCGATCTATTGTGAGCTCGGGGCTTTTCAGAAAAACAAAGTGAATTCTCTATAAGGTTTTCCCGATAACGAAGGGTCACGGCGAAACAGAAGGAACCAAAGTATGTTTAATGATTGAATTGCCTTCGGCATAACTGGTGAATGTCATAGCGACACATAAGAGGCAAAAGGGCTTTCGGTGAAACTTAATGTGATCTGTGAGAGGTCTTCCCGACTTCACTGGGTCATGGCGAAAGCAATTAAGGAAAAAGAAACGCAACTCGCATAAGGTCTTTGCGAATCACAAAGAACACGTGGCGACTGTTGTCTCTGTGAATGATTTTTCTGAAGACTCATACACTGTGGCCAACATGGATTTTTCTAAGTATAGTTGCATGCAGACATCTTTGGTTGGTATCGAATCTATGGCAAGATATTCTCTAAGATTTTAGAGGTTATGATTTTCTGTTAGTGGGCAGCCATGGCTTTGATGAAAATCTTTCAGTTACAATTTGAAATCTCTTGACTCAGCACAGAAGTTAAAGCTCTATGGATAGGCATTACTCTAATTTTTACCATCATCTACAGTTCATTATGAATCAGCTTCAGATTCTAATAATAGCAAGAGAGTTTCAGAATCTTGTGAAAACCACTTGTTGAAGATTTCTTGATAACAAACATACTTGGAATGTATATATATAAACCTATGTTGAAAACAGAAAAGGTTGGTGATTGTAATTCGATATTATCCTGTTTTAGATAAAACGGCAGACCTCCATATTATGAATGTAATTTCAACCGAAAAGGGGTTGGTACTCCTGAGATTGGTGTATCTTTAAATGAGGGGAAGATGCCCCGAGTTGGTGCTCAGGCACTCAGCCTATAAGGCACTGTTAACAAGGGTTTTGAAGATTGCCTGGCGCGCCAGGAGGGAGCCATACCCTGTGGTTTCCACCCACAAAACTTGCCCTTTCTATGCTCTTTTTCTTTTTCTATGTTGTTGTTGTGTTAGTTCTCTCTGGATTATTAATTTGCTCTCAATTTCTCAAGGGTTTTGAGGAATGATTACATTCAACTCATGAATGCATTAATTAGAGTAATATTGAGATCAAATCTGAGCTATGTTTTGGAAAATGCAAGATATCTCACTCAAATCATATTTTCATAAGTTGTCAAATAGACTAAGTTAATGTTGTCATATCTTTATGCTTTCAAAAGTGATTACTCTACTCTATTGTTGAAAGAAAAGGAAATCAGAATGAAAAATCTTGGTCGAAGTTGAAAAAGTTTTGACACTGATTCACCCCCCCTCTCAGTGTCTGCCCATAACTCCAACAATTGGTATCATCTAGTGTAGGGTCCTCTCATAGGTCTAAACCACCTAGGATTGTTCCTAGTTTCTTGGAGTACTTTGGTTAATATGGGAAAGAATAGAAGGAATAAGGGAAAAAGATGTTCTCAGCAAAATGCTATTCATCATGCTCAACCTGAATCTAGTATAAGGATTAAAGAGGAAGAATTCATAAACAGTAGCTCTGAAATGGTAGAATATCCTAGATCTAGAACTCCTCAGTTCGAAGGAACAAACTTTATTATATGGAAACATAGAATGGAAACATACTTACATTCTTTAGGATCTGAAGTGTGGGAAGCAGTAGAAAAGGGTTGTACTACATCTACAACATCTCCTTCCTCTCTTGAGGAGATGAAAGCTCTTGAATTCAATACCAGAGCTATAAATGCTATTCTTAATAACTTGCCAAATGAACTCATTACAAAAGTCATTCATTATAGTAGTGCTAAGGAAGTTTGGGACAAGTTGACTGAAATGAATCAGAATAGTGAGTTACAAGAGGAGATATCTTTTGATACTGAAATAAGTTGTGAAACATCTGAGAGTGAAGAAGGTGTAAACCTTTATAATTTAGAAAAGAAGTCCAGTGAACGGCTGAGAATATTTGACACTACAAAACTTGTGTAAAAGTGAGATCAATTCCTTTGGGGTGAAGCCAACTTCCCAACAAGAATATGATGAACCATAAAGGAGGTTGATTTGGCTGTGAACTCTTTATGCCCGATAATTATTAAGCAGCTTAGAAAAGAAAACCAGTTGTTAACAAGACAACTTTAGAAAAAAGAGAGTCTGGAAGTCAAGTTAAAGGACAAGGATGAGTTGTGTAATAAACTAGAAAATGAGATTGATTCTTTAAAGAAATATTCAGATAATGATTCCTTGTTAAAAGAACTAACTCTTAAGGACAATATGATTATAAGTCAGAAAATTGAAATTGAAGAATATAAGAGGATTGTAGATGTTGTGAGTTCTGATTTGGAGATTAAAAAGATTGTTTGTCTAAAACTTGAAGAAGAGGTAGTTTCTTTAAGAAAAGAGCTTGAAAGTTTCAAGACTCAATCTAGTAAATTTCAGAAATTTGATCATAGTACTAATATATTGAATGAGATGTTGCAGGAAGCACTTGTGATCCCATTTGATGGATATGAGGTTGGACAGCCATAGACAAATCAAACATGAAACAATGCTTACTACTCAGATGGAAGAAGTTTATAGGCCAAGAAAAACAATTCAAGAATGAAGGTTGATCTTGGTTACAATATTGTTGCATCAAAGGATAGCATTGACACTAGAAGACAATCTAAAGATATTCATAGAGAAAGGAAAAATGTCTTCGGATCTTCACATCCTTGGCATGATCACTCATTCAGGTATAATCATTCTTTCCAAGGATATTGTTATGTTTGTAATGACTATGGTCATAAGGCAATTGATTGCATAAGATGGTCAAATAAGAATCATTCTAATATCCCTAGAAATGAGGATGTGGTGTGTTACAACTATAACAATTTTGGTCACTTGAGAAGAGATTGTAGAATAAATACAAGTGATAATGATGAAGAAATAATGTTGAAAATTTCAGAGAAAGTCTTCTATCTCAAACAATCACAAAGTCACTATTCTGGATGTAATAACAACCTGACATAAAGTACAACAAACGACTCAATGAAGACAAGTACTTGCCATGGAAGCCCTGTAAATATGCAGAAGAAAGAGAATCAAGATGACATGAAGAGAAATAAAGATGTTTCGAGAAAAAATCCTTGTAACTCCTTGCACAAGTTTTTCCTTCCAGGTCTTGAGAAGAAGCAAAGACTCAGGGGGAGTCTATTATGGTAATATATTTTACCCCTATGGAGTCTAGAATGAGGTATGGCATATTGCATTTTCTTTTGGTGGTATAAGATGTTCAGAAATGTTTTTGCTTGGTCTAATGGTTGACAGTTTTCAAAAGTTTTTGAAATGATAGTGCATATTGTTTTTTAATTGAACCTTTTGGATGCTTGGGTGTTGGAAATAATGGTATATCCTTATGACATCTTTGAGCGGTGTGGAGACATATAGGTGAGTTCCTCAACATATTAAAGATAAGAAAGCCTTTGTTTTTGAAGGGATGTCGATGGATTTATCTTTGGAGAAGAGTGATTGAAAAACATGTTTGATGTTATGAATTATTTCTAAGGCGATATGTGTCGGTTGAAGAAGAATAACTAGTATCATTGGTCTTTTATTTGTATTGTCATGGACTGTGACTAAGGTTACTTGTGCTGAGAAGTGGTTGGATTGTTTGTGTTCAAATTGTGGTATTGCTAGATTGAAGTTAATCAAATTGAATGTGGAGTAGGTGATCTTGAATGTGCCTTGATTGATCATGTCAAAGAAGGTGGTATGTTCAAGTAACAGGTCTTCAATCTTTAGGTATCAATTTGGTTTGTTACATTATAATATTTTGGTACCTTTTCTTTGGCATTGATAATATGGACCGAGATTCTTGAAAGAGACATATTGTTATTTTTGCTATGATATTAGTTTGTTATAATCTTATTGGATCTCCTACAAATATGTCTACTGCACTATTGTTCTATTTGTATCCAGTTCATATGGTATTTGGTTGGCTTCTCAGTTGTGTTTCTGGCATTGCACATTCTTCTCCTCTATCCTTTGTCATTGAGGCAAAAAGGGGGAGTCATTTTTGTTTTGCCATCAAGGAAAAAGGGGGTGTTCATTAGTTCTCAGTTGTGATCATATGGTTTGTCCTTGATCTCAAAATCCCTTTCAGTTGATTCTACTTGTTGACAGTTTTAGATTGGTTTCTCATGCTTTATCTTGATACAGTTTTGTCTATTGGTATTGGTTGTTTCTCTTTCAGGCTTACACTTATCAGCGTGAGAATGGCAGGGTCTCCCCGATCCATTTTGAAATGTTTGTGTTGCCTTTCGGCAAGACATTTCTGATGCCATAATGATTTGATTTTACATACAGGCAACTTTCGGTGTGACATTGATCGTGGTCTTAGCGACAGAAGAAAAGTCTATCGACATGAGGTTTGTTCACCACTGAGAGGTCTTATCGAATGAGTCGGGTCTCACTGACTAATACATGAGGTGGTGCATTAGCGTAAGTAAACCCTATCAGCATGTTGTTTCATTGAGCGCTTTGTGTCTTGGCAATCGACACAAGAAAGTTCATATCGGCAAGAATTGTTTTATGTCACAACAATCAGAATCCATCCCTAGGAATCTATCAACATGACATTCTCTTTTGTTTCGGTGACAAAAAGTGTTCTCTATCAGCATATGTTATACCATCGGGATGAGGTCTTATCGATTTCATTGTCTCCCCGACCTGCTTCAGAATGGGCATATCGGCAAAGGAAATCATCTTCGGTGTAATGTTTCATCGAATATGTCATGTCTTACCGACCCACATTTGGATAAGTATATCAAAATAAGTTTGGCCGTCGGGCTAAGGTCTTAGCGATTCATATTGTCTCACCGACCGTGCAAGGAAAGATCTCATCGGTGAGAGTTATAGCTTTGATGAAATGTCATGGTGATCTTGTGGTGTCTTACCGACTTGGCACAAAAGGCTTATTGGTAAGAGTTAAAGGTTTTCGGTATGAGGTCTCGGCAAGTGACCTCGGTCTTGCTGATGGAAAACAAAAGGCTCCTTGTCAGCATAAAAAAAATGATTTGTCTCCCCGACTAATGCATGTGGAAGTCTATCGGCAAGAGTGTTGTTTTTGGTATGTAGTCTCACCGAAGACACAATGTCACACTGATCGCCATTGGACAATTGCCTTTGGCATGAATTTCTGGAAGTCTCAGCAAATAGGAGTGAATTCAGGGTGTTTCGGTATGATTGAAATGATCTACAAGATGTCTCCCCGATAGTTTGGAGTTACAACGACATATATAGGATAGATGAACTCGTCAACAAGAAACACCATGTGTCTCGGCAACCAATGTGTATCGAGTGGGCTTTCAGTATGACTCAAGCATTCTATGAGAGGTCTCCCCGATGAAGGTATGCTATAGTGACCCTCATTAGATAGAAGGATGCTTTGGTGAGAGAACCATTATGTTACAGCGACACACAAGTGGATGAAGAATTTTATTAAGACATGGCGTGCTCTAGAGGAGGTCTCCCTGATATCATAATGTAATAGCGAAGCACTTAAGACAAAAGGTTTCTGTCAGTGTGAGAACATTAATGTCTTGGTGATCTATTGTGAGCTCAGGGATTTTCGAAAAAACAAAGTGAATTCTCTATAAGTTCTACCCAATAACGTAGGGTCACGGTGAAACAGAAGGAACCAAAGTATGTTAAACAATTGAATTGCCTTCGACATAACTGGTGAATGTCATAGCGACACATAAGAGGAAAAAGGGCTTTCGGTGAAACTTAATGTGATCTGTGAGAGGTGTTCTCGACTTCACTGGGTCATGGTGAAAGCAATTAAGGAAAAAGAAATGTAGCTTGCATAAGGTCTTAGCGAATCACAAAGAACACGTGGCAATTGTTGTCTTTGTGAATGATTTTTTTTTGAAGACTCATACACTGTGGCCGACATGGAATTTTCTAAGTATAGTTGCATGTAGACATCTTTGGTTGGTATCGAATCTATGGCAAGATATTCTCTGAGATTTTAGAGGTTATGATTTTCTGTTAGTGGGAAACCATGGCTTTGATGAAAATCTTTCAGTTACAATTTGAAGCCTCTTGAGTCAGCGCAGAAGTTAAAGCTCTATGGATAGGCTTTACTCTGATTTTTACCATCATCTACAGTTCATTATGAATCAGCTTCAGATTCTAATAATAGCAAGAGAGTTTAAGAATCTTGTAAAAAGCACTTGTTGAATATTTCTTGATAACAGACATACTTGAAATGTATATATATAAACCTATGTTGAAAATAGAAAAGGTTGGTGATTATAATTCTAGGATATTGTCCTTAAGGTTTTCTATAGATGAGAAAATAGAGAAATATGTGCTTAACTAAAAATAGAGAGATCCTTTGATATTATGAATGTAATTCTAAAATTTGAGTAAGGGGTTGGTACTCCTTGAGATTGGTGTCTCTAAATGAGGGGTTGGTGCTCCTTGAGTTGGAGCTTAGAAATTAGCCTACAACTCATTGTTAACAGTGGTTTTGAAGATTAAGCCAGTAAGGTAGTTTAGGAGTGGTTTTTATACCCCAAGAGGGTTTTCCACTCGGCAAAAGCTTTTGTCTCTTTGTTCTTCTGTATGCTTTCTGCTTTTCTATGTTGTTGTTGTTTCAGTTCTCTATTTGGGATTATTATTGTTCTCAATTTTGTTTATGAATGATTACATTCAACTCATGAATGCATTAATCAGAGTAATATTGAGATCAAATCTTAGCTATGTTTTGGAAAATGCAAGATATCTCACTCAAATCATATTTTCATAAGTTATCAAATAGACTAAGTTAATGTTGTCATATCTTTGTGCTTTCAAAAGTGATTACTCTATTGTTGAAATAAAAGGAAATCAGAATGAAAAATCTTGGTCAAAGTTGAAATTTTTTTGACATTGATTCATCCCCCCTCTCAGTGTCTGCCCATAACTCCAACAATAACTACTCCCCCAATCAATTGACATAACAAAAAATTTATCTGATCATATCTATCAGCTAAGACATGCCATCTAATCTCATAATAATCTATCCCTAACTATCTAATATCATCATGTGGGTAATATCGACACATCTTACTGAAACCCCTCTATGTATCATACATAACTCTGGCACCTCTAATAGGAAACCTCAAAATCTTATACACATCCTCTAAAGTAACACTAGCCTCTCCTGTAGGTAGATGAAATGACAATGTCTTAGAGTTCCAACACTCATAGAGAGTAGTCAGCAGACCTCGATTTTCCCAAATAGTGTGCATAAAGGTAACATGATGCCAACCTAGGTGCCACATGAATCGTCTCTCCCCACTTCGCAACTAATCTCAAAAATCAAATGTCAATTGCCTTGACTCCTGGGTGTAAATCGGATCCAACACAACTCACAATAGTAAAGTTCATATCTTGTGTTAAAAAAACAAATAACATTTATAGTCCAAAATTTCAAAAAAATTTGGCAGCCAAGTGCACGTTGCAAAATCTCAACTGTGTCATTAAACCTTGCAAATGCATCATAAAATATCACATGCACCATTCCAAAATGAAAATGCATTACAGTTATGCAAATGTTCCAAAACAAAAAATAATGCCCAGTCATTCAATCATATGCGTCATATTTAACAAATGCAATGCACAAAAACCAGCCATGAAAACATGCAAATGTGTACCAAAGAAACAAATGCATGTCAAAACCTTACATGCGCAACTGTTCCTAACACATGTGGTTTAGAACTACAAATGTGATTCACAAAGCTTGAAATGTGATAATTTAAATAAATGTGTACGCTAGCCCATTTGTTTCTATAGATGCAGAATTTATAGATAGATGCATTGATTACGTTTACATTTGCATTGAATTAAAAAGTCACACATGTGAAAAATGCATATTAAATGCATAAAATTGAAAATTTCAAAAGATGGTTTCTCACTACTTATCGAGGGTCCCACATTTGCAAGCCATTTGCATGTCCCAATCTGATATCCACGATGTTGTGAGTGTGGAACTAGAGACATGTTTGCAGAGATGTCTAGAGAAAAAGTCACAATTTTCAAAGTTGAGGGGTGAAAATGAATTGAATTTCCACTCAATTTCTTTTTATACCTAGGGTTTTGGTGGGATTTTTTTCCAAAATTTCTATATTGGGTGCACTATTTCTCAACTTCCATTGAATTTTTCACTTATTAAACAAATTTCCCTGAAATTGATTTCTTTCACCACAATCGAACTTCTAGCTATCAAATTGACTAATCGAGACAATTTACATTTTTTTGGAATTTTTCAAAAGTTTGTCATTTTCCCAATGGGGCATACCTTTACCTATTTTACACTGGGGCATGTTTCTCAACGATTTTCTTTGACACAATGCCAAAATGACATTGTATCAAAGAGGGGAAAAATATAGACACTGAAATTTGGTCTAGTCCCGCGACTTCAATTTCTTCATAATTTGTACCTTCATTTGTCATGATTAAATAGTGTAAATTATTTAATCATTTTCTAAAGTCCTTTCTCATCTATTAATTATGTAACTTTAATTATTTAATTAAGTCATTTTAACATTTATTCCTCTATTAATTAAATAACTTTAATTATTTAATTAATTCATATTATCTTTATTCAATCCTGATTAATTAAATATATTTTTTTATTTATGTCACTAATTAACTTTATCCTCTTTCCTATATTAAATAGATTATTATTTAATCTATTATTGTCACACTTCCAACTATAATTAAATAAAAACTTTGATTATTTAATTATTCATTCACCACCTAACTCAAGATCTATTTAAATTAGTCAATTATCCCCTGATTTAATGTTTGATTGTCTTTGATGAATAGACTCTTTGTCTTAACTAGTCAATTATCTAGTTTTAATTATTTAGCGTACACACATTTATTAATTAAATAACTTTATTTAATTAATTAATTCATTTGTTCATTCGAACAAACTATTTCTTTCATGCAAATCCTCATATTTACATGCAATCATTATTCTTTTAACTTTTGAATACTTTCAACTAGAGATTAAATCAGTATTTAATCTTGATCTTCACCTCTTATGTTTTATCACTCACATCACTACTGACACTAATCTCAATGCATGTCAAATCTTTTAATCTAAATCATCCATCTATCTTCTAATCTAAGCCTATCATTTGAACAATCAATTTTCTATAAATTGACTTGACCTTCATCATTGTAACTCCTAAAATTTGATGACTTTTGGAGCACTTTTTTTTATAATATATAATATTTCACTATTATCACATCTATTGAGGCTATACTTGCACACATACTAAAAAATATGAGGGCAAGAACACTATCACGAAAAAATGGAGAAGGACAACAGAGGTTATTCATGGAACTATACTGATGCTTGGTGAGATCTTTTCATTTATGCTTTCCTTTGTGATTTTTTGTTTAGCTTTAGATTACATTCAAGTTTAATTGCATTGTTTATTGCTTTCATCTTCTTTTTTTCATGATGTTACACCATTCACTCAAGTATTCCTTGGTTTTTGCTAATAGTTCTTGAAATTTATTATCAATCAAAGGTTTCATGATCGTATGCATAATGAAGGTGAAATGTTTTGAAGGATCTTAAGGGGAGATAAGGGAAGTTGCACTTTCCATTGCATCCACATGTTGATTATGTTTTCATGGGATGTTATCAATGGTAAATGAGTCAAACTTCTTTAACAATGTCATTGTGAGATCCTTATATTTTGATAGTTTGTCTTTCTTTTCTTGATATGTTCCATTTACTTGTTTGATGACTAATTGTGAATTGTTGGTGTAATTAATATTTAATTACACTTTGCATAAGTTTACTTAGGTAATTATTTAATTCCTAGGTTAATTAGTTGTCATCCTTATCTTGTTGAGCCATCTTGTTGCTCAAGATTAGTGTTATGCATCTTTTCTTTTATAAAGCAAATCATTATCTTGTAATTATGGAATTCTTGAATAATATTATGTTGCACATTCTTTTGCAACATCTCTACTTTTTCTAATTTTCTCTTCTATGGAAGGCCTTTTCAGTTTGCAAATCTGACCTTAGTTTCTAACATGCTATCAGAGCCTTGATTTGCAGCCCCTTCTTAGATTTTTGAGAAAATTATTGTAGAGTTAGTTAGAGATTCCTTGAGGGTTTTCATACCTCAAGTTTGTCTCTCTATTTGGGTGCTCTTGCATGGTCACTTTCAATGCATGTTGGAGGAAATTTGGGCTCATATTCGAGTTCAGGGTTGTCGAAAAACTCAAGATCAACTTTTGTTTTTCCTGAATCCAACATTATATGCCAGAGTTATGAGGGTTTGAAGATTTTCTAGATCTAGGAGTTGTGAAGCTTTTGGTGTGTTTTCAGGCAGATTGGACCTCGCCATCAGATCCAAAGCATCTGAGAGACAAAAAATGACATATAATATGACTATATTCGATGTCAGATGTTTGTGAGGCAAAAAAATTTTTCCCATATGGCCTTTGTACCACCTCTGTGCACACGATCCAAGAAAATTCTTATTTCAAGGTTTAGTTTTCTTGTTTTTTTAAAAAAAAAAATTCTTTTATAGAAATTTTATAAAAATCAAATTTCTTTAAAAAAAAAAAAAGCAAAAAATGGAGGGCAGAGTTTTTTTTTTTTTAAAAGATGCAGGTCATTAAAACCTGTACAGGGGTTTGTACCCTACATAGGCCATACCCACTCAGTGGTAGGCCTGAGCAGACAGTGGTCGTCATTCATCGGCTCAAGTAGCCGATGTTTCTATTCCCGACGGCGACTTCTCCTCTAGTACCCCATTGTAGAATATTCCGCTTCAAAAAAACTCTGGCGGCTCCACCTACCGCCGGCCTTTTCTGCAATTGGCATTTTTCAAAAATTGGCACAAGCAATTTTACCGGCGGCGGCAAACATGAGGGAATATTCCCTCCAATATTCCGGCCCACTCCAGCAGAATATTCTGATATATGCTCAATCTCTGGTGACCTTTTTTTTCCAGCAAGGGGGGTTTTTTTGCCCTGACGGCTAGATGGCCATCAAATTTTTTCCCGTGAAGTGTTGACGTCAGCATGACGTCACCCAGCCGTACGGCCCTCTTTACCCCTCCTAGCCCTGATTTTTCCTAAAGGAGCAGTTTTTTCTCTTTTGGTCATAACTTGGGCATACGGTATCAAAATCGGGCAAATGAGATATCGCCGGAAAACTGGTTTCGAGCACTTTCTAGTGTTCTATTTATTTTTCAGTATTTTTCTATTTATCTACATTAATTTCTGTTTGAAGTCGGATGTTTATTTTGGACTTCTGAGCTCATAACTTTTTGCCACGATCTCTGATTTTCGTCTTCTTTGCGGCATTGGAAAGGTATTGAGGAGATCTATCTTTTTTGTCCATGCACTTTTTTCTGTATCTGTCCCAAGTTTTTTGTTATTCTAGATTTATCTCAATGGGTGTTTTGGAGATTACTTGGATATTTTGGCAGTTGGAAAGGTGAAACTTGAATATTTGTACTTCATTTCAGTACCACATCATGTTATTTTTTTTTTATGCATGCATTAGCATTCTCTCCTCTTTCAATCCTTGGGTTATTGTAATAAATGAACTGAGATAAAGTTCCATCAGGGGGGTTTCTTGCATAATAATTTGATTAGAGTGCGCATGCACTTTGATTTCCATATCCATTTTGATTTGTTGGGTTATTTGGTTTCCTAGTTTCTTTTGGCCACATTTTTGCTATAGCTTGACACATATCAGATTCATTGGTTCACACCTCAGTTGAGATATTATGTTTCTCAATCCTCATTAGTTAATATTCTTTTCAATTTGAGGGACATGTTTTTATGGTTAATGTTCTAGAGTCTATTTTTGGTACTCCTTCCCATGGAAGAGTGTTAGTCACAGTTTCGCATCAGCATCAAGATACACAGCTTCCAATTTATATCATCATCTCATCTACTATTACTTCATAGATTCTAGGGTTGTTCTAGTTTGTGAGTTTTCGAGTGTTCTGTGGCATCGGTTCTAATGTCACATTATCATGATTCTGGTTTTTGTTTCAATTGTAGACAAAAGTATCTTTCCTTGCTTGCCAGATTGTAGTTCCAATGTTACTCCACAGTGTTCTTCAAATGCTTCTTTGCAGTAGTCATCTCATTGTAGGCAGGTTTTGTCCCACTGGGTTCTGCTTCTCTACCTCATTCATTGCATTTGTAAATGAGAACCTGATCAGGCCTTGTTGTCAGGACTCATCTTTGCATAATAATTTTGCTTCTCCCTAAGTTGCACTTATGGGGGGGGGGGGGTGTTAGTGTAATTAATATTTAATTACACTTTGCATAATTTTACTTAGATAATTATTTAATTCCTAGGTTAATTAGTTGTCATCCTTATCTTGTTGAGCTATCTTGTTGCTCAAGATAAGATTAGGGTTGTATTGTTTCGTACTTATTTCTTTCTCATTACTTTTGACTTTTGCATCTTTTTGCTTGGTACTGATCATAGCACATGTAACCTTTTTCTTTTCAGGAGTAGAAGGTGACTTGTTATAAAATCCTAACATTTGCTTCAAGGCTTCATCATTTTGAAAGTACTCCCATGATGGTGGTAAATCCATATCAAGAAATTTAGGATGCTTCATAGTGAGGTTGATTTTTGGTTTGCACATGATAGTGTTGATGTTTAACGATGGTATTTTGTTTTCTTTTGTTATCTTAGAATGACAATACCCCAAACCAATCTTTGTCTCTTACGTTTTAGGTTCTATAGGAACTTGAATGCCATTTTCTTTCTTTCCACATCTTTTACCACTATAACCCAATTGTTTGACAAGTTCATAACCTTTCCCATAAATTTTTTCCATTTCTTTTAGGTTTGGTGGATATTGATTATCTATCTCATCAAAGTTAGTTGTATAACCTATATTTTCTTCCAAAGTGGAGGAGGTATATGCTTGTTAAGTTTCTTCCAAATTCTTAGTTGACATGACCATTGGTTTTTTTTTTCATCCTCTTTTATTTTAATTATATATTCTCCCATAAATGAGGTTGTGAACTTCAAGGAACCCCAATCATCATCCAATAATTTTGACACTAATTCTACTTCTTGCTTGTCAACCTATATAGGTTTTATGTTGGATGTTGGAATTAATGTGCTTAGAGGGCTTGTCATTTTTTCAACTTGCAAGAAACTTTCAGGCTCAGGATCTATTTAAACTTGGTATACCTTTTTGTTATAGACATTTCATGATACAATGAAGGCTCAAAGGAACAATATGCATCTCATGAATCCATGGTCTTCACAAAAGAAGCTTGTATGAAAGGTCATGATGCATGACATGAATAGGAGTTTGTAAGGTATCCTTTGTGACTGTAATAGGTAAATTAATCACACCAAGCAGTTGCTTTCCTACATCATAAAATCATCTAATTGATAAGGATTTGTGTTCAATTTTTTATTTTTCTACACGTAATCTATCTAACAATTTCACACTACACACATAAAGGGTTGAGCCATTATCAACAAGGGTCCTTTTTATGCCTATTCTATTGAATTGGGCTATTATCATAAAGTCCTCATTTTTCTTTCTCAATTCTAAGGGAGGGAGCTCATGTTGGTGAAAGGGAATGTCTATGTTAACTGTATTCATTTCGTGTATTAGAACTACCACATCGTTTGAATTCATACCAAGAGGAACCACTACTTGTTGTAAGGTTGTTTGAAGCATAGTGTGATAGTTAGGTGCATTTTGAATGAGGTCCCATAGGGATATTTTGTAGGAGTATTCTTAAGTTGTTCAACAAGATCATACTCCTTCCCACTATTCAAAGGAAAATGAGGAGCAATTGGCAATATGGGATTAGGAAAAGGTAAGGTTGTGGGAGTTGGTTGTTGTGGTTGTAGATTATTCCTAGGGTTATATGTGCCATCAATAGTATTATGAATCGATTGCTGCAATAAATTATTCTTAGCTGGATAAAGGATAAAATTAGGCTTGTTTTGAGATTTTAGTTTGTACAAAGGTGGGTAAAGGATGAGTGTAGGTTGAATCATGCTAACTTCTATTGGTTTTGGTTTCTCATAACAAGCTTTAGTGGATGAACCTTGTGAGTTTAAGTCCTCAAGGGCTTCATCTAACATGCCAAAGTTATCACTACTAAAAGGCTTGAGTTTGTTAATAAGTTGAGGTTAGATGATTTTTACTTATTTTTGTTTAGGTTTGTTTGAACAAGCCTTAGTGGACAAACCTTGCAAGGTGAAGTCCTCAAGGGATTCATCTAACATATCAAAGTCATCATGACCAAAAGGCTTGAAGGCTAAGCTAACTTTGAAAAAGGGTTTTAACATGGTTAAGTAACCATACTTCTATGATTTTTAAGTTTAATGTTTTTAATTTTACTTTCTAATCTATGTCTAATGTAGTCTAATCTAAATTTTGAAAATGAAAATTGCAAAAAGCTAGTTCTATCCATAATTTTAATGAATGTAAATGATGTTATTTCTAATGATTGTAGTATAAATAGAAAGCAACTGAGTTGAAAAAGAAAATTAATGAGAGAAAACAAAAGTCTAAAAACTAGAAATTTAACTCTATAAATAGTAATGCAAATTTTGCACTAGGACTAATTCACCCAAGGTGGTGAATGAGTCCTAGTAGAGGTTCTTTTCAAAAATTTCAATTTTTTTTGGTTGATTTTTATGTTTACTATGCTATATGATGTAATTCTAAGATGCAAATGTAGTTTTTAAATAACTTTCAATGAAATTAAGTGCAAAAATGCAATCCAAATGAGCTTTCACTAATGCAAAAATTGAAACTGTAGAATGCAAAGTAACCAATGCAAACCTTAATGCAATGTTAATGCAAACTAAATGTAGAATTAAGGTGCACTCCAAATCAAAATTTCAATGTCCTAAATGCAGGTTCACCAAAATGGAACCTATGAAAACTATTGGGGTGTGAAATGAATGATTGTTGTATTCACACCCACTTTCAAAGAGATTTCACTCAAGGATAACCCTAGAGATCTCAATTCAAAGGAGAAGGAGATCTTGCAATAGGGTTGTCCTAGGGATTAAATGTGATCTAATGAAGGGTTCACCACCAAGTTTAGACTTGGAGAAGATAATGCTATGCAAGTTGTAAGATAAAACCTTAATTCAATCCAATGACCTAGGAAATGCCTTAAAAATGTGACTAAAATAGAACAAAAAAGATAGAATTTAAATAATGTGCACCTAGAAACCTTGAAGTGACTAGAAGCAACTCTGAAATTCTAGAAATCTTGACTTTTTGACCAACATGGACTCATTAGCCAATTTAGGAAAATCAATCCCAAATTAGGGTTTCTACATAGGTGTGTGTTTTAGGAGAAAGTGTATCAAAATCTACAAACAAATATAGCAAACAGATACAGTGGGACTCATTTGCCACTCTTGGTGAATCAGTCCCTTTCTAATTTTTCAAAAATTGAAAGCTCTAGTCAACCCAACACCTGCCCTTTCCTTCCAACTTGAGTCCTCGATCTAAATATGTGAAAAACACCTACAAAATAGAATTCAACTTGATTTGTTAATGGGGGGTTTTCCTTGGTCAAACCCCTAGTTTGGTAATTAAACCTTGATAGAAATAAATAAATGTGTAGGAAAACCCTAGCCTTAAGTGTGTCTAAGACTAAGAAGTCTGAAACATGATGCAATCATATTCTAATGTGCAAGAATATGATGCAAGAATGGAAATTTAAAGATTAATGACTCACTTATGGTGATCTCTAATCACCTGAAATGAGCTCTAATGATGCTTGTACCTTCCTTAGGTTCAATGTAGAGTGATAATGGAAGATGGAATCACTTAGGAAACAAGTCTTTAGGCTTGGATTGATGGCTAATTGCATCTCACCAACGTAGAATCCATCATGATTCACCATAGGAATCCATGATCAACCCTTGACAATGCTAGATATATAATGAAAGTGAGCTTGAAGACCTACAAAAATTCTTTAATGCTACTCCAATGCTTTAGCTTTGCTTGCTTTTGTAATTAGAATGCTCTTCTGAAAGCTTGCTTGAAGATTCTTGATGCTTATCTCTTGAAAAATTCTTGCTCAAAGTGCTTAGAGTTGATAAAAATGACTTATAAATCTTATTTTATAGTCATTAACACCTAATTGACCATTATTTAGATATCAAAGGTCGACATCCACCAAAATTTTGAATTAAAAACATTAATTTCCCGCCCAAAATTGAAAAAGTCTCCAAATGTGACTCATTAACCACCCTTGGTGAATGCATCCCACCTAATGGGACTCATTTTCCCAAGGTGGAAAACCTTAGCTTTTTGAGGTGGCTTTTTAGGATTTTTTTTATTTGATTGATTTTAAGGTATTTTTGAGTGAAATGGACCTTGAAATCCAAAATAATGGGTCTTAGGGGCCTATAAATGATGATTTAAAGGTAATTAATGCAAGGGTACACAAGATAGGTCCAAATTAGAATAGGGATTATGTTACCTCCAAGAGGGGAGTACAATTCTTGTGGTCATAGCAAGTGCGAAACTTACCCAGATTGTGGGGGCTAAAGATACATGTGAAGAAAAATCTAGTTCTTCTTCTCCCTTGTCCAAGGAGCCTAGCCCACCTAGGTCTTGGATTCTCCTTCTCTTCATAGAAGGAAGATTTGTTGATTTAGACTCTTTGGAAATTGATCATGATGAACCTTGAGCTTTTTGAACTACAAAAGATTTTCTTGGAGACCATTAGGTCCGTTTATCTCTTGTCAAAATGCTAGTGGAGGATAAAATTTGCAACCTTTATGCCTTGCATAACCACTCCATTTTATGTTTGGTCGAAATGGTTCCCCCTTGTGTTTTTTTTTCCTTGGGGTTCTTGTTTTGCATCTTAGGAGCTATTCTTTTTCCTCCTTAGTCCATGTTTCTTTTGTTTTGTGGGCTTGAGTCATGGGCCGAAATGAGACTTAGAACTTTTTGAAGGTTCTAGGTCTAGTTTTGGTTCTGATGTTGGCTATATTTCTTGCCTCATTGGCTTCTTTGTTTTTTTTCTTGTCTTGAGTCCCCCTTGGGTTTTTTTTTGTTTTCCTCCCCTTGTGTTTCTTTTCCTTTTTGCAGAAGCGAAACCAAAATGAAAATTGGACCCAAAACTTTGCAAAGTTCCAAGTCTAGATTTGGTTCTGATCTCAACCCCACTCCCTTTCCTTGTGTTTTTTTCTCATTTGGCATCCTATTTGGGATGGGTTTTTCCCTAGTCCCACTTCCCTTTGTTTCTTTTTCATTTTCCTTGTGTTAGTGTTCTTTCCCTTTGTCGGGAGTGGAACTAGAGTGGAATCTAAAACAACAACTTTGTAAAGCTCCAGGTCTAGATTTGCTTCTGATCTCACCCCCTCTCCTTTTTTTCCTTCCCCTACCATGGGACCAGATCTAGATCTGAAATTGAATGTAGAAATTTCATAAAATTCCTAGTTCTATCTTGACTACACTTCTGCTCTTAACTTACCTTTGACATACACGATGGTTGTGTACTCACCTTTGCTCTAATTCTACACCCAACCTACCACATTAATTGAAGGCTCCTCACACACATGAAGTGTTTTTTCAAACCTTAATTAAGGTTATTTGGCTCATTACAACCATCTAATAACAACTTAATGAGCCAAAGCTGAAACAACTTGAGGAGGAGCATGATTTGGTCATGGTTGAGTGTTCATGAGTGGATTCCTGATAGTTTTCAACCCTTTTGGGTTGTGTTTCAAGGTAGGTGAGGTTTTTCCCATTTTTTTGTATTGTTTTCCATTTTATTGTTGGTCTGTTCTTCATGAGTTCATGGGAATTTTCCCGTGGGTCTTCATTTTTCTCTGTTCATGTTTTGTTTTGTTTTGTTCAGGTTTTCTTCTCCTTGTTTGTCTATTTTTCTTTTGCTTGTCCTTGTTTGTTTTTTGTTTTTCTATTGTCATTTTCCTAGTTCTTAGTGGTAGTTATGTTCCACTATTCCCTAGTTTCAATTAGGGTTTCATTTTTAAGGGTTCTATATGCTTAAGACTATTTTAAATCTTTCTCTAGAACCTTTGAATTTTATGCCTGTGTCGGTCTTATGAATTAAATTATGGGATTTGATGCCCTAGTTTTTTATTAAGTGAATGGGCCACATAAACTAGGGTTTGTTTGTCATACCTTTACATGAATTCCATAAATTTATTAATCCTAATCTCGTATGTCCAGGCTGAGTTGAGCTTAAATTTGAGCTTCACCATGCCTTTTTTTGACCTAGTTCCAAACTGATGCAGCCATGCGGGGAGAATCTACCTAGCTTTGGTATTATGTCATGGAAGCAAAGTTGGAAATGAACTCATCCTATGAAAATTCATGTAGGATTTTGATTCTACAAATGATCCCACTCCTAATGGATCCTAATTCTGATCTCATTTCCACTAGCCTTGCATGGACCAAATCACTGGAGGATACAAGGCATTGAAACTTTTGAGAATTTTAGTTTCTATTCCTGCCTTGATTTTAGTCATGTCTGAGTTATTTGTTTCAACTCAGTAGTTCCTGATCTTCTCCTAGCCCTGCTCCTAGAAGGTTTAAAATTTTACTAAGTATGGAGGGCTACCTTCAAGGAATAGAGAATTATGAAAGGTGGAATTTGTATGATGATTCCCATGCCTTCTATTGATCTAATATAGGGTTTCCTTATAGGAGTAAACAATTTCAGGAGTGTTTGAGCAAGTTTCACATAAGGAAGGGAAAGCTACGAAAAGCTCAAAAAGAGTGAAGAAAAAGAAGATAAAGGTAGAGCAGTTGCCTTACACTATGAGGTATAAACACCAAGATGCCACTCCTATAGTGAGAAAAATGGATTTAGAATGGGTTGACATCACAAATACCAAACTAGGTCCATTTAACTTTGATAAATTTATCATAGACACTTTCTCAGAGGAAGTGATTGGGAGGACTGAAATGACAACCCAGTATGGACTAGCACATGTCACCCTATTCCCTCTATCAATTCAGAGTCCAGAGCTTATGCTAACAATAGTAGGGGCTTATAATCCTACATGAAGATAGTGTGTGGACATCTAAGGGAATGTAATTATATATTTACCTCCATAAATGATGAGGTTCTTGTTCAATGCACCTACTCCTAAGAACCCCAAGAAATTGAATGAAATGGAGACATTGAAACTATTCAATAGTGACAAGGAAACTAATAGGTCCCATATGAAGAAGTGGCTGAAACTGAGAAGAAGTCTTTGAGAAAGGTTTTTGAATAGCCCAAGAGGGTAGAATTTAAAAAGGAAATTGGTGATTTAATCATGATGCTTTCCAAGGTGTTTGGAAAGAAAGACTCTACACATTTTAAGGAATAGATTTTTCCATTCATTGAAACAATTTTGGATGGTTGAAATTTTTTTGATTAGGGAATGATCTTGTCAAATAACTTGCATAATCAGATGCTCAAGGTGAGGTAAGGAAATACTTTCTTCATGACCTCCTATGTTATATATTCAGCTGCATAGATGGGCATATTCCCTGGACTAAATGCAGTAGGCATATTAGGGGAAGCTCCTAGACTAAACATGGCATGGGAACACTATGATCAATTGACCCTACAAACATTAGGTCTTACATCATAGGAGGGTTAATGATGCATTTTTTTATGTTATTATTAACTAGTTGATAGGAGATATTAGATATAGGTTGAGTAGGGGAGCTATAGCCTTCATTTCTAAATGGGGACATTGGTATATCAAGTACCCCAAGTTCTCTTACTTTAGGTTAGTAGCTTTTGATGGACATCCTCATCAACTCCTGAGATGTTGCAATGATAGGGTTTTTCTCATGGAGTTTGTAAATCAACCCATGGCAGTCAATACCAAATTTACTAATAAACATAAGTTTGGATGCTACAAATTCCCTATGAAGTTGGGAGAGTATTGTTGTGTTCATAATTTGTCTACAAAGGCAATCTGTGAGGAGTTGAGTTACTTGAATTTGGGATTGTACACAACTCAGAAGCACTTTGACCCAAAACATAAAATGAATAACTTATCCCCCACCATTTTTGAGAATCACTAGTGTTTGCTAGAGGACTTCTAGGTAGACTTGTAGGATTAATATAATGTTCAGAAAATGAGCTATGAAAGGTTCACCATCCCACAAATGGTTGAATATGGGGTGAAGGTGTACATTTCTGAAACATTTTTAGATGATGGTGTAGTCTTGGACCCCAATTATGAAGCATAAAATGTAGGTACAAAGAAATTGAACCCAATAAATTGGGATGAGGAAGAGTTTATTGATATTAAGTAAGTTTCTAGGATAGTGATAGATAGGAGTATCCATTGGGTAATGATGATAATGAAGAATCCAGAGGCTCAATCCACTAAGAAGAGAAAACCAATGGTCACCCAAAGCTATAGGAGAACTAAGAGGAGGGTGGGCCTTAAAAAACAACTAGAATATTATCCTCCTAGCCCTGGAAAGGATGTTGATCCAAAAGTATTTGTTCAAGATATTCATGAGTCAAAAAATGTGGAGACTACAATAGTTGGAGAAGGGATCTCACTTCAACCTTCTCCCCTAGAAAAATCTACTAAAGAAGTACCTACAGGTAGCCTCCATGAGCAAGTTGAGACTCTTAAGGAAAAGGAAGTTGAGATACATGATGTGGACACTTATTTATAGGCTACATACTTAGACATTGAGCCTCTTGTAATTGCACCTACTGAAGCTATTGAATATGTTGAAGTGGAGCATGTCCTAACCCTAGAGGATCAATGGAAGCTCTTTGAGGATGCAAAGAAGGACCCCAAAGCCAAGGCTAAAGCAAATACACTTTCCAGAGAGCAAGAGTTGGAAGCTAAAACTAAAATAGAGGAGTTAGCAAGGAAACACAAGGAAAAGGAGGACCTTTTGCAAAAACAAAAGGAAAATGAATGGAAAGCTAATGCAGAGAGGGATAAGTTGGCTCTATTGCATAAAATTCATGATCTAGAAGAGGAGAAGGCTTGGCAGAGGAGAGAAAAGGAAGATCTTGAGGCCAAATCCCAAGCTATAGAAGAGGCCCAAAGGAAGAAAGAAGAAGATATCTTACAAAAGAGAAGAGAGGCAGAGGAATAAGTTAAACATGATAAAGAAGTGGCCAAAATGTGTGAAAATGTTAGGGAATTAGAAAATCAAAGAGATGAAATGTTGGAAGAAAGGAGGATGGAAGAAGAAAAGGAGAAAGTTGAAGTTGATAGGCTTGCTAAGGAGATGGTTGAGAAGGAGCAGCAACAGGAGGTTGGTTCTCAACCTAAGGTAACACTTTTGCAACCTTTCTCTTCTACAACTTCTTCTTCTCAACAAATTATTACTCCTCTTGTTGCCCCAATGTAGCCAAAGCTAAATTTGGAGAAGAAATATCTAGCCTAACCTCAACCCCTAAATTGGGATGAAACGATGAAGCAAATTGAGAAGGATAGGCTCAAGAAAAAGGCTTGAGTCCTTCATTCTACCAAATTGACAAATGCTAGAAAAATTGTGCCTGAATGTGTCATTCCCCTAGTTCATAAGGATGATATGGAAATGCAGTTAAATGATTATCAACTAGGTACTATAAACTTGGGGAGACCTACAAGGAATCAACAAATGGATCTAACAGACATTGTAGTATCCTTTTCCAAATCGATAATGATGAAAGATAAGCAAAGGAATGATGAGCTCAAAGCTCAGGTGGATCAATTGCATAAGTTCTTGAAGGATTTGTCTTCTCCTATTTTTTTACAATTTGTTTCCCTTGAAACATCAATTTTTTCTAAGAAAGAGGTTGATGACCTCATAGAAAAGAGAAGAAAAGTAGGGATGTTAGACAGATGGACTGATTGCTTGAACCAAGAGGTAGAAGAACTGCTTGTTGAGAGCCACAAGGCTCATATAGGTGCATGGGAATTAGTCAATGACATGAATGCATATACTCAGACCCTATGGAAATAGAAAGAAGAATAGAGAGAACATATGAGGAGGTTGAAGGAAATCAATAGGGTACCTCAATAGACACTTTTAGAGTAGTCCATCCTTGAAGAAGGTAATATCGATTTCATTGGGAAGACTATTAGCATCATTAGATTTTGGTCGTCATTTATTTTTGCACATAGTGTAGAACCAAGATCCTAGTACTTGCAAGAGACAAAAAAAAAACAAATTAGAGTATTCAAATGCAAGTTAAGATCAAAGTTCCATGTAAAATCCATTTAACCATATTCAAAATATAAATGAAAGAAAGAATACAATGTAAAAGCAATGAAATAGATTAAATCCTATTGAGAATATGCAAACTCTTGATCTTATGGGGGAGTTGGTGCAAATTTGATGTGGAAATTGGCCCTTTCCCAACTCCTATGTAAGCTTTGATGATTTAATGAAGATGTGATCCAATTTTTGATTGCTTCACATGAATTCCATGGAGAAAACCAGCAATAACCTACTTATGCTTTGATGAAATGGATGAAAATGATAAAGCTTGAGTATGGCTTTTAGTATAGTAAGTTTTCTCAAATTTTGGATGATGAAATGAGGAAAGAAGTCTCTTATTTATAGAATGAAAAGTTGGAGAAATTCTCAAAATGAAGCAATGTGGGACTAACTTTCAACCAATGGCAAGGTGCCACTTGTCAAGAGATGGGTGGATAAAGGATGTGCACATTTTGATGAATGTGCCCATAAATGCATTTAGGTGGAATTTGAAAATAATGAAATTACATGTAAGAGGGAAAAAGGAATGTCTTAAATTCCCCTTGGCTCAATGCGAAGATGAAATAAATGTCTTGTTGGAAGGACAAAGTCCACTTGGAAAGATTTCAAATTTGGAAGAATATTCCTCTATTATGCAATGTTGAGAGAAAATAGGGATTTAATAAATGAATTAAATCTATTTTCATGTGCAAGTGGAAAAAGCTAGAAGATGGGACATGAATTAGAATTAAATTAATCAAGGGCTAATTAATTTAATCAAGGATTAGATGATGTGACAAATTTAACGTAGATTTATGTGTTAATTAAAATAAAAGATGAGAGGAATGTGATTTCAAAGATAGTTAAATAAATATATTTTTTATTTAAATAAAGGGGATGATGGTTAGATTAAATCAAATAAAGGTTTAATTTATTTAATTTAATAAGATGATAGACTTTAGAGATTAATTAAATAAAAATTGATTTAAAAGAGCTAAGGTTAATTAGATTAGATTGATATATTTAATTAATGAAAGAGAATGACTTAATTAGATAAATGATTTATTTAATTAAGAGAGGAAAATTGATGAATTTAATCAAATAAGGGTATTCAATTAAATGGTTAGATGGAGGGATCATTAGGGATGAAACAGTGTTAATAGTTAGGATCAAGAGTGTAATGCCAATCAATACATTTTACGTGTCTACATTTTGCCCCTCTTTGAAGCAGTGCACTTGTTGTATTGATTCAAAGAATAAATTGTCTTGATCAAAAGCCAATTTTTTCTGATTTCAAAACTTTCCCCATTGCTACCCTAGTGACAGAAACATGCATATATACTTCCCCCTCGAGAGATTAGATAAGAATATTGATTTTTGGGTGATCCTGCAAAAAAAGAGGAAAAGGTGCCCGAGGGGTCCAAAAAGGCTCTTGGAGGCCAAAGAACGAGATAAAATACAAAAAATGATATAAAACGGCCTTTGGACGGACAAAAATGGGATGAGGGGATCTAGACCCCTCCTAGATGGCTAAACAAGGTCTGAAAACCCTAATTTTTATGGTTATATAGGCCTTGGGGGGCCACTTCCAATTGATTTTCACATTCAACCTTGAGAGATTCTATGATTTTGAGCTCTGACACCTTGGCAAGATGGTGCAATGACAACTCCCCATGCACATTTCTAACTAAGTACAGATGCATCAGAGGCTTTTTGACATTGGACCACCGGTGAGTCAACTTGACCCGAGCTTGATTATTTTTTTACACGTGCATTTATTACGTTTAAAAATTAGGTCCTTAGGAGTGGTGCTATATTGGTCTGCTAAAATTTCAAACAATGATGCTTGATGTTTAAACTATGCCACTGTTGCAAGGTTTGACACTATGGTGCAGTTTGAAATTTAGGGTTAAATTTCATACTCCACCACCTTTGTAGATTGCACGCCCATGGTGCTCTTTAGATTTATGGTTTCTTGCTAAACTCTGATGCCTTTGTAAACTAAACCGCCACAATGCAGTTTGGGGGTTTGAGGGCTCTAGCATTGCAATATGAAATTTGTAAACTACACCACCTTCACAGGCAGTGATGCTGGAGTTAATTTTGGGATGCCGAGACAAGCCAGGATCAAGATTTTTTTGATGAATTTTAACAAGATGAATTTTCTTGATGTAGGAGGAGGTGAGAGAGATCTACTCACATGAGCATAGGTCTTGGGAGCTTTTCAGTATTTTGGGCTAGCTGACCGAGTGACAACAGGAGTGCCTAGGAGAGATGGGGCTATGGTACATCACCTATGCACCGCCTGTGCAAACACACTTGGGCGTGATGATGACACTTGCTGAGAGATATCATCGTGAGACCTTCTCATTCCACCTTCCTATGGGCAATTCCATAGTCACACTAGAGGATGTGTGGTAGATTCTTAGATTTCCCATTCACAGTGAGCTAATCATCTATGATATGGATGTCGAGAGGGAGGCCTATTATGTCATCATGGACACTAACCAGATTGTATTCTGTGAGGTCCAGATCAAGCTGGAGGGCCACAGGCCTATCGTATCACCTTACTGCTTGGTTATTTCAACCATTATATCAAGTCTCATTACACCAAATTAGGGAGGCCAATATTTCAATCCTAGATGGGTGTTGGATTTGGAGTGCATGGTCCAACAAGGACTCACACTATTTGCATGGGGGCCAGCTCTTCTAGCCTCACTTTACAAATATTTTCATGAGTTTGCCTATTTGTATGGCAGAGCACTTGGGGTGGGGGTTACACTCTTGTATATATGGGTGTGGGAGCACATTCATGTGCTTCATTCGAGAGTTGTACTTGTTCTGATGGAGCCAGATGATCCAGTGTTCTGGTGACATAGAGGAGGTCTTTCCTTTACACATACAAGATAACACGAGATTCCTCATTGGAGGAGGGTCCTTGAGGATATGTGAGTGTTCAAATAGTGGTTGTACCTTGGATATCCTGCATGGTTTGATGATGCACAATAGTTGTTCTTTGCTTACCAAGATAGACTTATGTAGGGCAAAGAGCATATGATGATCGAGATGTACCTAGAGGACAGGGTTCTGAGATAATTCAACTAGCCTCAGGACAAGCCGAACGATCAGTATGTGGCTATTTTTGTGAGGACAATGAGTAAAAGCTCCTAGTGCCATTATATACCTACCCATGAGGCAATTTAGAGTTTTATGCAGCTAGTGGCTAGGCCATGGCCATATGAATAGGGGCAAGCCGATCTAGGGACTACGCAAGCCTATAGAGATTGGTTTAGGCTGCCTCTACATCTAACAGTGCCAAGTACACCATCCAATCTATGTAGAGTGAGAGGTAGAGGGGTGGGGTGAGGCTAGGGGGATGGAGATCAGGATCAGGATAGTGGTAGGCCACCACTAGTTCATCCAGTTCAGGATCATGGGCCACAGGATCAGCCACCCAGAGATCCACAGGTTAAAGAGCAGAGAGAGGATGCCCCTTGGAAGGAGTAGGATCTGAGACATCAAGAGAGGATCCTGACACCTCCCAGGGATGGGGAGTAGGATCAGCCACCAGTGCAGCCTCCCCCATAGCTAGATCGTAAGGACAAGAATATTTTGCAGTTGTAGGCCGAGGTACAGGCACTAACAGTTGAGAGAGATCAGGCCAGAGCATAGCAGTACTAGACCATTTTGCAGAGATAGGTTGTAGAGTTACAGAAAACAATAGAGATGGGCCACCGACAACATCTAGAGAGCATTGCCACCACCTCCTCCTAGAATAGAGTATCGGTTTAGGCTTATAGGAAGGCCATTCAGGAGGCCAACTACTACAAGATTTATTACCACCAAGTTGTGCCAAGGGCAGCTCAAGTGCCAAATTTTTCTCAGACTACAAGACACAGGATGACAAAGGAGCACGGGGAGAGAGTAGGTGGCGAGGTTAGTAACCAACAAGGCTAGCCCTCATTTTGATTAGAGATGGGATTCTTTTTGCACCCCTTGGGATCATTTTTTATAGCCCCATGGGCCAATTGTACTCATTGATATACACATGTACATTGATCCAATTTTTGTACCATGATATTATATTTTATGATATATGAGATGATGATTATGATGATATGTGATTTTCCTATATTACGTATGCATTATGGATGATCTTTTATGTTCTATATGTTATGCAATGATGTTCTATCTTAGAGGATGCATGCATGCTTTTTATTCTATGTGATGCAATGATTATGCAGATGTTTATGGATGGATGCATTTCTTTTTCAGTATCTTTTTATGCACTTTTTATGATGATTATGTATGGATGGTGCAAATGTTATGATATGCAAATTCTTAGACTAACAAATTTATATTATGCAATGATGGATGGTATGATGTAATATGATGATGATATATGATGATGATATGTGTACATGATTTTTATGATGATATATATGATATGATATAATGCATGTAAATGATATATAATGTGTATGTAATAGCGTAATGGATGTGTTATGTGTTATGTGGTTTTTATGCAATGTTATGATAGAATGAATACAAATGATATGATGGATTTAGATGATGTTTTTGACATGGGATGATTATGTTATGCTATGATGGATGCAAATAATGTTTATGATATGATGGATGTAAATGATGTTTATAATATGGGTTGATTTCTTTTATATTTATGTGAGATGAATGCAATGTAATGATTAGTGAGACACTTAGAGTAATAATGCTATTTTATGATATGTTTTAATGTTTCCTATATGATTTTCAATATATAATATGCAATGTGCAATGTGTAATGTGTTGATGGTTTGTAAATACAAGATGAATTCAATGATGATAATGATTTGATTAACTGTCATGGTACCATGTTAGCACGAAAGAAAGAGATAGAAGAAATGAGAGGTTCCAACAAGACATGAGATGATGATGTTGATGATTAGGATGATGATGATTTGCTTGTTGAGGATTTAGGATTTCCAAAGGGCTAATTACCTTATGTTTGATTACACACATGAGTACGATGCATCAAGGTATAAAGAACTAGGATGGTGTTGTACTTAGTGTGATGGATTTTGAATCAAAAATTAGATAGGAATACTCTTGTTCACACCTGGCATATGAAACCTTATTCAGAAATGAAGTTGAAATATTCAAAAAATATTGGACCAAAACATAGTAAGGCAAGCCTTCCTATGTGGTCAACAAGATACCTAAAACATCCTCCCTACGTCTAAACAAAGCATGTACAACCAAGGTTATATTACAAAAATATCCAACGAGCATAGCAGATAAAAGATAATGATCATTGACCCATTCCTATCTCTCTAAATCCTTTTGTTCAGGATATCATGAGAGGTCCTTGGAATGAGTGCAAGAAGATAAATCCAAAGACCAAGATAAAGCAAACAAACAAGCTAATGTTCTTCAATACCGCTAGTCAAGACTAAACTATGATGATGCATGATGTTGATGTCTATTGTAGGAAGGATGCATCCTAGGACATGAAAATATCAAATGATTTGATATGAGACTGATTAGATGATATGCTATTGATACAAAGAGTAGACTAGCTTCTTTACGTACTGACTTAGACTTGAGACTTTGACGTTTAAGTTTTTACTTTTGAACTGTTAGACTTTTTTCTGATTGTTTCACCAAAATTCAAGGATGACGATTGATTTATTGTGAGTGATGTTTATTGTGAGTGAAAATGAGATGAGACAGACGAATTTTTTCAAATATTTGGATGTTTTTGATGTTTTTTTGAAATGTTTTGAGATTGTTTTTTGGTATTTTTGAGATTTTGCAAATGTTTTGATTTTCCAATTTTCCATTGTATTGGGGTTTTTTGATATTTTGACCAAGACCTAACCTAAGGACCTATCTTAGGGGTCTCGAGGGCTGATCAATAGATTAGCCTTGCCTACATTATATACATAGAGACCACATAGTTTGACTGACATAGACTCAATTATTGATGAGATATGAACAAATGGATTGCCAGTTTATTATGATGGACTCCTAGAGGACTGACCTAAGTGTCTCAAGGGATGATCATAGATCAACCTTGCTTACGTTCAAGGCTCAGAGACCCATAGTTCAACAAGATGACTCTATTTTTTGACCATTTTGACTAACTTTTTGACTTGTTTTCTAGATTTTGATATGATTTTGGATGTTTTTGGATTTTTGGATTTTATGAATGTTTTTGGATTCTTTGATTTTTGGGACTTCAAGAATATACACAAATCCAATCCATTGAGAACATCCCCCCAGCATAATGCAATAGTCTACTCTGATAAAGGTAGGACAAATTGACCCTGAGAATGGGTTGAGTAGATCTAGGAGGGATCATCGCACGAACACAATACCAAGATATGATGTGGATGCCAAACAGATCATGGATGTAGATATGGAATGCAATTGATGATGGAAGCTTAATGGAGGGATGATGTAGAACAAGTCACAAAGATCCCGGTGGATGGAAAGTGCTTATTTACACAAGGTGCCTATTTGCTAGGTTTTCACCAAGGTACTTCCCCAAAGTGCCACTAAAGTGGTTTTCACTAAAGGATAATTTTTCTCTTTACTATTTTTGATTATTTTTCTGCATTTTTGATTTTTTTGTTCTCACCAAGACACTTGTTTGCCAAGTTTTCATTAGGGTAACCATTTTTTAAGGAAATTTTCTAATTTTTTTTAATTTTTTGGTTCTATACCTTGAAAGATTTAGGCATAAATTTTTTTGAGATGAGAGTTGTTTATGGGCTCCTACAGAGGCTCACCTTTAGGTGTTGATAATTGATATTTCCCTTACTTGTAGCTCACTATGATGATGAATGGTCCCAACCAATTGGGTTCAAACTTTCCTTTAACATTTGGGTTTGGGACATTCTTCTAATTCTCTTTTAGCACAAGTTCTCCAACTTGGAAAGTCCTACTTGTGATCTTCTCGTTATAGCCTCTTGAGTTTGTTCTGATAGACTTGCAAATGATTTAAAGTGTCCATAAGCCACTCATCTAGTAGCTCCAACTCATTCAGTCTTGATACTCATTTTTCTTCATCCGTGATGAGGTTTTGCAGTGATATTCTCAATGATGGGAGCTTGATCTCAATGGGTAAAACTACCTTTGATTTGTAGACTAGGGAGAAGAGGGTGGCACCTGTTGGTGTGCAAATGTTCTTTTGATAGGCCTAGAGGGTGGGATTTAGCTATAGATGCTAGTTACGACCTTTGTCATTGACCGTCTTTTTGAGGATTTTCAAAATGGTTTTATTGGTGGCTTCTTCTTGGCCATTACCTTGGGGATAATATAGAGTGGAAAAGCAATGTTGGGTTTTAAATTTTTCACATACATCACAAACATCCAAATTTTTTTATGGTGTCCCATTATCTGAGATAATAGCTTGGGGAACATAGTATTGACATATTAAGTAGTTCAGCATGGACTTTAATATCTACTTTCCAGTGATGTATGTCATGGGGATGGCTTCCACCCACTTGGTAAAGTACTTAGTGGCGGTTATGATGAACTTGTGGCCATTAGATGAGGTGGGGGTTATCTTTCCAATGAGATCAAGCCCCCACTACAAAAAGGGCGAAGGTGTTATGATGAGATGAAGTTCTTGAGCTAGAGCATGGATGTGGTCCCCATGTTGCCAACATTGTAGGAACCTTTTGATATAGTCATGTGCTTCTCTTTCCATTGTAGGCTAATAATAATCCATCCTCAACAATTTCTTGGCCAGGGTCATTCCACTCGAGTGTGAACCACAAATACCATTATGCACCTTAGTTAAAGTGGTCAATTCCTCCTCATCATTTAAATAGCCTAGGAGGGTTCCTTCTATGCTCCTACAGTAGAGGGTATTTCCTAGGATGACAAAACAAGATGCTTTCTTGACAAAGGTTCTTTTTAGGCTTGAGGGTAAATTAACAAGTAGGACCCCTATTCATAGGTAGGTATAAATTTCATGGTACCAAGGATCACAAGGACCAACAATTTTACACAAAAATTCTGACTTTGGTACCTAGGATGTGGGTACGAGAAGTTTCTCTACCAAGAACTCATGCTTTGGGATATTAGGGGAATATCTAGCAAGGATCCAATTATTGCCATGGTGTCTACTGCTCTATTGTTTGCTCTGGGAATCTACTCAAATGTGATATCAATAAATGATTCTTTAAGGCTCTCTACCAACTTTTTGTATGGGATCAGCTTATCATCCTTTGTCTGGTATTCACCATTCACTTGATTTATTATCAACTAGGAGTCTCCATATACCCTGAGGTCCATGATGTACCACTGCACTGCTATTCTAAGACCTATGGTTAATGCCTCATACTTTGCTATGTTATTAGTGCAGGGGAATGCCAATTTGTGGGATCTAGGTATATAGTCCCCCCATGGGGTGATGAAGAAGACAACAGCTCTTGATCCATGTTGTGTGTAGGAACCATCAAATTAGAGCTTCCAATGGTTGGCTATGCTAAGATTGAATATGGATTCATCCAAAACCTTTGATATGAGTGGATTCTCTAAATATATGGGTGCTTCTGCAAGTTGATCTGTGATCACTTGGACTTTGATTACTTTTCATTCCACATACTCGATGTCATATTTAGATAGAATCATGACCCACTTGGCCATCCTTCCTATGAGCATTTCCTTTGACAGTAAGTACTTGAGGAGGTCGATATTGGCGATGAGTTTGATTTTGTGTGCCAACATATAGTGTCTAAATTTTTGTGAAGAAAACACTAGTCTTAAACATGTTTTTTCAATGAATGAGTAGTTTAACTCATGCCCGACCATTGTGTGGCTGATGTAATAGATGGCCCTCTTTGTCCCATTTTCATCGTGCTAAGATAGAAGAGCACCAAGGGCTGCTATTGTTGCTAACACATAGAATATTACTGGCTTTCTTGGGATCAATGGCATGAAGACCGATGTTGTGAGTAAATATTCTTTAATTTTTTTGAAGGGTTCCTCACACTTGTCATCCCATTTCTACGCTACTCCCTTGTGAAGCAAGTGAGAATATGGGTTTTTCTTGTCAACTAGTTGTGCTATGAATCTGCGGATAGACTGAAGCCTACCTTGGAGGCCTCATAACTATTTCAATGTTTTGGGTGCTTCCATCTCAAGGATTGATTTTACTTTTGCAGGATCTATTTCAATACCCCTCATTGACACTATGTATCCTAGTAGCTTTCCTGATTGTATGTTGAAGATGCACTTCTTTGGATTTAAATGGACCTTGTATTCCTCCAGCCTATCAAAACTAGCACTCAAGGTTGCTATGTGATCTCTCTTCTTCCTACATTTTTCTAGTATGTCATCAATGTATTCTTTGATAGTTTTGTGGATCATGTCATGAAAGATTAACATCATAGCTCTTTGATAGGTGGCCCCAACATTCTTTAGGATGAATGGCATCATTTTCCAGTAGTAGGTCCCCCATGGACAAGTGAAGGCCATTTTGAGTTGGTCTTCTTTAGAAACATTATTTGGTTGTATCCAAAGAAGTCATCCATTAGAGAAAGTATTTCATGTCTCACTATCATGTCTACTATCATGTCAATGTTAGGCAATAGGAAATCATATTTCAGACATGCTTTATTTAGATCTCTGAAATCCATGTAGATTCATATGCCTCCATCAAGTTTTGAGACATGAACCAGATTTGACACCCACTATGGATAGTCTATTGGTCATATAAATCCTGCATCTTGTAGTTTCTTCAATTCCATCTTGATCAATAAAGCAATCTAAGGATGCATTTTATTGAGTTTTTGTCTAACTGGCTTTGCTTTAGAGTAGACTACTAAGTGATGAACCACAATCTCTAGATCAAGCTCGAGCATGTCTACATAGCTCCATGCAAAATTAACTTTTCTTTCTCTCAAGAAGGCTGATAGAAGCTCTTGTTCCTCTAATAGTAATGACTCTCCATAAAATGTGATGTGCGGGGTTTCCTCTATTCCCAAATTAACTAGATTTTATTTATTGGCTAGGACTTGTTGATTTTTCCTAATGCAGAGCTCTAAGAGGAAGATTGAATCCGCCATCCTTGGGTGCCTTAGAGAGGTTTTCACCATTGGATGTGTCCTTTATTTTTACTATTTTTGGGTCAAAGAGTGACACAATGTGTTTTTCACTCAAAGACCTAGAGATTATTGTCAATTTTTCACTTTTGTGACTGAGGGATTCAATCATTTCCCCATAGTATGCCTGTGTGTCCAACTCAATGATGAGTCCTGCTTTATGATCCCCACATGGAATATTATCCCACAATCCCATGAATTATGAGAGTGCGTCATCATTTTTGAATTTGTCTATAATTGGTGGTCCTCATTGGTCATAATCAATGAGTTGTGGGTACACTAGACGAATTTCATGGTTTTGGTTTTTAGACTCATAGGATAGGGTGCTAATCATGAGTAGGGAGGTGTCTTCGAAAAGCATTGGAAAATTAGTTATGGGTTCCTCATCACTACTACATACATCAGTTATATCGAAGGTGAAGTTGTCTATGACATGACCAGTAGATATGGGTAGGAGAAGGACGGCTGCTGATTGTTGAGGAGGATTATTGACCTTTCTAACTAGGGGACTTCGGCATGTATGGTTATACTCAGAGGGGTACATCTAGGGCCAAGATTTTTTAGTCATGTCTTAGGCATAATAGGTATTAGAAGCTTGTTGTCATTTTGGCCAAGCTTTTGGTTTCTATCAAAACCCATGGCGAGCATCATTTGTAAACCCTTACTATTGTCATCCATAGGTAGATCAATTGCTGGTCTATTATCTTGATATAGAAGATGAGATGGGTCCTCTTCTATTATTTCCCTGCCTAGATCTCCCTAACTTCGGAAGTTGGAAGAGCCTGCTATGAATGTTTGGGATGATGAAGCATCCTTTGATTGTGGTTGTCCCTGTGACCTAGGAGATTGTGGTAACTCTCCTACCATGAAAGCATTCTTTTGGATTGTATATTTCCCACATCCATTATCCTGGATAATAACCTTGATGTCTGAGATGGCGGGGATGGTTGGTGTCTTTGTCATAGAAGTGGAAGTGAGGGTTATTGGGTCAATGGATGGGGTAGATGGGGCTTCATCATTCTTTGGAACTTGTGTGATTTTATAATATTTGGCCTCTAAGCTCTTCTTGTAGTAAGAGAATGGTTCGAGATCCCCATGTATAGTGACCTCTTGAACTTCATATCTGAATTTGACATACTGGTGGAAGGTTGATGTGAATGCTTGCATCCCATGGATCCACGAGTGTCCCAAGAGAATATTGTAAGGTAAATCAAGGTCAAGGACTTGGAAAGTGGTTTCCATTATTGTTGGCCCCACTTCGACAGGGAGTTGGATAGTGCCTTGAGACACTCTCCCTTGATCATCGTACACCCTGATTGTGATGACCTTTCCTTTGTCAATGGTATCCTAAAAGATTATCTGATTTTTTATTAGCTTAAGGGAATAGATGTTTAAACCTACATCTCCATCCACCAAAACCCTCTTAACTTTGTTCTTATATACTAGGACTTCCAAATGGAGTGCACGATTGTGAGATGGTTGGACGAGGAAGTCTTGATTTGAGAATGTGAGAAGATTTGGTGTTATGATATTTCCAATCATGGCTTGGAATTGCTTGATGTTAAGATTCGTGGAGATAGTGGATGAGGCTAAGGTTTCCTCAAGGATCTTTTTATGGGCCAATGATATCTTTAGTAACTCCATGATGGAGATCTAAGTTGGGGTTCTTTTTAGTTGATCAATGACATTATAACCACTGGGAATAGATCTTGGGTTGCAAGTGGGTGCTCTAGGGGGCTTAGATAACTATGTGATGGTGATTTTCCCACCTCTTGTGGTGACTCCACAATCAGCATGGGCTCCCTTGATGGTGATAACTGAGCAATACTCATCCAAGGATGCAACAACATGGTCATATACATGGTTGACACTTTTGAATGTTCCCTTCCCTTTATCATTATTGTTGTTCCCTTTATTGTTGTGATTAGGCATCAGATTCATGTTTATTTTGAGATTCTAGTTTCTTGGTGGCTTCTCCACATTTATGATTTTATTATCAATGAGATCCTAGATTAGGTTTTTTAACCTCATGCAACTACTAGTGGTGTTCCCTTTGAATTTTTAAAAGTCACAGAGCTAGTTTTCATTGTACCAAGGTGGTTTCACTTCTAGTTCCTAGTAATTATCATAGGTAGGAGCCTTGATGAGATTTTCATTTATCAATTTCTTCATGATGACCTCAAGTGGTTCTCCAAGGACCGTGTTCTTCCACTTGGTGGGATTTTTGTTTTGTAGGGGTGGTCCCCCTTGATTATTTAGGTTATTAACCTAATTGTTGTTTGGTTGGTGTTGAGATACCACGTTGGTTTAGGTATTGTTTTGATCATTGTTTTGCGGTTGTTGGTAGGTTTGATTATTTTTCCTTGGAGCATTTATTACGACCTTAACATCAACCACACCATCATTTGTGACATTTTTTTTTTCTTTCCCATGTGTGAGGTTTCTCATTATAGATACTAGATGGGTGATTGTTTTGTTTCTCTAGATACATGGGTGTCCCTCCTTGTGAAATTAGGAATCATTCAATGTTATGCGCTTTAGGGATCAATTGATCATATGTGGTGATCCCTTGCACCTTGTGATGGAATTCTAAGGCTTTGTCAAGGTTGGAGATGATTATGCACACTTTTTTTTCTTTTGGCATGGCCCATTTTCTCCTATTGGCCTTGGATTTCCATCATTGTAAGAAGGAAGCAAATGATTCATTCTTTCCGTGTTTAAGAGTTGATAGTTCTTTGAGACTAACATCCATACCGATATTAAATGCATAATTTTTAATGAATGCATCCACAATCTCTTGGAACTTCTTGATGCCAGGAGGAAGGTGAGACAACCAATCCATGGCATGGCCAACCAAAATTTTAGGAAATATCCACATTAGATAGGTATTGTCATATGCGACTTCTATGCAATGAACTTCAAATTCCCTAATGTGATCTTTAGGGTTCCCCATCCCATGGTATTTATCAAATTTGGGGATCTCAAATCCATTTGGGAATGGTTTCATCACAAGGCTCCTATTGAATGGATAAGCACATAAGTTGCTTGGTGTTTTTATGGTTCTTCTTGATTGAAGATCAAGTACTTGTTGTGAGAGTAACTTGATCTATGTTGCTCTATTGTTTTGTAGATCAGGGGGTGGGATGAAAGTGTTCTATGATGGTTCACCTATTGGAGGGATGGGTGGATTGGTTGGTGTGTTGATGGATGGTGTTTGCACATTCTACTATGCCACGTATGCTTGCACTTGTTGCTATATCAATAATGCTTGTTGTTGCGCTAATAGTGCTTGATATTGATCTTGCTGATGTTGTTGTACCAACAATACTTATTGTTGGGTTGCTAGTTGGGCTCCCTCTTTCTGCTCTTGGTATTGTTTCAGTGCTTACTAGTATGCTTGTTGCTAAGCTACTTTTACCTATTGAGCTTGGTACTAGGCTTGAGCTTGTACTTGAACCTATGCTTGGGCTTGTGCTTGTGTTTGGGCTTGGGCTTGTACTTGTGCTTGGGAAAATTGTTGTTGTTGTAATAAGGCTTGGGATTGAGCAGCATTATATGCTTTCTATGCTTGTTGCACTTATTATGGGGCTAGAGTGGCTTGCACTACTTGGGTGGCTTGCACTACTTGGGAGGCTTTCACTGCTTGAGTGGCTTGCACTGCCTGCCAGTTTTGGATTTTCTAAAGTTACTTTTGATGGGTAGCTTCTTGAGTAGCTTCCAATGCAATTCTACATTGGCTTGATACATTTGTGTTCAGTGGTGGAGGTGGTGGTGGTGGTGGTGGCAGATTTGGTATAGTGTTTGTTACTATGGTAAGAGGTATCATCATATTGATTATTGGGATTATGGTGGTGGATGGTGTGATTGATACACTTGGTCCTTGAGAGACCATGTTTTGAGATACCTAAGGGATGTTTGATGATGTGGTGGTGGTGACTTGTGTTATCAGGATGGTTGACATCTGTTGTTGTGATGTTGATGACAAGATATTTTGATTAACGATTAGTGGGTTGATTTGATTTTTTTGATTGATATTTGGTAAAGGGGGAAGCCATAAACCAAGAGGTGATGTGGATATTGGTGGAAAGGGAGGAAGTGTTGGAAATGTGAGTGGTATACTCCCTTGGGGGAATGATGATGTAGTGTCAAAGATACTCCTTGGTCGAAATATGTCTCCTCCTTGCGAGGTTATGGGGAGAGGTGTCATGTGAAATGGAGATAATGGATCATTAGGATCATGAAAGGTGAGGCAGACATGTGATGGATTTTTTGGGATGGATTTCCCCAAGATGTTGTTCACATCCAAATCTTGATTATTCACAAAGGGGGTTTTTTTGTAATGCATTGAGAAATTTTCTCCCTTTGTTCACGCTGGGTTCAGTTAGAGAAATGGATGATGTGATTTGGGGGATAGATTGAATGATGCTTTAGAATGGAGGTGTAGATGAGATTGGGGGAATGGATGAAATCAGATGCATGACCCCAAAATTTTTTTCCACAATGGTACTCACATCAAAATCATAAGGGAATTTAGCCCCTTGTTTTGCTAATTCAAGCATGTAGAGTGAGGGATCCAGTCTCATCATGACGTTAATTATTCTGTGATTCTCTAGGTTTTGGACCATCTCAGTGATTTCATCTCATGTCATTCCAAAGGAACTATTAGTGATATCCTCTACTTGAATCTCCTCTTAAGAATTTTTTATGATGAAGGAAAGTTAGTTAGAGGATCACTTGATCCAACCAGATTTATCTCAAAATTTGTTTAACTTAGGTTACTTAGAGTGGATATTTCTTTTTTGGCTTCCATGTTCCTCTTGTGTTAAGATCTAGTTTGCACCATAAAATAGGGATCAATCTTCAAGAATGTGGGAGATAAATCTCTAATTCTTTGGATTGATCTAACTTTAGGTACAAAAAGAGAAAATTTAGGATGATTTAAGGATCAAAAGTATGATTGTGAAATGAAGGATGGATGATGTGGATTGATTAGAACTCTTGAGAAATCTTGAAGGAGATGTTAAACTTTAGGAATTGGATTTGATGTTTGATTTTGATTTTTTATTTATATTTGATTTGATTTGGATTGGATTGTGAACTCATAAACTCTAGGAGGTTATATGTTGTCCTAGAGTGAATTTATCCTCAAGATGCTAATTTGACTAAGTGTGAGAAGAAGGATTCATCTAAACACACCTAACCAAATAAGATGATTTTTTTATTGGGTTTTGATTTTGGATTTATGAACTTCTAAACCTCAAGATGTTGGATGTTATCAAGGGATAAATTTTTCCACAAGGTTTGATAATTTGACTAAATATGTGTAGAAGGATGCATCTACACATATCTAATCAAACAATATGATTTATGATTGGTTTCAAATGATTTGCCTAAAGTTTAACATGAAGTATTTTTCCAAAATTTTCAAGAGTTGATGATGAGATGACTTTGGTTTGATATTCAAAGATGAATGAAGGTTTGATTTTGATCGTATGTTTACCTAAAAAGAAACTTTCTTACTAGACCTCGGTTTTGAAGAACATGCTTTTCTCTAGACAAGGTGTGCAAATTCCTAAAAAATATTAGGATATTGTTGACAAAAGAACTCATACAAATTTGGATTATTTCTTGAATATCTTCTATAAAAGTTAAAAAGAAATCTTCGTTTGAGTTCGTATAGTGGTGAGAGATGCTTTTGGTGATATTTTAGACTAAGAGATTTTACCTTTGGTTTTTTTATCTTAATCTTATGTGAAATCATTTGGGACACATGTGTGGGATTAAATTTTTCTTTAGTATTTGTTTAATGACTTTGTTTTACCACAAACACCTCTTGATTAAGTTTTGAAACTATATGTCTAATGTTTTAATTTATTCTCATCCCACAAAGTGTATTATGTGGAAATCGAGGAAATAAAAGCAAGAGTTACCTAATGCTTACTTTAGTAGGAGAAAATTGAGATGAAATTCAATTTCCTATAAACCTCTAAGGATATGAATCCCAAGGGAAAGCAAGGGCATGCAAATTCATTCAAGGATTTTTGCTTCTCCTAAAGTATTTGAGATTTGATGCTCATGTTAAATGTTTGTTTTCCAATGTTTTCAATCAAGAAATGTGTTTTGATTTCAAGAATAAGTACAACCCTATGGATATTTGAGACAATATTTGTTGAGTCCCCACTTGGACAAGTCCAACTATGCCTACTTTCAATGGATGGTTAGATGCTTGACTACACTGGCTCTCATCCATGGCTCAACACTTCTTTTGAGGCAGCCAAGCATTATTACCCATGAATCTCCCATGTCATACCTTTCATTTCTACTAAAAGTTGTAAAAATGTGGGGCAACTTCAGAACAAACGTTCTTGCACCAACAAATAGATAGGGATTTTGGCCTTTCTACACAAGGGTTTTAATGTGGACATTCCATTTGTGGGGGACCATCCATATGAAGAGATACCATTGCTTCCCTTCTCATTGGAATAATCATCATGATATTAGCCTTTGTTCCAATATCCACACTTATATCCTAGGTGGAAGTCTCTTGGCTTTAGCGTGTTCTTGGTTGGGTTGTTCCCTTGGGTGATTAGTTTTTCCCACAAGGAAGGCCCTCTAAGATAACCAAAAGTGAGCAAGATATATATGTAACTCAATCAATCTTTGTTGCAATGCAAAGAGAGAGAATGTACGCAATACGCTCCACTCACACTCGCAAGAATTGTTCAATTTTAAAGTTCAAATTAAAGTATGTGGGTAATTATTTATGCAACTTAGTGACACCAAGAGGCCTTTTGATTCTCAAGATCATCATGAGGCACAAGAGAAGCGCATACATCCTCTTAATGATATTACTTTGAGTAACTAATTACAAAACAAAGAAAAACTTCATTTTAAGTCCACAATGCAATGATTTTATTCTTTTTAGTGCACCCAAATCAAATATGGAATTTTTCTTGTTCAATTGTTAATCCCCAAACCAAATCAAGTGAGTTTTCCCTAATATTCTTTTTAAACCCATTTGTAGAAAAAAATGAATCATTCTTTTTAGTGCCCAAAAGAAATTTAGTAGGTCCTCAACATGAAAGATAACAAGATTTCTTAAGAGAATTTGTGAATTCTCTAAGAGTGTTAAAAAAACACTAAAGTGTTAAAAAACACTTGGTATTATGAGAAAGTGATGTCATCATCTCTTTTATTCTTCACCTTTGAGCAAGCCAACCTATAAGAAAACCAGTTAGATCTACATAATAGAAGTCAGGAAAGTAAGTGATAACCTAAGTGATTAGAATTGAAAAAGGCACATGTCATAAAAAAATTGAATTTCACTTTTTACTTCCCTTCAGCGGTGGAGTCTACATAGGTGGTGCAATTTGAAGCTCTCCAATAGTGCTATATAGCATTGCTTTCCAGTCAACATCATTCTATAGTGGGGACAAAGAGTATGATTGTGTTTCCCTTTTGGTCAACAATCTAGTTTACAATTTGAAATTTCCAGTGTGTGAGAATAGACCTAGTGGTGTAGTTTATAATTTTGAATTCTATGCAGGAAGTAGAGAGCATCGTTGTTTGGAGTTTAAAGGGGTGCTATATGGTGATTTTGGGATGCCAACGGTTCTATATTGCGACACTAGTCTACTAGCGGTGGAGTTTCCTATTGACACACAAAAAATAGAAAAAGTACATAATTTTGATGATAAAATATGATTTAAACTTCTGGTTAGCCCTCCTTCTAGTGCTAAATGTAGAACCAAGATCCTAGTACCTACAAGAGACAACAAACAAACACATTAGAGGATTCAAATGCAAGTTAAGATTAAAGTTCCCCATAAAATCCATTTAACCATATTCAAAATAGAAATGAAAGCAAGAATTCAATGTAAAATTAATGAAATAGATTAAATCCTATTGAAAATATGCAAACTCTTGATCTTATGGGGGAGTTGGTGCCAATTTAATGTGGAAATTCCCCCTTTCCCAACTCTTATGCAAGCTTGGATTAGTTTATGAATATGTGATCCACTTGGTGATTGCTTCACATGAATTCCATGGAGAAAACCTATAATAACCTAGCTATGCTTTCATGAAACAGATGAAAATGTTAAAGCTTGAGTATGGATTTGAGTATAGTAAGTTTGCTCAAATTGTGGATGATGAAATGAGTAAAGGAGCCTCTTATTTATAGAATGAAAAGTTGGAGAAATTCCCAAAATGAAGCTATGTGGGACTAACTTTCAACCAATGGCAAGGTGCCACTTGTCAAAAGATGGGTGGATGAAGGATGTGCACAATTTGATGAATGTGCCCATAAATGCATTTAGGTGAAATTTGAAAATAATGAAATGACATGTAAGAGGGAAAAAGGAATGTCATAAATGCCACTTGGCTCAATGAAAAGATGAAATAAATGTCTTGTTGGAAGGAAAAATTCCACTTGGAAATATTTCAAATTTGGAAGAATATTCTTCTATTATGCCATCTTGAGAGAAAATAGGGATTTAATAAATGAATTAAATCTATTTTCATGCGCAAGTGGGAAAATCTAGAGGATGGGACATGAATTAGGATTAAATTAATCAAGGGTTAATTAATTTAATGAGGGATTAGATGATGTGAAAAATTTGACTTGGATTTATGGGTTAATTAAAATCAAAGATGAGCGAAATGTGATTTCAAAGATAGTTAAATAAATATTTGTTTTATTTAACTAAAGGGGATGATGGTTAGAATAGATCAAGTAAAGGTTTAATTTATTTAATTTAATAAGATGTTAGACTTTAGAGATTAATTAAATCAAAATTGATTTAAAGGAGCTAAGGTTAATTAGATTAGATTGATAGATTTGATTAATGAGAGAGAATGACTTCATCAGATAAATGATTTATTTAATTAAGAGAGAAAAATTTGATGAATTTAATCAAATAAGTGTATTCGATTAAATGGTTAGACTGAGGGATGATTAGGGATGAAATGGTGTTAGTTGTCTGGATCAAGCGTGTAATTCCAATCAGTACATTTTATGTGTCTACACATAGAAATGAAGTGCAATAGGTGGGTAATAGATAAAATTATGGAATTAGATGCAATTATAGCCATGATTGTGAATGAGGATATCTTTGTATAAGATGACCTCCCTCTTCATGATCTTAAGGGTAAATGGAATAATAGATTTATGGTGGTAGTACAAAAAGGAGATAATGGTGATGATTTTCTAATAGATAAATTCATGGATATTAAGGAGATAGTTAAAGTTTCGCGAAAGGAGATTACTAAATTAGAAGAGATGCAAAAGTTCACCTTTGATGAGTTGAGAAGGATAAAATTTGAAGAAAATTAGGTAGATGGTCCAAATGCAAATATGATTAAACAAGTATTTTCTAGTTATGATGAATATCTACTTGTGCAGAAGAAAGAGGAGTGAAGTGGAAATGGAATATTCCCTTTTTAGATGAGCATCAAATGGCATGGCCAGCTGGGCAGCTCTCTCCTACTTTTTAGGGTGATGAAACAAGTTCAACTGAAGATTCCCAATAGTTCGACCTTCTCCCTTTGCATGCAGATTTTTGGTAAAGTGTCATCACCAGTCAACTGAAAATCATAATAGACAGTTACCTCATGCAGCCTTAGTGACTCCTTGATTTGTGGATCTAGTTTTTGTAGCCGTGAGGGCATTAGGTTGCCAGGAATTTTGTCTATAAGTGGGAATTTTTACCATATTGTAAAGGTCAGCTAATTAAAGTCAGGATTGGTTTCCTAAGAAAAATCTAGGATAGTGTTTGTATTTTTTAGAAGTTTTATAGTTTTATGCAAAGATACTCAAAATACTTTTACAATTTTAATGCAGTTTATGTTATTTTCAGAAGCTTTTTAGTTTAATGATAATGTTGATGAAAAAAAGTTATTTTTATGCCAATGAGTTTTGTTGGGCATAAATATTTTTTTATTTGATGAAAATCAATAGAAGATTTTAAATTTGAAACTATTTCATTGAGTTATCTGTGGATGAGATCTCTTTATATTTATTGATCTATGAATTCTAGTAATGAGCTAGTGATGTTTTCTTGTTAAAAAATAAAATTTTAAAAAGAAAGTGATGACGAATGGTTATATGTCTTGAATTTTCACTATGAATGAATGAAATGGTATAGATTATTTTATGGATTGTATCATTTTATGGTTTTAGTTAGTTAGAGGAAATACTCATTATGAAGTTTATATGTCTAGCTTAAAAGAAATCTATGTTCATGCATTTTGTGTTCTAAGCCTTGTTCTATCTTTTTCTATTTATTTACACCCCCCAAACATTAGATTAGTTTGTACTCTTTACCAGTATGTCCCTTGAACATTACAGTTGCATAGGCCACTGGACAACATCAACATAGTTGAGAACTAACTACATAGACCTTGGAAGATGGATAGTTTATATTATTTGTCTTTTTCAGGAGAAGTAGAGTAGCAATATTATATTTGAACATTTTTGTGTTACTTTTGACCATCAATAGAACTGGTGTTAGAAGGAGGGCATGGAGGAACAAACTAGATTGAATTGAGTCCTTTTCACTAGAAAGGTTTGAAAGAGTTCTCAGATCTACTACAAATCCATAACCATTAGATGAACTCTAGACCCCTATTAATCCTGGAGCCCATAGGCTTTTGATCCCACCACTGTTAACACAAAAACTTAATCCACCCAAGTTTCCAACAATACCAATTGTTTTCCAAAAATCCTTTGACACCAAGAGTCATTCCTTGTGGAATACACAAAATTCCTAAGAACCTGGATAAATTCTACCCCAGATACACTCATGGATAGTCATCAAGTGCTGAAGAGCACATACAAGAATTCAAAGATGCCTATACTCATGCTTAAATTTCTCACCATGATGTTGCATGTACATTGTTTCCCTACTCATTAGGAGATATGGCTTACAATTTTTGTATCTCAATCTCCCTACTAGGTCAATCTTGAGCTAGAAAAACTTAGAGGATGCATTCATTAACCAATTACAAGTTTATGTTGATCATGCAATTTTATACCATCAATTCACCACTATTAGGAAAGAGTCGCATGAACCATTGGCCCTATTTAATACTAGATTTCAAGGATGTACAGGAGGTTACAAGACCTGCACTTGGTGGCTGAAAATATTGCTATCCAAGCTTTCCTAAAGGCTATAGATCCTTTGATTGGATTTTTTTTGCAAAGAACATACCTTTCAAATGACATTGATTCTTTGTCCAATGTATATCACCTAGCTATTAAACTGCAACAGTAGATTAGCTCACAATTAGGAGGCCTAGGAGGGGTTTTCCCTCCTCTAGGATATTCTTAAGTGCCTAATCCTACCTTGTTGTTTAATAAAGTCCTAGGGATGTCTCACTTTTCATATAGACCCTTAGCTAAGATATAGGCTCCATCTCAGCAATTATTCTTTAGTGGCCCAACTCTTGACTCCTTTCAGCAAGCTCAAAATTCCCATAACCATGCTGGAGGGTCCAACCCTATGATACATACATTTGATGCAACCACTATAGAAAGTGAATGTACCGATCACCTAACAACAAAGTTGGAGACTCTTAAGAAAAAATGTCTCAGATGACTAATGATATGGCACAACTCAAGTACAACCCCCCTAAAAATAAAATCAGAATTACCAAAATCAAGGGGGTATTCCAATTAGGGTAATTATTCCAACTAGAATGTCAATCAAAATCAAAGGAATTTTCAAAACTAGAATTCCCCCAATAAAAAATACCAGAACCAAAATAGGTGATACAACCAAAGATCCAATAATAACAGGAAATGGAACACTAGAACAAACAATGTGGGAGTTCCCCATAACTATCAAGTTGTTGAGGATAAACCACACACTACAAATGTTGTGGATCTTAATTTTATGAAAAACTTGTGTAGGTTGCATGACACTGTAGCACATTCTAAGGTTAACTATCCTAAGATGGAGAAGATGGTTAATACTATACAAGTTGATGCTCCACTACAAGGTGCTCCTAGAAAAAATGGTGTATCCATGGATACAACCATGGCTTATGAAGTCTTTGAAAAAGGATCTCCTTTCCCCAAACAAGAGGAAAATGAGCTAGAGGAGTAGGATGTATATGACGATCAAGCCTTCCAATCCAAAGGGAGTCATTTCCTGAGGAATTAGAGTAAAGACCCATTAAGAACATTTGCGCCTCCAAACACTATGGTTCCACCTAACTAGAATCTTGGAAACAACCCGCTTCCACTAAAAGGACCACCTAAATTTCAAAATAAAGGTAACTCATCTTGTGTTCCTCAATATCAGATGAAAAATGATACAAAATTTGGTTTTAATTTAGAAATGTAGAAATAAAAGACCTCGCTATTATTCTTTGACATCCTAAAGTGGTGCCCTACCCAACATGACATTATTTTGAGAGATTTGGAAGAGTCAGATTGGTCAAAAGGAAAGAATAAGGTGACTCCAACTAATGAAATGAATGTGGCTCTATATAAAGGTAAGATAGGGACACCACAATTCCTTCTAAGCCTGAGAATATTTGAAAAGAATATATATAACTATCTTTTAGATTTTGGGTCCTTAGGTAATGTTATGCCTTCTGAATTTACAAAAAGTTGGGTCTAAACCCACTTCAAACTCATAAGAAAGTAATAAAATTGGAAAAAATTGAGGTTAATGGGGTAAGAGAACTAAAAAACATACATGTGTAGGTTGGATCAAACCCATGGATCCAAACTTAGATGGATATCTAGGTAGCTAATATCCCCAAGACATACAAAATGTTTTTAAGCAAGGAGATGATGAAAATCATGGGGGGTTGCCTATCTTTAGACTTTTCACACATGTGGCTATCATGGAAATGGGTAGAAACACAAATTAGGATTGAAAGTGAGCATCGTCTTAAACATATGATCAATGATTATGACTATCCTAACGAGGTAGCCTACTTTGAAACTGAGATAGGAGTATATAGGATAGAGGAAATCATGACCTTTTCAATGTCCAATCCTAATAGCCTACAACCTTTAGAGCACAGTGACCCAATGACCACCGTCATCCAATAGGTTTTAATTTGAATTTTTCAACAAGATAGGTTGGTTCTAGAAGAATAGGTTGATCTATAGAGTCTTCTACTCACTAATTGGTGCACAATCCATTACTAGAGTCATTTTGAACTGACTTGTCAGTTGTGTGTAGACATTCTAAACCATGTCTGTCAACTAGCAAAAACCTATGAGTTCCACCCCAAAACACCTTAGAATTAGTTTTCCTTTGAGGCTAGAGATGCCACTATTTTGACACAAACCAATAGTAAATAGGAAGTCCTTTCCCCAATCAGAAAAACTCAAGTTTCATGTTCTGCATTGGGAAATGAGATTGCAAAATCTCATGAACTATCTAATACACCCACTCCTACCAACCTTCCAATTCCCAAGGGGTTGCTGAAACTAATAACCAATTGTAAAACCACTAATCAAGATCAGATCTAGGAAGAGGTTTCTACACAGGTCCTACATCTGAGTGAAATTTATAACAATTGTTATTCAAACCACCCCCCATGTCTAGAAGTCCTGAACTAGTCTGAGCCACCACCTATTTCTTGCAAAAAACAACCTCTGGATCACCCTAAGAAAGAAACCCCAACCTAGGATAAAGTATGGGTCCTCAAGCTCAATGGTTCCAAGTCTAAAATAGGGAGTGGTGTTGGAGTTGAGTTAACAAATCCAAAAGGGAAAACATATTTTTCTTCTTATAGGTTGCAGTTCGACTACACCAATAATGTGGTAGAGTATGAAGTGCTAGCTAGAGGACTAATGTTTTCGCATCAGAAAAAGGTTACAACTCTAAAATTCATGGGAGATTTTGAAGTCATTATCAAACAGGTTTGCAGTCAATATGCATGCCATAACAAGAGGTTTGCTACATAGAAGAATAAAATATGGAATTTCATAGAAGACTTTGATGCATTTAGGACCAAATTGATTCCTAGGGAAGATAACTAGACTGCAGATGCACTTTTTGTTGGTGCTAGTACCTTATAACCCATGCAAGATTCTAAGTTGAAAATATTCTCAATGGAGTTAGTCTCATTCCTAGCCATTCTAGACAATGTCAGGAATTTCCAGGTCTTTGATGATGACCAACATATAATGGCCTTCTTTGCAAGCTCAAACATCTTTGAAGGACATATTATCAATGAATCAGACAGAGATCAGGGAGATTGGGATCTAGAAACACGTGATGTAGAAGGAATAATGAACCTGAAAATGAACAACATTCCTAAGGGAATGGTATCATTAGAGAGAATCTTTGACTTTGATCCTCAAGCCTATGAAAAACTACCTACTGACACTGATTGAGGGAAGTGCGAGTCAGTTGACTTAGTAGATTTGGGCCCTGAGAGGAATGTATTTATTAGAAAAACCTACCCAAAACATATTTTGGATAAAATCCTAACAACATTGAAAGTAGATATAGCAGCAATTCCTTGGGGGTAAAAAGACTTGAAAACCTTCAATACTTTAGTAATAGCACATACTATCCCCTTAAAACCTAAAGCAAAGCCTTTCCATCAAAAGAAATGCCCAATGAATGCTCAAATTGAGCCCTTAATTTAGAAGGAAATGTAGAATTTTTTGTCAGTGAGAATAATTTTTCTAGTAAGGCATTCAACCTGTGTCATTAATCTAGTCCCTATTCATAAAAAGAGTGGAGAAATTAGGTTATGTGTTGACTTTAGAAACCTTAACAAAGCTTCAAAGAAGGAAAATTATCCTATTCCTTCTCTTGATGAGGTGCTATAAATAGTAAATGGTTCACAAATGATGTCATTCTTGGATGGATATTCAGGATACAATCATGTAATGGTTAACTATGAGGATAGGATGAATACTTCCTTCACTACCAAGTGGGGGACATTTGCTTATCAGAGGATTCCATTTGGTCTTATCAACATTGGAGCTACCTTCCAGCGCACCATGGATGTGGCATTTCAGGATTTGGTAGGTAAGTGTATTGCCATCTATATGGATGATTTGAGTGTGCTTTCCAAGAATAGAGAAGACCACACTACAGATTTGTCAAAGGTCCTTAGAAAGTACATAAGCTATGGCATCTCCCTTAATCCAAAGAAGTGTGTGTTTGGAGTTTCAGAAGGGAAACTAATGGGCCACATAATATTAGAGAAGGAAATTTCAATTGACCTAGATAGAGTGGAATCAATTTTGAAACTAACCATGCCCAGTAGCAAAAATAAGATGAGGTCCTTTTTTCGGGAAAATAAACTTTGTACGAGAAATCATAACTGGGTTTGTGGAGATCATCAAATTCATCAACAAAATGATGAAGGATGCTAAGGTTGAGTGGAGAAATGAAGCTAAATTGACATTCTCATAGATTAAAAAGTCTATTTCAGAGGCATTGGTTCTAAATATCCCTAATTATTTGAAGCCTTTTTATTTATATTCTTTTGCATCTAATCATTCTTGTGTTGTTGTAATGACATAGCGGAAAGGTGAAGGAGATGAAAGGATGATTTATTTTATGATTTCTCCATTCATAAATGTTGAAGTTAGATATCCACCTTTGGAGAATTAGGATTTTACTTTGTTACGAGCTATCAAGAAGTTCCAATACTATATCCTCCATAATCAAATCACTGCCATAGTTCCTGACCCTACTGTAAAGTCCCTTCTTACACAGAGTGAATTGGGGGAGAGACGAGGAAAATGGATGGCTATCTCACAAGACCTTGAACTTGAAATCCATTCAATGAAGATAGTCAGAGGGGAAGTATGAGAAGCTATTTCTGGATTAGATTGTGTAAGCTTTTTTTGGATCAATGTTTCGGATCACACTCTGTGATCCATCATCAGGATAGAGAGCTCAAGGAGATCTAATAACATTGTTAGAGGGGAAGTCTTATCCAAAGCTATGGTAGACGTTGATACCAAATTACTAGTCAAGAATACATTATGCAATCATTTACATGTGATCCTTGGTATGTAGATCTAATCTTTTTGTTGCTAAATAACAAGTTCCTAGATGGAATGAACACCACTCAAAGGAGATCATTTAGGCTAAATAGTTCCCATTACATACTTAAAGGGGGTGCTTTATACTGAAGAAACTTTGAGGGTGTATATCTACACTGCCTTTATCAACAGTAGGAAAAAAAGACAGTAGAATTTAATGGCAAATATGGTACTAGACATGGTTCTATTGATTCCATGGCACACCAAATTCAAATATCAGGTTACTACTAGACCAATGTGTTCTACGATGCACACCAACATGTGAGGAAATTTCATACATGTCAGACTTCCACATCTAGGGAATGCAATATAGCAATGACCCTATAGTTGGTATTAGACTTTGTCAGGGTGATTAACCCAAATTCTTCTATAGGTCACAATTTTTTTTTAATGGCAACCAATTAATATACATGTTGGATTGAAGCTCATCCTTGTAAGAACAACAATGCTAAGTTTTTCATCAAATTCCTTAACGAAGGCATTGTTACCAAGTTTGGAGTATTGTTTGCCCTGGTATGCAATAATGGCCCTACTTTTCCTTCTCCAGAGTTTATTCAATGGTCATATGAGCATAAAATTGTGTTTAAATATTCTTCTAATTACTACCCATAGGGGAATGGAGTATTCAAGTCTATTAGAGGTAATTAAGAAGTTGTCAGCAAGTAATCCTAGGGATTGGCACACTCAACTAGGATTTGCTTTATGGGTAGATAGAACTCGAATCAAAGTCGCCTTAGGAAACTCAACATTTAAGTTAGTCTATGGCCAAGACCCAGTTTTTCCTATCCACCTACAAACATATGTTCTTAGGTTTATGCAATAATTTTACTCAAATGATGATAGGATAGAAGTTAGACTAACAAGTTTACTAAACCTAGAGGAACAAAGAGATGTTGCTTTACAATAGTTTTCCAAACATCAAGCTGTTGTCAAACATTGGTTTGAAAGAAGAGAAAAAATCAATGCTTTCAAAATATTGGACCTTATACTATTGTGGGATAAAGCTAGGAAAAATAAAGGGGACCACAAAAAGTTTGACCTACTTTCATCAGGTCTATATCAAATTGTTGAAATATTGGGTGAGAATGCCTTTCAGTTGAGCACTTTAACGGGAGAAGTTGTTCCATTGCATTTCAATGGGAAGTTTCTCAAACATTATTCTGGCCCATGAGGATTTGATGCTCTGTTTGGTTGTATATATGTAATTAGCTAGTTTTATTTTTATTTTTTTGTCTATGTGTCTGTTTTGTTTTGTTGTTGTTTGTGTTTCTGTTCTTTTGTTTCAGGGTGAATTCCATTTTCCTCTATTTTGAAATATAGATTGGTTATTCAATGCATTTTGAAAATAGTAGGAGAGAAATTGGTATAGGTATTTTCAGGTATGTCTATGGAATTTTTTTTCATTTCAAGACCTGTGTCTTGTGTTATTTTTAATAACAACCTAAAAGGTTAAGAACAAATAGGTATATTGTAAGTAATCTCATAAACCATGACTGAATTTTTCACAAAATAAATAGAGACATCTATTTACATGAAGGATAATTTGTCTTAGGGTAATTGAATTCTAGATTTACGTAAAAAATATGAGTCCTGACACTGTCATGAGGTCCATTGTAGTTCTCAACCCAAATTTTAGGATGATACATCTAAGTATTGAGGAAAAGATAGAAAGGAATTTACTCAAGTAAGCCTATATAAAAGAAAAGAAAAGAGAACCATTAAATGATGGCAAAACTCAATATGAGAAGGGTAATTCAAGTACCTCTATTGGGGCTATGGATGCCCAACTGGCAGTAGAGAAATTATTTGAGGGAACTAGAGGTATCTCCATAAAGGCTATGAACCCTTGTCTAGTAGCGAAACAATACCTAGGATATCATTGCACGATAGTCAAAAGGATTCAACTCACGTAGCCTAAATATTTAATACAATGATTTGGGGATAGGAAGAACCTTTATGGAAATAGATACACCATACATGCACACACTCAAATTTGATGTGGTTATTAGTGATTTACGTTTGAGATTCCAAATCAACCTTGTTTTCCATGACTAATCATACTCAAGATAAAAATTTACATGAACCAGAGGTTTTGGGTGACTGAATTCTTCAATATCTTGAAAATGGGTAAACCATTTTCCCAATCGAGTCACCAATTATTATTCCTTACATAACCACCCAATTTTATTTTTGGTCAAAATGGGTCCCCCTTTTGTTTTTTTGTCCTTGGTGTTCTTGTTTGGAATCTTAGAAGCTATTATTTTTCCTCCTAAGTCCTTATTTCTTTTGTATTGTGAGCTCAGGTCATGGGTTGGAATGGGACTTAGAACTTTCAAAAGTTCCAAGTCTAGTTTTTGGTTTCATTCCTAGCCCCGTTTCTTACCTCATTGGATTCTTTGTTGTTTTGCTCATCTTAGACCACCCTTGGGTTTTCCTTTGTTTTCTTCCCCTTATGTTTCTTTTCCCTTTGAAAAAAGTAGAATTGGAATGGAAATTGGACCCAAACATTTGCAAAGTTCCAAGTCTAGATTTGGTTCTAATCCTGCCCCTGCTCCATGTCCTTATGTTTTGTTCTCGTTTGGCATCCTATTTGGGATGGGCTTCACCCCAACCCTACTTTCCTTTATTCCTTTTTCTTTTTCCTTGTGTTGGTGTTCTTTTCCTTTGTCAGGAGTGGAACTAGAGTGGAATCTGAACCGAGAACTTTGCAAAGTTCTAGGTCTAGATTTGTTTTTGATCCCTTCCCTGCTCCTTTGTTGCCTTTCTCCTACCATGAGACCAAATTTGGATCCGAAATGGAATGTTGAACTTTGGTAAAGTTCCTAGTTCTATCTCAACTCTGCTTCTACTCTTGCCTTACCTCTGACATGCATGGTGGTTGTGTATGTTAGAGTAATTAGTTATTTACTTGATTAATTAAAAAATATTTGGTTAATTAATTAAGTTACCTTTTATATTTTTTTCACTTAAGCTAACTTTAGGTGCATAATAATTAATTATTTTATTAATTATTAATGTGCAAGCCTAGGGTTTTCCTTTTTAGGTTTTTTACCTATATAAGGTTGTATTCTTTTCTTTTGTAAATTAATTCTTTTACATTGGCAATATTGAGCTCCATATTTTTGAGCTATTTTTTGTTGTGTTGTTTCTCTTTGCATCTCCCTATAACAGGTGTTTTAGCTTGCAGAGATCTTTGTGTTCCTTCATGGTATCAGAGCCAAAGGTCTAAAGCTCCCTATTCTTGCTTTTGAGATCTGGCATTAGAAACTCAGATTAAAAAATAAATAGGCGAATAGAATTTAAAAGGGGTTATTAATTTTTTTTTTAAAAATTTTTTGTGGGTTTGCACCCACGATACACAAGGTACCACTGGACCTGCAAGTATTGCAGGTATTGCAAGCAGTAGTACTCTTCTCATCTTTGGTGCCCTACATTTTTCTGGCCATCTGTTGGCCTCCACGACCTACATTTTTTCAGCTACCCATCGCCGCTGTGAACTGCATTTTTTTGGCCGCCCGTCGCTGCCGCTGCTGGTTCTTTGGCCGCTTGTTGCTGCCGCCCTATCGCCATCACCTCATCGCCACTACTGGTTCTTTGGGCACTTGTTGTTGTCACCCCATTTCCACCACTACTTGTTCTTTGGCTGCCACCCTCGCCATTTCTCTGGCTGCTCGACACTCACCGACTGCTGCCCTCGCCGAGCTCCTAGCCACTGCCCTCACTAAGCTCCTAGCTCATCGAGCTTGCCGAGCTCACCGAGCTACCTACCAGCTCATGCTCCTAGTGTACCAGTCACATTGGTGACCAAGGGCTTTGGTCCCCCCACCTATTCCCAGCCCCTTGGTCGCTAGGGGCTTATAGATTTTAGCCCCCAAGGCTTAAAGGAGGTAGAATTGTGCTTTTTTAGGAGGCTTCACGAAATCGGGTATACAATCGGCATACGGTCTCCATTTTTTTCAAATGAGATACCGTTGGAAAGCTACTTCCATGCTAAACATCATGGTACTGGTAATTTTTTCCAGATTTTTTGTTTGACTATTTTTTTTTAGTCAAAAAGGGGTCTTCTTTCTACACTTTTGGGTCCATAAAAGGTGCAAATGGACTCCATTTTTCAAAAATGAATAGGTGTTGGAAAACTCTCAGCCTGCTCTATTTAGATATGTGATCTTTTTTCTTAGAATTTTATTTAGGTACACGAGAATTTGTTTTGAAGATTTTTTGCTTATGCATTGCTTCCTCTTTCTCAGTTTGTACTAGGGTTTGGGTTTATCTCTTGTGGGGGGGTGTTTTTTTCTTGCTTTCTATCATTTATTTCAGAAAAATAGAACACCAAAACTCTCAAAACAATCAAACCCTTCTACATCTTCTGTCTATTCTGAAAGATCACATAATAATAAAAAACACCAGTAGGTACAGGTACAGGTACTGGTATAGGTGCAGGGTTTCATAGCAGACTACTTAGTTGAGTTACTCACATGACGAGGCTTCTCAGGTCATGAGGGTTTTGGTCTTGTCTAGATGAGGTTCAACCTTAGTTGCAGCATCTTTTTGAGATTCTTTAGCACAGGAACAAGATGGATGAAGCTATGGGTTTTCTATCCCTACATGTTTCAAATAGTCTTCTATTTCACCTTGATGCTTTGCTCACTCCTCGAGCCATTTGGTTGAATTTTGAGACACTTTTTGGGACCATTAATGAGTTTCATGCATTAGAGATTGAGGCAGAGCTGACTTCACTATTACCTAAATCATTTCCCACGATTGAGGATTTTTTTACTAAGTTCAAAACTATCTGCACTATTTTACAAGGTTGTAGAAAGAATAAGTCAAACAAAGAGTGCATTTACTCGATCCTTTCAAAGCTTCATGGTCCATTTCAGATATTTTCTTCTTCATTCTATTCCACCATGGATGGCCTGGGTGCTTGTCTTACCATGCCTACCTTTGATGTGTTTTGTGAGCATTTGTCTCATGAGTAGTCACACCTTTCTCAGATAGATATGCTCTCATGATCAAAGAACAAAGCATTGGTTGCTCAATCATCTAAGGAGAAATAGAAGTAGAAACCGAAGCCCAAGAAAGATTTTGTAGGCAGTGAGCATTCCTCCAAACCACCTCCTAAGTCTGATTCCAAACCACCACTTAATTTGAAACAGGGGAAATATTCGAAGTCTGGTGAGTCTTCCTCCAAGACTAAGAAGAAATCAGGAGACACTTGTAGCTTTTGTGGCAAGGAAGGACATCTAGCTTCCAAGTGTTGGAAATGATTAGAGGCTTTAGAGGAAGCCCTGCAATAGCATCACATCTCCTCACCTCAGTCTTCTTCTCCTTCCACAAGGAAAGGTCATGCTCTCACTGCTCGAGCATCGACCTATGCATCCACTTGGATTTTAGATTCTGGTGCTTCTCACCATATGACTCACACTCAGTAGTTGGTCACTCCTCTTGCCTCTTGTGGTCCTTCATAGATTGCAGTGGGTGACTCTACACAACTTTCAATCTTGGGTTCAGGCTCTATCTCTTTGGATGGGGGTACTCTACAAGATGTTCTGGTTGTTCCTGACATCTTGATGAACCTCCTATCCATTTATCAAATTTTTCATTTTGGCTCTAGTAAGATAGTTGTGTTCTCACCACATGATGTGGTTATTTGGGACCTCCATGACTCCAATTTGGTTGTGGCTACTGGGTATGTTGACACTGCATCTCATCTTTATAGATTTGATGGATTTGAGCCTTCTAAGGGTACAGGTTCATCTCTTATAGCACATGCAGATTCCATGAGTAAGCTTTGGCATGAGCATTTGGGCCATGTCAATTACAAATATCTTCAGCAGATGAGTACATAGGCACTTATTCTTGGTCTTCCATAGATTTCCTGCACAGATAGTGTTTGTCATGGTTGTGTGCTTGGTAAGCATCACAGGGATTCCTTTCCTAAGGGAAGCGCCACTCATGCTTTGGCACCCTTGGAGTTGATTCATAGTGACCTCATGTCATTTCCCACTCCTTTTTCTGGGGCCAAGTATGTACTCACATTCATTGATGACTTCTCCAGATGCACATGAGTGTAATTTCTTAAGTACAAGTCTGATGTCTTTGATTCCTTTCAAATCTTCAAGAAATTTGTAGAGAAGCAGTCTAGCCTTTCTATCTGGCAGATACGTACAAATAATGGGGGGGGAGTATGTGAATTAGGATTTCAAAGATTTTTACATAGAGCATGGTTTACAGCATTAGTTTATTGTTCCCTACACCCCTCAGTAGAATGGTGTCGCTGAGAGAAAGAATAGGACTTTACAAGAGATGGCGAATTGTATGATTCATTCCAGGTCCATGGATCTATCTTTTTGGGCTGAGGCAGTTAATTTTGCCAGCTATTTTTAGAATCGGATGCCTCACAAGGTAATTCAACATATGACTCTTGAGGAGGCTTGGTCTCATGGCAAGCTTGATGTTTCATCATTTCAAGTATTTGGTAGTGAAGCATGGGCATTTATTCCTGATGCTTAGAGGAGAGCCATGGAGCGGAAGAGTTGACCCCTCATTTTTGTCGGCTACTGTGAGGATGTTAAGGCGTACAGGTTGTTTGATCCTGATTCCAGAGAGGTCATGTTTCAACGGGATGTCCAGTTTGATGAGTGCCTTCCCACAGTGGATATCATGTCTCCAGTGTCTACTTCACTACCTACTCCTCACACTACAGCTCTTCCGGATTATGTTGAGGATGATTCTGATAAGGATGTTGATGATCCCCCATCTCCTCCTCCTCTTTCTCCCCTCAGATGCCCAAATGGGATCGCTTTACTGTTGAGGCAGCTAGATCTATGGCAGGTGATCCTTCAGACACCCATCGCACCTATTCTTATACTGCGGGTTCTAGTCTTTTGAGTCATGCTCTTTTAGAGGATCCTTAAAAGTTTTCAGAGGTGACATATCACCCTGAGTGGGATAGTGCTATGGAGGAGTATTCTTCTTTGATGAGGAATAGTACTTTGGATCTATGTCCTCTTCCTAAGGACAAAGAGATGGTTTGGAGCAGATGGTTGTATCGCACCAAGTATGTTGATGATGGTTCTATTGATAAGTACAAAGCATGTCTTGTTGTGAAGGGTTTCTCACAGGTTGAGGGTATTGATTACTCTAAGACATTTGCCCCTATCGCCAAGATGAATTCTATTCACTTTGTACTATCACTTGTAGCTTCTAGGGTCTGGTCAATTTATCAGATGGATGTGAAGAGTGCATTCTTGCATGGTGACCTACAGGAGGAGATCTATATGGAGCAGCCTCAAGGATTTGTTCAAGATTCTTCTTTGGTTTGCAGACTTTGGAATTCATTATATGGTCTCAAATAGGCCCCTTGAGCTTGGTATGAGAAGATGGACTCTTTTTTGCTCTCCACTGGTTTCACATGCTGTCATTTTGATCCTACAGTCTATATTCAGAATATTGAGGGTGAGATCATGATTCTTGTGCTATATGTTGATGATCTCCTCATCATAGGTAGCTCATCCTCTATGATTCCACATGCTTAGCAATCTTTGATGGAGCAGTTTGAGATGATAGATCTCTGCCTTCTACACTATTTTCTTGGTCTTCAGGTGATTCAGTCTTCTGATGGGATATCCATTCACCAACAGAAGTATGCTCTTGATATGCTTCGATGCTTTGGCATGCTTGATTGCAAGCCTGCCCCCACACCTTTTCAGTTAGGGGTTGTTTTGACTACTACTTGCCCAACTCCTTCAGTAGATTCTACACTTTACAAGCAGTTGGTTGGTTGTTTGTTGTACCTGACTCACACTCGTCATGATCTTTCCTTTGTGGTTGGCCTTGTCTCTCGATTCTCCCATGATCCTCATGAGAGTCACTGGCAAGCTGCCAAACATATTTTGAGGTACATTCAGGGAACCCTTTCTTATGGCATTCACTACACATCAGGGGATCCTCACATTGTTGGCTACACTAACTCAGATTGGGCTGGTGATGTCAATTATTGGAAGTCTAATTTTGGCTTTGTTTTATGTCTTGGCTCTGGTCCTATCACATGGTCTTGCAAGAAGCAGACTGCTCATGCATTATCATCTACAGAGGCTGAGTACTGAGCTGTTGTGCTCGCTAGTCAGGAGATTTTATGGCTTTGATAGTTGATGACTGAGTTTGGTTTTCATCTTGATAGTCCCACTATTATTTGGTGTGACAATCAGAGTGCTATACACATTTCTTGCAACCCAGTGGAGCATCAGTGGACGAAGCACATTGAGTTTCATATGCATTTCATCAGACAGTTGATTCAGGACGGTTCTCTCATCTCGGAGTATATTCCCACTGTCGAGCAAGATGTTGACATCTTCACAAAGCCTTTTGCCTCTCCACGCTATCTTCAGTTGTGCTCTATGCTTTGGGTGAAGGAAGTTGTCCTTAGGGGGTCTTCATGAGGCCTTCCTTCCTTCATGTTTCTTTCAGCATGTTCTTCTATCTCTTTTTGGAGAGGAGTTTTTTCCCACTAGGTTTTCTCCTTATTTCTCCATTTCATAGAGATTTCCTTGTACTGAGGTACCTGAACTAGCCTTGTTGCTAGGACCCATTGTTCTTTGCTTTTAGTAGCTTCTTCTAGGTTTTAGCTTCTCCCTAAGTCTAGCTTAAGGGGGGGTGTTAGAGTAATTGGTTATTTACTAGATTAATTAAACAATATTTGGTTAATTAATTAAGTTACCTTTTATCTCTTTTTCACTTAAGCTAACTTTAGGTGCATAGTAATTAATTATTTTATTAATTATTAATGTGCAAGCCTAGGGTTTTCCTTTTTAGGCTTTTTACCTATATAAGGTTGTATTCTTTTCTTTTGTAAATTAATTATTTTACATTGGCAATATTGAGCTCCATGTTTTTGAGCTATTTTTTGTTGTGTTCTTTCTCTTTGCATCTCCCTATAACAGGTGTTTTAGCTTGCAAAGATCTTTGTGTTATTTTAGTGTACTCACCTTTGTTCTAATTTTTTTCCCAACCTACTACATTAATTGAAGGCTCCTCACATGCATGAAATGTTAGCAAAACAAGGACATACAATAGAGAAGGGGGTGAACATTTGTTACAAAAATTCAAAATTTTCCAACTTATCTTAACTTTAATCTCAAATCTGATGAATAAGCAATTAACCACAAGTAATTAACACATGAGAGAGACAAAGAACACCAAGAATTTTTTTACGTGGAAACCCTATTAGGGGAAAAACCATAGTGGATGTTAGTCCACAAGATTATACTTTGTTAAAAGTATAAAGAGAAATAATAAGGGGAATGCACATGCATTCAGGAAAACTTCCTAGAGCTCACTACTCAAATACACAAGTGACTCACTGCTCAATAGAATAGGATTAAAAATATAGAGGGTATGAATTGAGAAAATAGATTCTATACAAGCTTGATTACAATTCTAATTAAGCTCATCACTTCTTCACACTTCGCATAATATTCTTCACACTCTACTCTGCAATCAAATGATATTCACACATACAAACATAGAATCAAATGAATCACACTCTTCACCATTGAAACAATCACACTTATATATCCACTACATGAGATTTCATCACAACTTAGTCGGCTAAAAAAATAGAACATATTTGCAATGTTGACCCAAACTTACAAATAAAATTTTAATGCGAATCCACCAAGGTTGGCCACAACATAGTGGAGACCCAAATTAACATATCCAACACAAAAATACTTTAGTTACTTTCACCACAAAGATCCACAATACACTACCACCAACATGTCAGCCAGGAACATGAAAAATTGAACATGCACAAGAAAATATCTTCAATCATGAGCTCATCGGTCAATGTGGACTTACCGAAAAGATAAAGAATGATCTAGAGACATCTGGGAGCACCAAGAAACAATAGAGAAACATTCACAACAACTATGATTAATAGAATCACACAATCTACATTCAAGAACACTATCAGACCACAACACACTCAAAACTTCACATGAACCTCTGAAACTTACAGTAGTTGATCTAGATATACTCATCAATAAACTATTTAATCCACACCAACTAATATCCAATGTACAAAATAGGAGACCTTCATGACCTACACAGTTCCACTGAGAACTAGAGCACTTTCTCTTACAATTTTCTCAATATCCTTGACATATACAACAATTGATATACCAAATACTAATAGTGTTGACATCAATGACAACCACATATCAGCAACACACCCACAGTATCCAACAATTTCCCCCTTTGGAATTGATGGAAACACATGATGTGAAAAATACCATCAACCCAACACATTGACTTCTTTTACACTTCTCCTCTGGAAAGGAATTTTCACATTACACTTCGCCCCCTTTGACATCAATGGCAAAGGTAACAATGTCCTTTCCATATATATTCTCTAAACCACATATCTATACATCTAACTACTCCCCCTAAGTAGTAGCCATAGAAACATCAATCTAGATCAGAATATAGCAATGAAGTTTACAGATTGATGCAAGAAAATGCATATTTTAGTTCTTATTAGGATGGGTAATTACCCCTAGCATTCCTATCAGATACTCAAAAGTATCCTTCAACAATGGTTTAGTAAATATATCTACAATTTATTCTTTGGTAGGCACATACTCTAGTATGACTTCTTTCTCATTCACTTTCTCCCTCAAGAAATGAAACTTGATTGATATATGTTTAACCTTAGAGTGTAGCACCCGATTCCTTGAGATATTTATTGCACTTGAGTTTTCACAATATATGGAAATAGGTTCTTCATATATCACCCTAATATCTCTCAACATCTTTTTCATCCATATCACTCAAATGTATTATGCTTCAGCATTAGATAGAGAAATTGAGTTTTTCTTTTTACTTAACTAAGATACTAGCGTCTTCCTTAGGAAGAAATCACCACCACTAGTACTTTTCCTATCATCTACATCACCAACCCAATTTGCATTAGTATATGCACACAAAGTGAGATCATCATCCTTTGGATACAAAAGTCCAAAGTCAATTATTCCTTTTACATCTCTAAAAATTCTCTTGACAACAATTACATGTGATTCTTTTGGATCAGCCTGAAATCTAGCAACCATACATACAACATTCATAATGTCTGTTCTAGTCTGAGTTAAGTAGAGAAATCCATCAATCATTGACCTATATCTAGTTTTATTTTCCTTAGGAGAGTCATCATTCTGTGTCAACTTACATTTGATCACCATGGGGGTACCAGCAGGTTTGGAGTCATCCATTCCAAACTTCTTTAGTAGTTCTCTCACATATTTGGACTAATATATGAAGACCCCCTTGTCCAACTATGTAACTTGCAATCCTAGAAAGAACATCCTTTCTCCAATCATACTCATCTCAAATTCACTCTTCATTTCATTAGCAAACTTCATACATAGATTATCATCTCCTCCAAAAATGATGTCATCAACAAAAACTTCTATATTAACTCCTTATCATTATTTAATTTGAAGTATAAGTTGCTATTAGTAGTACCTTAGTGAATCCAAGCTTCAGTAGGTATTTTTCCAATCTAGCATACCAATCTTTGGGGGCTTGCTTAAGTCCATATAGAGATTTCTTCAGTCTACAAACCATATCTCCCTTGTCTATTAGCTAAAATCCATCCAATTGTTCAATGTACACTTCTTCTAGTTCTCCATTCAAAATTGCAAACTTTACATCCATTTGATATACTTTATAGTTTTTTTATGCAACATAAGCAATAAATAGTCTAAAAGCTTCAAACCTAGTGACAAGGGCAAAGTTTTCTTCAAAATCAACACCTTCCATTTGAGAATACCCTTTACATACTAGTCTTGCTTTATTCCAGACCACTTCACCTTCTTCATTCAACTTTTTTCTAAATACCCATTTAGTACCAATCACATTTTTGTCTTTAGGCCTCAGAACCAATAGCCATGTGTCATTCTTTGCAATATGTGTTAGCTCTTCCTTCATATTTTCCAACCAATGTTCATCTTGACAGGATTCAGTGATATTTTTAGGTTCAATCCTAGAGATCAAACAATATTCTTTTGCAAATTTTCTTCTATTTTGCACTCCTTTACTCTTATCTCCTATGATGTTATTTTTAGAATGATTCAACTTAACATACCTTGGATTTTTTGGTCATTTTTAAACTTCTAACTCTTCTAATATTTCTTCTACACTTGCACTTGTATGTGCCTCCTGGCTGACTTGATTTATAGGAATAAATTGAGGTTGCTTCACTAGAACATATGGAATAATCTAAAGTAGATTTTGTGTCTAAGTATTCTTCCCTTGGATTGTAATGTCTTTGTCTAAATCATAACTACAATGTCTGGATGATTTCACAGAGTCCTCTTCAACTCTAACATTTTCACTCTCAACCATCTTTCTTAGTCTTTTGTTATAGCACCAATAGGCCTTGATTTTAGTGGAGTAACCTAGGAAGATTCCTTCATCACTTCTTGAATCAAATTTTCCTATATCATCATCTCTCCTAATATAACACTTGCTTCCAAAGATCTTAAAATACTTAACAATAGGCTTGTGACCAAACCATAAATCATAAGGATTCTTACCAAAATTACCATTAACATTTACCCAATTCAAAGTATATACAATAGTGCTTACCACTTCACTCCATTACATCTGAGAAACATTTCCTTTCATCATCATTGTTCTAGCAGCATCCAAAATTGTTCTATTCTTTCTTTCTGCAACTCCATTATGTTGAGGGGTTTGGGGAGCAGATAACTGTCTTTTAATTCCATGCTCTTCACAATAAGAGTTGAACTCCTTGGAAATGAACTCACCACCTCTATCAGATCTTAGGCACTTGATTTTCAAACCTTTCTCATTTTCTACCATAGCCTTGAAATTTTTGAACTTCTCCAATGCTTCACTTTTTTCTCTTAAAAAGGAAACCCAAATCATCATGGACTAATCATCAATAACCAACATAAAATACCTTTCTCCATGAATACTTCTGACTCTAGAGGAACCACAAACCTCATTATTTAGCAACTCCAACAAATTATTTGAATGAAACTATTTTATCCATAAACAAACTCTAGTTTGTTTACCCATCTGACATTCCTTGTAGATTATATTAGCAGGCTTCACTAACCTACACAGATCTCTTATTGCTTGAGTATAACTTATCTTGATAATATTGTCAAAGTTTACATGACACAACCTCCTTGCCACAACCGGATTTCATCTACTTGAGCAATTAAATAACTCCCACTAGTATTATTTAGATGAAAAATATTACCTTTTGTTTGTTTTCCTATTACAATCATATTCCCAAAACTTCCACGTATCTTGCATCTTCCATCTTTGAACTAAAGATCATATCCCTTGTGAACCATCTATCTAACACTCAACAAGTTGTGCTCTAGGCCTTCCACATAGATGGCATCATCAGTGTTATCCTTACCACCAAGGCAAATAGATTTTGTGCCAAGAATCACACCAGCATTGTTATCTCCAAATATTACAATGCCACCATCATACTTCTCAAGACTCACAAATTTTCTTTTATCACCGGTCATATGATGTGAGAATCCACTATCAATGACCCAATCATCTTTTTCTTCAACTTTGGGCTGCAAGAGCTTTTAAAGTTTTAGTAGATTCGGTAGCCATAGGATTATCTTCAATGGTAGCAATGAAAGCCCATTCATCTTCATTTCCATTATCTTTATTGGACTCATCATTAGCCACTGCTTCTTCAGCAAAGTAGAATCTTTTTTGGAATATAGAATTTCTAGTCTTAGATATAGGAACTCTTTCAGTACATCTTGATACAAAATGACCTATTTTACTACATGTAAAACATTTAATAGGAAATACATCTTCTTTCTTACCTTTTCCTCTCCCTTCTTGCTTTGCAATTAGTGCTTCCAATTCTTCTACCTCTCTCTCTGTATCTTCAATTTGTTTTAGTTCTTCATCATACATGGATATCTTTCTGGAACTCTCTCCCAAACTATATCTTTGCATGTTACTTTTGGATATAGTAGCCTTGAATGCAAATTCAGTCTTTAGTGTAGATTCACCAAAATCACTTATTTCAAAAGTAGCAAGCTTCCCAATCAATGTGTCTCTTGCCATCTTGTTTACTGATCTAAACTCTTCAATAGCATGAACCTTCATTTTGTGGGAGGGAGGCAAGTATCTGAGTAATTTAGCCACAATTTCATCCTCATCCGCATAACCACTAGCACATTTAATACCCATCACTATTTCATTTACTCTCTGCATAAAATAAGTGATATTTTCATCTTTACCCATCTTCAAATTCTCATACTTTCCTTTCAAGCTCTGTAGCTTAGCCATCTTCACCTGTTCATCTCCTTCATACAAAGTTTCTATCTTCATCCAAATATCATGATTTGTCTACAAACCCATCACATTAGCCATCTCTGAATCTGTTAGAGCACTCACCAAAGCTTCAATAGCCCTAACGTTATTTTCAACATCTTTGATCTCATCAGGAGTTGAGGGACCATTATGAGGAATAGTATATTGATCTTTTGTAATCTTCTAGAAAGCTTCACCAATACACCTTAAGTGACATTGCATCCTAACTTTTCACATTGAATAGTTAGTGCCATCAAATCTCAGATTGTCCTTCTTGAATGTTGCCATCCCAAATCACCTCAAGCTTTTAAAATTCTTCTAAGGAACCTGCTCTGATAACAATTATTGGCAAAACAAGGACAAACAACTAAGAGGGGGGGTGAATTAGTTGTTACATAAATTTAAAATTTTCCAACTTATCTTAACTTCAATCTCAGATCTGATGAATAAGTAATTAACCAAAAGCAATTAACACATGAGAGAGACAAAGAACACCAAGAATTTTTTACGTGGAAACCTTGTTAGGGGAAAAACCATGGTGGATGTCAGTCCACAAGATTATACTTTGTTAAAAGTGTAATAAGAAATAATAAGGGGAATGCACATGCATTTAGGTACACTTCCTAGAGCTCACTACTCAAATACAAAAGGGGCTCACTACCTAATAGAATAGGATTAAAAATACAGAGGGTATGAACTAAGAAAATAGCTTCTACACAAGCCTAATTAAAATTCCAATTAAGCTCAACACTTCTTCACACTCTATTCTTCAATCGATTGGTATTTTCACATACACATAAGAGCACATGAAGCACACTCTTCACTGATGAAACAATCACAATTATATATCCACTACATGAGATTTCATCAAAATTTAATCAACCAAGAAAATAGAACATATTTGCAATGTCGGCCCAAATTTACAAATAAAACTTTAATGTGAATCCACCAAGGTCAGCCACAATATAGTGGAGACCCAAATTAACATCTCCAACACAAAAATAATTTAGATACTTTAACCACTAAGATCCACAACACACTACCACCAACATATCGGCCAAGAACATGAAAAACCGAACATGTGTAAGAAAATATCTTCAATCACGAGTTCATTAGTCAATGTGGACATACCAAAAATATAAAGAATGATCTAGAGACATTTGAGAGCACCAAGAAACAATAGAGAAACATCTGAAACAACTGAGATTAATAGAATCACACAATCTACATTTAGGAACACTAACAAAGACCATAGAAACACTGGAAGACCACAACACACTCAAAACTTCATGCGGACCTCTAAAACTTTTGGTAGATGAACTAGGTATACTCGTCAATAAGCCCTTTAATCCACACCAACTAATCTTCAATGTATAGAACATGACACCTTCATGACCTGCATAGTTCCATTGAGAACCTAGACCACTTTCTCTTACAATTTTCTCAATATCCTCGACATATACACAACTAATATACCAAATGCTAATAGTATTGACATCAATGACAACCACATATCAGAAACACATCCACAACATCCAACATTAAATTATTTTTTAAAAACCTTAATCGAGGTTATTTGGCTCATTACAACCATCCAAAAACATCTTAACGATCCATAGCTGAAACAACTTGAGGAGGAGCACGATTTGGTCACGAGTGAGTGTTTGTGAGTAGATTCTTGATGGTTTTCAACCCTTTTTGGTTGTGTTTTGAGGTAGGTGGGGTTTCTTCCACTTTCTTTTGGTGTTTTTTGTTTTGTTGTTGGTATTTTCTTCATGCATTTTTGGGACTTTTCTCATGGGTCTTCGTTTTTCTTCTTTCCTATTTTGTTTGGTTTTTGTTTTTGTTTTGTTTGGGTTTTCTTCTCCTTGTTTGTTCATTTGTATTTTTCTTTCCATTATTTGTTTTTGGTTTTTCTATTGTCATTTTCTTAGTTCTTGGTGGTAGTTTCATTCCACCGTGCCCTAGTTTTGATTAGGATTTCTCTTTTGAAGGGTTCTAGATGCTTAAAACTATTTTAAACCTTTCTCTATACCCTTCCAATCTTATGCCTATGTCAGTCTTATGAATTTAATTATGGGATTTGATGCCCTAATTTTTTATTAAGTTGACAGGATGTACAAACTAGGGTTTGTATGTCATACCTTTACATAAATGCCATAAATTGCTTGATCCGAGTCCTATTTTTTTGGGCAGAGTCAAGCTTAAATTCAAGCTTCACCATGCCCTCTTTTTGACTTGCTTCCAAATTGATGCGGGCATGTGGGGAGAATCCACCTAGCTTTGGTAATATATTGTGGAAGCGAAGCCAAAAATTAACTTGTCCCATAAATATTCAAATAGGAGTTTGATTCTAGAAATGATCCTGCTCATGATGGATCCCAATTATAATCCCCCTCCTGCCAGCCTTGTGGGCACCAGATCATCAGATGATATGAAGTATTGAAACTTTTGAAAATTCCAATTTTTATTCCTACACCAATTCTGGTCCTACTTTAGTTATTTTTTTAGCTCTCTAGTTCTTGATCTTCTCCTAGCCCCACTACTAGGAGGTTTAAAATTTTACTAAGTATAGAGGGCTACCTTCCAAGAATAGAGAAGTATGAAAGGTATAATTTGTATGATGATTCCCATTCCTTCTGTTGATCTAATCCAGGGTTGTGTTGTAGTAGTAAACAATGTTGGGATAATCTAAGGAAGTTTCACATAAGGAAGGGAAAGTTGCGGAAAGCTCAAAAGGAGTGAATCCAAAGAAGATAAAGGTGGAGTACCTACCTTACACTATGAGGTATAAACACTAGGATGCCAATCCTATAGCCATCAAGATAGATTTAGAATGGGATGACACCACAAATACCAATCTAGGGCCATTTAACTGTGATGAATTAATCATAGAAACTTTCTAAAAGGAAGTGATTGGGAGGATTGAAAGTATAGCCCAGTCTAGACTAGCACATATCACCCTCTTTTATCTATCAGTTTAGAGCCCAAAGCTTATACTAACAGCAGCAGGGGGTTACAATCCTACATCAAGGTAGTGTGTGGACATCCAGGGGAATGCAATTATTTATTTATCTTCACAAATGATGAGGTTCTTGTTCAATGCACCTACTCCTAAGAACCCCAAGAAATTGAATGAATTGGACACATTGAACCTATTCAATAGGGACAAGGAAACTAATAGGTCCCATATGAATAAGATGTGGTTGAAAAATGAGAAGATTTCTTTGAGCAAGGTTCTTGAATAACCCAAGATAGTAGAATTTAAAAAGGAAATTGATAATTTTATCTTGATTCTTTCTAGGGTGTTTGGAAAGAAAGACTCCACACATTTTAAGGAATGGATGTTTCCATTCATTGAAAAAAAATTGGAGGGTAGACAAAATTTTGATTGGGGAATGATCTTGTTAGATAACTTGCATAATCAGATGCTCAAGGTGAGGCAAAAAAAGAATTTCTTCATGAATTCCTATGTTATATATTTAGGTGTATAGATCAGAATATTCCTAGGACTGAATACAGTAGGCATATTAGGGGAAGCTCCTAGATAAAATAGGGCATGGGAACACTATGATCAATTGACCATATAAGCATTAGAGCCACATCATAGGATGGTTAATGATGCATTTATTTATGTTATTATTAACTGGTTGAAAAGAGATGCTGGTTATAGGTTGAGTAGTGAAGCTATGACCTTCATTGATGATTGGGGACATTGGTATATCAAGTATCCCAAGTTCTCTTACTTCACGTTAGCAAATTTTTATGGACATCCTCATCAGCTCCCGAGATCCTATAATGATAGGGTTGTTCTCATGGAGTTTGTATATTAGGCCATGGCACTCAATACCAAACTTTCTAATAAACATAAGCCTAGATGCCACAAATTCCCTATGAAGTTGGGAGAGTATTGTTGTGTTCGTAATTTGGCTAAAAAGGCAGTATGTGAGGAGTTGAGTTACTTAAATTTGGGATTGTACACAACCAGAAAGCACTTTGACCCTAAACATAAAATGAATAACTTAGCCCCCACCTTTTTTGAGAATCACTATGGTTTACTAGATGACTTCTAGGTAGACTTGCAAGATGAATATGATGTTCGAAAAAGGAGCTATGAAATGTTCACCATCCCACAAATGGTTGAATATGGTGTGAAGGAAGACATTTCTGAAACATTGTCAGATGATGGTGTAGTCTTGGACACCAGTTATGAAGTAGAAAATATAGGTACAAAGAACTTGAACCTAATAAAATGGGATGAGGAAGAGTTTATTGATATTAAGCAAGTTTTTGGGACAATCATAAACAAGAGTATCCAATGGGTAATGATGACAATAAAGAAGCTAGAGGCTCAATCCATTAATAAGAGGAAAGCATGGGTCACCCAAAGCTATAGGAAAACCAAGAGGAGGGTAGCCCCTAAAGAACAACTGGAATATTATCCTCCTAGCCCTAGAAAGGATATTGATCTAGAAGTATTTGTTCAAGATATACATGAGTCATAATATGTGGAGGCTATAATAACAAGAGAAGGGACCTCATCTCAACCTTCTCCCCTAGAAAAATCCACTAAAGAAGTACCAGTGGGAAGCCTCCATGAGCAAGTTGAGACTCTTAAGGAAAAGGAAGTTGAGATACATGATGTGGACACTGATTTAAAGGCTACACACTCAGACAATGAGTCTCTTGTAATTGTACCTATTGCAGATGTTGAAGATGTTGAAGTGGAGCATGTCTTAACCCCAAAGGATCAATGGAAGCTCTTCAAGGATTCAAAGGAGGAAGAAGCGAAGGCTAAAGCTAATACACTTGCAAAACAACAAAAGTTGGAAGCTAAAACTAAAATAAAGGAGTTAGCAAGGAAACACTAGGAAAACGAGGACCTTCTACAATATTAAAAGGAAATTGAATTGAAAGCTAGTGTAGAGAGGGAGAAGTTGGCTCTACTACAAAAGATTCATGATCTGGAAGAGGAGAAGGCCTTACAAAGGAGAGAAAAGGAAGAGGTTGAGGCCAAATCCAAATCTATAGAAGAGGCCCAAAGGAAGGAAGAAGAATATCTCTTACAAAGAGAAGAGAGGTAGAGGAAAAAGCTAAACATGATAAAGAAGTGGCCAAAATGTGGGAAAAGGTTAAGGTATTAGAAAAGAAAAGGGAAGACATGTTGCAAGAAAGGAGTTTGGAATAAGAAAAGGAGAAAGTTGAAGCTAATAGGCTTGCTAAGGAGATGGCTGAGAAGGAGCAACAATAGGAGGTTGGTTCTCAACCTAAGGTAATACTTTTGCAACTTTTCTCTTCTACAACTTCTCAAAAAATGATTATTCCTCTTGCTGCCCGAATGTGGCTAAATCTCAACTTGGAGAAAAAATAGCTAGCCTAGCATCAACCCCTAAATTGGGATGACATGATGAAGTAAATTGAGAAGGAGAGTCCCAAGAAAAGGGATTGAGTCCTTCATTCTACCAAATTGAAAAATGTTGGAGAAATTGTGCTTCAATGTTCCATTCCCCTAGTTGATAAGGATGAGCAAGAAATGGAATTAAGTGATTATCAACTAGGTATTGTAAACTTTGAGAGACCTACAAGGAATCAACAAATGGATCTAATAGACATTGTAGCATCCTCTAGAAAATCAAGAATGATGAAAGATAAGCAAAGGAAGGATGAGCTCAAAGCTCAGGTGGATCAATTGCATAATTTCTTGAAGTATTTGTCTTCCCCTATTTCTTTACAATCTTCTACACTTGACACACATTTTTTGATAAGTAAGAAAGAGGATGATGACCTCATAGAAATGAGAAGCAAAGTAGGGATGTTAGAAAAATGGACTAATTGCTTGAACCAAGAGGTAGAAGAATTGCTTGTTGAGAGCCACAAGGATCATATAGGTGCATGAAAATTAGTCAATGACATGACTGCATATACTGAGACCCTCTGGAAATAGGAAGAAGAATATAGAGAACATAAGAGGAGGTTGAAGGAAATCAATAGCCTACCTCAATAGACACTTTTAGAGCATTCCATCTTTGGAGAGGTAATATGTATTTCACTAGGAAGACTATTAGCATCATCAAATTTTAGTCTTCATTTCTTTTTGCAAATAGGAATGAAGAGAAATAAGCTGGGAAAGATTTCACAAATAAAATTGTGGAATTAGAAGTAGCAATAGCCATGATTGTGAATGAGAATATCCCTGTAAAAGATGACCTCCATCTTGATGAGATTAAGGATAAATGCAATAATAGATTTATGGAGACATTAGAAAAAGGAGATGATGTTGATGATTTTACAATAGATAGATTCATGGATATTAAGGAGGTAGTAAAAGTTGCTCAGAAGGAGCTTACTAAATTAGAAAACATGCAAAACTTCACCTCTCGTGAGTTGAGAAGGATAAAAATTTAAGAAAATTGGGTAGATGGGCTAGATGTAGATATGCTTGAACAATTATTTGTTAGTTGTGATGAATACCTACTTGAGCAGAAGATAGAGGAGTGGAGTGGCAATGGAATATCCCTTTTTAGATGAGCATCAAATGGCACAACCAGTTGAGAAAATCTCTCCTACTTTTCAGGGTCATGACACAAGTTCATCTAAAGATCCCTAGTAGTTCAACCTTCTCTCTTTGCATGCATATTTTGATAAAGAGTCATCACCTTAGAACTAAAGATCATAATAGACGACTACCTCATGCAACCCTAGTCACTCCTTGATTTGTGGATTTGTTTTTTGTTGCCCGAAGGGCATTAGGTCACTAGGATTTTTGTCTATAAGTGGGAATTTTTCTCATATTATAAAGGTTGGCTAATTAAAGTCAAGATTGACTACCTAGGAGAAATCTAGGATAATGTTTATAGTTTTTATATTTTTTAACAGTTTTATGCAAAGATACTCAAAATACTTTTATAGTTTTAATGTAGTTTATTTTATTTTCAGAAGTTTGTTAGTTTAATGATAATATTGATGAACAATAGTTATTCATATGCCAGTGAGTTATGTTGTGCATAAATGTCTCTTATTTGATGAAAATAAATAGAATATTTTGAATCTAAAACTATTTCATTGAGTTATCTGTGGATGAGATCTCTTTATATTTATTGATCTATGAATTCTAGTAATGATTTGGTGATGTTTTCTTGTTTGAAAAATGAAATTTTAAAAAGAAAGTGATGATGAATGGTTGCATGTCTTGAATTTTCACTATGAATGAATGCAATGGTATAGATTATTCTATGGATTGTATCATTTTATGGTTTTAGTTTGTTAGAGGAAATGCTCATTATGAAGTTTATATCTCTAGATTAAAAGAAATTTGTGTTCATGCTTTACTTTTCTAAGCCCTATTCTATCTTTTTTTGTTTATTTACACCCCACAAATGTTATATTGGTTTGTACTATGAAATTTGTACTCTTTACCAGTAGGACCCTTGAACATTATAGTTGCATAGGCCACTAAACAACATCAACAGAGTTGAGAACCAACAACAATAATCTTGAGAAATGGATAGTTTATATTATTTATATTTTTCAGAAGTAGAGTAGCAATATGCTATTTTAAAGTTGTGTTACTTTTGACCATTAACATGACCATTTTTGTTGTGATACCTTTCCTTCCCCTTTCTTATTTTGGGTCCTTAAAGTTGTGGATTAAGGCCTAGTGCATGCTCTTGTTCAGGCTCTCAATCGGACCTTGGACCAAAATCGAATCTATCCTCCTTATCATAAATTCCATCAAAGTGCTCGTCTAATGTTTTAATAGCTCCATTTAAGGATCCTAGTTTCTTGATCTCATGTCAGTAACTTTAGAATAAATTATTTTTCTTTGCTACCACCCTAGATTCTTTTACTATGTATTGAGGGACTTATCCATAAGTGTATATTGTCAATACTATACCACTCTTTGATAGAAGGTGAGCCATAGGGGTCACACAAATACTATGAAAGAAAGGTCGACATAGAGTTCTGCTCTCTTCTTGGTTAGGTTTCTCCTATCCTCCCAATATGGAATATTTTTTGTTGGATGATGTGGATGTTTTTCTAATAGGTGGTTGTCATTGATTTCAACACTATGATCATTTGGTGTATCAGAGACCGTGTATGTCGAGGATATTGAGAAAATTGTAAAAGAAAGTGGTCTAGATTCCTAGTGGAACTATGCAAGTCATGAAGGCTTCTTGTTCTTTACATTGAAGTTAAGCTATTGTGGACTAAAGGTTTTATTCTTGAGAGTATCTATATCATCTACTGAAAGTTTCAGAGGTCCGCGTATAGTTTTGATCATGTTGTGTTCTGACAATGTTTATGTGGCCTTTGTCAGTGTTCCTAAGTGAATTTTGTGTGATTCTAGAAATATCAATTTTTGCAGATGTTTCTTTGTTGTTTCTTGATGTTTTTGGATGTCTCTAGATCATGCTCTATCTTTGTAGTATGTTGAAATTGAGTGGTGTGCTTGTGGTCAAAAAAATTTCTTATGTACATTTGAGTTTTCATGTTCCTAGCTGACATGATGATGGTAGCGTGTTGTGGATCTTCGAGGTGAAATTAATTGAAGTATTTTTGTGTTGGAGATGTTAATTTGGGTCTCCACTATGTTGTGGCCAACCTTGGTGGATTCACATTAAAAATTTATTTGTAAATTTGGGCTTACATTGCAAATATGTTTTATTTTCTTGGCTAACTAAGTTGTTGATGAAATCTCATGTAGTGGATATATAAGAGCGATTGCTTCTTCAGTGATAAATGTACTTTGTGTGCTAGGTGTTTTCCTATGTGTGTATGTGCAAATATCATTCGATTACATAGTGAAGTGTGAAGTAGTTTGAGTGAAAATGTGAAGGAATTTTCTGTGCTTAATTGGAACTGTAATTAGGATTGTGCAGAAGCTATTTTCTCAGTTCATACCCTTTAGATTTTAATCCTATTATGTATTGTTGAGTAGTGAGCCCCTTATGTTATTGAGTAGTGAGCTCTAAGCAGTGTGCCTAAATGCATGTGGATTACCCTTTTTTTTTTCATTATACTTTTAATAGGGTATAATCTTGTGGACTAACATCCACCATGGTTTTTCCCCTAACAGGTTTTCCACATTAATAATCTTGGTGTTCTATGTCTCTCTGATGTGTTAATTGTTTATGGTTAATTGCTTATTTATCAGATCTGAGATTAAGTTAAGTAAAGTTTGAAAAGTTTATTATTTTGTGACAACTGATTCACCCCAACCCCCCTCTCAATTTTTTGTCCTTGTTTTTTCAACATTTTTATGTTTAAATGTCAAATACCCATTGAGATTATATTTCCATTTATCAAAAATGAGAACTAGGATGAGATAGGAAAAATTGTTGATCAAAACCTCTCGCTTCTCCCTTCTTACAAGCATTACTTTGATTTTTGCGATAGTGAGGGGAATTGCATGGATTTGTTTCTTGTGCATCTTGGCACCATAAGCATTACCTACAATTGTTTCTTGATGGAATACCTCTAGGGAAAGTGTCTTGTATGTAACAAATTTTGGAAATCTAAAGGGCTCCTCTACAAATCAATGAAATCTAATAAAATTGAAGTCAACCCCCATAAAATAATCTATCTAGGTTTGGTGGTTCTTTATCCATTCTAAAATATCAGGAGAAAACCTACATGGAGGATGCTAAGATAAATCTTGAAGCATAGCTTGTAGAAAATAGTTGAAAAATGCATAATACTCCCATGTGCTTGAAATCACATAGTTCTAGACTGAAATTAGCTTACATAACCCCAACACATCAAAAATACTTAGTGAAAAATGACTACTAAAGAATTCAGGGCTTTGATGTAAAATCAAATGCACCAGAAAAGAGGAATACCTAAACTTGAAAGAATGGTTATACACACTAAATTGCTAAATAATTTTGTTTGTGATTGCTTCAATGAATTCAAATTGCTTTTGAATATTTTCTTTCCACATCATGAAAGCTAGGCCCATCTAGTATTTGAGAATGTCATCATCCCTTTCTTGTCCACATACAAAGGCTAGAATAAAAAAGATGGCTTGTAATTCCAAATGAAAATGTTTATATGATAGAAGGAAGATGATTTTGTTGGAAAAAAAAGGACAAACAACTGAGAGGGGGGGTGAATCAATTGTCACAAAATATTTAAACTTGTCAAACTTTACTTAATCTTAGATCTAATGAATGAATAATAAACCATAAACAATCAGCACATCAGAAACATAGAGAACACCAAGATCTTTTACATGGAAACCCTATTAGGGGAAAAAACATAGTGGATGTTAGTCCATGATATTATACCCTATTAAAAGTATAATGAAAAATAATGGGAATGTACATGCATTCAAGCACACTGCATTGAGCTCACTGATCAAATACAAGAGGGATCATTTCCCAACAATACACAAAAATTTGGATTAGATCCATAGGGTATGAACTGAGAAAATAGCTTCTACACAAGCTTGATTACAGTTCCTAGTTAAGCACATAAAACATTCTTCACACTTCACTCAAACTTCTCACTTTTCTCTATAATCAAATGATTAGAAAACTATTCACACATCTAGACTTTCTTTGGCATACATTTGATCTCTTATGCACACTAAATTCACTCAAAAAATCACTCTTATATATCTGTAACGTGGAATTACATCAACAACCTTGTCAGCTAAAAAAATATAAAACATATTTACAATGTCAGCCCAAATGTACAAATAAATTTTCAATGTGGATCAAACAGCATCAGCTAATATTATGATACGACCTAAAACAATATCTTTGAGAATTTCAAACATTCAAATTTAAACTTCAAGGATCCACAACACGTTACAACCATCATGTCAACCAAGAACATGAAAACCCGAACATACTGAGAAAAATATTTGACCACGAGCACATCGATCAATGTGAACATACAACAAGGATAGAGAATGATCTATAAGCATCCACAAACAACAAGAACTAACACAAAAATATCTGTAGCAACATAAATTATCAGAATCACATAAACTTCAATCAAGAACACTGACATAACCCACAAAAATATTGTTAGAATACAACTATTCATAGCATAATCAAATCTTCATGTAGACCTTGGAAAATTCTGGTAGATGGACTAGATACTCTCAACAATAAACCCTTTAGTACAAAACAACTAATATTCAACGTACAGAACAAGAAACCTTCATGACCTTCACTGTTCCACTGGCAACCTATAACTCTTCCTTTAATAATTTTCTCAATATCCTTGACATATATAGCCTTCAATACAATAATGCTAATAGTGTTGACATCAATGAAAACTAGATATTAGAAACACAACCATAGTATCTAACAATCTCCCCCTTTGGAATTGATGGAAACACATGTTGTGAAAAACACCATCAACACAACTCTCAATTAGCACTTACTCCCCCTTAGATTCTGAATCTTCTTCCTTAATCTCTTCTACATGGTCTTCTCTCCAAAAGGATCTTCTCCCTAGATAAGCAATAGTTTTTCACATGACTCTTCTCCCCTTTTGACATCATTGGAAAATATAAGCATTATCTTCCCACATACAAGCTCTGAACCACATATCTACACATTTGACTACTCCCCCTAAGTAGCAGCCACTGAAACATCAATCCAGATCAGGAAATATCTATGAAGTACATGGATTGATGTAGATAAATGCACCTCTAGTTCATATTAGGAGGGGTAATCACCCCTAGCATCCTCTAAGATACTCAAAAGTATCCTTTGGAAATGACTTAGTGAAAATATCTACAATCTATTCTTTGGTAGGCCCATACTCTAGTTTGACTTCTTTCTCATTCACTTTCTCCCTCAAGAAGTGAAACTTGATTGATATATGCTTGGTCTTAGAGTGTAGCACCAAATTCTTTGATATGTTAATTGCACTTGAGTTGTCATAGTATATGGCAATAGGTTCATCATATACTACTCTGATACATTTTAGCATCTGTTTCATCCACATCACTTGGGTACTGTTATTTTCAGCAACAATATACTCTTCCTTAGTAGTAGATAGAGAAATGGAATTTTTCTTTTTGCTCAACCAAGACACCAGCTTCTTCCATAGGAAGAAGGCACCACCACTAGTACTCTTCCTATCATCTACATCTCCTTCCCAATCTCAGTCACTATATACATTCAAAGTAAGATCATCATCCTTAGGATACCAAAGCCAAAAATAAACTGTTCCTTTCATATACCTTGAAGATTCTCTTTATAGTAGTCACATGGGATTCTTTTGGATCAGCCTGAAATCTAGCAACCATACATACAACATTCATAATATCTGGTTTGGTCTAGGTTAAGTAGATCAATCCACCAATCATTGACCTATATCTTGTTTGATTTTCCTTAGGAGAATCATCATTCTATGTTAACTTGCATCTGGTTACCATGGGAGTACCAACAGGTTTTGAGTCTTCCATCCCAAACTTCTTCAACATCTCTCTCACATATTTGGACTAAGATATGAAGATCCCCTTATTTAATTAAGTAAATTGTAATCCTAGAAATAAATTCATCTCTCCAATCATACTCATCTCAAATTCATTCTTTATTTCATTAGAAAACTTCATACACAGATTATCATCTCCTCCAAAAATAATGCCATCAACAAAGACTTAAATAATTGAGTCTTTGTCATGATCCAATTTGAAATACAAGTTGTTTTAAGTAGTGCCTTTATTGAATCCAAGCTTTAATAAGTATTTTTCTAGTCTTGCATACTAGGCTCTTGGGACTTGCTTGAGTCCATGTAGACCTTTCTTCAATCAACAAACCATGTTTTCCTTATCAATCAATTGAAATCCATTTCGTTGTTCAATATACACTTCTTCTTCTAGCTCACAATTCAGAAAAGTTGACTTCACTTCCATTTCATAGACTTTATAGTTCTTATATGCAGCATAAGCAAGAAATAATCTAACAACTTCAATTCTGGCAACAAGGGAAAAGGTTTCATCAAAATCAATACCTTCCATTTGTGAATACCCTTTACACACTAGTCTTTCTTTATTCCGGACCAATTCACCTTGTTCATTCAACTTATTCCAAAAGACCCATTTAGTACCAATTGCATTTTTATCTGTAGGTCTAGGAACAAGTATCCATGTATCATTCTTTTCAATCTGCATTAGTTCTTATTTCATAGCTTTCATCCAATGTTCATCATTGCAAGCTTCATTGAAATATTTAGGCTCAATGTTGGAAATTAGGCAATACTCTTCTACAATCTTTCTTCTAGTTTACACACCTTTATTCTTGTCTCCTATAATTTATTTTCAAAATGATTTAGCTTAACATACCTCAGAGTTTTAAGAATCTCTCAAACTTTTGTTTCTTTCATTCCTTCTTTTGCACTTGCACTTGTATTTTCTTCATGACTACCTTGATTTATTGAAACAAATTGAAATTGTTTTACCGAAAGATATGGGAAGTTGATTTTGCATCTGAGAATTCTTCCCTTTGTTTGTTCTATCTTCTTGGTCATCTAAATCATATCCACAGTATCTAGATGATTTAGCATAATCCTCATCAACTCTGATATTTTCACTCTCAACCATTTTTCTTAATCTTTTGTTATAGCATTGGTAGGCCTTGCTTTTAGTAGAGTAACCTAGACAGATTCTTTCATCACTTCTTGCATCAAACTTTCCTATATCCTCATGTCTCTTGATATAAAACTTGCTTCCAAATATCTTTAAGTATCTAACAATAGGCTTCTAACCAAACCATAGTTCAAAAGGAGTCTTACCATAATTATCATTGACATTTACCTAGTTTAAAGTGTACACAATAATGCTTACAACTTCACTCCAATAGATATGAGGCACATTTCTGTCTATCATCATTGTTTTAGTAGCATCCATTGTTTTGTTCTTTCTTTCTACAACTCCATTCTATTTAGGGGTTCGAGGGGTAGATAATTGTCTTCTAATTCCATGGTCTTCACAAACAGAATTAAACTTCCTGAAGGTGAACTCACCAACTCTAGCTGACCTTAAGAATTTTATTTTTAGACCTTTCTCATTTTATGCCATGGCCTTGAAACTTTTTAATTTTTCTAATGCTTCACATTTTTCTCTTAAGAAGGCAACCCATATCATTCTAGAGGAATTAGTAATATGCAGCATAAAGTATCTTTCTCCATGAAGACTTCTGACTCTGGAGGGACCACATAGATTAGTATTTACCAACTCTATTAATCCATTTGAATGATGTTTTCTCTGAAAAGAAACTCTAGTATATTTTCCCATTTAACATTCCTAGAAAATTGTGTTACTAGGCTTCACTAACTTAGATAGATATCTTACTTCTTGAGTGGAACCTACTTTAACAATGTTATCAAAATTCAAATGACATAGCCTCCTATACCATAACCAACTTTCATCTACTTGAGCAATTAAACAACTTTCACTAGCAACATTCAAGTGGAAAATATTACCTTTTATCTTTTTACCTGAAGCAATTACTTTTCCAGATCTTCCATGTATCCCTCATCTTCCATATTTGAACTAAAGATCATATCCCTTGTCCACCATCTTTCCAAAACTCAACAAGTTGTGCTTCAACCCTTCAACATAAATAACATCATCATTCATATGATGTTAGCATCTGTTGTCAATAACCCACTCATCTTTTTCTTCAATTTGGGTTGCAAGAGCTTTTTCAACTTTAGCAGATTCAGTAGCCACCTAGCCATTTTCCTTGATATCAAGGAACAACCTTTCATCTTCATTTCCATTATCTTTATTAGACTCATCATCAGTCACTCCTTCAACATAGTAACATTTGTTTTGAAATCTAGATTTGTAAGGCTTAGATCTAGGAACTCTTTTAGGACACCTTGATCCAAAATGACCTATTTTATTGTAAGAAAAACATTTAATAAGAAACTTTCCTTTATACTTACCTTGTCCTCTGCCTTCTTTCTTCATAATCAATGTTTCCAATTATTCTACTTCTCTTTCTTCATCTTCAAGTTGTTTCATTTCTTTCTCATACTTGAATGACTTTCTGGAACACTCTCCTAGATCATATATTTGCTTGTTTCTTTCGGATATAGTAGCCTTAAATGTAGTTTCAGTCTTAGGAACTGATTCACCAAATTTTCTCAAGTCAAAGGCAACAAGTTTACCAATTAGTGTATCTCTTATCATATTCATCAATGATCTAGTTTCTTCAATAGCATGAGCCTTTGCTTTGTAAGAGTGAGGAAATGATC
>VDFB02271358.1:119221501-119278273 GCA_007258455.2 Sequoia sempervirens
AGCTAGGAAAAAGAAAGGAGACCACCAAAAATTTGACCTACTTTCATCAGGTCTATATCAAATTGCTGAAATCTTGGGTGAGAATGCCTTTTAGTTGAGCACTTTAATGGGAGAAGTCGTTCCATTGCGTTTCAATGGGCAATTTCTCAAACATTATTTTGGCCCATGAGGGTTTGATGCTCTGTTTGGTTGTATATATGTAATTAGCTAGTTTGTTTTTATTTGTTTGTTTATGTGTCTATTTTGTTTTGTTGTTGTTTGTGTTTATGTTCTTTTGTTTCGGGGTGAATTCCATTTTCCTCTATTTTGAAATATAGATTGGTTATTCAATGCATTTTGAAAATAGTAGGAGAGAAATTGGTTTAGGTATTTTCAGGTATGTCTATGGAATTTTTTTTCATTTCAAGACCTATGTCTTTTGTTATTTTTAATAACGGCCTAAAAGGTTAAGAACAAATAGGTATATTGTAAGTAATCTCATAAACCATGACTGAATTTTTCACGAAATAAATAGAGACATCTATTTACATGAAGGATAATTTGTCTCAGGGTAATTGAATTCTAGATTTAGGTAAAAAATATGAGTCCTGACACTGTCATGAGGTCCATTGTAGTTCTCAACCCAAATTTTAGGATGATACATCTGAGTACTGAGGAAAAGATAGAAAGGAATTTACTCAAGTAAGCCTATATAAAAGAAAAGAAAAGAGAACCATTAAATGATGAAAAAATCAATATGAGAAGGGTAATTCAAGTACCTCTATTAGGGCTATGGATGCCCATCTGGTAGTAGAGAAATTATTTGAGGGAACTAGAGGTATCTCCATAAAGGCTATAGACCCCTGTCTGGTAGCAAAGCAATACCCAGGATATCATTGCATGATAGTCAAAAGGATTCAACTCACGTAGCCTAAATATTTAATACAATGATTTGGGGATAGGAAGAACCTTTATGGAAATAGATACACCATAAATGCACACACTCAAATTTGATGTGGTTATTAGTGATTTACGTTTGAGATTCCAAATCAACCTTGTTTTCCATGACTGATCATACTCAAGTTAAAAATTTACATGAGCCAGAGGTTTTGGGTGACTGAATTCTTCAATATCTTGAAAATGGGTAAACCATTTTCCCAATCGAGTCGCCAATTATTATTCCTTGCATAACCACCCCATTTTATTTTTGGTCAAAATGGGTCCCCCTTTTGTTTTTTTGTCATTGGTGTTCTTGTTTGGTATCTTAGGAGCTATTCTTTTTCCTCCTAAGTCCTTATTTCTTTTGTATTGTGAGCTCAGGTCATGGGTTGGAATGGGACTTAGAACTTTTCAAAAGTTCTAGTTCTGGTTTTTGGTTTCGATTCTAGCCCCGTTTCTTGCCTCATTGGATTCTTTGTTGTTTTGCTCGTCTTAGATCCCCCTTGGGTTTTCCTTTGTTTTATTCCCCTTGTGTTTCTTTTCCCTTTGAAAAAAGTAGAACCAAAATGGAAATTGGACCCAACAATTTGCAAAGTTCCAAGTCTAGATTTGGTTCTAATCCTGCCCTTGCTCCTTGTCCTTGTGTTTTGTTCTCGTTTGGCATCCTATTTGGGATGGGCATCGCCCCAACCCTACTTTCCTTTATTCCTTTTTCTTTTTCCTTGTGTTGGTGTTCATTTCCTTTGTCAGGAGTGGAACTAGAGTGGAATCCGAACTGAAACTTTGCAAAGTTCTAGGTCCAGATTTGTTTTTGATCCCTTCCCTGCTCCTTCGTTGCCTTTCTCCTACCATGAGACCAAATTTGGATCCGAAATGAAATGTTGAACTTTGGTAAAGTTCCTAGTTCTATCTCAACTCTGCTTCTGCTCTTTCCTTACCTCTGACATGCATGGTGGTTGTGTATGTTAGAGTAATTGGTTATTTACTTGATTAATTAAACAATATTTGGTTAATTAATTAAGTTACTTTTAGCTCTTTTTCACTTAAGCTAACTTTAGGTGCATAGTAATTAATTATTTTATTAATTATTAATGTGCAAGCCTAGGGTTTTCCTTTTTAGGCTTTTTACCTATATAAGGTTGTATTCTTTTCTTTTGTAAATTAATTATTTTACATTGGCAATATTGAGCTCCATGTTTTTGAGCTATTTTTTGTTGTGTTCTTTCTCTTTGCATCTCCCTATAACAGGTGTTTTAGCTTGCAAAGATCTTTGTGTTATTTTAGTGTACTCACCTTTGTTCTAATTTTTTTCCCAACCTACTACATTAATTGAAGGCTCCTCACATGTATGAAATGTTAGCAAAACAAGGACATACAATAGAGAAGGGGGTGAATCAGTTGTTACAAAAATTTAAAATTTTCCAACTTATCTTAACTTTAATCTCAAATTGATGAATAAGCAATTAACCACAAGTAATTAACACATGAGAGAGACAAAGAACACCAAGAATTTTTTTACGTGGAAACCCTGTTAGGGGAAAAACCATAGTGGATGTTAGTCCACAAGATTATACTTTGTTAAAAGTATAAAGAGAAATAATAAGGGGAATGCACATGCATTCAGGAAAACTTCCTAGAGCTCACTACTCAAATACACAAGTGACTCACTGCTCAATAGAATAGGATTAAAAATATAGAGGGTATGAATTGAGAAAATAGATTCTATACAAGCTTGATTACAATTCTAATTAAGCTCATCACTTCTTCACACTTCGCATAATATTCTTCACACTCTACTCTGCAATCAAATGATATTCACACATACAAACATAGAATCAAATGAATCACACTCTTCACCATTGAAACAATCACACTTATATATCCACTACATGAGATTTCATCACAACTTAGTCGGCTAAAAAAATAGAACATATTTGCAATGTTGACCCAAACTTACAAATAAAATTTTAATGCGAATCCACCAAGGTTGGCCACAACATAGTGGAGACCCAAATTAACATATCCAACACAAAAATACTTTAGTTACTTTCACCACAAAGATCCACAATACACTACCACCAACATGTCAGCCAGGAACATGAAAAATTGAACATGCACAAGAAAATATCTTCAATCATGAGCTCATCGGTCAATGTGGACTTACCGAAAAGATAAAGAATGATCTAGAGACATCTGGGAGCACCAAGAAACAATAGAGAAACATTCACAACAACTATGATTAATAGAATCACACAATCTACATTCAAGAACACTATCAGACCACAACACACTCAAAACTTCACATGAACCTCTGAAACTTACAGTAGTTGATCTAGATATACTCATCAATAAACTATTTAATCCACACCAACTAATATCCAATGTACAAAATAGGAGACCTTCATGACCTACACAGTTCCACTGAGAACTAGAGCACTTTCTCTTACAATTTTCTCAATATCCTTGACATATACAACAATTGATATACCAAATACTAATAGTGTTGACATCAATGACAACCACATATCAGCAACACACCCACAGTATCCAACAATTTCCCCCTTTGGAATTGATGGAAACACATGATGTGAAAAATACCATCAACCCAACACATTGACTTCTTTTACACTTCTCCTCTGGAAAGGAATTTTCACATTACACTTCGCCCCCTTTGACATCAATGGCAAAGGTAACAATGTCCTTTCCATATATATTCTCTAAACCACATATCTATACATCTAACTACTCCCCCTAAGTAGTAGCCATAGAAACATCAATCTAGATCAGAATATAGCAATGAAGTTTACAGATTGATGCAAGAAAATGCATATTTTAGTTCTTATTAGGATGGGTAATTACCCCTAGCATTCCTATCAGATACTCAAAAGTATCCTTCAACAATGGTTTAGTAAATATATCTACAATTTATTCTTTGGTAGGCACATACTCTAGTATGACTTCTTTCTCATTCACTTTCTCCCTCAAGAAATGAAACTTGATTGATATATGTTTAACCTTAGAGTGTAGCACCCGATTCCTTGAGATATTTATTGCACTTGAGTTTTCACAATATATGGAAATAGGTTCTTCATATATCACCCTAATATCTCTCAACATCTTTTTCATCCATATCACTCAAATGTATTATGCTTCAGCATTAGATAGAGAAATTGAGTTTTTCTTTTTACTTAACTAAGATACTAGCGTCTTCCTTAGGAAGAAATCACCACCACTAGTACTTTTCCTATCATCTACATCACCAACCCAATTTGCATTAGTATATGCACACAAAGTGAGATCATCATCCTTTGGATACAAAAGTCCAAAGTCAATTATTCCTTTTACATCTCTAAAAATTCTCTTGACAACAATTACATGTGATTCTTTTGGATCAGCCTGAAATCTAGCAACCATACATACAACATTCATAATGTCTGTTCTAGTCTGAGTTAAGTAGAGAAATCCATCAATCATTGACCTATATCTAGTTTTATTTTCCTTAGGAGAGTCATCATTCTGTGTCAACTTACATTTGATCACCATGGGGGTACCAGCAGGTTTGGAGTCATCCATTCCAAACTTCTTTAGTAGTTCTCTCACATATTTGGACTAATATATGAAGACCCCCTTGTCCAACTATGTAACTTGCAATCCTAGAAAGAACATCCTTTCTCCAATCATACTCATCTCAAATTCACTCTTCATTTCATTAGCAAACTTCATACATAGATTATCATCTCCTCCAAAAATGATGTCATCAACAAAAACTTCTATATTAACTCCTTATCATTATTTAATTTGAAGTATAAGTTGCTATTAGTAGTACCTTAGTGAATCCAAGCTTCAGTAGGTATTTTTCCAATCTAGCATACCAATCTTTGGGGGCTTGCTTAAGTCCATATAGAGATTTCTTCAGTCTACAAACCATATCTCCCTTGTCTATTAGCTAAAATCCATCCAATTGTTCAATGTACACTTCTTCTAGTTCTCCATTCAAAATTGCAAACTTTACATCCATTTGATATACTTTATAGTTTTTTTATGCAACATAAGCAATAAATAGTCTAAAAGCTTCAAACCTAGTGACAAGGGCAAAGTTTTCTTCAAAATCAACACCTTCCATTTGAGAATACCCTTTACATACTAGTCTTGCTTTATTCCAGACCACTTCACCTTCTTCATTCAACTTTTTTCTAAATACCCATTTAGTACCAATCACATTTTTGTCTTTAGGCCTCAGAACCAATAGCCATGTGTCATTCTTTGCAATATGTGTTAGCTCTTCCTTCATATTTTCCAACCAATGTTCATCTTGACAGGATTCAGTGATATTTTTAGGTTCAATCCTAGAGATCAAACAATATTCTTTTGCAAATTTTCTTCTATTTTGCACTCCTTTACTCTTATCTCCTATGATGTTATTTTTAGAATGATTCAACTTAACATACCTTGGATTTTTTGGTCATTTTTAAACTTCTAACTCTTCTAATATTTCTTCTACACTTGCACTTGTATGTGCCTCCTGGCTGACTTGATTTATAGGAATAAATTGAGGTTGCTTCACTAGAACATATGGAATAATCTAAAGTAGATTTTGTGTCTAAGTATTCTTCCCTTGGATTGTAATGTCTTTGTCTAAATCATAACTACAATGTCTGGATGATTTCACAGAGTCCTCTTCAACTCTAACATTTTCACTCTCAACCATCTTTCTTAGTCTTTTGTTATAGCACCAATAGGCCTTGATTTTAGTGGAGTAACCTAGGAAGATTCCTTCATCACTTCTTGAATCAAATTTTCCTATATCATCATCTCTCCTAATATAACACTTGCTTCCAAAGATCTTAAAATACTTAACAATAGGCTTGTGACCAAACCATAAATCATAAGGATTCTTACCAAAATTACCATTAACATTTACCCAATTCAAAGTATATACAATAGTGCTTACCACTTCACTCCATTACATCTGAGAAACATTTCCTTTCATCATCATTGTTCTAGCAGCATCCAAAATTGTTCTATTCTTTCTTTCTGCAACTCCATTATGTTGAGGGGTTTGGGGAGCAGATAACTGTCTTTTAATTCCATGCTCTTCACAATAAGAGTTGAACTCCTTGGAAATGAACTCACCACCTCTATCAGATCTTAGGCACTTGATTTTCAAACCTTTCTCATTTTCTACCATAGCCTTGAAATTTTTGAACTTCTCCAATGCTTCACTTTTTTCTCTTAAAAAGGAAACCCAAATCATCATGGACTAATCATCAATAACCAACATAAAATACCTTTCTCCATGAATACTTCTGACTCTAGAGGAACCACAAACCTCATTATTTAGCAACTCCAACAAATTATTTGAATGAAACTATTTTATCCATAAACAAACTCTAGTTTGTTTACCCATCTGACATTCCTTGTAGATTATATTAGCAGGCTTCACTAACCTACACAGATCTCTTATTGCTTGAGTATAACTTATCTTGATAATATTGTCAAAGTTTACATGACACAACCTCCTTGCCACAACCGGATTTCATCTACTTGAGCAATTAAATAACTCCCACTAGTATTATTTAGATGAAAAATATTACCTTTTGTTTGTTTTCCTATTACAATCATATTCCCAAAACTTCCACGTATCTTGCATCTTCCATCTTTGAACTAAAGATCATATCCCTTGTGAACCATCTATCTAACACTCAACAAGTTGTGCTCTAGGCCTTCCACATAGATGGCATCATCAGTGTTATCCTTACCACCAAGGCAAATAGATTTTGTGCCAAGAATCACACCAGCATTGTTATCTCCAAATATTACAATGCCACCATCATACTTCTCAAGACTCACAAATTTTCTTTTATCACCGGTCATATGATGTGAGAATCCACTATCAATGACCCAATCATCTTTTTCTTCAACTTTGGGCTGCAAGAGCTTTTAAAGTTTTAGTAGATTCGGTAGCCATAGGATTATCTTCAATGGTAGCAATGAAAGCCCATTCATCTTCATTTCCATTATCTTTATTGGACTCATCATTAGCCACTGCTTCTTCAGCAAAGTAGAATCTTTTTTGGAATATAGAATTTCTAGTCTTAGATATAGGAACTCTTTCAGTACATCTTGATACAAAATGACCTATTTTACTACATGTAAAACATTTAATAGGAAATACATCTTCTTTCTTACCTTTTCCTCTCCCTTCTTGCTTTGCAATTAGTGCTTCCAATTCTTCTACCTCTCTCTCTGTATCTTCAATTTGTTTTAGTTCTTCATCATACATGGATATCTTTCTGGAACTCTCTCCCAAACTATATCTTTGCATGTTACTTTTGGATATAGTAGCCTTGAATGCAAATTCAGTCTTTAGTGTAGATTCACCAAAATCACTTATTTCAAAAGTAGCAAGCTTCCCAATCAATGTGTCTCTTGCCATCTTGTTTACTGATCTAAACTCTTCAATAGCATGAACCTTCATTTTGTGGGAGGGAGGCAAGTATCTGAGTAATTTAGCCACAATTTCATCCTCATCCGCATAACCACTAGCACATTTAATACCCATCACTATTTCATTTACTCTCTGCATAAAATAAGTGATATTTTCATCTTTACCCATCTTCAAATTCTCATACTTTCCTTTCAAGCTCTGTAGCTTAGCCATCTTCACCTGTTCATCTCCTTCATACAAAGTTTCTATCTTCATCCAAATATCATGATTTGTCTACAAACCCATCACATTAGCCATCTCTGAATCTGTTAGAGCACTCACCAAAGCTTCAATAGCCCTAACGTTATTTTCAACATCTTTGATCTCATCAGGAGTTGAGGGACCATTATGAGGAATAGTATATTGATCTTTTGTAATCTTCTAGAAAGCTTCACCAATACACCTTAAGTGACATTGCATCCTAACTTTTCACATTGAATAGTTAGTGCCATCAAATCTCAGATTGTCCTTCTTGAATGTTGCCATCCCAAATCACCTCAAGCTTTTAAAATTCTTCTAAGGAACCTGCTCTGATAACAATTATTGGCAAAACAAGGACAAACAACTAAGAGGGGGGGTGAATTAGTTGTTACATAAATTTAAAATTTTCCAACTTATCTTAACTTCAATCTCAGATCTGATGAATAAGTAATTAACCAAAAGCAATTAACACATGAGAGAGACAAAGAACACCAAGAATTTTTTACGTGGAAACCTTGTTAGGGGAAAAACCATGGTGGATGTCAGTCCACAAGATTATACTTTGTTAAAAGTGTAATAAGAAATAATAAGGGGAATGCACATGCATTTAGGTACACTTCCTAGAGCTCACTACTCAAATACAAAAGGGGCTCACTACCTAATAGAATAGGATTAAAAATACAGAGGGTATGAACTAAGAAAATAGCTTCTACACAAGCCTAATTAAAATTCCAATTAAGCTCAACACTTCTTCACACTCTATTCTTCAATCGATTGGTATTTTCACATACACATAAGAGCACATGAAGCACACTCTTCACTGATGAAACAATCACAATTATATATCCACTACATGAGATTTCATCAAAATTTAATCAACCAAGAAAATAGAACATATTTGCAATGTCGGCCCAAATTTACAAATAAAACTTTAATGTGAATCCACCAAGGTCAGCCACAATATAGTGGAGACCCAAATTAACATCTCCAACACAAAAATAATTTAGATACTTTAACCACTAAGATCCACAACACACTACCACCAACATATCGGCCAAGAACATGAAAAACCGAACATGTGTAAGAAAATATCTTCAATCACGAGTTCATTAGTCAATGTGGACATACCAAAAATATAAAGAATGATCTAGAGACATTTGAGAGCACCAAGAAACAATAGAGAAACATCTGAAACAACTGAGATTAATAGAATCACACAATCTACATTTAGGAACACTAACAAAGACCATAGAAACACTGGAAGACCACAACACACTCAAAACTTCATGCGGACCTCTAAAACTTTTGGTAGATGAACTAGGTATACTCGTCAATAAGCCCTTTAATCCACACCAACTAATCTTCAATGTATAGAACATGACACCTTCATGACCTGCATAGTTCCATTGAGAACCTAGACCACTTTCTCTTACAATTTTCTCAATATCCTCGACATATACACAACTAATATACCAAATGCTAATAGTATTGACATCAATGACAACCACATATCAGAAACACATCCACAACATCCAACATTAAATTATTTTTTAAAAACCTTAATCGAGGTTATTTGGCTCATTACAACCATCCAAAAACATCTTAACGATCCATAGCTGAAACAACTTGAGGAGGAGCACGATTTGGTCACGAGTGAGTGTTTGTGAGTAGATTCTTGATGGTTTTCAACCCTTTTTGGTTGTGTTTTGAGGTAGGTGGGGTTTCTTCCACTTTCTTTTGGTGTTTTTTGTTTTGTTGTTGGTATTTTCTTCATGCATTTTTGGGACTTTTCTCATGGGTCTTCGTTTTTCTTCTTTCCTATTTTGTTTGGTTTTTGTTTTTGTTTTGTTTGGGTTTTCTTCTCCTTGTTTGTTCATTTGTATTTTTCTTTCCATTATTTGTTTTTGGTTTTTCTATTGTCATTTTCTTAGTTCTTGGTGGTAGTTTCATTCCACCGTGCCCTAGTTTTGATTAGGATTTCTCTTTTGAAGGGTTCTAGATGCTTAAAACTATTTTAAACCTTTCTCTATACCCTTCCAATCTTATGCCTATGTCAGTCTTATGAATTTAATTATGGGATTTGATGCCCTAATTTTTTATTAAGTTGACAGGATGTACAAACTAGGGTTTGTATGTCATACCTTTACATAAATGCCATAAATTGCTTGATCCGAGTCCTATTTTTTTGGGCAGAGTCAAGCTTAAATTCAAGCTTCACCATGCCCTCTTTTTGACTTGCTTCCAAATTGATGCGGGCATGTGGGGAGAATCCACCTAGCTTTGGTAATATATTGTGGAAGCGAAGCCAAAAATTAACTTGTCCCATAAATATTCAAATAGGAGTTTGATTCTAGAAATGATCCTGCTCATGATGGATCCCAATTATAATCCCCCTCCTGCCAGCCTTGTGGGCACCAGATCATCAGATGATATGAAGTATTGAAACTTTTGAAAATTCCAATTTTTATTCCTACACCAATTCTGGTCCTACTTTAGTTATTTTTTTAGCTCTCTAGTTCTTGATCTTCTCCTAGCCCCACTACTAGGAGGTTTAAAATTTTACTAAGTATAGAGGGCTACCTTCCAAGAATAGAGAAGTATGAAAGGTATAATTTGTATGATGATTCCCATTCCTTCTGTTGATCTAATCCAGGGTTGTGTTGTAGTAGTAAACAATGTTGGGATAATCTAAGGAAGTTTCACATAAGGAAGGGAAAGTTGCGGAAAGCTCAAAAGGAGTGAATCCAAAGAAGATAAAGGTGGAGTACCTACCTTACACTATGAGGTATAAACACTAGGATGCCAATCCTATAGCCATCAAGATAGATTTAGAATGGGATGACACCACAAATACCAATCTAGGGCCATTTAACTGTGATGAATTAATCATAGAAACTTTCTAAAAGGAAGTGATTGGGAGGATTGAAAGTATAGCCCAGTCTAGACTAGCACATATCACCCTCTTTTATCTATCAGTTTAGAGCCCAAAGCTTATACTAACAGCAGCAGGGGGTTACAATCCTACATCAAGGTAGTGTGTGGACATCCAGGGGAATGCAATTATTTATTTATCTTCACAAATGATGAGGTTCTTGTTCAATGCACCTACTCCTAAGAACCCCAAGAAATTGAATGAATTGGACACATTGAACCTATTCAATAGGGACAAGGAAACTAATAGGTCCCATATGAATAAGATGTGGTTGAAAAATGAGAAGATTTCTTTGAGCAAGGTTCTTGAATAACCCAAGATAGTAGAATTTAAAAAGGAAATTGATAATTTTATCTTGATTCTTTCTAGGGTGTTTGGAAAGAAAGACTCCACACATTTTAAGGAATGGATGTTTCCATTCATTGAAAAAAAATTGGAGGGTAGACAAAATTTTGATTGGGGAATGATCTTGTTAGATAACTTGCATAATCAGATGCTCAAGGTGAGGCAAAAAAAGAATTTCTTCATGAATTCCTATGTTATATATTTAGGTGTATAGATCAGAATATTCCTAGGACTGAATACAGTAGGCATATTAGGGGAAGCTCCTAGATAAAATAGGGCATGGGAACACTATGATCAATTGACCATATAAGCATTAGAGCCACATCATAGGATGGTTAATGATGCATTTATTTATGTTATTATTAACTGGTTGAAAAGAGATGCTGGTTATAGGTTGAGTAGTGAAGCTATGACCTTCATTGATGATTGGGGACATTGGTATATCAAGTATCCCAAGTTCTCTTACTTCACGTTAGCAAATTTTTATGGACATCCTCATCAGCTCCCGAGATCCTATAATGATAGGGTTGTTCTCATGGAGTTTGTATATTAGGCCATGGCACTCAATACCAAACTTTCTAATAAACATAAGCCTAGATGCCACAAATTCCCTATGAAGTTGGGAGAGTATTGTTGTGTTCGTAATTTGGCTAAAAAGGCAGTATGTGAGGAGTTGAGTTACTTAAATTTGGGATTGTACACAACCAGAAAGCACTTTGACCCTAAACATAAAATGAATAACTTAGCCCCCACCTTTTTTGAGAATCACTATGGTTTACTAGATGACTTCTAGGTAGACTTGCAAGATGAATATGATGTTCGAAAAAGGAGCTATGAAATGTTCACCATCCCACAAATGGTTGAATATGGTGTGAAGGAAGACATTTCTGAAACATTGTCAGATGATGGTGTAGTCTTGGACACCAGTTATGAAGTAGAAAATATAGGTACAAAGAACTTGAACCTAATAAAATGGGATGAGGAAGAGTTTATTGATATTAAGCAAGTTTTTGGGACAATCATAAACAAGAGTATCCAATGGGTAATGATGACAATAAAGAAGCTAGAGGCTCAATCCATTAATAAGAGGAAAGCATGGGTCACCCAAAGCTATAGGAAAACCAAGAGGAGGGTAGCCCCTAAAGAACAACTGGAATATTATCCTCCTAGCCCTAGAAAGGATATTGATCTAGAAGTATTTGTTCAAGATATACATGAGTCATAATATGTGGAGGCTATAATAACAAGAGAAGGGACCTCATCTCAACCTTCTCCCCTAGAAAAATCCACTAAAGAAGTACCAGTGGGAAGCCTCCATGAGCAAGTTGAGACTCTTAAGGAAAAGGAAGTTGAGATACATGATGTGGACACTGATTTAAAGGCTACACACTCAGACAATGAGTCTCTTGTAATTGTACCTATTGCAGATGTTGAAGATGTTGAAGTGGAGCATGTCTTAACCCCAAAGGATCAATGGAAGCTCTTCAAGGATTCAAAGGAGGAAGAAGCGAAGGCTAAAGCTAATACACTTGCAAAACAACAAAAGTTGGAAGCTAAAACTAAAATAAAGGAGTTAGCAAGGAAACACTAGGAAAACGAGGACCTTCTACAATATTAAAAGGAAATTGAATTGAAAGCTAGTGTAGAGAGGGAGAAGTTGGCTCTACTACAAAAGATTCATGATCTGGAAGAGGAGAAGGCCTTACAAAGGAGAGAAAAGGAAGAGGTTGAGGCCAAATCCAAATCTATAGAAGAGGCCCAAAGGAAGGAAGAAGAATATCTCTTACAAAGAGAAGAGAGGTAGAGGAAAAAGCTAAACATGATAAAGAAGTGGCCAAAATGTGGGAAAAGGTTAAGGTATTAGAAAAGAAAAGGGAAGACATGTTGCAAGAAAGGAGTTTGGAATAAGAAAAGGAGAAAGTTGAAGCTAATAGGCTTGCTAAGGAGATGGCTGAGAAGGAGCAACAATAGGAGGTTGGTTCTCAACCTAAGGTAATACTTTTGCAACTTTTCTCTTCTACAACTTCTCAAAAAATGATTATTCCTCTTGCTGCCCGAATGTGGCTAAATCTCAACTTGGAGAAAAAATAGCTAGCCTAGCATCAACCCCTAAATTGGGATGACATGATGAAGTAAATTGAGAAGGAGAGTCCCAAGAAAAGGGATTGAGTCCTTCATTCTACCAAATTGAAAAATGTTGGAGAAATTGTGCTTCAATGTTCCATTCCCCTAGTTGATAAGGATGAGCAAGAAATGGAATTAAGTGATTATCAACTAGGTATTGTAAACTTTGAGAGACCTACAAGGAATCAACAAATGGATCTAATAGACATTGTAGCATCCTCTAGAAAATCAAGAATGATGAAAGATAAGCAAAGGAAGGATGAGCTCAAAGCTCAGGTGGATCAATTGCATAATTTCTTGAAGTATTTGTCTTCCCCTATTTCTTTACAATCTTCTACACTTGACACACATTTTTTGATAAGTAAGAAAGAGGATGATGACCTCATAGAAATGAGAAGCAAAGTAGGGATGTTAGAAAAATGGACTAATTGCTTGAACCAAGAGGTAGAAGAATTGCTTGTTGAGAGCCACAAGGATCATATAGGTGCATGAAAATTAGTCAATGACATGACTGCATATACTGAGACCCTCTGGAAATAGGAAGAAGAATATAGAGAACATAAGAGGAGGTTGAAGGAAATCAATAGCCTACCTCAATAGACACTTTTAGAGCATTCCATCTTTGGAGAGGTAATATGTATTTCACTAGGAAGACTATTAGCATCATCAAATTTTAGTCTTCATTTCTTTTTGCAAATAGGAATGAAGAGAAATAAGCTGGGAAAGATTTCACAAATAAAATTGTGGAATTAGAAGTAGCAATAGCCATGATTGTGAATGAGAATATCCCTGTAAAAGATGACCTCCATCTTGATGAGATTAAGGATAAATGCAATAATAGATTTATGGAGACATTAGAAAAAGGAGATGATGTTGATGATTTTACAATAGATAGATTCATGGATATTAAGGAGGTAGTAAAAGTTGCTCAGAAGGAGCTTACTAAATTAGAAAACATGCAAAACTTCACCTCTCGTGAGTTGAGAAGGATAAAAATTTAAGAAAATTGGGTAGATGGGCTAGATGTAGATATGCTTGAACAATTATTTGTTAGTTGTGATGAATACCTACTTGAGCAGAAGATAGAGGAGTGGAGTGGCAATGGAATATCCCTTTTTAGATGAGCATCAAATGGCACAACCAGTTGAGAAAATCTCTCCTACTTTTCAGGGTCATGACACAAGTTCATCTAAAGATCCCTAGTAGTTCAACCTTCTCTCTTTGCATGCATATTTTGATAAAGAGTCATCACCTTAGAACTAAAGATCATAATAGACGACTACCTCATGCAACCCTAGTCACTCCTTGATTTGTGGATTTGTTTTTTGTTGCCCGAAGGGCATTAGGTCACTAGGATTTTTGTCTATAAGTGGGAATTTTTCTCATATTATAAAGGTTGGCTAATTAAAGTCAAGATTGACTACCTAGGAGAAATCTAGGATAATGTTTATAGTTTTTATATTTTTTAACAGTTTTATGCAAAGATACTCAAAATACTTTTATAGTTTTAATGTAGTTTATTTTATTTTCAGAAGTTTGTTAGTTTAATGATAATATTGATGAACAATAGTTATTCATATGCCAGTGAGTTATGTTGTGCATAAATGTCTCTTATTTGATGAAAATAAATAGAATATTTTGAATCTAAAACTATTTCATTGAGTTATCTGTGGATGAGATCTCTTTATATTTATTGATCTATGAATTCTAGTAATGATTTGGTGATGTTTTCTTGTTTGAAAAATGAAATTTTAAAAAGAAAGTGATGATGAATGGTTGCATGTCTTGAATTTTCACTATGAATGAATGCAATGGTATAGATTATTCTATGGATTGTATCATTTTATGGTTTTAGTTTGTTAGAGGAAATGCTCATTATGAAGTTTATATCTCTAGATTAAAAGAAATTTGTGTTCATGCTTTACTTTTCTAAGCCCTATTCTATCTTTTTTTGTTTATTTACACCCCACAAATGTTATATTGGTTTGTACTATGAAATTTGTACTCTTTACCAGTAGGACCCTTGAACATTATAGTTGCATAGGCCACTAAACAACATCAACAGAGTTGAGAACCAACAACAATAATCTTGAGAAATGGATAGTTTATATTATTTATATTTTTCAGAAGTAGAGTAGCAATATGCTATTTTAAAGTTGTGTTACTTTTGACCATTAACATGACCATTTTTGTTGTGATACCTTTCCTTCCCCTTTCTTATTTTGGGTCCTTAAAGTTGTGGATTAAGGCCTAGTGCATGCTCTTGTTCAGGCTCTCAATCGGACCTTGGACCAAAATCGAATCTATCCTCCTTATCATAAATTCCATCAAAGTGCTCGTCTAATGTTTTAATAGCTCCATTTAAGGATCCTAGTTTCTTGATCTCATGTCAGTAACTTTAGAATAAATTATTTTTCTTTGCTACCACCCTAGATTCTTTTACTATGTATTGAGGGACTTATCCATAAGTGTATATTGTCAATACTATACCACTCTTTGATAGAAGGTGAGCCATAGGGGTCACACAAATACTATGAAAGAAAGGTCGACATAGAGTTCTGCTCTCTTCTTGGTTAGGTTTCTCCTATCCTCCCAATATGGAATATTTTTTGTTGGATGATGTGGATGTTTTTCTAATAGGTGGTTGTCATTGATTTCAACACTATGATCATTTGGTGTATCAGAGACCGTGTATGTCGAGGATATTGAGAAAATTGTAAAAGAAAGTGGTCTAGATTCCTAGTGGAACTATGCAAGTCATGAAGGCTTCTTGTTCTTTACATTGAAGTTAAGCTATTGTGGACTAAAGGTTTTATTCTTGAGAGTATCTATATCATCTACTGAAAGTTTCAGAGGTCCGCGTATAGTTTTGATCATGTTGTGTTCTGACAATGTTTATGTGGCCTTTGTCAGTGTTCCTAAGTGAATTTTGTGTGATTCTAGAAATATCAATTTTTGCAGATGTTTCTTTGTTGTTTCTTGATGTTTTTGGATGTCTCTAGATCATGCTCTATCTTTGTAGTATGTTGAAATTGAGTGGTGTGCTTGTGGTCAAAAAAATTTCTTATGTACATTTGAGTTTTCATGTTCCTAGCTGACATGATGATGGTAGCGTGTTGTGGATCTTCGAGGTGAAATTAATTGAAGTATTTTTGTGTTGGAGATGTTAATTTGGGTCTCCACTATGTTGTGGCCAACCTTGGTGGATTCACATTAAAAATTTATTTGTAAATTTGGGCTTACATTGCAAATATGTTTTATTTTCTTGGCTAACTAAGTTGTTGATGAAATCTCATGTAGTGGATATATAAGAGCGATTGCTTCTTCAGTGATAAATGTACTTTGTGTGCTAGGTGTTTTCCTATGTGTGTATGTGCAAATATCATTCGATTACATAGTGAAGTGTGAAGTAGTTTGAGTGAAAATGTGAAGGAATTTTCTGTGCTTAATTGGAACTGTAATTAGGATTGTGCAGAAGCTATTTTCTCAGTTCATACCCTTTAGATTTTAATCCTATTATGTATTGTTGAGTAGTGAGCCCCTTATGTTATTGAGTAGTGAGCTCTAAGCAGTGTGCCTAAATGCATGTGGATTACCCTTTTTTTTTTCATTATACTTTTAATAGGGTATAATCTTGTGGACTAACATCCACCATGGTTTTTCCCCTAACAGGTTTTCCACATTAATAATCTTGGTGTTCTATGTCTCTCTGATGTGTTAATTGTTTATGGTTAATTGCTTATTTATCAGATCTGAGATTAAGTTAAGTAAAGTTTGAAAAGTTTATTATTTTGTGACAACTGATTCACCCCAACCCCCCTCTCAATTTTTTGTCCTTGTTTTTTCAACATTTTTATGTTTAAATGTCAAATACCCATTGAGATTATATTTCCATTTATCAAAAATGAGAACTAGGATGAGATAGGAAAAATTGTTGATCAAAACCTCTCGCTTCTCCCTTCTTACAAGCATTACTTTGATTTTTGCGATAGTGAGGGGAATTGCATGGATTTGTTTCTTGTGCATCTTGGCACCATAAGCATTACCTACAATTGTTTCTTGATGGAATACCTCTAGGGAAAGTGTCTTGTATGTAACAAATTTTGGAAATCTAAAGGGCTCCTCTACAAATCAATGAAATCTAATAAAATTGAAGTCAACCCCCATAAAATAATCTATCTAGGTTTGGTGGTTCTTTATCCATTCTAAAATATCAGGAGAAAACCTACATGGAGGATGCTAAGATAAATCTTGAAGCATAGCTTGTAGAAAATAGTTGAAAAATGCATAATACTCCCATGTGCTTGAAATCACATAGTTCTAGACTGAAATTAGCTTACATAACCCCAACACATCAAAAATACTTAGTGAAAAATGACTACTAAAGAATTCAGGGCTTTGATGTAAAATCAAATGCACCAGAAAAGAGGAATACCTAAACTTGAAAGAATGGTTATACACACTAAATTGCTAAATAATTTTGTTTGTGATTGCTTCAATGAATTCAAATTGCTTTTGAATATTTTCTTTCCACATCATGAAAGCTAGGCCCATCTAGTATTTGAGAATGTCATCATCCCTTTCTTGTCCACATACAAAGGCTAGAATAAAAAAGATGGCTTGTAATTCCAAATGAAAATGTTTATATGATAGAAGGAAGATGATTTTGTTGGAAAAAAAAGGACAAACAACTGAGAGGGGGGGTGAATCAATTGTCACAAAATATTTAAACTTGTCAAACTTTACTTAATCTTAGATCTAATGAATGAATAATAAACCATAAACAATCAGCACATCAGAAACATAGAGAACACCAAGATCTTTTACATGGAAACCCTATTAGGGGAAAAAACATAGTGGATGTTAGTCCATGATATTATACCCTATTAAAAGTATAATGAAAAATAATGGGAATGTACATGCATTCAAGCACACTGCATTGAGCTCACTGATCAAATACAAGAGGGATCATTTCCCAACAATACACAAAAATTTGGATTAGATCCATAGGGTATGAACTGAGAAAATAGCTTCTACACAAGCTTGATTACAGTTCCTAGTTAAGCACATAAAACATTCTTCACACTTCACTCAAACTTCTCACTTTTCTCTATAATCAAATGATTAGAAAACTATTCACACATCTAGACTTTCTTTGGCATACATTTGATCTCTTATGCACACTAAATTCACTCAAAAAATCACTCTTATATATCTGTAACGTGGAATTACATCAACAACCTTGTCAGCTAAAAAAATATAAAACATATTTACAATGTCAGCCCAAATGTACAAATAAATTTTCAATGTGGATCAAACAGCATCAGCTAATATTATGATACGACCTAAAACAATATCTTTGAGAATTTCAAACATTCAAATTTAAACTTCAAGGATCCACAACACGTTACAACCATCATGTCAACCAAGAACATGAAAACCCGAACATACTGAGAAAAATATTTGACCACGAGCACATCGATCAATGTGAACATACAACAAGGATAGAGAATGATCTATAAGCATCCACAAACAACAAGAACTAACACAAAAATATCTGTAGCAACATAAATTATCAGAATCACATAAACTTCAATCAAGAACACTGACATAACCCACAAAAATATTGTTAGAATACAACTATTCATAGCATAATCAAATCTTCATGTAGACCTTGGAAAATTCTGGTAGATGGACTAGATACTCTCAACAATAAACCCTTTAGTACAAAACAACTAATATTCAACGTACAGAACAAGAAACCTTCATGACCTTCACTGTTCCACTGGCAACCTATAACTCTTCCTTTAATAATTTTCTCAATATCCTTGACATATATAGCCTTCAATACAATAATGCTAATAGTGTTGACATCAATGAAAACTAGATATTAGAAACACAACCATAGTATCTAACAATCTCCCCCTTTGGAATTGATGGAAACACATGTTGTGAAAAACACCATCAACACAACTCTCAATTAGCACTTACTCCCCCTTAGATTCTGAATCTTCTTCCTTAATCTCTTCTACATGGTCTTCTCTCCAAAAGGATCTTCTCCCTAGATAAGCAATAGTTTTTCACATGACTCTTCTCCCCTTTTGACATCATTGGAAAATATAAGCATTATCTTCCCACATACAAGCTCTGAACCACATATCTACACATTTGACTACTCCCCCTAAGTAGCAGCCACTGAAACATCAATCCAGATCAGGAAATATCTATGAAGTACATGGATTGATGTAGATAAATGCACCTCTAGTTCATATTAGGAGGGGTAATCACCCCTAGCATCCTCTAAGATACTCAAAAGTATCCTTTGGAAATGACTTAGTGAAAATATCTACAATCTATTCTTTGGTAGGCCCATACTCTAGTTTGACTTCTTTCTCATTCACTTTCTCCCTCAAGAAGTGAAACTTGATTGATATATGCTTGGTCTTAGAGTGTAGCACCAAATTCTTTGATATGTTAATTGCACTTGAGTTGTCATAGTATATGGCAATAGGTTCATCATATACTACTCTGATACATTTTAGCATCTGTTTCATCCACATCACTTGGGTACTGTTATTTTCAGCAACAATATACTCTTCCTTAGTAGTAGATAGAGAAATGGAATTTTTCTTTTTGCTCAACCAAGACACCAGCTTCTTCCATAGGAAGAAGGCACCACCACTAGTACTCTTCCTATCATCTACATCTCCTTCCCAATCTCAGTCACTATATACATTCAAAGTAAGATCATCATCCTTAGGATACCAAAGCCAAAAATAAACTGTTCCTTTCATATACCTTGAAGATTCTCTTTATAGTAGTCACATGGGATTCTTTTGGATCAGCCTGAAATCTAGCAACCATACATACAACATTCATAATATCTGGTTTGGTCTAGGTTAAGTAGATCAATCCACCAATCATTGACCTATATCTTGTTTGATTTTCCTTAGGAGAATCATCATTCTATGTTAACTTGCATCTGGTTACCATGGGAGTACCAACAGGTTTTGAGTCTTCCATCCCAAACTTCTTCAACATCTCTCTCACATATTTGGACTAAGATATGAAGATCCCCTTATTTAATTAAGTAAATTGTAATCCTAGAAATAAATTCATCTCTCCAATCATACTCATCTCAAATTCATTCTTTATTTCATTAGAAAACTTCATACACAGATTATCATCTCCTCCAAAAATAATGCCATCAACAAAGACTTAAATAATTGAGTCTTTGTCATGATCCAATTTGAAATACAAGTTGTTTTAAGTAGTGCCTTTATTGAATCCAAGCTTTAATAAGTATTTTTCTAGTCTTGCATACTAGGCTCTTGGGACTTGCTTGAGTCCATGTAGACCTTTCTTCAATCAACAAACCATGTTTTCCTTATCAATCAATTGAAATCCATTTCGTTGTTCAATATACACTTCTTCTTCTAGCTCACAATTCAGAAAAGTTGACTTCACTTCCATTTCATAGACTTTATAGTTCTTATATGCAGCATAAGCAAGAAATAATCTAACAACTTCAATTCTGGCAACAAGGGAAAAGGTTTCATCAAAATCAATACCTTCCATTTGTGAATACCCTTTACACACTAGTCTTTCTTTATTCCGGACCAATTCACCTTGTTCATTCAACTTATTCCAAAAGACCCATTTAGTACCAATTGCATTTTTATCTGTAGGTCTAGGAACAAGTATCCATGTATCATTCTTTTCAATCTGCATTAGTTCTTATTTCATAGCTTTCATCCAATGTTCATCATTGCAAGCTTCATTGAAATATTTAGGCTCAATGTTGGAAATTAGGCAATACTCTTCTACAATCTTTCTTCTAGTTTACACACCTTTATTCTTGTCTCCTATAATTTATTTTCAAAATGATTTAGCTTAACATACCTCAGAGTTTTAAGAATCTCTCAAACTTTTGTTTCTTTCATTCCTTCTTTTGCACTTGCACTTGTATTTTCTTCATGACTACCTTGATTTATTGAAACAAATTGAAATTGTTTTACCGAAAGATATGGGAAGTTGATTTTGCATCTGAGAATTCTTCCCTTTGTTTGTTCTATCTTCTTGGTCATCTAAATCATATCCACAGTATCTAGATGATTTAGCATAATCCTCATCAACTCTGATATTTTCACTCTCAACCATTTTTCTTAATCTTTTGTTATAGCATTGGTAGGCCTTGCTTTTAGTAGAGTAACCTAGACAGATTCTTTCATCACTTCTTGCATCAAACTTTCCTATATCCTCATGTCTCTTGATATAAAACTTGCTTCCAAATATCTTTAAGTATCTAACAATAGGCTTCTAACCAAACCATAGTTCAAAAGGAGTCTTACCATAATTATCATTGACATTTACCTAGTTTAAAGTGTACACAATAATGCTTACAACTTCACTCCAATAGATATGAGGCACATTTCTGTCTATCATCATTGTTTTAGTAGCATCCATTGTTTTGTTCTTTCTTTCTACAACTCCATTCTATTTAGGGGTTCGAGGGGTAGATAATTGTCTTCTAATTCCATGGTCTTCACAAACAGAATTAAACTTCCTGAAGGTGAACTCACCAACTCTAGCTGACCTTAAGAATTTTATTTTTAGACCTTTCTCATTTTATGCCATGGCCTTGAAACTTTTTAATTTTTCTAATGCTTCACATTTTTCTCTTAAGAAGGCAACCCATATCATTCTAGAGGAATTAGTAATATGCAGCATAAAGTATCTTTCTCCATGAAGACTTCTGACTCTGGAGGGACCACATAGATTAGTATTTACCAACTCTATTAATCCATTTGAATGATGTTTTCTCTGAAAAGAAACTCTAGTATATTTTCCCATTTAACATTCCTAGAAAATTGTGTTACTAGGCTTCACTAACTTAGATAGATATCTTACTTCTTGAGTGGAACCTACTTTAACAATGTTATCAAAATTCAAATGACATAGCCTCCTATACCATAACCAACTTTCATCTACTTGAGCAATTAAACAACTTTCACTAGCAACATTCAAGTGGAAAATATTACCTTTTATCTTTTTACCTGAAGCAATTACTTTTCCAGATCTTCCATGTATCCCTCATCTTCCATATTTGAACTAAAGATCATATCCCTTGTCCACCATCTTTCCAAAACTCAACAAGTTGTGCTTCAACCCTTCAACATAAATAACATCATCATTCATATGATGTTAGCATCTGTTGTCAATAACCCACTCATCTTTTTCTTCAATTTGGGTTGCAAGAGCTTTTTCAACTTTAGCAGATTCAGTAGCCACCTAGCCATTTTCCTTGATATCAAGGAACAACCTTTCATCTTCATTTCCATTATCTTTATTAGACTCATCATCAGTCACTCCTTCAACATAGTAACATTTGTTTTGAAATCTAGATTTGTAAGGCTTAGATCTAGGAACTCTTTTAGGACACCTTGATCCAAAATGACCTATTTTATTGTAAGAAAAACATTTAATAAGAAACTTTCCTTTATACTTACCTTGTCCTCTGCCTTCTTTCTTCATAATCAATGTTTCCAATTATTCTACTTCTCTTTCTTCATCTTCAAGTTGTTTCATTTCTTTCTCATACTTGAATGACTTTCTGGAACACTCTCCTAGATCATATATTTGCTTGTTTCTTTCGGATATAGTAGCCTTAAATGTAGTTTCAGTCTTAGGAACTGATTCACCAAATTTTCTCAAGTCAAAGGCAACAAGTTTACCAATTAGTGTATCTCTTATCATATTCATCAATGATCTAGTTTCTTCAATAGCATGAGCCTTTGCTTTGTAAGAGGAAGGAAATGATCTGAGCACTTTAGCTACAATTTCTTCCTCATCCAGGGTACCACCGGTACATCTAATACCCATCACTATTTCATAAACTATGTAGCTTAGCCATCTTCACATGTACATCTCCTTCATACAAAGTTTCCAGCTTCGTCCACATCTCATGAGTTGTATTCAGACCTATCACATTTGTCATTTTTGAATCTGTTAGAGCACTCAAAAAGGCTTCCATAGCCTGAAAATTATTCTCAACCTCTTTAATTTCATCAGTAGTGGAAGGGCCATTCTAAGGAATAACATATGGATTCTTTGTAATCTTCCAGAAAGGTTCTCCAATACTCCTCAAATGACATTCCATCCTAGCTCTCTACAATGAGTAGTTTGTTCCATCGAATCTAGGACTGTCCCTCTTGTATGATGCCATCTTGGATCCCCTCAAGCTTTTAAAATTATTTAGAGGAACTTACTCTGATACCAATTTTTCACAAAATAAGGAAAATCAACTGAGAGGTGGGTGGATTAGTTGTCACAGAATATTTAAACTTTTCAAACTTTTCTTAACTTAATCTTAGATCTGATGAATGAATAATAAACCATAAACAATCAGCACATCAGAAACACAAAGAACACCAATATTTTTAATGTGGAAACCCTGGTAGGGGAAAAACTGCGGTGGATGTTAGTTCACAATATTATACCCTGTTAAAAGTATAATAAAAAATAATTGGAATGCACATGCATTTAGGCACACTTCCTAGAGCTCACTGTTCAAATACAAGAGGGCTCACTGCCCAACAATACACAAAAATTTGGATTAGAGCCACATGGTATGATATGTGAAAATATTTTCTACACAAGCCTGATTATAGTTCCAGTTAAGCACAAAAAACCTTGTTCACACTTCACTCAAACTTCTTCTCACTCTACTCTACAATCGAATGATTAAAACACTATTCAGACATTTTCACTTTCTCTAGCATACATTCAATATCTTATGCACACTAACTTCATTCAAAAAATTTCTCTTATATATCCGCAACATGGAATTACATCAATAGCCTTGTCGGCCAAAAAAATATAAAGCATATTTACAATGCCAGCTTGAATTTACAAATAAATTTTCAATGTGGATCAAACACCGTCAGCTAATATTATTATATGACCTAAAAGAATATATTTGAGCATGCCAAACATTCAAATTTAAACTTCAAGGATCCACAACACGTTACAACCATCATGTTGGCCAAGAACATGAAAATCCAAACATACCGAGAAAAATCGTCAACCACAAGCACGCCGATCAATGCAAACATACAACAAGGATAGAGAATGACCTAAAAGCATCCACACACAACAAGACCTAATAGAGAAATATCCACAACAATAGAAATTATCATAATCACATAAACATCAATCAGGAACATTGAAATAACCCACATAAATACTGTCAAAACACAACTATTCATAGCACAATCAAATCTTCACGAGGGCCTTAGAAACTTCTGATAGATGAACTAGATACTCTTAGCAATAAAACCTTTAGTTGACAACAACTGATCTTGAATGTACAAAACATGACACCTTCATGACTTTCATTACTACACTAGCAACTTGAAACTCTTCCTTTAACAATTTTCTCAATATCCTTGACATATACAACCTTCAATACAGTAATGCTAATAGTGTTGAAATCAATGACAACCACAATATCCAATAGACTTCCCCATTGGTAGGATCCTAATTTATTTCATTATTGTAGAATTTCAACTTATCTCTCTTTGTTTCCAAGAAATCTTCAAATCTCCTTCGGAAGAATCTCTCACTTTCCATGTTTGAAGGGATACATAGCATATCCCTGATAGTTGCCACATTGATGGTGATTTATAGTCTCTAACCAATGATAACCTTGATTCCTTCATCTATATTTTCTACACATATGCCTATCAACTCTTGGAATGGATGTATGGAGGGAAAAATGTATTGTGGTAGACCCCAATGCCAAAGTATCATTCCAAGGCCTTCAATCAGCCTTTTAGTATTCATTCTATGCAATGCCCCTTCTCAGAGGCCTTTAGGCTTTGTGTGTAGCCTAGGATTGAAGACCTTATCTGTGAAATCCTTGATCAACTTATTTTTGATGTGGTTGCTTGGTTGTATGATTTTGGCATGAAGAAAGCTCCATTCCTTTGGTGTTGGAGCAATAGCATAAGAGAAATCTCCAAATAAGTTAGCATGTCCTCTCTTGGAGAATGAGATTTCAACATTTCAATTAGAAGATGACGCCTCAACCATTTTCTTGTTCTTGAAATAATTATGTAGAATAAATTCTCTGAGAAGCCTTTATTCAAGGGTTTACACTTAGATTTTTTTTCTTTTGGTTCATTCAATTCTCAAATAGATAAGCAATAAATGTGTTGCCATTATTAATAGCTTTTTGAGTACTGCTACCAAGGAAATACGTGTGGAGCAGAACTTCACTATAGGAATGAAATTAGTACATTCCTTATGCCAACCTTAGAGAAAGATAACCTAGAGTAGTAGGAAGCATGTTTAGAAAAGACATTTGTATTAATTAACTAGGAAATGGATCTAAAAAATGTCTTTTCCCATTAGTGAGCTAGTGGCTAGCATTGATGAAGGTGACGAACACATGTCGAAAAATCATATACAAGATAATTAATTCCCAACGCTTGAATTAATTCTTCAAAGCTTTTCCAAATATTCTTCATATGATTTTCCTTTCAAGCATTACCACCAACTTACATTTTCTATCACCGTTTAATGTGAAAACAATTTTTGATCACAAGCTTTTTTCGGTTCACATTTTTCTATAAATCATATGCTTGTCTTGCTAGAATAATCATTAAATTTGCATTATGTTGGAAATTCTCTTCCACTATGCTTTTTCTTTTGATTTTGGTAAATTTTTTGCTGCATCATGAGCAGTCTAGGTTCTTTGATTCAACTTTCAAGACAGAAACCTCAAGGCCCCTTTTTTGGGGAGATTAGTAATGACAAGCTCAAATGCTTGTTGTGGATGAAGAGCCACTTGATTATCATGGTATTCAAATGGGTCTTGGGAAGGGACTATGTGAAGGACCTAAGCCAGCCACACTACAACACCAATATTATCTCTCAATTTGTAGCCTCACTACTAGACCTAGGCATTACCAAACTGTGGATAGTTGATCTCCGTCGAGCCATGTTCAATCTGACATACTTGGATGGGTTGGAGGAAATTTTTTAGGTGGCTATCCTTGGCATTGGTATTCTATCTATAATGGATCTATGTAGGCATGTTGAAAATGTAGAGGTGGTGTCATGGCTACCCTTCCTTACTCATTTCTGAACCATGACTGGCAATCTAGACCTATGGCCTCTTTCCTTTTGAAGATGAAAAATGTGGAGCCAATCAATAGTGTCAAATGGATCACCTCTTCCAAGAGCCTCATCTAAATCCTTGATGTGGAGGATTGAAGCCTGTGTGATGTTTGTGCACTTGTGTGATGAAAACCTTATTGTTGTCTACCTAAAAACTCAAAAATACTATGTTTTTTGACCATTCCTATTTGGAGGCTAAATTTCTCTGTCATTTTTGTAATGCCTCCAATTTTGGCCTTGTAATGATGAATCTCTTTTTGGCTTTTGAAAGAAACTATTTTCAAGCTTCACTCTAAGCTTAAAGCTTAAACAGTTTGTACTATATGTAAATGTTTTCTCATGAATATAATATATTTCTTCAATATCAGCTCTGTCTTATTCACAAAAATCATTGTTTACAAGTAATTACATATGGTACATATAATATATTTTTTTAATGAATTATGTGTATTTAATTAAAAAAAATTATGAATACCATCAATGGGTATACCCAGAATATTTCCTTCCATGTCTTGTTGTTCATATGTATTACTAGCTTTGCATTTGTGAATGTAGAAGGGAACCTTCAACAGTGAATCAAATTTTCCGTGCTACCCTAGTTTTATAGCTTGCTCCTCAAATTTTAGTAGAAGACTCCCCTCCTTGAAAACTAGGTTGTAGGCCTTCTTGCCAAACCATCATTTGACCACCTACTGACATCAAATACCTTTTCTCTTTTTTCTTCAAGTTTTAATAACTCGACTAGCCTTATTTCCACCATGTTGTCTTCCTCAACTTCTAGAGTTTGTATCAATTACAGTGCTAGGATATCTATCAAAATGAGTAGGACTACTTTTTTATTATACACTAACTCGTAGGGGGAGGCTTTCAAAATTTTCTTAGGAGTAATGCGGTTTTCCCATAAGGCTGCTCATAGATGCCTGCACCATTCCCTTTGATGCTCTAACCCAATATACTTTACTAATTTGATTAGGTTCTTATTGGTGGATTCCACCAGTCCATTCCCTTAAGGGTAATAGTTTGACAAAGTCTTGAGGTAGATCATGTGCTTAAAAGAGAAATCCATCATCCAAGAATCTACAAGGGCTCCTGCATTATTTGAGATGACGGTCTTTGGAGAACCAAACCTTGCCACCAATTCCACTAGAAAATTGATGATTTCTTCTTCTATAGTATTCTATAGATAAAATGCCTCCATCCATCTCATAAAATAATTAATATCCATTAGAATCCATTTATGCCCCATGATAGATATCAGATTGATCATCCCAATAAAATCTAAACCCCACTCTTTGAAGGGTTCTTTGATTACAATCGAGTTTAATGACATGGCAGAGTTATTTTTATTTCTGACAAAAAAATGGTACTCTATGTATTTCCACACTAGATGGTGAGCTTTAGAGAACAATGTGGGCTAGTAGTAGCCTACCCACATGATATTTAAGGTAGTGGTCTTATCAGAGAAATGTCTACCTTCAAGGCTGCTATGTAATTCATTCAAAATTATATTGGCATGCTACTTGTCCACATAGTAGAGGACTCCATAGTAAGTTATCCTAAATAGAACGCCTTCAACCAATACATATTAGATGTATGGAAAGTGGATACCTTTTCAAAGATATCACACTTTTTCCACTCAATCATTCACTAATATCTAAGGAGTCCCAATTGGATTGACTAACAACCTCACAAGGTGAGTTAATTCTCAATTAGGAAGGACCTAGGAAGGGGTTCACCAACAAGCAAATGTTGGGAAAAGAAAATAGTGGAAAACACAGTTTGATATGAAAAATGTCCTATAACTAGAAATGTAAGCTAAATGAAAGATGCAAATGATAAAATTATGCAATAGTGATATAGCATGTGTGCACTTGGGAAATCTGGAGATGTTGTGAGAATTTTGGAAATGTGAAAAAGCTACCAAAATATGTTGTGGAGGACTAAGATTCCCAAAATGGTGTATAGTCCCACTACTTTTTTTTGGGGAAAATACGAAGTCTTCGGATCTCAGAACTAGATCTAAGAAAATCTATGAAAAAATAGTTTTGGGATGACTAAGATGCCCAAGATGGCATATTAGTCCCATTCTAAATTTTTGCAAACTCTGAATAGGGTCTTAAGCTCCAAGGTCTGCACTTTCTTCCCTTCTGATCTAAGGTTCTGAAACTTCTGAATATGGCTATAGGTGATCTGTTGTGATGATGAAAACTTTGTAAAGTGGTGTAGAAGCACCTACAACCATATTTCAAAGTCCAATTTGGTGACAATTTGTATTAAGGTGTTTGGTGAGTCTTAGAGTTTTTAGATGCTTTTTCATTGTTTTATTGAAAATATGGTCTAATAGACCAATCTTTTATGTATTTAGGGAATTTGTGAGTTTAGGTGGTCAAATGTGCAAAAATGCACTCATGTTTCAAACAATTATCAAATTTTCCATGTAAACTTTGAAGGCAAGGTATTCAAATTCAAAATGGAAGTGTAAGAAAAGGGTCTAGAAGTTGTATTAGGGATGAGATAAAAGGTGTTAGGTGTCTTGGACAACAAAGTTGCATAATGGTGCTTATTCAACAAAACAATTGTCAATATTAGCAATTTTAAGACAAGTAAAGGTTTTAGTAGTTAGAGGGTGGTCATAGGCATTGGAGGAGGTTGTCTTGATTTGAAAATGTATAAAGACATCTTGCAAGCCTAAATGGAGGCTCAATGAAGCGCTTTTTGAGGAATTTATGCTCTATTTCAACACCCAACTATGAATTTGCAAGTTTTTTTCTTAAATTATTAGTCTCTTCTTGTTGTGTACGGCCCAGTATAGGCCCCCAATGATTTTAAATTCATATAAAACTATGGTGATATATCTTAACATGCATTTTTTTTTTTTTTAGGCTCCTTTAATTAACTTTGTGAAGGGAAATCTTCATTTTTCTTGTTCTACCTATAACATGCCAGTAGAGTTTGAGTTTCAATTTATTTAAGAATGGAGCTTTTCCTCCTATTGTGGTGAGCTGTGATTCGAAGGAAATGTATTTAAAAGGTTATTTTAAGTTTCTATGCTTTATTGGAACCTTGGAAAGGTGTCTATAGGGTTGGGTGATGCTACTCTAGGCTAGAAATGTGGGTTTTTAACATGAAATGGAGGAACTAAAGTAGTGATTCTGAAAAATAATGAGGCTAAAGGCCTAGTGAACTTTTATTATGTCTATGAAAACCCTAACAAAGTATTTTGATATTTTGGTTGGGCTTGGAAAGCCTTAGAAGGGTAAAATACTGAGAACCCTAGGTATTTGTGAGTAAATAGATCGTTTTGGAGAACGATGGCTTAGAGAGTTTGGAATTGTCAAAGACTAATGGATTTGGATATTTTGAGACAAATTTAAGGATTTTCCAAGATATTGAGGGGTTTGGAGAAGTTTAAAGATTACTTTGTTTATAAAACAGAGCTAATTCTTATAGCCTTTTTTGTAGGGTAGGATGATGATTCTCCATAATGTTGCAAAGAAAACTTGTGTGATTGGTTTTGGATATGTATTAGGGTCTGAAATGAGGCTTAGTTGATGTTGATTTTGTCTTTTGGTGCCCTTCTCTAAAAGTTAAGCCTATTTGGTGTGATTTGGAGTCTATAGCTTTGATGGTGTTAGTTGATTCAATATGGCTAAATGTGATTTCAAAAGTTGATTTTTTATTGAAGTTTGATTAGTTTTGAGTCTTCTCCACCTTGGCTCTACATCATAAAGAAAATTTTCACTCCAAGTGATCTTTAATTCCTCAACCTTGATCTGCAATCACAATTATGCAAGATGGAAAAACTTGTTGTTTGTTAGTGAATGGGGGTTTTCCTTGGTCAAACCCCTTGTTGGTAATTAAACCTTGAAATAAAACAGAAATAATGAAGGAAATGGTGATTGAACAACATACAATACTACAACTCACCAAACCTTTACGAGCTCTACAAACTTGTGTGCAATGACTGCAATGGATATGGATCTTGAATGCTTGAAAGATAGGACTTTAATTGATTTGCTTAAATAAGAACCCTACATCACAAATGTTAGCATAACAACACACATGATGTTAAAAAACTCTTTGATATGATGCTTGAATTTGAAAATGTCTCGAAATGCTTGATAAATCTGCTCTTGAATCCTCTTGTGAACTCAATTTGGTATTATGAATGCTCTCACAAAATACTTGGATTGAAATGAATGAATGAACCTTGTATTTATACTTATCTATGCTTAATATCCTAAAATTACATCACACCATGCTGACATATGAATTCATAAAATAAAGGATGATAAATCCCACCAAACTTTGAAATTAAATTTTTAAAATGATCCAAGGAGGACTAAGACACCCTAGGTGGCATCTTAGTCCCAAGTCCTAAAAATTTGGGGCATAGACACCAAAAAGAAACCCAATCTGGATATGCCAGAATCAGGGTACCAAGAGCCTTGGGGAACAAAGACGCCCTAGGTGGCATTTTTGTCCTAACCCAAAAATGTGTAACAAACTGATAGAGTCATTAAATTATCATTTATGCACCAGAAAGAAATGTGATTCATAGGGATTATGGACACAAAATAGGACCAATTAAGCCATAAAGAAGCATAAATAAAGCAAGGTGGACCCAAACGAGTGTGAAAATGCAAGGGTATGCATTTTCCTACACTATATTTATTCCCCCACTTTAGTGAGAGGATAAACTTGCTTCAAACACACACTAAAGTAGCCAACCACACAATCAAGATGGGTTCTAATGTACAAATTCTAGTAAGATAGGATGACAATAATCAAGAGGGTGGCCAAGCTCCCAAGATCAAGATCTGATGGAAAAACCAACATAAGCACAGAGGAACACTCTTGTGAATGATATATGAAGCCATTACTAGATCACAAACTTACACCACCAAAGATAGGAAAAAGGCAAAAGGAAAAGGAAAAACTACAATAGATAAAGCTTTGACTAGTTGTCCAACATGGTGGACTGGGTCTAGGTTGTTTGTCCAAAAAGAAGTTTACAAGTGGAACGTGTTGTCCACTAAGAAAATAAAACACACTCACAAGGGCTAGTGGGAGATGGTTGTCCACTAGGTGAGCCCCAAGGGACCATACCAAATTCATACATTGCTAACTTTAATATGGTACAAAAATGGATGCTCACATGAGCTAGTGAAGTTAGGTGTTTACTAGGTGAACCCCAAGGGACCATATTAAAGCCATACCTCCATGATTTAATAAGGTACAAAAAGGAAACAAGAAAGATGGATACTCAAATGGATTTTTTTTAGTTCATGTGATGTCTTACTCTTAGGGGACATCATTCCTAATGTCTCCAAGACAAGACCAATCAAAGAATAAAAGATTCACCACTTAAGGGATATAGTGCATTGTATAACCACTAAGGTGAATATAATATTCTAAGATAGATCACGCTCTTGAAGTAAATTACTCCCAATGTCACCACAAAGAGGAAAACATGTCACATGAAATAAGAAAATCACATCAAAGAACATGAAAAGGAAAAAAATTGCAAATGGAATCATGCCAAAATAATGCCAATGTATGCCCCCACTTTAAAGAAATTGCTAACACCATATTGTGCAAAATTAATTTAAAGTAGCAAAGGAAAATGAAAACAAGAAGGAAGACATGAGAGTCAAGTTGGAAAGCCCTATGTCAAGTCATCTATTTTTAACTAAAGCTACATCATGCAAGAGAAAAAAAAAAGGGAGGGGTTTCCCTGAAAATAAAAACAACAAACACATAAGGGATCTATGGATTTGGGGTTAGTATGTTATTTTCTACAATATTTTTTAGAGATATCAGAACTATCATCATTCCCCAAATACACATAGAACTGGAAGAATGACACAAAGAGAGTGAAAATAAAAAAAATGAAAGCCTTTTGGGTCAACATGAAAGAGACATAGGGTGTATCTATGCCTTGTGTCATCTATAAAAGGAAAATGCAAGACAAATGAAAATGAAAATGAAAGGAAAAGAAAAGATAATGAAAAATATTTTCGGTTAACATGAAAAAAACATGAATGTATTCATTCCTTGCGTCATCCCCAAAAGGAAAACACAAGAAATGAAATGATAAACGATCAATCAAAAGGAAAAATCATACAACATATAGAAGAATGAAGGTACAAATAGAGGAATGTACATAAAGAAAGAAACATCAAACAAAACATCACAGGGGATCATATTACGCACATGCAAGAAAACAAAGAGAAAATGAAAAGAAAATGAAAAGTAAAAGAAAAGATAAAACTAGTAAATCACATGCTAGTCAACCACCTAGTAGACCATCCACATCCCAATATTGTTCATTATATGTAGAATGTAGATCAATAGCAAGAAGAACAACATCAATTGTTGTACTAGGAGAGTCACCAAGGTCAACACATGGTGAATTGCTCAATTTAAGAGGATTTCCATGGTTGTTATAATTTAAGCTCATAGAAGAGGAAAATAACAAATTCAAATAATTATGAACTTCCTCATCGATTATAGTATTTCCTCATCATCATCCAAGTTAACTACAATAGGAGGATGAGTGATAATATCCATAGAAGTTGTTGGTCCCTTTTGTGGTGGAGATTGTTGTGCAATTTTTCACACACACACCCTACTGAAAGTAGGGGCCCTCTTTTACTTTCATTCCTAGTGTTTTGGCCCTTTAATTTTGAGGATTTTCTTGCTTGGGCATGTGATTGGAGGTTTATTTTGCTTGCATTGATGATCCCTTTGTGGTGTATATTGAAAATCTTAAGTTTTAGACAATTTTTGGGTTTTCCTTCAACTTCGGGATTTTCCTCGACTCGCGGAATTTTGTGGTTTCCTTGAAAGCCCAGTGGTGGCTGCTTTTACACTGTGATTCAGAGATTTTGGTCCTTCACAGAATTTTGTGATGACTGGATTTCTCTAAAATTTTGTCACCCTGTCGGATTCCTAGGTTTTGGTTTGGCCTATCTTGTCGACTGCATTAATGCTCAATTGTAAAATTTATGCGACATCTATTTAATTGATTTTGGAGAGTTTTGTGCCATTAAGTTTTATCACTTGATTTCTATAGATTTGAGGTGCTTGATCTTGAGTGCTTGGCTAGACATGGCCTGCTAGATTTGTGAATTCCTAGATTTGGTGGTGAATTTCCTAGGCATCATCATAACTGTTGTTGTTTGCTGGGGCACTAAAGATTGTTATCTTTCATTGTTGTAATCGAGTTTCACTTCATCAATGGTATATATTCATTGCCTTGCTTTTGATTGTTGAATGTGAATGATTCTCTAGCATCTTGAGTGTTTTTGAAGTTCGAATTTCTACATGTTTGAGCGTTGAGCATCTTGAAGCTAGGGTTGTTTGATTTTGTTAGATTGTCAATCCCAAGTGAGTTTGTGAGATTTGTTTTTGATTTCATTACGAGGTATCTTGCTTGTGGAGACCATAAAGATCTTTTTGAAACCTAGCAAAGTGAGTAAGTTGAGCTCAAGCTTATCTTGTGTGTTCATGGCATAATTTTAGGGTTTCAGGTTTAGGGTATCACTATTTCCCATCAATTTACTTCAGGATAAGTCTTGAATTTAAAGATGATCTATAAGAGGTTCAAATCAAGCTAGCTTCAAGCCCAAGGTCTTCAAATTTGTGATTGTTCTATCAATATGAGTGAAGTCACGAATAAATGATAATATCCAAAAATTTGAGGTCTTCGCATAATTCCTTAACTATCAAAATTCTTCGGTCCTTCGTCGTCCCTTTGTTTTCCCGAATATATGCAAAACCTGAAATTGTGCACTTCTCGCAAATTTCCTCTCCTGTTGGATTTTCCCGAAAGTCTCACCATCTAAAGAATTGGAAAAATAAATAGATTAAATGTTGTATGTCTTGACATTTCATGGTTAATTTGAATAATTTGAGAGATTTTGTACATTTTTTTCTTCATGTGGGTGACTGGTTTATGATGTTTATTTCATGATCATTAATTTTTTCCTAGCACGGAATTCCTTGGAATTCCTCTCTGGCTTGATTTCCCCGGACGGCTAAAAAGAACAAATTTCCTAGAATTTGTGTCTTGTGATGAAGTAGGGGATTTTAATCATGATTTTCTTGAATTTTTGAATGAAAAGCATGATATTTATATCGAACTGACCAAGATTCTAATATGGTAAAGAATATTTATTGTGGTCTCTTGTTGATTGTAGGTTGAATCAAGTAAGGCAGTGACAAGTGGAACCAAGGGTAGAATAATGGATCCAAGTGTAGAGGGTTCTTCTATTTCTAAGGCAGAAAGAATCAAAATGGATATAAAGAGCAAGGTTCCAAAGTCCAAGCTTTCCTCCATCTGTACTGAGGTGGGTGACACCAATGTGGGAAAATGGGATTATGAGGAATTTAAGGCAAGAATGGCACAACTGAACCCTCCATTGTTGGCTAGAAGATTGATAGAATTAGGGTTGGCTCATGTGGCCTATTTTCCTCCTACAATTCAATGTTATTAGTTAGTGCTTGAGTGTGCTAGGCATTATGACAGAGGTACACAAAGGGTGATCGGTCTTCAAGGCAGGGTGTTAGCAAAATTTTCTCCTATATTAGTGGCACAAAATTTTGACATAGCTAATAGATCTCATGTGGTGGCCTTGGATTTTGAGGTTGCTAAAACTTATTTCAAAGATGATTCAAGCAAGGCTCTACAGGTGGTCAACTCCTAGTTGGAGAAACCTAAGCGCCATATCTTAAAGCTGCCAAAACAATTGTTCATGGAAAAATTCAAACCAGAATACTATGATGCCATCACATTACTTAGCAGGGTAATAGGTTTGAAGAGTGCAAGAGTCTTTGAAAATTGGATGTTCCTTGTCATAGTAACGATGGAACAAAAGACCGATTATCATTGGGTAGGCATTATAAGTTCCATGATACATGATCAACTATACAATGTCTTGCAAACTAAGAGCTTCACAATGAATTCTTACATATTCTATGCCTTGGCTAGGTTTCATCCATATAAGGGATTGAGTACACGAGGAACCTTTGGGTGGGATGTAATATATGAGGTCTATCCACAAATATATTTGGGTAGCTAAAGCTATAGAAGGGTGAATGATGCATTCACCATGTACATCACTAGATTTCTCTAGGGTGTAGATCATGTAAAAATATCTAACACTGCTAAGGAGTTGGTCAAAAGGTATGGAGCTTGGTTCAAACAGTTTCCAATCTTCTCTTATATAAGGATAGATGGTTGTCTAAGGGCCCCTTATAGGCTTCCTAGGTATCCTACTAATCACCTAATACTCCTGGAGGTCACAAGACAAATATGTGATTTCGATGCCATAGTGAAGAAGGAGAAGCATAAAATAGGATTTGGCAATGAGTTTAAACTAAGGATGGGCAGTAATGAGGCCAATCCTTCCATACATACAACACACTTTTTTGAAGAAGAGATGAGTACTCTAGGCCTTTCTTTTTATTCTAAGAGGTCTATATTTGATAGAACTGGTGAAGCCCAAAAGAAAGAAAGTAGAGAATACAGTCACAAGGATGACTTAGAGGATTATTGGGCCAACTGTAAAGATGGATTTGAAATTTGAAAGAAGAAGTTATGTAGGCTACTAGTTAACTTGATTAGATTGTACAATGTTAAGGTCATCCTGGATCAGATAGATGGTGATGGAGATTTAATTTAGGGTCATGCTTATGAGGCTGTAAAAGATAAATCAGTTGGAGAAATAGACTAGCTGGAGGAGGAGAAAATAGAGTTAGAGAAATTAATGACTCCAATAATTAAATATAAAAAATTGTGGCTTAAGCACAAGATTTGGGAATTGGAAAGTGAGGGTGTGCAGTGAACTTATGATTTTATGGGATACTTGGAGTCTCATTCCACTTTTGAGGAATCAACAGAGCAGGATCCTAAAGGAAAGACCAAGGCGAGTTCTCCCTTTAAGATAAACATTAAGGATGCTCAAGTAGAGGAAGTTAAGGAGGCAAACAAACAAGGAAAGCCCATTGCTAAAAAGAGGAAACACATTTCAAGGAAAATTAAGGCTACAAAGGATGAACTTGAATAGGATGGAAAAGAGGCTAGTGTTTCTATGCCCAAAAGAAGAAGAGTAGTAAGGTTTTCATAGAAAGAAAAGGAGACTTCCAATGCAGGAGGTGAAGTTCACACACCAATTGTTAATGTGGAAAGCTCAGGTGAGAAAACATAAGTGTACATGAGAAGATCTAGGATGCCATTACCTAAATATGGTATGTCAAAGAAAGGTCTTCCTACAGCTGTTCCTACCACCGAAGATGATAATGTTCCTCTCTCTCATGAAGCTCATAATGTACCAGATGAACAAAAGGATGCTAAAAGTCATCAAGATCAGGAATGAGAAGAATTCCAAGAGGGTGAACTCTACAGTGCTGAGGTAGAGATAGAAAAGGTGTTGTAGTCCCCTCTGGTGACTTATACAGATTCACCTATGAGAAGTGAAGAGGATAGACCTCCTCAAAGGGAAGTACCAGGAAAAAACCTTTCACCGGTGCATGAGGAAGAAGAACATGACAAGAGAAAAGAGAGTAAAGTTGAAGAGACTCCTAGAAGGAAAGATTTACATGAAGAAGTATCTAGGGATCATCAAGATATAGTTGGATGGGGTATTGTGTAGTCATATCCCATAGTGCCTGCTTGGTTGGATAGAGAGTTAAAGAGTAAGCAGGTTGTAGTGGATGACACTCCTAATTGGGATGACCTATTGGCTCATATTGGGAAAGGTAAAATGAAGAAGAGGGCCAGGGTTATTTCAAGGATTGAAAGAGATGCAACAAATAAGAGGGTGGTTCACATTGCTACTCCCACTCTTGATAAGAATAGGGATGATGTGGCTAGTAGAGATTACACTGAACAGATTATCAACTTAGGGCCTACTTCCATGGAACAAGAAATTGAAGAGTATGAAGGCTCTAGTGCTGTAATCTTGGGAAGATTGAGGAAGGAGGTATAGACTAAGCAAGATTTAAAGAGGGAGAATGAGAAACTAAAGAAGTACTTGCAAGATTTAATGAATCCTTTGCAATCCACCATCTCCTCATCATTCATTGCAAGCTTCCTACCATAAGAAACAATATCAGAGTTGGAAAGAATGAAAAGCACCACACATGCTACAATTGGTTGGTTACAAGGAATGAAAACCAAGGGAGGTGATGCTATCAAGGACATTCTTTCAATTGGAGGAGATGCAATGAGATCAATCTATTGGCTAAGGAATGTGTTGGCTCAAGATAAGGAAGATGTGGATCTCTTGTTGCAAAAGATTAAAACCATAATGGAATATACTGAGGAAAAATTAGTAAGTGATGGAATTCTTCCTTCCTCCAAAGTTGCAGAACCTTGGGAGTGGTTTGAAGTTCTGCAAATAAGGAATTTTTTTTTAAAGAAGGTGTATAAAAAGGGGAAGACAATTGAGGACAACTTGATTGAAATTTACAACAAGTGCATTTCCTTCTTTGAGGCGATGACAGGGAGAAAGATATTTGTTCCAAAACATCTTAGCTTGGAGAAGTTGAGAAGATGGTGGCAGGATATGTACTCTCCAGTCAATGAGATCCTAGTCATTGAACATTAGTTTGATGATGCAACTACTTACATTGCAGTGATTGATAAATATCAAACTAGTAAGGTAGATTGGGATAAAATGGTAAAATAGTCAAGAGATGATATCAATTCCATTAAGAGGAGAGTTAATATTTTACCTATGCCTCCTGTGGCCAACTTGGACAAGGTATTTTTGATGGTGGAGGATAAGATGGAGTGCGCTAAGGATAAAGGGGGGAGTAGTTAATGCAATGCTACATCAAAATTTGTGCTTCCCCATTATTTCTCTTCTCCTTCACATGCATTGGTCCAGATTATGTTGGAAATCCTAGGCCGACCTGGATGGAGTACATGCATTTAATGCATATTTTATTTTATTTTGAATTCCTCTTGGTTGACCTGTTTTGTGGCTATTTACTATTGTAAACATTAATTGGGCCGACATATCTTGAGGGGTTTCTATAAATATGGAATTCCGCCTCGTTTGTAAGGGCTAGATAGTTTTTACATTGGAGTGAACTAATTAGTATAGCGAGAGTTAGATTTAGGAGTTAGTCTTACTCTCAAGCAAGCAAGTGTTGTAACAAAATACTGGAATTGTTGCTACTTTGGGTGATTTAATGCAAGTAAAGACACTATGATTTGGTGCCTTCATTGTGTTGAGTTTTATCTAGCATGGTTTATGTTATTCTATCTTTGGAAGTTTCTTAAGTTTATTTGATAGATGTGCTAGGTTTAATGTTAGAAGATTTGATAGTGTTTATGATTTGATACTTGAGGTGTTGTAACAATCTCTAGTTCATACTTTTCATAGCTAGTTGATTGTTAGTTGCTTTGTAAAGTTAGCCTGGACTTTGAGTTCACTGTGCTTAGTTCAATTGTGGATGTTTGTTAATTTTTATTGTAATAGGGTTGTTTTGAATGAATGTTCATGATCTAAAAATCTTTAATTCCTTAGAACATTGCACTATTTTTGTAAGATTGCAAATTCATCCAAATCAAACAGAAATTAGTTTATGAGGGATTGGTCCATTTCAAGTGTTTCATCATTTGCATTGTTAATATTAGGTTTAGTGTTAAATTTAAGAATCTCTCTAAAACCTTATCTCTTTTTCTCTTTCTTTTATCATTTGGGTTAGATTTAGGATTGGAAGTATCATCATATTGCTAGATCTGATAAATTTAAGGATTCAGTATTTGCTTGCAGTAAGGTCCCTTTGTGATTACCAATATTTTCACATTATCACTGAGTTGTTTATGCATAGTCAAGACCTAACATTACAAACCTTGGGGTTATCTCTTGAGGCTTGCTATTAGAGATTTACCTTTCAAGAGATATAGGATACTGGTATCTTGTCTGTGTTGTTGTGTACAAAACACCATCAACAAATTGGCACTAGAAGGATGGTCTAAATAAGCAAGCTAGATCAATTTTTGTTTGTCATCTCTCTTGAAAGATTCAAAAGAAGAATAAGATACACTCCAGGGGAAGAATATTTTCAAGAATTGCAAGCTCCTATGAGGTCAAGAAGGGCCAAAAGAAGGGTAGAATCTTCATCTACCCAATTACTTCCATCATCCCCATCATCCTAATCTGATTTAAAAGCCATTCCTATTCCACAACCCCAACAAGCCATAAATCAGCCATTACCACCCCCACCTCCACTAATGGATTTCCTTGCCAACAATCTGTCTCCCTTAACCTTCAATAATTACAATGTTATGCCCAAGAACCCAAAACATTTTTGTTCCAAATTCCATGTTAATGACCCCAATAGAACTTTTGAGGAACACGTCAGGATCTTTCAGATTTTCCTTAAAGATAGAGGAATCAATCATGACGATGTAGCATGTAGGATCTTTCCTTATTCTTTAGGAGAGGATGTGTTCTACTAGTACAATCATTTGCCTACTAGGTCTATTCAGAATTAGAATGAATTATAGACTACATTCCTGTAGAAGTTTAGGATTCCCATTAGTCCCAATGAGATTTATCTTCAGTTCACCAATGTTAAGAGAGAATTCCATGAGCCCATAGGGTCCTTTAACAACAGGTTTCATCATGCCTATACCCGACTACAGACTCCTTATGGTGTTGATGAAGCCACTGCTTTAGAAGTCTATTATGAGGGACTTGATAGTCTGACAGCTACCTTCATAAAGTGCAGAAAAACCCTCCTACCACTCTACTTGATGCATACACAGAGGCTGTGAAGGTTAGCACTGCTTTAAGGCCTTTACCATTACTAGGACCCACTACTCACCCCAGGTAGGTCCCAACTCTCAATCAGGCTCTTACTAGTCACACTCCTGTCATGAATTTGATACCTCAGTTTCCTTTGGTTCCTCACCTAGGACCTCTTGTGAATCAAGTTCCACCCGCAATTAGCCATCCTTAGAAAAATGTAAATCGACCCCTTCATCCACAACCTCAGACTAGTTTTCCCACATATTTGCAAAATTATGAAGTACTAAATCAGTCACTGAATACCAGTACTATAGTAGGATATCCCCAAAGTAATGTGAAACAACCTCCATATAGAAATCCTGAGAAGGAGAGACTGGATGAATTGACTGAATAGGTGAAGAAGGTGAATATGGAGGTAACTTATTTGAGAAACCAGAACAGTCAGCTCCAAGCTGCTCAAAGAAGTATGTAGTCTAATCATAATAGAGAAAATCAAGAATCTCAACAAGGACAACATTTTGATAGAGGTCAGCATCCTGAAAGAGGACATAATTATGACAGAGGACATAATTATGATAAAGGACAATATTCAAGACAAAACTTTGATAGAGAGCAAGCTGGTGGACAAGGGTTTGACAGGAGATAGCCACCCAAGAAGAACAAAACTTGGAATACAAGGCCTAATAATGGAGGTATCCCCACCCCATTAGATCAGCTAGTCAATAAAGAAAAGCCTCTGAGTGGTGTATATTTAGCTGAGGCTGCTTTATCAAGATGGTGTAGGCTCCATAAAACAAGTCAACATTCTGAGTTAGACTGTCTGGAATTTCAGACAACTTCAATATTTTAGTATGAGGTGGAGAATAATGCAAGTAGTCATGATATGGTGCCATCTACTCCCTATGATTCATTAGTGTTGGTGCTAAATCATGCTCCTTTTCCACAGAGCAAGGAAAATGTGCTTGAAGAAGAATCAAACTAGCTTAAAGAAGAGGCAGATCAGGTGTGCAATGGAGATGAGATTACACAGTTGTTCAATGAAAATGGCCCCATGGATGAAGAATAAGCTTATATTGAAGAGGTACAAACATTCTAGTGACTTGTTAAAAAATATGATCTGAGGGACCTACCACATAGGTGTCCGCAAGTTGGAGGCCCCTTCACCACCTCTATTCCTCCAAATAACTTCACTACACCTCTAGATCCTAATGCCAACAATAATACAACATATCCTCAGGTGTCTAGGAAGTACTTATCTAAAGATTCAGGACCAATGGATCTATCAAAATGACATACTATTGAAGCAAGTAAGGATAAGGTAGTGGAATATCCAAAAGAGGCCCCTGCTGATTTGAGTATAGAACAACTGACCAAATATGTTGTAAAATAACTAAAAAAGATAAAGGTAAGTATCTCTGCGTTTGAGTTACTAAGAGTTCCAACTATTAGAAATGCAGTTTTAGGTGCTTATAGTGCAAGTTGAGTATCACAAGATAAATCAATTAGTGAGAGTGTCAATAAAGAATCCATTTCTCAACCAATAAAAGGGAAAAATTAGATTCACAATTAGGTTTACATACCACCTAGAGATAAAGGGAAAGAAAAAGATAGAATTCAAGCTCAGGTGGATACTCCTTTGAATTTTTTCTAGGGAAAAATGGACACTCCTCCATTTATGATCTCTGTTCATATATTTGGCAAGAACTTGCATAATTGCTTGTTGGATTCAGGCACTTTTACCAATGTAATGCCCTTTGGTGTCTGTAGAGCCCTAGGTATTAATCCTACTGATTCCGAAAAGAATGTTACTCAACTAGATAGAACTAAGGCTAATGTTGTAGGGGAATTGAACATGATTCATATGTAGGTTGCCTCTAAACCTAGAATTCAACAAGTTATTAATATACAGGTGGAAGATATACCTGATGCTTGTGATCTAATTTTGGGAAGAGACTTTACTAGGACTTTGAATGGATATGTATCAACTGATCACTCTCATATGTGGCTTCCTTGGAAGGGAGTGCCAAATTAGATTGGGATTGAAAGAGAGCCCAAGATGATATATATGATTACAAAATATTAGAATAATTTGAATGAGATTCTGATAGTAGAGGTGAGCATCGGTAATTACCTCCTTGTGACCCCTTTTGAAGAATTTGATGCAAAAGAATCCTTATGCTACATGCTACACCTATTGATCTCAAAGTTGAATCCAGTGGTACTAGAGCCTTGGTGGAACCAACAAGTGATGATGTGCCTAAAGATAATCAAATCAGCTTGTTGGATAGTTTCCAACAATTACTTCAAAAGTGTATTGAATATCAGGTTTAGTTGGGTAGAGGAATGAATTTTGAAGAATTACTCTTGCCAAATTGGTGTAGAGTTCATAATGCCTCCCACTCTGAATTGGACTGTTTCTTCTGCAAGGCTGTAATAGAACAAATACAAAAATGTATCGACCTTACTCCAACAGTCAAAATCAATATTCAGAATGTTCAGGAGGATCCTAAAGGAAAGAAAGTGGTTCTTTTTGAAGAACCCTCCAATAGAAATAGTGTAAGAGATGCAACAAGGAAGTCTGTAGTTGTTGGTTGTTAGACCTTAAGATTTGACGGATCTAAATCGAAGCAAGGAGCTGGGGAAAGTCTTGAATTAATTAGTCCAAAAGGTAAAACTTTCTTTGCTGCTCATAGACTTCAGTTTCATGGTACTAATAATGTAGCAGAGTATGAGGCTTTGATTCATGGGTTGCTTATGGCACTAAAGAAAAGGGTTAAGATTTTGCAAGTCTTTGGGGACTCTGAGTTAGTGGTTAAACAAGTTAGGAGGTAGTACTCATGTCATGACCAAAGGATGACCAATTATAGGCATAGAGTATGGGACTTTATTGAAGGGTTTGACACCTTCAACATTCAGTTGATACCACATAATAAGAACCAAACAATAGATTCCCTTGCTCAGGAAACTAGTACGTTGTAGCCTTTGTCTCTTTCCAGATTGAAGAAGTTTATAGTGGAACTGACCCTAGTGCCCTTGGTACCTGATAATGTTACCAAGTTCCAGGTATTTGAAGATGATAAGCATATTTTGGATTTTATCACAAGCTTAGATGTCTTTGCTTCTTAGATTATTGATGAAACTGAACCCCAAGAAGTAGAGATGGATTTAGAAGGGGTGATTAATTTGAAGAATAATACTATTCCTAGAGGAATGGTGTAACTAGAAAGGGTTTTTGATCTGGATAAGGTTAGAGATCAAGAACAAGATGCCAAGAAGGAATCCATCAGTGGACAATGTGAAATGGCTTACTTCAGTGTGAAGTCCCAGTGATAGCTAAAGTATCACTGATGGTGGAGGCCTCGGTATGAAGTCCCAGCGACTGATGAAGGTCTCACTGATGGGGATACACTCGAAGTCTTTGCGATCACACAAAGACTTTGGTATGAAGTCTTAGCAACTGATTGAGAGTCTCGCCGATAGTAAATGGTCCTCAAGATGACATGAAGTATTCGCTGTGATGTCTTGGCAAGTGGTATGAGTCTTGTCGATGAGGAAACTCTTACCGATAGAAATGAAATGAATGTCAGTGGATTCAGTATGACTCATGGCATTTGCTATATCATCTTGCCAACTATTGGAACCTACGTCGATATCAACAATGAAGCCTTTGGGCATTGGGGAGACACTTCTTGTGTCTCACCGACATGCCAACACAGCTTGATCGTGTAACTAAGGGTTAAATTTAGGATTAATTAAAAGTTTTTAGTAAATCAAAGAAGACAATAAACCCAAAGCAATTTCAAAATACAAAGGAAGTAAATGAAAGAACGATTATACTAAAAAACTACTGATACCTCCATGATTCACTTTTGTAACACCTTCTAGCTTGTTGGCTGATGTGTTGCCCTTAGATTTGACATGCAAGCAATCTGAAAATACAATTCTAAGTCCTACAGCAAGCTTTGAAGGATTTGATCAATGCCTAAATGCCTAATGCCTATGACAATATAATTGAAATGCCTATGCCTAAATATGCCAAGACTAAATGAAGTAAGATGACAAATGCTACAATGTCTAATGTGTAATATCTAATGTGTAATGTATAAAACTATTTTCTAATGCAAAAATGAGAGGAAAATGGCATTTTATAGAAAATGACATTTTGAATGGATGGATGAGATTGACTTCTGACATAGACCTAAAATGAGAGGACGATATTAAACCTGACAATCCCTAATTAGGGTTAGGGTAAAATCCTTAAGTGAGTGATTGAGATCTCATCTGAGAAAGTCAAATCTACGGTGGAGAATAAATGAGGAAATTAATTCAAAAATAAAGATTTTCGAAAATGAAGAAGATAAAGACCGGACTGAAGATCAGATTTGGAAAGATCAAGAATTTTCCAGATCACTTGATTCTTGGAGGAAAGTTACCAATTTGGAATTAAATTAATTCCAAATGTCAATTTTGTGAAATAATAAATAATCAATTTTTAGATTATTTACCAAAATGAGCTAACAATTAAGAATGCGATGACATTTTAAATAATTTAATTTATTTAAAATGAGAGGATTATTAATTTTGACTATTAAATAATTAATGACAATTATTTAATTTAGAAGAAAATATTAATTAATTAAATAAATTAATCAATTCATTTAATTATGACAATTAGTGACATATTAAATAAATAAATAAAACTTATTTATTTAATAATCAGGGAGAAATGAATGAAGAAAGGTAGTTAAATAAATTAATAAATTAATTTAATTAAGGGAAGACTTAGACAATTAATGATGTATTTAATAAATAAATATAATTTATTTATTTAATAATCATGAAGAATAAAAGAACACGAATTAATTAAATAATTATGAATTATTTAATCAATAGTCGAATGTGGAGCAAGGACATAATTAAATGTCATAATTATGCTAGGATGAAAGTGGTAAAAATAGTGCTCATAGGCCTAGGTCATTTTTAGGTGTCTACATTTTCCCCTCTTTGTCATAATGTCGCTTGTCGTGTTGTGACAAAGAAGATAAGTCAAAAATATGCCCCAGTGCAAAATAAGATGAGGAAGAATGACGAGGAGGGTTATGGTATGCCCCCTCGAGAGGACAAACAGGTTCCAAGAACATGGGTGTGCTCTTGAAATTAATGAGAAAACTAGAATATGAAGAGACAAATAAATGTTAGTGCAAAAGATGTGGATGATGATATGGATGCAATGCCTATATGAGATGAGTGAGAGAAGATGACAAGACTAAAGAAGATGCATGTTATTTCCTAGACCAAATCCTTCAAAACATTGCCATAGGACTTAAATATTTATTGCTCTTAATCATCATTGGGTAGTAAAATGACACAAATGGACAAAAAACACCATGATATGATGTAGACCAAGGTGTGCAAGGTCATCCATTTGAAAAAAAATAGTCACAGGCAAGGAATGTCCTAACTCATACTAAGGGTGAAGTTGCCCTAGTCTTTTTGTCAAGACAATCCACAGACAACAGTCAAAGAAAATAAAATAGGCTAGGAGACATCATCGTACCTCTAAATCCTTCATGGGACATCCTCGAGGTAGCTAGTAACATGACCACAAAGAAAAGATAGTAAAAAAATAAGACAAAATAGCTAAGATAGTCAAAAGATAAGACAAGATAAACTAGAAAGATTAACAACCATTTTACTTTGTTTGCCAATGTTTGTTTGCCAAAGATTGATTTCCTATCAGTTTGGTAGTTTTGACGGTTTTGACATTTTGACGAGGCCTATAGTCAAGAAGGACACATCTTGAAAAAGGAAAAGGAAATTTTGATGAGGTCCAAATCCGAGGACACATATTGAAGAGGACCAAAGAGTGACGAGACTGACATTTTTTTGACTAATATGTTTTGGCAAGTTAACTAATGTTGACTGTATAATTGATTGGACTGTGTTGTCTGATTTTGACCAATTTTGACATTGACGTTTCGAATGACTGTCTTGTGTCTGAGTTTGACTATGTCTGAATTATTTGACCAATGTGACGATTGTGACAAATTCCATGATTTTATTTGGACCAACCTAAAAGGACTGACCTAATGTCTCGGGGACTCATCGACTGATGGCCTTGCTTACGTAGAAAATGCATAGAGACAACGTAGTTCGACTATGAAATGGACTGACTGACATGACTAACTTTGAATCCATTTTTAGGATTTTGACATTGATTTGGATGTTTTTGTGTTTTTCTTCAGGGCGTTTTATGATTTTTAGGTCTTTCTTCAGGACATTTTATGATGTTTTTGGTCTTTCTTCAGGACATTTTATGATTTTTTTGTCTTTTTGTCGTTTTATGATTTTTTTGGATTTTGACGTTTAAGAGGATCATGACAAATGCATATGATTGATGCCTACACATGAGAATCCAAGGAAAAACATGATTGTGCCCCTAGTCAAGCTGAATACAAATTGACAGGTGATGACAACGTTGTTTGACGTGGGAAGGATGCATCCCGAAACAACGTGAGGACAATGACAATAATGTGACAAAAGTATGGAGGTCTATAGTTGGGCCAGGAACATAGTCAAGTAAATTTTTGGATAATGTACTTGTATGGATTAGAATCGTTGCATTTGGAATTACTTGGTTAGGACTAGATGGGATAATGATTATCCTTAGACCATTTGAAAAGGGAAAGCCAAGATAGGTGACATGCATGAAATGATAGGGGTGGCCTTAGTAAAAGAGGGGAGACATGAGACTAAAGGAATTGTCATATGATTTTTAAGGACTATGTCATACAAGGACAATAAGACTATGATAGTCAATGACATGATGTTTCATGAATCATGTATGACCGAAGGATAGACATGTCAAGAGTTTTCCCAAAACATGATTTATGTGTGCTAGTTTTATGTCAAGACCAAGGTAAGTGGGAAAAATGCATGGAAATGATAGGGCTTAGATGGACATCAATGTCATGAGGAAGGTATGGGAAAATGAGATGACTTTCCCCCAAGTATAAAATTCCACATAGATGATTTATTTTACACATGATGCCTATTTGCCAAGTTTTCATCATGGTATTTATCTAGAGCGCCTGTTTGCTAGGTTTTCACCATTGGATGAATTTTTTCTCTTTACTATTTTCTCAACTTTTTTGATTTTTTTTGGGTCACCAAGATGCCTATTTGCCAGGTTTTCATCAAGGTGACAATTTTTATCATTTTTTAAATTTTTTTGTTTTTTTTTTGTATTTCTGATTTTGCAGATAGCTTGGATGCTATAGATGACCACTGACTATTTTGAATCCACTGATGGTGCCGATGTAGAGACTCGTGCCATGATATGTCAATAATGACCTTGCTGAAGGAGTTGTCTTGTCAGGATTGTGGCACTTGTATACAACTGATTGATGTCATTGTGACCCTTTCTGATACTAGAGTTGGCCTTATCAAAATACGCACATCACAATAGAGTACCATGAGAGTCCTTGTGGTAAAGAGTTGCTGCCATGATGTGACAGATTTGTGATGTGAAATTTTTAGACTTCAAGCAAGATGTAGGATTATGGCAAATGATGGTAGATGTGGAAAGGTTGTTTGGACGTTTGGATGAATCACCTTTTATTCTCCAAACTTGGTATTGTGTATGACGGATTTTGGAGGGATGGTGTTTGGAACCAACACTCTTAGATGCCTTGTTTGATGACCATTTTGAAGGAGGTGGACATGTGTTATATGTGGGAGTCCTCTTGTCTTGTGGCTCCACATTGTGATTGACTTTTGTATTTGACTTGGTGTCTTCATTTGATCCATCTTTCTTTGGGATTCATTTTAATTTCATTTGTCCACTTGTCCTTTTGTTTGATTCAATGGCCTTTGACATTTGATTTTGATCTTTTGACTTGTAAGACTTTTTTTTTGCTAGTTTCAAAGGGAATGTTTATTTATGATGGAATGATGGTTCATGGTGTGGGTGGAGGGGGTGTTGGCAACAATCTTATGACAAGGATTTCTCATGGACTCCATTTTGACATTTGTATTTGACAAAGTTGCCCCTAGTATCGAGGAGGCACTACTGACATCGTTTGATTTACTAACTGAGGAATAGCCAAGACCTTGATGTCTATAATTTTCTTGAAGCTGTATTGGTTCTAGAATGCTTTGCTCATGTATGCCTAGTCCTTTGCCTTGATATTGCATGCTTTGACAGATTCTATTTGTGATGGGGTATTTGTTGTTTTGAAAGTAAGATGCTAACCCATCATTAGGTATGTGGATACTGTCACTTGTAATATTTTCATCTACAAGAAAGCCTGCTCTGACAAAGATAGATGACCCTAGTTGATAAAGTGTCTTAGCTTCATTGTCATGTTGGACATATTCCTGACTGATATCTTTGGTCCGATCGTGTGACATGTCAGGTTCAGATGATTCTATTGGTGCTTCTAAGGAAATGTCAAAGCCATCATTATGTTTAGTGTCATAGAGTCCAATGATTTTAGCTATAACTTCATCATATGCAAATATATCCATAGTGGAAGACTCTTTTTCTGAAGTAATATTGTCTATGTGTCCCATGGAGGCAAGTGTCAATAGTCGAGGCCTTTATAAGGTTGGCAAGTGTTTGATCATGAATGGCATAAAGGTCAAGGAGTGGATCGTTTTGGACTTCTTGGTCAATGGTAGGTGTACTTTGGATGTCATGATTTTCTTGAAGGAATCCTTGAATGGAGTTTAAGGTAAGTTCATGGGATGGACTACCTTGTTCTTGACATGAGGGTGACATTATAAGGTCATGCTTTGGGCTTTCGTCTTGAAATGTATTCTTAGGTTTACACAATAGGATTTGACTTTGAGTAATGATAGAACTTTCATAACTAGATGTGGCTTGTGAGGGGATGAGTTGAAAAGGATTAATGAATGACAGACTAGGATAGGACATGGGGACTTGGACTGGACTAGTATATGAAGGACTAGGATAGGACATGGGGACTTGGAATAGACTAGTATGTGAAGGAAAAGGGTATGATGTGGATACATGGAATGGACTAGCAGACAATTGGCTTCCCTTGTCAAGTTTATGATAAGGGTGATAAGTGGACATTTGTTGTGAATTAATGGCAGGATTTATGTTAAGTGACTGTTGATGGTGAGGGTAGACGGATGGAGGTGGAAAATAATTTATGTCAAAGCCTCATGGTAACTTAGCCCCTTGGTCCAAAAGCATGGCTAGATACCTTTGAGGGTCACGTAAGACTGAGTTTTCTACGAAGGAGACTATATCAGGATTTTGTGTTGCAACTTCTAAGTCTTCTGCATATACTCGTTCATTTTGGTCTCTTTGTATCAATGGTTCAGAAGGGTTTCATGATGAAGATGGAATGTTCATGGAAGGTTGCATTTTCATGTTGTGAAATGGGTCAGAAAAAGTCCAATGTTGGTTTGTGTCATAAGTGTTAATATACTTGTTGGGATTGAAATCTTGTCCAAAATTTTCCATTTGTCCTCTCTATCTTTGAAGCCTAGTCTCAACAATAAAAAAGGATTTCTCATATAAGGATGACGAGAATGACAACTAAATGTGAGGATGATGACAACCTATGTTTTTTGGATTTTCGATAAGGATGAAAATGCAAGACTATGTTTCCTAAAATGTCAACTAGGATGACTAGGTGATGATAACGTTTGTCTAAGGAAATCATTGATGTAAGATGACAAGGTGATCAAAGCCAAAATGTTGACTGAGGACTAATATGATGATGTTTGACTAAGGACTTAATGTTATAAATGCACGTTCTAGGTTCAAAATGATGACTAAGATGAACAATGCAAAGTCTAAGGTTCAAAATGAGGACTAGGATTGTTTCTTAATGTTTGTTGAAAAGTCTGAGTTGTCTAAGGTCGATTGTTTGTGTCCAGATTTGTGAATTTTGTGTATAATGTTTGAGTAATCCAGCAAGCACTTGACAAGCACAATGTTTTGAATGTAAGCAAGCACACATAAGACAAGTACAATCCTAGGTTAGGCCAGGACAATATTCGCTAGATTCCACGTGGGTTTCCGCAACTGCATATCTGTAGCGTGTGAATTCAGAAGCTTGGTTGCACAGGCTCCCCCTTACAATGCACTCTCTTCTCATGCCAACCAAGCTTCCAACCCCCATGAAACTCCCATGGCAGATTGATCACCTCTACTACAAAATGTGAAAGTGTGGATGCCTTCACACCAACTGGTGCTGCGCTAGCAAATAGAAGGTTTTTGGCTTGCTAAACATTGGTATTTAATTCAGGACCCCCATTCAAGTGGCCATACATGGGGTAAGAGATTAATCATCAATTAGGTGGCACTTGAGCCTGGAGAGGTTAAGCTCAACAGGGTTTAAGGGAGTACTACTTTGTTCGTATGACACATCCACACTCGTAATCTTAGGTTTTCCCTTAAGATTCACATTTATATACTAGTCGAGGGGTAGCTTGGCTTTAGCTCCATTGCTAGTTTGAGTCGCATTGGGGTGATCAAAGCCCCAGGTCAGCCCAATTTCTAGAGTTAGTAACCATTTCTCTTACACCCAAGATCGCCCGAAAGTGCAAGGGGAGGGGATACTCCGATATACTAAGTCGTGGGGTTAAAAACAGATAAAAATGGGTCTAATTTTTTTATCACCAAGTTTTCACAAGGTGAGAGCATACTCACCTACCATTTTGCAAACACACTCAGAAATATTAAAAGACATGTTCTTTTTAATTGCACTAAAAGTAAGTGTGTTCTAATCTAAGAAAAATACAAGCACAATGTTTTGATGTTTAGTCTTCATCATTCGAACCTGCAAGACCACAAGTTAGGTGTTTGAAATTTTTTCCTTTGACCCACGAAAAGTAACCGCCAAATGTTGTAAATAAAGATTAGTAAAAAAAATTAAATGAAAACAACAAACTAAAATAGTGATAACTTTCTCAAAACTAAGCAAAATTTTAAAGCATAGATATCTGTGGAAAGCTAAAACATAGATCTTCAAAACCCAGAAAATGTTCTGCAAAGTCCTACAAGACAAAAAGTGTTATAAACAAAAGACAATTCAAGTTTTAACAACTAAAACTTAAAAAACCATGATCACTAAAATAGCCATAACTTTCACAAATCTTAACTAAATTTGAAACCATTTAACATTCTGGAAAGCCAAGAGCGAGATCTACAAAACCCAAATTTTTTTTTGAATTATTTTATTCTCATTTTTCTGTGCTCCAAAGAAGGTGATGGGATTTTGTATGACTTCTTGGCTGTAACCTACAAAATAGTGAAAACAAACAAGAAAAACACACAAATTTTTCTACAGAATGTCAGGTTCACCAATGTAACTAAGGGTTTATTTTCAGGTATCTCCTCCTCTCCCTCCACCATCTACCATCAAAGTAATCTCTCTACCTCATCCATGGCATCATCCTCATCATCATCATCATCGGCCACATCCTCTACCACCGCCACATCCTCCTCATGTCTCTCCTCCTCTGCCACATCCTCCTCCTGTCTCCCCACATCCGCCTCCTCCTATCTCCCCACCTCCACCTCCTCCTCCCATCTCTCCTCACCCTCTCCCTCCTTTCGGGGCTGCTCCTCTCTCTCCCCCTCCTCACCAACCTCGAGGATAGCATCTAATGCTACCCTTACCATACGTGGGCACACCCTCCAGCCATCTCCGCCACCATCCCTGTCATCTCCACCCTTTCCTCCATCTCCTCCTCTACCTCCATCCCTGCCTCCATCCCTACCTCCATCCCTCCCTCGGTCTCTGCCCCTACCTCCATCCTTGCCTCCTCACGTCTTGACACATGAGGTATCACTGACCGCCTATCCACAGGTGCTGGCCCATCAGGATCTGTCAATGGCACAGGTCTATGTGCATCCCACCATAGGTCATAGTTTTTTCTAGTCCCAAGATCGGCTACCCCACCCCTCCATCCCCATGGCTGGGCTCCTAGCCCATCAATCTGCTACTCTCTGAAGGCCACTAGAATGGTTGATCCCCAAGCATGCTCTCTGGATGACCATGCATACTCGGCTATCCCTATAGGTACACCTTATTGCTCTCCAAATTGCCCTAGGATACACTGCAAAAAATACATCTCGATAATGAATGAGGTCTACACGGTCCTCCCAATCAAATATATGTACTGTCTACAAAGGCTCAAATGATCGTCCTCATCATCCCATTGCTCATAGTCTTGGTATGGCCTCCAGATAAAAGACACCATCGTGTCAATTCAATGTCACCACCAACCCATCTCTCCCATTCGGGTCTGCTGTAAAGCACCTGTGTAATAATAGGCATAGGACATCCCCTCAGCCAATTGTGGTCTGTCAATTGGTGGAAAAAATATGGCTATGTGCTCCCAAGCCCAAATCATCATCAGAGTAGTCCCACAGGAGATACTCTCTACCCTCCGGTACACAACATCGTGCAACTAATGGTAGAGTGTCCCCAGTAAATATGGGCCCCATGCATAAACTGTCATATCACGTCTCATCCCAACCAAGACGTCTACCCAGCCAATAGGGAATCTATGTCCCCGACGGTCAAGAATCAAGATACCTCCAATCAAAGTCACAAGGAATGCATCAAAGCGAGCATAGTGCTCCACCATGAACTCCCATTGGATCTCATATCCCTGGATGCCAAGTCCTACACCCTAATCTCGGTAGTACACTCGAAAAGTCTGCTTGCCATGGCAAGGGTCGTAGATGATCTGCTCCCCACGGATCGATACTCACAAAATCTAGTAGACATCCTCCAAGGTAATAGTGACCTCACCTATCGGTAGGTGGACGGAGTAGGTCTCCGAATGCCAACGCTCACACAATGCAGTAAGTAATCCCCTATTCACCCGAATGGTGGGCATATAGGTGACATAGAACAATCCCAATCGCATCAATCGTCGCTGCTCTCGCGGTCTCAACTAGTCAACAAACTGGAATGTAGTCGGTCTGCTCTGTCATGTGTAAATCGGGGCAAGCTACCTTTGCAAAAAGTTGAACAACATGTCAGTACCTTCCAAGCAACTGTCAGCATTATCAAAAGCATTTAGGGTTACAAAATATCAAAAATAGCTATGGTCAAAGTCAAGGGAAAATGCGTCGCACTAAGGCAATTGTGTCTCAAAACATCAATTGCATCGTTCCATACATCAAATGCGGTGCAAAATTGCAAACGAGTCATTTGTTTTCTCAAATGTGTCGCATGTTCACGTTTGTGTCACGACACTTGACAGTTGCGTCATAGAAAAGTGAATGTGTCGCATAATCACAATTGCGTCGATCAAACTTGCAAATGCATTGCAAATTAACGATTTCGGCATTCAAACATTCAAATGTGACTCAAAAATGCGAATGCGTCATAGGTTTTGACAAATGCGGCACAAACCATCATTCTACCCTAATTCCTTGTTGCACTTGCATCGCAACGCATCAAATGCATCAAATGCAAAGGAAAATGTGTCGAACCCGAATGCATATGCATCGTGGCGCATTCGTTATTCGCCCTAGAAACCTAATTATGACACAAAACAAAAAATTACAAAGTGGGATAGGGGTACATACCGCTGGCTCTGAACCCTCTGGCTGCCTGAATGTCTACACGATCTCGCCGTGATGCTCTGTCACTGGAATCACCATCGTTGCTGCTGTCCTCTTAGCTCTGAGATCTCAAAATTCACAAGGTGAATAGTAAGAATGAATTGACTTTTACCCCTTTGTCAACCTATTTATAAAGTCAAAATGACATTTGTCAACTAGATTATAACTAGAGGCTCATTTGACCAACTTTGACCACCTCGTGAGCTGTCTTAAACATGTTAGAATCCAAAATCATCTGCGCCATTGTTTTTCTAGTCACCAAATTGACTTGTCGGGACCCTTTCCAAATTTTTCTGTTGTCGACCCAAAATTTGAAAAATTTCCTGAGGGGGCATTGATACTCCATACCTTCACTGGGGCATGACTTTGACTTATTTTCTTTGTCACAATGTGACATGCAACATTATGATAAAGAGGGGAAAAATGTAGACACCTAAAAATGACCTAGGCCTACAAGCTTCATTTGTACCACTTTCGTCCTAACTTAGTTGTGACATTTAATTATGTCCTTGGTCCACATTTGACTATTGATTAAATAATTCATAATTATTTAATTAATTCATGTCCTTTCATTCTTCATGATTATTAAATGAATAAATTTTATTTATTTATTAAATACATCATTAATTGTCTAGGTCTTCTCTTAATTAAATAAATTTCTTAATTTATTTAATTACCTTTCTGCATTTATTTCTTCCTGATTATTAAATAAATAAGTTGTATTTATTTATTTAATATGTCACTAACTTTCATAATTAAATGAATTAAATAATTTATTTAATTATTAGTCTTATATGCTAAATTAAATAATTAAATTTAATTATTTAATTGCCAAATTTGATATTCCTCTCATTTTAAATAAATTAAATTATTTAAAATGTCATCTCATTTTTAACTGTCAGCTCACTTTGGTAAATAATTGGAAAATCAATTATTTATTATTTCACAAAAGTTCACATTTGGAATTAATTTAATTCCAAATTGGTAACTTTCCTCTGAAAGTCGGGTGATTGGGCAAGTTCTTGGTCCTTCCAAAATAGATCTTCAATTTGGTCTTTATTCTCTTCATTTTTGAAAATCTTTATTTTCAAATTAATTTCCTCATTTATTCTCCACCGCTGATTTGATCATCTTAGATGGCATCTTGACCGCTCAATTGATAATTTTGTTCTAACCTTAATTAGGGATTCTCAGATTTAATCTGAGCCTCTCATTTTAGGTCTTAGTCAAAATTCAATCTCACCCATCCATTCAAAATGGCATTTTCTATAAAATGCCATTTTCCTCTCATTTTTCGATTACACATCCACTTTATGCACTTTCGCACTTGCACTATTAGGCTTTTCATAGCAATTGTTAGCATATTTCATTGAGTTTTGACATCTTTAGGCATTTCAATTATATTGTCATAGGCATTAGGCATTGATCAAATCCTTCAAAGCTTGGTGTAGGACTTAGACTTCTATTTTTGGATTGCTTGCATGTCAAATATGAGGGAAACACATCAACCAGCAAGCTAGAAGGTGTTACAAAAGTGAATCATGGAAGTCTCTGCGGTTTATAGGTATAATCATTCATTGTTTACTTCCTTTGTGTTTTTAAATTACTTTGGGTTTTATTGTCTTCATTGATATACTCCTAATGTTGAATCAAACCTAAAAAATAAACCCTTAGTTATAAATCGCTTTGACTATGAGAAGACCATCCTACGTGGTGAGTCTACGACCAATCAAAGAAGCCAAATGGCAACCACTAGCAATTGAACTGTTGCGGCCATTACTGAGAGGAAGCTCGATAGACAAGGGTGACTTGGATATACTCTGTGATTGTAGATTGTGATGGGTTTGATGTATCAATGGATTGCTGTGTGATTGTATGATTAGTGGATGAATTCTATTTTGTGAAGACTATAACATGAATGTTCTGTAACAAGGTTGTTCATGGTGAATGCTGTTGTAAACTAACACTAGAAAGATAAGTCAGAACTTTGTTTGTAATCTTTATTACTGTAATACAAAGTGACTTCTATTGGTGTGGTGGATTTTTCTCCCATAAGGGTTTTCCCACGTAAATTTGGTGTTCATATGTGTATGTCTAATTCTCAATTTCTATTATATCTTTCATGTGCATCTTAATTGGAGTGTAATTGTAAAATTTAAAAGGTATCTTTGCATTCTTCCCTAAGGTTTTGACTTTAGGAGAGTTGCTTTTGCATCTTTCTTTCTTTACAAGTGGTATCAGAGCCTGGCCAATTATGTTATCCTTGTGGGTACGTTGGGTTTTTTGTGTTAATTTTTGTTTAGTGGGAGTCTTGTAGAAGTTTTTTAATTCTAATTACAGATTAAGATGGAAAGCATGTCAAGAAAGATTGAAATAGAGAAATTCAATGGCAGCAATTTTGAGTTGTGGAAACTTAAGATGGAAGATCTATTAGTTGATCATGATCTTTGGATTGTTGTGTCTAGAGCGAAGCCTACAGGCATGAAGCAAGAAGATTGGGACCTTGCAGATAGAAAGTCTAAGGGGGTGATAAGGCTCTATTTGGCAGACTTCATTCTTCTCAATGTGCATGAAGAGAAGACTGCATCTTCCTTATGGAAGAAATGAAATCTATTTATTATGGGAAGTCCTTGGTGAATAAATTGTTCACGAGGAAAGTTGTACACTTTGAGAATGCAGGAAGGAGGGTCTATAGCTGATCATTTGACCGCATTCAACATGCTGATTACATAGTTAACATCTGTTGGTATAAAGATTGATGAAGAGGATCATTGTATGTTGATATTGTGTTCTTTGCCAAATTCATGGGATCACCTGGTGATGGCTATTGGGAGTACAACATCCAGTTTCAATATGGAAGATGTTGTTGCTTCTTTATTATTAGAAGAGATGAGAAGGAAATCCTCTAAGATGGTGAAGGAGGCCCTTGTTGTTAGAGGAATATTGAAAGATAAAGGCAAAAAGAAGGACAAAAGAAATCAAAATCAAAATGGGAGGGGAGATCGAAGTCTTAAACCCAAGAAGTCCAAGGTGAAGTGTTGGGCGTAGGCAACCTAGTCATGTCTAAAAGGGTTGTAAAGGGAGAAGAAGAAGAAGAAGAAGCATTCTTGACAATGACTCTTCTCAGTGATGTAGATGCCTTCATTGCAGCCTTGGCTATCTGAGGCATCAGAGATGATGTTTGGTT
>VDFB02271358.1:119278373-119347717 GCA_007258455.2 Sequoia sempervirens
CCTTCCGCCGTGTTTTCCCATCCAAAAAAAATTCTTGCCAGGGAAGTCTGGCCCTCTGGGCCCGAATTGTCCAAATGCCCTTAATCAAAAGATCAATAACATCTAGAGATGAAAGTTCATGATATGCTTGATTGATTATATGAAATAAATATTGTTTTCAAGATGTTGACTAACATGAATGCTTTTGTGACCCATTGTGCTAAGTTTTCCCTTGCTTGCAGAATATATGGAACTAGGTGTAGGACCTTCAGGGGCATCTGCCGAAAAGGACAAGGGTAAGAAGTTAGGAAGGACCCCTTGGGGGAAGGAAGACAAAAACCAGATGAAGTACCAATTCCAGGGCGAGCCACTCCACTGAAAAGTCACAACAGGGTCAACCCGTCAACAAAGAATGCAAGATTGATAAGGCAAAGTGGAATAGCTAAAGCTGACGGATTCCCTCCATCTCTCGTGGCCACCGAATTGTTCATGGCTTATCGAGAAGCATATCAAACCGACACAAGAACAATTGTTGATAAAGAGGGCAACATTCTTGCTGATATGTCGCCTGAAGGGATCACAAAGACCTTCCATATTCCCACATTCCAATAGATGGAGGTCCCCACATTAGAAGAATTCCAGGTGGCATGGGATGATAATTTGGGTGGCTGTAAGAAGTCAATAAATCTACATTGGCTTAAGGAAAGACAGGGTAACACTACGAAAGTTTCTCAGGAACTCTTCCGTAGTGATTTCCATGAGGATTACCACAACCTGGTAACCATGTTGAGCAGGGTTATGGGCCTCCCCTGCGGCCGCCTATTTTTTAGGAATGGATGGCATACTATATTGAGTAGATCTTGCGTGGAAATGAGGATGTCAGAACAAAGGTTTCATTCTACTGGGGAGGAATCATAAGCAACTGCTTCCACGAGCAGTTTGTCAACATAAAAAAGAGCTCCAAATTTTACATGACTTTCTACCTTGTCTATTCCTTGGTAGATCAGAGGCAGTACAATGGGTTGTTTGTGGCATACGATCAGGGGCAAAAGTGAGGACTCAAAGCCTTTGATAAATATCCGCAACTCTAGTACCGAAACTTCAAAAGAGATTACTACAGAGTGAATGATGCCTTCATTGGCCACATCAGCAGATTGGTTGCTGGAGACTTCGAGAGGAGAGTCTCCCACAGTGTTAGGGCACTTTTGAAGCAATATGCCTTTCTCTATATCTAATACCCAAAGTTTACTTACATTCATGCTCAGGGCTTTACTAAAAGGCCAAATAGATTGCCCCAATATCCCAATGATCGAATCATCCTCCTGGAGCTTTCCCAGAAACTCCAGCACTTACAGACAATCTTCAGCAACAAACATGTAATGGAGATCTACTATCCTATGACCCTTGGCCAGGGCATGTACCGATTATAGACTTCCTAGTGTGCTGACAACTCTGAGAAAGAGCTAAAGGATTACCACTTTTACCTAGACACAGCTCACCCACAGATGGACCCACATGGCCACGTCAGGAGAGCGCTAGGGCTAGCATGTGCCCATCTCTATCACATTGAGGATTTCTGGGCCGACTGCCAGGATGAAAAGGAAGTGCGCGCAAGGCACTACATGTGAATGACTGTGCAATTGATAAGAAGGGTGCAACCATTTCCCATACCAGACCAAGTCCTAGAAGACGAGTCCACTATCATGCATCTGAGGTGCCCTGTAGTCGCCAATCTACCAATACCATCAATTGACTAGAATGAACAAGAGGTTAATGACCTAGACACCATAACCTAGCCAATCTTAGCTTGTACCAAAGAGTGGATCAATGTGCAGGTGACTCATTTAAAGCAGCAGGGAGTAATCTTGACTTATGAAGGGCTCAAAAGTGAGTTGAGTGCCACAGAGGATGTTGCTGCCACCACTTCAACTGGCGGGACTTCCAAGTCTCCTCTGGCCACCAGGTCCAGGAAAAGAAAAGGAATAGAAACCTAGTAGTCTCTAGACCCCAAGGCGTATGCAAAGAAAGAAACAGGAGGCTCACCTCCCAAAAGGCTCAAGCAGGCAGGGAGTACTACGGAGCAACTTTCAACCTAGGAGAAGCAAACGAAGGGTATAGGACAATTGCAGCGTCCCCTGGCTCTCTCCACCCCTTCTGTTACACCACCCACCTCTCTGGCTATGGTCGCTGCATCCCCACTGGTGGTGGACATTTTTGTCCATCTTGCCCCTTTGCCTCTAGCTGAGTCTGTGATTGTTCTTGACTCCTCTTCTACCATGACTTCTCCCCTTCCTCTGTTGCTATGTCACCAATCACATCACTCCCTCTGGCAACAATAACCGCACTTGTTCCCACTGCCACAATGCCTTAGGCTCTTTCAAGGCACATGCAAAACCTTCCCCCTAAGCTCTCCCAGATCTTAATGGATCCAACTCTCCAAGCAGCCCTTGCACAAATTTTTGCAACTGTGCAACCTTCACAACCACCGACAGGGCCACCAACTAAGGAGGCCATAATGCTAATCTTAAAGGAGTTGGAGGAACGAGAACAGGAAGCCATGCTAATCTCTAAGGAGTGGGAGGAACAATAGCAAGAGGCCTCGAAGCCTATTGAGGAAGAGGCCGATGAGTACCATGAGCACCCAAAGTACGAACACCGAACCATCGACAGGGTGGTTTATGAGGATGAAGAGACGGGCTCTTCTGAGAGTGGGGATGAGGAAGATGGCTCTGATGCTAAGGAAATCATTCAAACCTTTGATGATGACCTTGAGGAGGAAATGGCACAACAGCTGAAGGACATTGGGGCATAGGCAGAGGGGTCACCCCATGATGAAGAAGGGCAGCCACCAAAAGAACAGCAGCAAAAGGATTTAATTGAAGGTGAAACACGTGTCACTAGAAGCCCCAAGGCTGAGTGTACTAAGGAAAAGAAGGAAGAAGAAACAAGAAGAAAAGAAATTTCTATTCAGTAACCACCCACCGGGCTACCTATCAAACACCTCGTATTTGTCTATGACTCCGATGAGGGAAAAGGAGCAAAAATCTTGGCCTTGACTGAGAAGGGTGAGGGTGACCATGATTCACCCAAGGGGAAATCTGTTGTGCCCGAGTGGTTGGAGAAGCAGCTCGAAGGAAAAACCCATGTGCTGAAGGACCCAAGGGCAAGGTTAGAGGCCATCTTGGCTCGAGCCCAAATCATGATGAAGAAGGAGAAGAAGCCCAAGGTCCGATCCAAGGTAACAATGGATGCCTCCGGCTCTCGAGTAGCCCAAATTACAACACCCACAATTGGCCAAGATGGGGTAAGTTATAGCATCTCCACCATCAACTTGGGAACCACCACCAGAGAGCAAAAAGTCAAGCACCTTGACGAGTCGGTGGCTACAGTGGTGAATCTAATAAAGCAGGATAAAATCTTGAAGAATGAACTCAAGGCGCAAGTTGCGGCCTTAACGGATTACATACAACAATGCTCTTTAGTAGATGACCTACCAACTACATCCATGGCTGCACCTCAGCTACTTTCCAAAGAGCAGAGTGACAAAATGGAAAGAAGAAAGAACTTGGAGAAGACCACAGAGGACTGGTTCCGACAAGTCTCATACGTCGGAAACATGGGAATTAGCTGGGCTGTGCGAACAGCCAACAAGTTCTTGGACCTAATGTAGTATCTGGAGAGCATAAAGAAGATCTGCACTGATTTCCCCATGGCCTACGACTCTTCCTTCCTAAGGATCGAAGCTATCATTCAGCTGCCTGAAGCCACGTGGGAGAAGAAGCTCACATTTAAGAAAGAAGATCACTGGCTGATGGATGTATGGCGCCGAGACTTTGACAACCGGAAAGAGAGGTTGGAGCAAATCATGAGCAAGGTGGATCTGGACATTGAATGGATCAAAGAAATCTGGGCAGAATGCACCCAATACCTTAAGCTAATGATGGACTATGATATGTCCACTATACAAATGGATCTGGAAAAGATAAAACCCTACTTCCAAGAGAAAATGAAGGACGGGATGGCTAGAGAAATCACAATGGAATTCCTGAGTTTTGCTGCCCACGTCTTTGATCAAATAGAATTGTCCAGAGACCAAGGTTCAAAGTATGATGAGGATTGGAAATGGCTGGAGGATAATGCAAAAGAGTGGAGCTACGAGGCACTATGATACGAAATCATCGAAATAGAAAAACTCCAGGCGGTCGTCCTCAAGTTCATCGAATACACAGCTTCCAAGGGACAGGAGGACAACCTGGCTAAAGATGAAGAATTTTCTGAAGAGTATCTACAGTAAAAACATTAATCCGCTAAATGACAAAAGAGCTACAGTGCCATCAGCAAGAGGACGAAATAGGGAAGAGACAAAATGTATTTTTATATTGGTAGATATTGTGTGGTAGGTGAAACCCTATTTTGTAATGAATCTTGGCCACACAATAAGAATTAATCTTGGCCATTCATTGAATCTTTTGGGCACTATAAATAGGGCTTTCCTCTCATTTGCAAAGAGAGTTGAGTTGTTGTAAAGACATGCTACAGAAATTTATAAAGAGAAGGCATTGACTTGGTGTATTTTCTTAGTTTCTCTCATTTTACTTGATTCAATCTCCAATTTTAGATGCTTGACTTAGGTTTTATGAATATTTTAGTTAGTTTTCTTCCTTCTTTGGATAGATTTTAGGAATGTTGTTCTATGATTATAAAAATTTCTGCCATGTTGATGATTTCTTTGTCCATACTTTTTGGTATTTGTTGATGGTAGATTGTTGTGCAAAGTTAGCCTGGGCTTGATTTCAAAGCTGCTCTAAAACATTTATCTTTGATTCATGCATGTACATGGTGAATGAAGGATGAAATATCTGCAGACCTTAGAAGATAGCATAATTTCCATGATACTGTGAAATCTCTAGTTAAGTGGGTTATTGTTTTGAGAAGTTGTCCGTTGCAGGAACTCCATTGTCACTATTCGCAGTTAGTTGCAGACTTAGGAACTTTCCATCTTCCTGGCCTTCTTTTCTTTCTTTTTTTAACTGACCTATGTTAAGGTTCATTGCACATTGTAAAGCCAAATCCAACAACAAAATGGAGTCCAAGACTGTTATTTGAACCTACAGCCAATGCATAACGACTTTCCATTCTAAGAATTCCATTTCAAGATCCAACTTCCATGCTTTGTATCCATGCTTTGCATTTCCTACGTAAGATCACTTTGTGATTCTAGCAAATCATATCAAACAACTAAGATATTCCAAGCACTATCAAGACCTGATATTAGAGACCTTGGAATAGTGTTCTACATTCTAATTGTGGAAGATTGTCTTTCAAGAGAGGTAGTGCACCTACGTACTGCCTATGTTGAGAAGTGGATAAAAACACCATCAACAACTCCCACACTCTTCAAACCTATTACCCTGCTAATTAATGTGTTGGCATCATAGTATTCTATTTGAATTTTTCCCTAAACAATTGTTTTGGCAACTTTGAGATATGGGGCTTAGGTTTCTCCAACTAGGAGTTAACCACCTATAGAGCTTTGCTTGAATCATCTTCAAGATAAGTTTTAGCAACCTCCAAATCCAAGGTCACCACATGAGATCTATCAAGCATGTCAAAATTTTGTGTCATTGATATAGGAGAAATTTTTTCTAACACCCTGCCTTGAGGACCGATCACCTTTTGTGTACCTCTATCATAATGCCTAGCTCACTCGAGCACTAACTCATAACATTGAATTGTAGGAGGAAAACTAGCCACATGAGCCAACCCTGATTCTATCAATCTTCTGGCCAACAATGGAGGGTTTAGTTGTGTCATTCTTGGATTGAATTCCTCATAATCCCATCTGCCCACATTGGTGTCACCCACCTTAGTCCAAATAGAGGAAAGCTTGGACTCTGGAACCTTGCTCTTTATATCCATTTTGATTCTTTTTTCCTTAGAAACATAAGACCCCTCTACACCTAGATCCATTATTCTACACTTCGTTCCACTTGTTGTTGCCTTACTTGATTCAGCCTACAATCAACAAGAGACCACAATAAATATTCTTTACCATATTTGAATCTTGGTCAGTTCACCATAAATATCATGCTTGTCATTCAACAATTCAAGAAAATCATGATTAAAATCCTCTAATTCATCACAAGACACAGATTCTAAGAAATCCAGGGTTTTTCAGTCAACCAGGGAAATCAAGCCAGAGAGGAATTTTGAGGAATTTCATGCCAGGAAAATTTTAATGATCATGGCATAAACATAATAAACCAGTCACCCACATGAAGAAAAAAGTGTGAAACATCTCTCAAATTATTCAAATTAACCATGAAATGTCAAGACATACAACATTTAATCTATTTATTTTTCCAATTACTTAGATGGTGAGCCTTTCAAGAAAATCCATCAGGAGAGGAAATCTGCGAGAAGGGCACAATTCTGGGTTTTGCATATCTTTAGGAAAACAAAGGGAGGATGGAGAACCGGGGAATTCCGACAGTTAAGGAATTTCACGAAGACCTCAAATTTCTAGATATTATCATTTCTTTGTGACTTCACTCAAATTGATTGAGTGATCACAAATTTCAAGACCTTGGGCTTGAAGCTAGCTCAATTTGAACCTCTTATAGATCATCTTTAAATGCAAGACTTATCCTAAATTAAATTAATGGGAAATAGTGATGCCTTAAACCTAAAACCCTAAAATTATGCCTTGAACATACAAGATAAGCTTGAGCTCAGCTTACTCACTTTTCTAGGTTTCAAAAAGATCTTTATGGTCTCCACAAGCAAGCTACCCCATAATGAAACCAAAAAAAGGGCTCACAAAATCGCGTGGGATTGTCAATCTAACAAAATCGAACAACCCTAGCTTCAGATGTTCAATGCCCAAATATGTAGAAATTCAAACTTGAAGCACACTCAAGATGCCAAAGAATCATTCACACTCAAAAATAAAATGCAAGGAAATGAATACATACCATTGATAAAGTGAAACTCGATTAGAACAATGAAAGATAACAATCTTTAGTGCCCCAGCAAACAACAACAGTTATGATGATGCCTAGGAAAATCACCACCAAATCCACGAATTGAAAAATCCAACATGCCAAATCAAGCCAAGCACTCAAGATCAAGCACCTCAGATCAATAGAAAGCAAGTGATAAAATTGAATGGCACAAAACTCTCCAAAATAAATTAAATACATGCCGCAGAAATCATACAATTGAGCATTAATGCAGTCGACAAGATAGGCCAAACCAAAACCTGGGAATCCAATAGGGAAACAGAATTTCAAAGAAATACGGTCATCATGGAATTTCGCAAAGGACCAAAATCTCTAGATCACAGTGTAAAAGCAGCCACCACTGGGCTTTTAAGGAAATCAGGTAATTCTGCTAGCGGAAGAAAATTCTGAAGTTCAAGGAAAACCCAAATATTGTCTAAAACTTAATATTTTCAATATACACCATAGAGGGATCATCAATGCAAGCAAGATAAACCTCTAAGCACATGCCCAAGCAAGAAAATCCTCAAAATTAAAGGGCCAAAACACCAAGAGTGAAAGAAAAAGAGGGTCCCTAGTTTCAGTGAGGTGTGTGTGCAAAAAACTGCACAACAAATGGTGACTCCACTGGGGAAATGCTCTAGAGCATTTCAGTGACAAACTGGAATCAAGAACCAAGAATCTCTGGTTGCAGTCCTTGTATCAGGTCATCAATTAAGTAGAGCTTCAAAAATAATAGACAAGTAAACCTTTCTTGTACTAGGGTCAAAGTGTGTGCATATGGATTCATTCCCACTTTCCTTGGTTGCAGTGAGGATCAAATTTGGTCTGACCAAGCTACATAAATATTCTTACTCCAAAAGCAACCTAGATAGAGCCTCGCTATCAGTTAGGCATCTATAGCATCGACGAGGTTATCGTTGTGATTCCCCCAAGCATAGCTCTACTATCGGCCAGGTGCCCATAGCCCCAATAGAGATACTTGGATACCCCTAATAATTTGAGTTCATCCTTTTGATTGTCAATATATATTATATTTTTTTCTTTTCTGGTATCTATTTTCTTTTCACTTTTTATTTCAACCTATGAACAATGAAGTTCAAACTCAGGGCTAAGAACCACAGTGGCACTGAAGCAAAATATAAGATTTTTCAGCTAAGCAGACTTCATAAGAACCCCTTGCAACCTTGGAATTTAAAAGATCTGTGTAAAATGTAAGACCCAAATACATTCCAGATTTAACTTAATCCCCTAGCTTAATACATGTGACACTAAATAAAGGACTTTCACCAATTGATTCCAAAAAAAAAGATTGAAGTTTGTAAAAGAAATATTCAGAATAGTCCTAGATAATAATATGATTTCCATGCATGTGCAACACATCTAGAAGAAAGCAAGAAAACCCCCAAAGCAAGAGTGGAGCAAAAACAAACCAAACCGAAAGCAAACCTAAACTAACCAAAATAGAAACAAACCAAGAGAAAAGAAGAAATGGAAACCTACTATAACCAAAGAAAAGTAGAGCAAACCAAACATAAAAGAAACCTATTCTAACTATGTACAAGAAAGGAGTTGTAAACTGCTCAAGCTTGGAAATAATGCTTCAAGTATTGCCCATTGAAAGGCAGTGGGATATCTTCCCCAGTGAGGGTTTTCAATCGAAAATCATTATCTCTCAAGATCTCTAAAATCTGATAAGGGCCAAGCCAAAGTTTGTCAAATTTACCATGCTCCCCTTACAGTCATGGGGTTTATCCCAGTAGAGAACCAAGTCATAGATTCTAAAGGATTTTACCTTGGCTCTCCTATCAAACCATCTTTTGACTACACACTGATGTTTGGCAAAAAAATTTAAGGGCTTCATCTCTTTTCTCTTCAAGGTGTAACAACTCAGCAAGTCTGTCTTCTCAATTATCCCCTTCATCAAAATATTCATTTATGAACTGCAGGGTAGGGATTTTTAGTTGAATGGGAAACACAGGTTTTAGCCCATAAACTAGATGGTAAGGGGATGTTCCTATGGAAGTCTTGTGTCTTGTGTGATCTTCCCAAAGAGAAAACTAAAGCTAGGTATGGCAATTCTTAGGATTTCTTTCTAACAGTTTACGAATGACTGCCAGGATGTTCTTATTGGAAGACTCGGCTAAGCCATTACCTTGAGGGTAATAATTAGATGAAAATTTAATTATAATTCCATGATCAAAAGGCTAATTAGAAAACTTCAATGATGCAAATGGAGGACCATTATCACAAACCAAATACATGGGACATCCAAAGTGATTAATAATACTTGATTCGATGAAATTAATTACCACTTCAGAAGTACATTGTTTGCATGCAAGAGCCTCAGTCCATCATGTGAAATAATCAGCAATAGTTAGAATATACATGTGGCCTGTAGAAGAAGGTGGATTGATTGGACCTATGAAGTCCATTCCCCATTGTGCAAAAGGTTTTACCTCAAAGACTAGTTGAAGTGGGAGTGTTGCATACTTCTCTTTGGTTGTTGCAGTTTGACACACATGACACATGTTCTAACATGGTTGTGTGTGTCCTTGAATAATATGGGCCAATAATAACCAGCTCTCAGAATCTAATTCATAGTGGACAGTGCAGATCCATGGCTAGTACCATATCTATCATGAAATTCTACCATAACTATGTATGCCTCTTGTTGCCCCAAACATCTTAAGTAGACACCTTCATGGTTCATTTTATATAAAACAACTCCCTTCAGCATGAAACTATCGCTCTTCAAGTGTAATGCCCTTCTTTGTATAGTGTTGAGATGAACAAGACACTTGTAATGTTGGGCTGCATGATCAAGGCCCATTTCTACCATTGTTCTCATAAGTCCTTTCCCCCTTACTAGCTTCATGGGTTGAATCTCAATATCATACTCCTTTAGTATAGTCACCCATTTAACTTTGTGCTTTCCCAGCTCATTCTACATCAACAACAGCTTGACTGTAGGATCAAGAACTATTGCAAAGACCTTGTTCCTAAGAATATAGTGCCTAAATATCTTCACGGCTCTGACCAAGGCATACGCTTTTCTTTCCACACTCAAACTTCTTATTTCTACATCTTTCAATGGTGTGAACATAAATTCTATGGGGTGCTCATTCCCTTGATCAAACTTTTGGGTCAACATGCTAGCCCAAGAGTGGTCAGAAGCAAATGAATATATATAGAATGGCTTATCATAATCAGGACTCACCAAAACTCGAGCTTCAAAAATAGCCATTTTATTTTCTACAAATTCTTCCTTAGCTTTTGTACTCCATTCAACTTTAGCTTCTTGCTTCAACATCACATTCAATGGCTTGACTATTTCTGCAAATCCTGTGATAAACTTCCTTACAATTTTTTTTTTTCAAAGAATGACTTCATCTCTTTCTTGCTAGCTAGAGGTTGAATCTTAAGTATGTCTTCCACTCATTCAGGGTCTTGATAGCAATGCCTTCCTCTAAAATAATGTGTCCCAACAATTTTCCTTTAGTAACTCCAAAGATACACTTCTTTGGATTAATAGATATGCCAAATTATCTACACCTCTGAAACACTTTGTATAAATCAGCTATGTAATTGCCTATCTTTTTAGAAAAGAATATCAAATCATCCATATAAATAATTATCCATTGACCGATTATATCCTTAAAAACAATATCTATAGCTCTCTAGAATGTAGCTCTAGCATTGATCAAACCAAAAGGCATCCTCCTATAAGTGAAAGTACCCCACTTGGTGGTGAAATCATTTTTATGCCTATATTCATACTGTACCATAACTTGATTGTATCTAGAGTAGCTATCCAAAAAAGATATCATTTGAGACCCATTGAAAATATGAAGTAATTCATCCAGTTAAGGTATTGGATAATTGTCTTTTTCCGATGCTCTATTAAGGTTCATAAAATCCACACACAGTCTGATTTCACCATTCTTCTTTCTCACAGGAACTAGGTTTGCAACCCAGGTTGAATGTCTAATTGGGAATATGATTCTGGAAGACAACTTCTGCACTTCCTTTTGAATTATGAGCTCCAAAAAAGTATTAATCGATCTTTGCCTCTACCTAAAGGGTATTACTCCTGGCTTCAGAGGGATAATGTGCCTTATGATTGATGTGTCTATAAGGAAAGAAAGATGTGGAAGAAACTCTCCTAATGTCAAAACCTCAGGGAAGAATGCAGAGATACCTTTTAAATTTTAGAATTATAGTCCAATTAAGATGTACATGAAAGAGATAATAGAAACAAAGAATTAGAAATACACATATGAACACCATATTTACATGGGAAACCCTTATGGGAGAAAAACCCACCACACCAAGAGAAGTCACTTTGTATTACAGTAATAAAGATTACAAACAGAGTTTTGACTTATCTTTCTGATGTCAGTTTACAACATCATTCACCATGAACAACCTTGTTACAGAACATTCACATTATAGTCTTCACAGAATAGAATTCATCCACTGATCATACAATCACACAGCAATCCATCGATACATCGAACCCATCACAATCTGCAATCACAGAGTATATCCATGTTGCCCTTGTCTATCGAGCTTCCTCTCAATAATGGCCACAACAGTTCAACTGCTAGCGATTCCCATTCGGCTTCTCTAATTGGTCGTAGACTCACCACATAGGATGGTCTTCTCAGGGTCAAAGCGATCAACCTATGTTGGCATGTTGGTGAGACATAAGAAGTGTATCCTCAATGCCCAAAGGCTTCATTGTTGATATTGACATAGGTTCCAACAGTCAGAAAGATGATATAGCAAATGCCACGAGTCATACCGAATCCACTGACATTCATTTCATTCCTATAGGAAATATTTTCCTCATCGGCAAGAATCATACCACTCACCAAGACATCACAGCGAATACTTCATGTCATCTCAAGGACCATTTACTATCGACGAGACTCTCCATTAGTCGCTAAGACTTCATATCAAAGTCTTTGTGTCACCGTGAAGACTCTAAGTGTATCCCCATTGGCAAGACCTTCATCAGTTGCTGGGACTTCATATCGAGGCCTCCACCTTTGGCGAGACTTTAGCTATCTCTGGGACTTCACACCAAAGTAAACCTTTCAGCCAAGGGTCTCCCTGATATACGATATGACTGGCCTATTGGGCAGAGATCTCCACTCGGCATATGGTTACAATGACTATCACAAGTCACAGTGATAAGCTCCTTCAACATGACTTAAACATTGTCTTGGTGACCTGTACAAACCACAAGATCCAAAGCTGCTAGTCGGCCAAACCCAAAACATGTCACACCAACTTTCCTCTCTTAGAGGTTTCAACCTATGAGATTGAGGCATATATTTCCAAAAATCTCCCACTTGACAAAGATCACATAGGCACCTCTAGAACACAACAAAAATATTGAAAAACATGGGCACTAAGGCCCATTGAACTGGCACACCACCTAAACTTGTCTGTGCTCACTGGCTTTATCAATGCATCTACAACATTCTCCAGATTATCAACTTTTTCCAAACTAACATTTCCATCCTCCACCATATCTCATACAAAGTGGTATTGTACATCTATATGTTTCATCCTAGAATGGAAAGTAGGATTCTTTTCCAGACAAATTGCACTCTGACTGTCACAGAAAATAATTATTTTCCCTGCATCAAAACAATTGTTAGAACACAAACATTTTAACTAAACTGCTTCTTTACAAGCATGTGTAGCTACCATGTATTCAACCTCTGTAGTGGACAAAGTGACTACAACCTACCGCTTACTCATCCAACTTACTGCACCACCATTCAACATGAAAGTATATCCACTGGTGGACCTCCTACTGTCAATGTCCCTTGCCCAATCAAAATCCACATAGCCTCGAATATTGAGAGTCCTCTATGATTCAACCAAGTTCCCATGGTAACACAAAGCAAACTTTGAAGTGCCCTTCAAATATTTGAAAACTCTTTTCACAACATCCCAATGTGTCCTTCCAGGATTCGCCATAAACCAACTAAGAACTCCCACTACTTGGGCAATGTATGGCCTTGTACAGACCATTGCATACATAAGACTGCCAACCGCACTAGCATAGGGTACATTGGTCATGTCCTCCATCTCAGTAGGATATTTTGGATAGTCTTCAATAGATAGCTTTGTCCCCTGCAAGATTGGAACTACTAGCTCCTTACAATCATTCATGCAAAATCTCTCTAGAACAGTCTTGATATACTTACTCTGACTGAGCCAAATTTTTCTACTATTCTTTTTCCTAGTTATCTCCATCCCCAGAATATACCTTGCTGCACTAAGATCTTTCATTTCGAACTTAGCAGACAACTGAGACTTAAGATCAGAAATCATCAACTTACTATTGCCTATGAACAACATATCATCAACATAGAGAGCAATAATAAGAACTTGATCACTTTCAACTTTGTAATAGACACAATGATCATATTTTGATCTTACAAATACCAAAGACAATACAAAAGTATCAAATTTCTGGTACCACATTCTAGGTGATTGCTTTAACCCATACATAGACTTTTTTAACTTGAAAACCAGTTTCTCTTTACCTTTCTCCACAAAGTGCTCAGGTTGGGACATGTAAATCTCTTCTTCAAGATCACCATGAAGAAATGTTGTCTTCACATCCATTTGTTCGACCTCTAAGTCATACACTACTACAAGTGACAAAATAAATCTGATAGATGTCAGCTTAGCTACAGGAGAAAAAATTTCCCCATAATCAATTCCCTCTAGCTGGGAATAACCTTTTGCAACAAACCTCACCTTATATTTTTCCACACTACCATCTAGACCAATATTTTTAAATACCCATTTGCAGCCAATAGCTTTTCTGCCTCTAGGTAAGGGCACCAAACTCCAAGTGTCATTCATTTCTAATGATGTCATTTCTTCATTCTTGGCTTCCAACCAAGAGTCTGAATTAGACATTCTAAATGCCTCTTTCACAGTCCTAGGCTCATCAGTACTAGAAATTAAAGCATAGTCACAAGTAGAATCTATCAAAGAAAACCCATACCTATCAGGTTGCTTTCTTTCATGAGTTGACCTCCTTACTTGTTGAGGCTGAGGTTCTTCTTCTTCTTCAGAACTTTCAGAACTGCTTGAGCTCTCCTTAGTTTCAGATACATTTTGAATTTTCAATTCCTCTTTCTCTGATGTAGGAGGAATTTTAACTACATTCTTATTGTTTTCTGACTTTGTCTCTAACTGCAATTCCAAGGTAGAAGGCTTCAACTCATGAAATATTACACTCCTACTGTACAAAACCTTCTCCGTATCAGGATTCCAAATCTTGTATCCTTTTATGAAAACACTATAGCCAATAAAAATACATTTAATAGCCTTGTTCTCCAACTTAGATATTTTCTCATATGACACATATGCATATGCCTCACAGCCAAAAACACGAATATGTCTCAGAGAGGGCTTCTTACCAGACCACGCTTCCAAGGGTGTTTTCTCAACAAGAGCATAATTTGGAGAACGATTTATCAAATAACATGCTGCAGCAGTTGCCTTAGCCCAGAACTTCTCCTCCAAGCCAACACTACTCAGCATACTTTGTGCTCTCTCCATCACTGTCCTATTGAACCTTTTTGCAACTCCATTTTGTTGTGGAGTATAAGGTGTAGTCTTATTTCTTTTAATCCCATGGTCTTTACAATACCTCTCAAAATCATCAAAAGAAAATTCATCACCATTATCATTCCTTAAACATTTTATTTTTCTTCCAGTCTGACTTTTTATAAGGTTCTTAAATTCCTTAAACCGACTGAACACTTCTGATTTACTTTTCAAAAAATAAACAAATGTTCTTCTCGAATAATCATCAATAAACGATACATAGTACCTTTACTTAGACAAAGAAGGAACATTCACTAGACCAAATACATTAGAATGAATATAATCTAGCAAACAAGAAGATTTATGAGGACTGGAATAAAATGAAACATGGTGTTGTTTTCCATATATACAATGTGTTAGAACTGTAAAAATTTGATGTTTTTACATATGATTTCACCTATATACTTCCATATCTAGTCCTATCATGTGCATATTTCATCTATGGTTTGAATCCTTTGGATCTTGCATTTTCCACCTTTTGGTGCCTATTGGCATAGGTCTTCTATTGTCTACCTGACCCATTGATCATTTTTTGCTTGCATAAGTCTATATTGCCTATCGGCAGGACTTATCGTTTGTCACAGCGACTGGATCTTACTTACAGGTGGTTGTCGGCAAGACCTTGGTTTTGTTTCGGTGATCGAGATGATATACATATTGACAACGCTTGGAGTTTTTGGCATTGCATCTTGGCAAATGTTTTTGGGTCTTGTCGACTTATGCTTCAATGTTCGTTTCGGCCAGACATGGACTTTGGTGAAGGGTTATAATGACTTCGTGTTGTTTCACCGACTGACAATGTAAATGGATACTATTTCAGCAAGAGTCTGGGGGTTTCGGTGACATCTCATAGCGAATTCAGTATGTCTCACCGACAGGGCTTTAATGATTTCTACATGTGGCTTTTGATGAGAGTTCTATTTTGTCTTGAAGAACACGAATGATCTCAGGTAACTTTTGGTGATGCAAGGAGTTCTCTACATGACATCTCGCCAAAGGGTGGATGTTATGGTGACTGTGGATCTTTTTTGGCGTAGATGTTGCCTTATCTCAGCGACTGGGAAATAATGTGATGGAAGCTTTTAGTAAAGCGATGAGCATTCTACATGAGGTCTCTCTGAAGTTGTGTGGTTACAACAATAGTGGTTAAACATGTGTTCTTTTCGATGAGACTTTCCCTTTGTCACGGCAACTCAGAATACATTAAGGTTTTTGGTATAACTCTATAATCTGCAGGTGGTCTTGCTGATGACAGAATGTTATAGCGACTATGATCAAGACCCAAAGAGCTCATCAGTGAGAAATACCTGGTGTCTCAATGAATGAAAGCATGTGAAGAATCACATTTTGATATAACATTTTGTTATCTATATGACGTCTCACCAATATGACAGGGGTATACCAAAACATAAAGAAGAAAAATGGATACTTAGTGACTTCGGAGTAGTGAAAAGTTTATTATGGCGATGCACGGGGAACATGTGAACAAGCGCAGGGGATGTAACGAGTGAATTTCCTTCGGGAGGACGATGATCTATGACTTGTCGACTATCTCAATGGTGATAACAAAATTTTAAATATCAGGGCCGACATGTTTTTTCTTGAATGACCGTTGCTTGCCTGCTCGATTGGAGCCCGAATTTGGTGCTGGGCCGACATGAACTTGAAATGATATGATTTCTAGTGCTGGTGTATTTATATGCATCCTGGATTGTAATTGATCATCATCATATTTTTAGGTCACAAATAGATAGATTAGGCATGGCTACAGTAGGATAATTTTCTCTTTCCAAAGACTATGTGCATGATTTCAAATGGTGGTTTCAATGAAAATCAGCTGGTGTGGCAAGTTGTTTTTGGTATCAATTGTATGTTGAATTTATTGAAAAGCATTGCTAAAGTTGTCTCCAAGTTGATTCTTTATAGTTGTTTAAATTGAAATAACAAGTTTATTCTCAATTTATCGGTGCACATTTGCTATATCTATGTGATTAATTGACTGGTTCTCTCAAGTAGGGATTAAATCCTTTCTATTGATCATAGTAATCAGGGGGAATTCATCTGAATTCTTAAAGTAGAGCTTAGTAATCATAGTCCTGCATTGTTCATACAAGTTATGAATAGATGATATGCCTGCAATTTGATTTTCTGCCAGAATAAGTTGCCCATTTCTATTTCATTTGAATCCCCATACCCAACAAGCCACTGGTCTCTACCATTCCATTATTTTAATTCACTCAATCTCTTTACATTTGATTATTAATCATTTTAGGAGTTAGATTAGAAAACTGCTTTGACTATTGCTATCAAGTTTTCTTTCTTTTTGTTCACTATTATTTGCCATTGTGGACAAAGTAATTTAGAGGGATAATCATAAGATAAGCCTACTCAATTCAAAAGGTACACCTACCTAGGTTTAGCAGCACCTATAGAGTAGAAGGTTGAGTTCTCTTGACCTTGTTCTATTACCCTGAAACGTATCAAGAGATTGGTAGCCTCTTGAGGCATTCAGCCTGCATTTTTGAGAGCTAACAAATTGGCGACCCTACTAGGGAACATATCAAAAGATTTGGTTGAAGACTATCATTTAGAGCCATTAAAGAAGAAGTTGTAATTTGAAAAGTTTCATAAAAGGTGATTCCGTTGGGAGAAGATTAGAAAGAATTATTTTCCTACTTTTGGAAAAGTAGGTGGCGACTCTGAAAAATTTGAAGAATGGAATGTGTGTATGGAATGAGTGAACACACAAATTCTAGAAAGTACTGGGCCCCTCATATGCTTGGTAGTACAGTTGGAAATTTTTACAGTGGTGGAAGTGCATATCATGCACAACAGAGCACTTATTCATCACAACCATCAAAGCAAGAAAATGCTTATCCAATCCCTCCTGGACAAAGATTGGAGTGTTATCAAGAATGTCAGTGTGATCAGTGTCAAGTACAATGTCAGTGTGATCAGTGTCAAATGCAATTGGCAAGTTATCAAGAATGTCAATGTGATCAATGTCAAAGGCAGCACAATTCTGAATCACCTAAAGATATTAGCCAGAATCTACAACATGGTATGTATCAAAACCAACAATCTGATGAATATTTCAAAAATCTTTTGGATGAATTTCTTAGTATAAGGAGATATAGAGGAGAATCTAGGCACTCTTTGCTCCATAGAATGATAGATATTTGAAGGAAAATACCTATTATATTCCCACCTAGTAGGTCTGACATCATTCTGCAGTTCATGAAGGTGTATGAGCCAAACCTAGTATATTGGCTTGAGTCATACATACCAATTTTTGTAGATCAACTAGTTGAATGGGCTGATATTGTAGAAAGGAAAATATATGAAGATAATTGTGACATCATTGATGAAGATAGAGACACTAATCATAACATTCAGCAACATTTGTACCATAATCAACAATTTGAAGCAGAAGAAGATGAGTATGCTTGAAGCCAGGACTCAATCACCGAATTAGAGTGCAAATTTTTCCCCTTGGAAGCATTTTTCTGACATAAGACTATATGAGGGGGAGGATTTGGTGTCTCTGTACAATAGAATGATAGATATTTGTATGCAGATACCTTCTCATTATAGGCCAACAAGGGCCATGTTTGTTGAGAAATTTGTAAGAGCATGGGAGCCTAAATCCGTCTATTGGCCTGAATCATTAAGACATCGTGCCTTTGATGTAGTGAATAAATTCATTGATGCCATGGAGAAGAAAAGGTATGAGAACACTATCAATATGGATTCCAATAATTTTATTTCTGATAAATATAGAGAAATTGATCAATCAATGCATCCAATAGAAGATGGGATATGTGCAAGTCAGTATGATTCCTGTGATAGCTTGAATAATGAAGATGAAGGTATAAGATATATCTCTTGCATAATAGATTGTGATAGGGAGAGCAGTGTGTGTTATGAGGGATCCAATGAATATTCAGATTTTGAAGATGCACCTATGGATTTTGATATGCAGCAAGAGGATTCTTCGACCTCTTATGAAGATCAGGACGAAGAGGCAATGGGAAATATTGATATTGAATATACAATGCCTCCAACTGCAGTTGAAAGCTACAAAGATACATTTGATGAAGAGGAGGTTTGTAAATTTGAGAATGGTTTCCAAAAATTTTTAGGCCCATTGCATGATGAAGTTTTAAAAGATGGTCAGATGATATTTTTCCAAGGTATGCCTGGGATTGAATTTCAGGTATTTTTAGATCCACTTGATGTTGAGCAAAAGGTATTCTTAGATAAAAGGGATGTGTCAAGCTTTGGAACAAATGACTGTGCTAGTAATTTTTCATTCTCTGATGATCTTGGGCCTCTTTTTGATGATGACAAAAGTGATGAATATGACTGTAATAGTGAAAATGTGGAAGCTTGTTTACTCAGTTGTGAGCAAATCTCAGATTTTTTGAATCTTGAATATCAGAGATATACACATGAAGGTGATCCTGAAGTTCTTTGTCTAGCTTGCATTTGTTTCGACAGTGAAATTTTTTTGTGCAATAATTCATACGTCTCTCCATGCATTTCTCAAGTTGATGGTGAAGCCTTTGAAGTTGGCCAAATGCATTTGTTTGTTCAAGAAGAGGTATGTGATTTTGAATTTTCTAATTCATATGAAGAAGAAATTTGTTTGCATACCAAGGATGATAGTGTTCCAGATCTGATTGCTTCACATATGCATAACATTGAGGATGTGAGTCATGATCCAGTGTTGTATCCAAATGCTAGTGTCAAAAAGGTGCAATGGGTTTCAGATATGTTTGTTTCAGACAACATTAATATAACACAATTTTTTGATTCTCAAGAGAAATACATTGAGGTGAATTTTCAATACAGCTAGGAGAATGTTTCAAAATTCATAACGGTGAGAGAAATAATGTAAAAGGTTGTATTTCATATGCATGCATTTTGTGTATTGAAAATAATAGGGGTTTGTCCCAAGATGTTGAAAAATTTGAACTACAGGATGGTATTGGGATTTTGGGCCAAACCGAGCATGATGATACTTTGAGAACTTGCAACAATAGTGACAAGAAAGATTGCATGAGTATCTTCAAGAAGAATTTGATGAACTCAACACAAAACCAGGTGTTTGATAGAGGAAAGCTTGGTTTGAGATTCAGATTGTAACAGCTCAAAACAGATGAAACAACACAGAGGATTAAGGATTGCCAGTGCATGGACAACTCTTGTTTGTCCTCTTAAAACTTTTTTTCCATGCACAGTAGTTTTAGGGCTCTATTTCATTTCCATTTTGCATTCACCTCCATCTTGCATTCATTTTGCTTTCATTCCTTCATGCTCCATTTCCATTTCCATTCTGCTCACTAGCTCATTTTGTGTTTGGTCTGGTATGCTCACCCCATGATTTTGGATCCTTGCAATGATCTGACTATCATTCATCCCCAGTCAGAGCCACTATTAGAACTATAGAAATATGATGTTTTTACATATGATTTCACCTATATACTTCCATATCTATTCCTATCATGTGCATATTTCATCTATATTTTTCCATATTGTCCCTTTGAATCCTTTGGGTCTTGCATTTTCCACCTTTTGGTACCTATCAGCATAGTTCTTCTATTGTCTCCCCGACCCATTGAGCATTTTTTCTTGCATAAGTCTATATTGCCTATCGGAAAGACTTATCATTTGTCATAGCGACTGGATCTTACTTATAGGTGGTTGTCGGTGAGACCTTGGTTTTGTTTCGGCGATCGGGATGATACACATGTCGAAAAAGCTTGGAGTTTTCAGCATTGCATCTTGGAAAAATTTTTTGGGTCTTGCCAACTTATGCTTCAATGTTCGTTTCAGCCAAACATGGACTTCGGTGAAGGGTTATAATGACTTCGCATTGTTTCACCAACCGACAATGTAAAGGGATTCTATTTCGGCAAGATTCTGGGGGTTTCGGTGACATCTCATAGCGAATTCAGTATGTCTCACTGACAGGGCTTTAATGATTTCTACATGTGGCTTTCGGTGAGAGTTCTATTTTGTCTTGACAAACACGAATGATCTTGGGTGACTTTAGGTGAAGCAAGGAGTTCTCTACATGATGTCTTGCCAAAGGTTGGATGTTATGATGACTATGGATCTTTTTTGATGTAGATGTTGCCTTGTCTCAGCGACTGGGAAATAATGTGATGGAAGCTTTCAGTAAAGCGATGAGTAGTCTACATGAGGTCTCTCCGAAGTTGTGTGGTTACAGTGATAGTGGTTAAAACATGTCTTCTTTTCGATGAGACTTTCCCTTTGTCACGATGACTCAAAATACATTAAGGTTTTCAGTATAACTCTATAATCTAAAGGTTCTCTTTCTGATGATAGAATGTTACGGCGACTATGATCAAGACCAAAATAGCTCATCAATGAGAAATACCTGGTATCTCAATGAATGAAAGCATGTGAAGAATCACATTTCGATATAACATTTTGTTATCTATATGACATCTCACCAATATCACAGGGGTATATCAAAACATAAAGAAGACAAATGGATACTTAGTGACTTCAGAGTAGCGAATAGTTTGTTATGGCGATGCACAGGGAACATGTGAACAAGCGTAGGGGATGTAACGAGTGAATTGCCTTTGGAAGGATGATGATCTATGACTTGCCAACTATCTCACTGGTGATAACAAAATTTTAAATATCAGGGCTGACATGTTTTTGCTTGAATGACTGTTGCTTCCCTGCTTGATTGGAGCCCGAATTTGGTGTTGGGCCGACATGAACTTGAAATGATATGATTTATAGTGTTGGTGTATTTATATGCATCCTGGATTGTAATTGATCATCATCAAATTTTTAGATCATAGATAGATAGATTAGGCATGGCTACAGTAGGATAATTTTCTCTTTCCAGAGACTATGTGCATGATTTCAAATGGTGGTTTCAATGAAAATCAGTTGGTGTGGTAGGTTGTTTTTGGTATCAATTGTATGTTGAATTTATTGAAAAGCATTGCTAAAGTTGTCTCCAAGTTGACTCTTTCTGGTTGTTTAAATTGAAATAACAAGTTTATTCTCAGTTTATCAGTGCACATTTGTTGTATCTGTGTGATTAATTGACTGGTTCTCTCAAGTAGGTATTAAATCCTTTATGTTGATCATAGTAATCAGGGGGAATTCATTTGAATTCTTAAAGTAGAGCTTAGTAATCATAGTCCTGCATTGTTCATACAAGTTATGAATAGATCATATGCCTGCAATTTAATTTTCTGCCAGAATAAGTTGCCCATTTCTGTTTCATTTGACTCTGCATACCCAACAAGGCACTGGTCTCTGCCATTCCATTATTTTAATTCACTCAATCTCTTTACATCTGCTTATTAATCATTTTAGGAGTTAGATTAGAAAACTACTATTGCTATCAAGTTTTCTTTCATTTTTTTCACTGTTATCTGTTGTTGTGGACAAAGCAATTCAGAGGGATAATCATAAGATAAGCCTGCTCAATTCAAAAGGTACACCCACCTGGGTTTAGCAGCACCTAAATAGTAGAAGGTTGAGTTCTCTTGACCTTGTTCTATTACCTTGAAATGTATCCAGAGATTGGCAACCTCTTGAGGCATTCAGCCTGCATTTTTGAGAGCTAACACAATGTTCACATAATTCATATTCAAGGTTACAATCTTCAAGCCCCTCAACCAGGTTTTTGTTCTTCAAGGTTTTTAAACATTTCTCTCCAATGTGGCCTAGCCTGTGATGCCAGAGCATAGTCTTTTCTACTAGAAGTTTAACTTTCATAGAGTTTACACAATTAGGAACATTTCCCTCTTTTCCTCCATGAGTAGCTTTCTATGACTTTATAGAGACACTGTTGCATTGAACAACATGTGCATCTAGCTTGTACAAGGTACCAATACGAGCACCCCTCACTAGCACCATTGAGCCTCTAGTCATCTTGCAGCCATTTTTAGAGAATGTGACTTGCACTCCAATATCATTCAGCTTACAAATAGAAAGTAAGTTTTAAGCCAGACCTGGTATATGCATTACATTATTAATTCCCTTCACTCTTCCATCAAGGAATTGAATTATGACTCTTCCATGGCCAACAATCTCCAAAGTTGAATCACTTGCCAAGTACACCTTTCCACCATCATATTCTTCATACTTTGTAAACCAGTCTCTATGAGATGTCATGTGGAAAGATGGTCCAGACTCAATCAACCAAACATCATATGATGCCTGCGTAGCCAAGGCTGCAATGAAGGCGTCTGCATCACTCTGAGAAGAGTCATTATCAAAAGAATACTTCTTCTTCTTCTTCTTCTCCTCTTTACAATCCTTTCAGACATGACTAGGTTGCCCACAGTTCCAGCACTTCACCTTAGAATTCTTGCCAGGAGACTTTGATCTCCCCTCTGATTTTGATTTTGATTTCTTGTCCTTCTTCTTTCCTTTCTCTTTCGAACTTCCTCTAACAGCAAGGGCCTCCTTCGCCATCTCAAAATATTTCCTTCTCATCTCTTCTGATAACAAAGAAGCAACAACATCTTCCATATTGAAACTGGATGTTGTACTCCCAATAGCCATCACCAGGTGATCCCATGAATCTGACAAAGAACACAATATCAGCATACAGTGATCCTCTTCATCAATCTTCACACCAACAGATGTTAACTGTGCAATCAACATGTTGAATGCATTCAAATGATCAGCTACAAACCCTCCTTCCTACATTCTCAAAGTGTACAACTTCTTCCTCGGGAACAATTTATTCACCAAGGACTTCCCCTGATAAATAGATGCTAGTCTCTTCCACAAGGAAGATGCAGTCTTCTCTTCATGCACATTGAGAAGAATGAAGTCTGCCAAATAGAGCCTTATCACCCCCTTAGACTTTCTATCTGCAAGGTCCCAATCTTCTTGCTTCATGCCTGTAGGCTTCGCTCTAGACACAACAATCCAAAGATCATGATCAACTAATAGATCTTCCATCTTAAGTTTCCACAACTCAAAATTGCTGCCATTGAATTTCTCTATTTCAATCTTTCTTGACATGCTTTCCATCTTAATCTGTAATTAGAATTAAAAAACTTCTACAAGACTCCCACTAAACAAAAATTAACACAAAAAACCCAACGTACCCACAAGGATAACATAATTGGCCAGGCTCTGATACCACTTGTAAAGAAAGAAAGATGCAAAAGCAACTCTCCTAAAGTCAAAACCTTAGGGAAGAATGCAAAGATACCTTTTAAATTTTACAATTACACTCCAATTAAGATGCACATGAAAGATATAATAGAAATTGAGAATTAGACATACACATATGAACACCAAATTTACGTGGGAAAACCCTTATGGGAGAAAAATCCACCACACCAATAGAAGTCACTTTGTATTACAGTAATAAAGATTACAAACAAAGTTCTGACTTATCTTTCTAGTGTTAGTTTACAACAGCATTCACCATGAACAACCTTGTTACAGAACATTCATGTTATAGTCTTCACAAAATAGAATTCATCCACTAATCATACAATCACACAGCAATCCATTGATACATCAAACCCATCACAATCTACAATCACAGAGTATATCCAAGTCACCCTTGTCTATCGAGCTTCCTCTCAGTAATGGCCGCAACAGTTCAATTGCTAGTGGTTGCCATTTGGCTTCTTTGATTGGTCGTAGACTCACCACGTAGGATGGTCTTCTCATAGTCAAAGCGATTTATAACTAAGGGTTTATTTTTTAGGTTTGATTCAACATTAGGAGTATATCAATGAAGACAATAAAACCCAAAGTAATTTAAAAACACAAAGGAAGTAAACAATGAATGATTATACCTATAAACCGCAGAGACTTCCATGATTCACTTTTGTAACACCTTCTAGCTTGCTGGTTGATGTGTTTCCCTCATATTTGACATGCAAGCAATCCAAAAATAGAAGTCTAAGTCCTACACCAAGCTTTGAAGGATTTGATCAATGCCTAATGCCTATGACAATATAATTGAAATGCCTAAAGATGTCAAAACTCAATGAAATATGCTAACAATTGCTATGAAAAGCCTAATAGTGCAAGTGCGAAAGTGCATAAAGTGGATGTGTAATCGAAAAATGAGAGGAAAATGGCATTTTATAGAAAATGCCATTTTGAATGGATGGGTGAGATTGAATTTTGACTAAGACCTAAAATGAGAGGCTCAGATTAAATCTGAGAATCCCTAATTAAGGTTAGAACAAAATTATCAATTGAGCGGTCAAGATGCCATCTAAGATGATCAAATCAGCGGTGGAGAATAAATGAGGAAATTAATTTGAAAATAAAGATTTTCAAAAATGAAGAGAATAAAGACCAAATTGAAGATCTATTTTGGAAGGACCAAGAACTTGCCCAATCACCCGACTTTCAGAGGAAAGTTACCAATTTGGAATTAAATTAATTCCAAATGTGAACTTTTGTGAAATAATAAATAATTGATTTTCCAATTATTTACCAAAGTGAGCTGACAGTTAAAAATGAGATGACATTTTAAATAATTTAATTTATTTAAAATGAGAGGAATATCAAATTTGGCAATTAAATAATTAAATTTAATTATTTAATTTAGCATATAAGACTAATAATTAAATAAATTATTTAATTCATTTAATTATGAAAGTTAGTGACATATTAAATAAATAAATACAACTTATTTATTTAATAATCAGGAAGAAATAAATGCAGAAAGGTAATTAAATAAATTAAGAAATTTATTTAATTAAGAGAAGACCTAGACAATTAATGATGTATTTAATAAATAAATAAAATTTATTCATTTAATAATCATGAAGAATGAAAGGACATGAATTAATTAAATAATTATGAATTATTTAATCAATAGTCAAATGTGGACCAAGGACATAATTAAATGTCACAACTAAGTTAGGACGAAAGTGGTACAAATGAAGCTTGTAGGCCTAGGTCATTTTTAGGTGTCTACATTTTTCCCCTCTTTATCATAATGTTGCATGTCACATTGTGACAAAGAAAATAAGTCAAAGTCATGCCCCAGTGAAGGTATGGAGTATCAATGCCCCCTCAGGAAATTTTTCAAATTTTGGGTCGACAACAGAAAAATTTGGAAAGGGTCCCGACAAGTCAATTTGGTGACTAGAAAAACAATGGCGCAGATGATTTTGGATTCTAACATGTTTAAGACAGCTCACGAGGTGGTCAAAGTTGGTCAAATGAGCCTCTAGTTATAATCTAGTTGACAAATGTCATTTTGACTTTATAAATAGGTTGACAAAGGGGTAAAAGTCAATTCATTCTTACTATTCACCTTGTGAATTTTGAGATCTCAGAGCTAAGAGGACAGCAGCAACGATGGTGATTCCAGTGACAGAGCATCACGGCGAGATCGTGTAGACATTCAGGCAGCCAGAGGGTTCAGAGCCAGCGGTATGTACCCCTATCCCACTTTGTAATTTTTTGTTTTGTGTCATAATTAGGTTTCTAGGGCGAATAACGAATGCGCCACGATGCATATGCATTCGGGTTCGACACATTTTCCTTTGCATTTGATGCATTTGATGCGTTGCGATGCAAGTGCAACAAGGAATTAGGGTAGAATGATGGTTTGTGCCGCATTTGTCAAAACCTATGACGCATTCGCATTTTTGAGTCACATTTGAATGTTTGAATGCCGAAATCGTTAATTTGCAATGCATTTGCAAGTTTGATCGACGCAATTGTGATTATGCGACACATTCACTTTTCTATGACGCAACTGTCAAGTGTCGTGACACAAACGTGAACATGCGACACATTTGAGAAAACAAATGACTCGTTTGCAATTTTGCACCGCATTTGATGTATGGAACGATGCAATTGATGTTTTGAGACACAATTGCCTTAGTGCGACGCATTTTCCCTTGACTTTGACCATAGCTATTTTTGATATTTTGTAACCCTAAATGCTTTTGATAATGCTGACAGTTGCTTGGAAGGTACTGACATGTTGTTCAACTTTTTGCAAAGGTAGCTTGCCCCGATTTACACATGACAGAGCAGACCGACTACATTCCAGTTTGTTGACTAGTTGAGACCGCGAGAGCAGCGACGATTGATGCGATTGGGATTGTTCTATGTCACCTATATGCCCACCATTCGGGTGAATAGGGGATTACTTACTGCATTGTGTGAGCGTTGGCATTCGGAGACCTACTCCGTCCACCTACCGATAGGTGAGGTCACTATTACCTTGGAGGATGTCTACTAGATTTTGTGAGTATCGATCCGTGGGGAGCAGATCATCTACGACCCTTGCCATGGCAAGCAGACTTTTCGAGTGTACTACCGAGATTAGGGTGTAGGACTTGGCATCCAGGGATATGAGATCCAATGGGAGTTCATGGTGGAGCACTATGCTCGCTTTGATGCATTCCTTGTGACTTTGATTGGAGGTATCTTGATTCTTGACCGTCGGGGACATAGATTCCCTATTGGCTGGGTAGACGTCTTGGTTGGGATGAGACGTGATATGACAGTTTATGCATGGGGCCCATATTTACTGGGGACACTCTACCATTAGTTGCACGATGTTGTGTACCGGAGGGTAGAGAGTATCTCCTGTGGGACTACTCTGATGATGATTTGGGCTTGGGAGCACATAGCCATATTTTTTCCACCAATTGACAGACCACAATTGGCTGAGGGGATGTCCTATGCCTATTATTACACAGGTGCTTTACAGCAGACCCGAATGGGAGAGATGGGTTGGTGGTGACATTGAATTGACACGATGGTGTCTTTTATCTGGAGGCCATACCAAGACTATGAGCAATGGGATGATGAGGACGATCATTTGAGCCTTTGTAGACAGTACATATATTTGATTGGGAGGACCGTGTAGACCTCATTCATTATCGAGATGTATTTTTTGCAGTGTATCCTAGGGCAATTTGGAGAGCAATAAGGTGTACCTATAGGGATAGCCGAGTATGCATGGTCATCCAGAGAGCATGCTTGGGGATCAACCATTCTAGTGGCCTTCAGAGAGTAGCAGATTGATGGGCTAGGAGCCCAGCCATGGGGATGGAGGGGTGGGGTAGCCGATCTTGGGACTAGAAAAAACTATGACCTATGGTGGGATGCACATAGACCTGTGCCATTGACAGATCCTGATGGGCCAGCACCTGTGGATAGGCGGTCAGTGATACCTCATGTGTCAAGACGTGAGGAGGCAAGGATGGAGGTAGGGGCAGAGACCGAGGGAGGGATGGAGGTAGGGATGGAGGCAGGGATGGAGGTAGAGGAGGAGATGGAGGAAAGGGTGGAGATGACAGGGATGGTGGCGGAGATGGCTGGAGGGTGTGCCCACGTATGGTAAGGGTAGCATTAGATGCTATCCTCGAGGTTGGTGAGGAGGGGGAGAGAGAGGAGCAGCCCCGAAAGGAGGGAGAGGGTGAGGAGAGATGGGAGGAGGAGGTGGAGGTGGGGAGATAGGAGGAGGCGGATGTGGGGAGACAGGAGGAGGATGTGGCAGAGGAGGAGAGACATGAGGAGGATGTGGCGGTGGTAGAGGATGTGGCCGATGATGATGATGATGAGGATGATGCCATGGATGAGGTAGAGAGATTACTTTGATGGTAGATGGTGGAGGGAGAGGAGGAGATACCTGAAAATAAACCCTTAGTTACATTGGTGAACCTGACATTCTGTAGAAAAATTTGTGTGTTTTTCTTGTTTGTTTTCACTATTTTGTAGGTTACAGCCAAGAAGTCATACAAAATCCCATCACCTTCTTTGGAGCACAGAAAAATGAGAATAAAATAATTCAAAAAAAAATTTGGGTTTTGTAGATCTCGCTCTTGGCTTTCCAGAATGTTAAATGGTTTCAAATTTAGTTAAGATTTGTGAAAGTTATGGCTATTTTAGTGATCATGGTTTTTTAAGTTTTAGTTGTTAAAACTTGAATTGTCTTTTGTTTATAACACTTTTTGTCTTGTAGGACTTTGCAGAACATTTTCTGGGTTTTGAAGATCTATGTTTTAGCTTTCCACAGATATCTATGCTTTAAAATTTTGCTTAGTTTTGAGAAAGTTATCACTATTTTAGTTTGTTGTTTTCATTTAATTTTTTTTACTAATCTTTATTTACAACATTTGGCGGTTACTTTTCGTGGGTCAAAGGAAAAAATTTCAAACACCTAACTTGTGGTCTTGCAGGTTCGAATGATGAAGACTAAACATCAAAACATTGTGCTTGTATTTTTCTTAGATTAGAACACACTTACTTTTAGTGCAATTAAAAAGAACATGTCTTTTAATATTTCTGAGTGTGTTTGCAAAATGGTAGGTGAGTATGCTCTCACCTTGTGAAAACTTGGTGATAAAAAAATTAGACCCATTTTTATCTGTTTTTAACCCCACGACTTAGTATATCGGAGTATCCCCTCCCCTTGCACTTTCGGGCGATCTTGGGTGTAAGAGAAATGGTTACTAACTCTAGAAATTGGGCTGACCTGGGGCTTTGATCACCCCAATGCGACTCAAACTAGCAATGGAGCTAAAGCCAAGCTACCCCTCGACTAGTATATAAATGTGAATCTTAAGGGAAAACCTAAGATTACGAGTGTGGATGTGTCATACGAACAAAGTAGTACTCCCTTAAACCCTGTTGAGCTTAACCTCTCCAGGCTCAAGTGCCACCTAATTGATGATTAATCTCTTACCCCATGTATGGCCACTTGAATGGGGGTCCTGAATTAAATACCAATGTTTAGCAAGCCAAAAACCTTCTATTTGCTAGCGCAGCACCAGTTGGTGTGAAGGCATCCACACTTTCACATTTTGTAGTAGAGGTGATCAATCTGCCATGGGAGTTTCATGGGGGTTGGAAGCTTGGTTGGCATGAGAAGAGAGTGCATTGTAAGGGGGAGCCTGTGCAACCAAGCTTCTGAATTCACACGCTACAGATATGCAGTTGCGGAAACCCACGTGGAATCTAGCGAATATTGTCCTGGCCTAACCTAGGATTGTACTTGTCTTATGTGTGCTTGCTTACATTCAAAACATTGTGCTTGTCAAGTGCTTGCTGGATTACTCAAACATTATACACAAAATTCACAAATCTGGACACAAACAATCGACCTTAGACAACTCAGACTTTTCAACAAACATTAAGAAACAATCCTAGTCCTCATTTTGAACCTTAGACTTTGCATTGTTCATCTTAGTCATCATTTTGAACCTAGAACGTGCATTTATAACATTAAGTCCTTAGTCAAACATCATCATATTAGTCCTCAGTCAACATTTTGGCTTTGATCACCTTGTCATCTTACATCAATGATTTCCTTAGACAAACGTTATCATCACCTAGTCATCCTAGTTGACATTTTAGGAAACATAGTCTTGCATTTTCATCCTTATCGAAAATCCAAAAAACATAGGTTGTCATCATCCTCACATTTAGTTGTCATTCTCGTCATCCTTATATGAGAAATCCTTTTTTATTGTTGAGACTAGGCTTCAAAGATAGAGAGGACAAATGGAAAATTTTGGACAAGATTTCAATCCCAACAAGTATATTAACACTTATGACACAAACCAACATTGGACTTTTTCTGACCCATTTCACAACATGAAAATGCAACCTTCCATGAACATTCCATCTTCATCATGAAACCCTTCTGAACCATTGATACAAAGAGACCAAAATGAACGAGTATATGCAGAAGACTTAGAAGTTGCAACACAAAATCCTGATATAGTCTCCTTCGTAGAAAACTCAGTCTTACGTGACCCTCAAAGGTATCTAGCCATGCTTTTGGACCAAGGGGCTAAGTTACCATGAGGCTTTGACATAAATTATTTTCCACCTCCATCCGTCTACCCTCACCATCAACAGTCACTTAACATAAATCCTGCCATTAATTCACAACAAATGTCCACTTATCACCCTTATCATAAACTTGACAAGGGAAGCCAATTGTCTGCTAGTCCATTCCATGTATCCACATCATACCCTTTTCCTTCACATACTAGTCTATTCCAAGTCCCCATGTCCTATCCTAGTCCTTCATATACTAGTCCAGTCCAAGTCCCCATGTCCTATCCTAGTCTGTCATTCATTAATCCTTTTCAACTCATCCCCTCACAAGCCACATCTAGTTATGAAAGTTCTATCATTACTCAAAGTCAAATCCTATTGTGTAAACCTAAGAATACATTTCAAGACGAAAGCCCAAAGCATGACCTTATAATGTCACCCTCATGTCAAGAACAAGGTAGTCCATCCCATGAACTTACCTTAAACTCCATTCAAGGATTCCTTCAAGAAAATCATGACATCCAAAGTACACCTACCATTGACCAAGAAGTCCAAAACGATCCACTCCTTGACCTTTATGCCATTCATGATCAAACACTTGCCAACCTTATAAAGGCCTCGACTATTGACACTTGCCTCCATGGGACACATAGACAATATTACTTCAGAAAAAGAGTCTTCCACTATGGATATATTTGCATATGATGAAGTTATAGCTAAAATCATTGGACTCTATGACACTAAACATAATGATGGCTTTGACATTTCCTTAGAAGCACCAATAGAATCATCTGAACCTGACATGTCACACGATCGGACCAAAGATATCAGTCAGGAATATGTCCAACATGACAATGAAGCTAAGACACTTTATCAACTAGGGTCATCTATCTTTGTCAGAGCAGGCTTTCTTGTAGATGAAAATATTACAAGTGACAGTATCCACATACCTAATGATGGGTTAGCATCTTACTTTCAAAACAACAAATACCCCATCACAAATAGAATCTGTCAAAGCATGCAATATCAAGGCAAAGGACTAGGCATACATGAGCAAAGCATTCTAGAACCAATACAGCTTCAAGAAAATTATAGACATCAAGGTCTTGGCTATTCCTCAGTTAGTAAATCAAACGATGTCAGTAGTGCCTCCTCGATACTAGGGGCAACTTTGTCAAATACAAATGTCAAAATGGAGTCCATGAGAAATCCTTGTCATAAGATTGTTGCCAACACCCCCTCCACCCACACCATGAACCACATTCCATCATATAAATAAACCTTCCCTTTTGAAACCAACAAAAAGTTCCAAGTCAAAGATCAAAAATCACTGCCAAAGGCCATTAGAATCAAACAAAAGGACAAGTGGACAAATGAGGATTAAAATGGATCCCAAAGAAAGATGGATCAAACGAAGACACCAAGTCAAATACAAAAGCTAATCACAATGTTGAGCCACAATACAAGAGGACTCCCACATATAACACATGTCCACCTCCTTCAAAATGGTCATCAAACAAGGCATCTAAAACAGTTGGTTCCAAACACCATTCCTCCAAAATCCGTCATCCACCATCCCAAGTTTGGGAGAATAAAAGCAAGATTCATCCAAACGCCCAAGCAAACAACCTTTCCACATCTACCATCATCCGCCGAATCCTACATCTAGCTTAAAGTCCAAAATTCCACCACAAACGCCCATCATGGCGTCTCTACCAAAAGTTGTTCCTCTACGTATTTATTGTGGATGTGTGTAGCTTTTGATAAGGCCAACTCTATATCAGAAAGCGGATCACAATGACATCAACTCAATTGTATGCCGCGGTAATGATCTCCGACAAGACAACTCCTTCAAAGAAGGTCACTATTGATATACCGCGCAATTCGCCAGCCTCTGCGATCAGCACCATCGCGATTCAAAAATCACCATGGGTCATATATAGCATCCGGCTTATCCGCGAAAATTAGAAATATAGAAAAAAAAAACAAAAAAATTAAAAAATGATAAAAAATTGTCACTTTACGAAACTCGCAAATTGCGTGCATCTTGGTGACCAAAATTAAAAAAGTTGAGAAAAATAAAGAGAAAATTTCATCCAATGAAAACTCGCAATAGGGTTTTCCGGATAAATACCATGATGAAACTTGGCAAACAAGGCCATGTAAAATAAATCATCTATGGAATTTTATACTTGGGGCAAGTCGCCTCCATTTTCCCATGCCTTTCCCTCATGTTAATATTGACATCCATCTAAGACCTATCATTTCCATGCATTTTTCTCCTACTTACCTTTGGACATTGTCTTGACATAAAACTGGCACACATAAATCATGTTTTGGGAAAACTTTTGACATGCCTATCCTTTGGTCATACATTATCCGTGAAACATCATGTCATTGCTGATGTAAACCTCATTATCCTTATGTGACATAGTCCTTGAAAATAATATGACAATTCCCTTAGTCTCATGTCTCCCTCTTTGGCTTGCTACACCCCATCCGAAGTGCCTATCACCTATCTTGGCTTTCCTTGTCAAACAGTCTAAGGATAATCATCATCCCATCTAGTCCTAACCAAGTCATTCCAAATGCAACGAGTCTAATTCATACAAGCACATTATCCAAAATTTTACTTGACTGCATTCTTGGCCCAGCTATAGACCTTCATACTTTCGTCACATTATTGTCATTGTCCTCACGTTGTTTCGGGATGCGTCCTTCCCACGTCAAACAACGTTGTCATCACCTGTCAATTGGTATTCAGCTTGACTAGGGGCACAATCATGTTTGTCCTTGGATTCTCATGTGTAGGCATCAATCATATGCATTTGTCACGATCCTCCAAATGTCAAAATCCAAAACGCAAAACAACAAAAGATAAAAAATCATAAAATGTCCTAAAGAGTACTCAAAACATCATAAAATGTCCTAAAGAAAGACCTAAAATCATCATAAAGACCGAAGAAAACACAAACATCCAAATCAATGTCAAAATCCTAAAAATGGATTCCAAATTAAGTCACGATAGTAAGTCCATTTCATAGTTGAACTATGTTGTCTCTCACAGGCATTTTCTACATAAGCAAGGGGCTATCACGATGAGTCCCCTGGTGACATTAGGTCACCTCATAGGGTTGGTCCAAATAAAATCATGGCATTTATCACAATCATCACATTATCAAATAATTCAAACATAGCCAAACTTAGACACAAGTACAAGCCATCGCGAATGTCAATGTCAAAATTGGTCAAAACCGACAAATACAAATTAATCAATTATACAAATAACATCGCTAACTTGCCACAAACATATTAGTCACAAAATTTTATCATCACTCTTTATCCTCAAGATGTGTCTTTCTCGATTTAGACCTTGTCACCGCATTTTTCCTTTTCCTTTTTCCAAGATGTGTCCTTCCTGACTATAGGCCTCACAAAATGTCAACACCGGCCAAATTGGAAAACTTCTTAAACTATCAAAACCGCCAAACTAATAGGAAATGAATCTTTGGCAAACAACATTGGCAAACAAACATCGGGCAAAACAAAGTAAAATGGTTTTAATCTTTCTAGTTTATCTTGTCTTTATCTTTTGGACTATCTTGGCTGCTTTCTGTCTTATCTTTTTACTATCTTTTCTTTGTGGTCATGTTACTAGCTACCTCGAGGATGTCCCATGAAGGATTTAGAGGTGCGATGATGTCTCCTAGCCTATTTTATTTTCTTTGACTGTTGTTTGTGGATTGTCTTGACAAAAAGATCAAGTAACTTCACCTCCTTAGTATGAGTTAGACATTCTTTCTCCTGCGGATTCATTTGTTTTCGTGGATGACCTTTGCACACCTTGTCTACGCCATATCATGGTGTTTTTTGTCCATTTTGTATCATTTTACTACCCATCGATGATTAAGAGCAATAAACATTAAAGTCCTATGGCAATGCTTTGAAGGATTTGGTCTAGGAACTAACATGCATCTTCTTTAGTCTTGTCATCTTCTCTCACTCATCTCATATAGGCATTGCATCCATATCATCATCCATATCTTTTGCACTAACATTTCTTTGTCTCTTCATATTCTAGTTTTCTCATTAATTTCGAGAGCACACCCATGTTCTTGGAACCTATCTGTCCTCTCGAGGGGGCATACCGTAACCCTCCTCGTCATTCTTCCTCATCTTATTTTGCACTAGGGAATATTTTTGACTCTCTATCTTCTTTGTCACAAATGGGTGAGGTTTACATTATGACAAAGAGGGAAAATGTAGACACCTAAAAATGACCTAGGCCTGCAAGCTTCATTTTTACCACTTTTGTCCTAGCATAGTTAATACATTTAATTATGTGCTTGGTCCACATTCGACTATTGATTAAATAATTCATAATTATTTAATTAATTCATGTCCTTTTATTCTTCATGATTATTAAATAAATAAATTATATTTATTTATTAAATACATCATTAATTGTCTAAGTCTTCCCTTAATTAAATAAATTTATTAATTTATTTAACTACCTTTCTTCATTCATTTCTTCCTGATTATTAAATAAATAAATTTTATTTATTTATTTAATATGTCACTAATTGTCATAATTAAATGAATTGATTAATTTATTTTAATTAATTAATATTTTCTTTCTAAATTAAAACAATTATCACACTCATTTTAATTGTCAAAAATTAATATTCCTCTCATGAAATACAAATTAAATTATTTAAAATGTCATCTCATTCTTAACTATCAGCTCATTTTGGTAAATAATCCGAAAATTGATTATTTACTATTTCACAAAGTTCACATTTGGAATTAATTTAATTCCAAATTGGTAACTTTCCTCTAGAAATCAACTGATCGGGCAGGTTCTTGATCTTTCTGAATTTGATCTTCAATCCACTCTTTATCTTCTTCATTTTCGAAAACCTTTATTTTGAATTAATTTCCTCTTTTATTCTCCACCAGAGATTTGAATTTTATGAGATCTCGAATTTCACTTTAAGGATACCTTTACTCCTAACCCTAATTAAGGATTGTCGCTTACACGTTGTCTCATTTTTAGGTCTATGCCTAAGTCAATCTCTATCCATCCTGCTCTTGCCAAAATGTCATTTTCCTCTCATTTTGCATTAGGAAATGTTTCTTTTATACATTACGCATTAGATATTACACATTAGACATTGCAGCATTTGTCATCTTACTTCATTTAGTCTTGGCATATTTAGGCATATGCATTTCAATTATATTGTCATAGGCATTAGGCATTTAGGCATTGATCAAATCCTTCAAAGCTTGGTGTAGGACTTAGACTTGTATTTTTAGATTGCTTGCACGTCAAATTTGAGGGCAACACATCAGCCAGCAAGCTAGAAGGTGTTACAAAAGTGAATCATGTAGGTATCAGCAGTTTTCTAGTATAATCGTTCTTTCATTTACTTCCTTTGTATTTTGTAATTGCTTTGGGTTTATTGTCTTCTTTGATTTGCTAACCTTTAATCTAACTTGAAAATTAACCCTCAGTTACTCGATCAGATGCCGGTGAGACACAAGAAGCACCCCAATGCCCAAAGGTTTATTGTTGATATATCATGTGGTTCCCAAATAGTTAAGATGATATGGTGCAAATGCCATGAGTCATATTGAATCACCAACATTCATTTCTATTCCTATCATAGTAGCTCTCAATGCAAAGACTCATACCACTTGACATCACAAAATACTTCATGTCATCTCAGACCATTTGTACCCGCTGCACTCTAATCTCAGCGGTATTCTCATACTCAAAGTCTTGTGTTATCACAAAGACTCTGGTGTATCCCTCACAGGTGAGACTCACCTGCCGGGCTTGAATTCATACTGTAGGTTTCCACCATCATGAGCATTTCTACTATCATCGACTACACCTGGGTGTTTTCGCCATGGGTCTCCCCGATATACAATATCTAAGCTTCAAATTAATCACCCCTTCTAAATCCATCTCTACTTCTTGGGGTTCAGTTTCATCAATAATCTAAGAAGCAAAGACATCTAAGCTTGTGATAAAATCCAAAATATGCTTATCATCTTCAAATACCTGGAACTTGGTAACATTATCAGGTACCAAGGGCACTAGGGTCAGTTCCACTATAAACTTCTTCAATCTGGAAAGAGACAAAGGCTACAACGTACTAGTTTCCTGAGCAAGGGAATCTATTGTTTGGTTCTTATTATGTGGTATCAACTGAATGTTGAAGGTGTCAAACCCTTCAATAAAGTCCCATACTCTATGCCTATAATTGGTCATCCTTTGGTCATGACATGAGTACTACCTCCTAACTTGTTTAACCACTAACTCAGAGTCCCCAAAGACTTGCAAAATCTTAACCCTTTTCTTTAGTGCCATAAGCAACCCATGAATCAAAGCCTCATACTCTGCTACATTATTAGTACCATGAAACTGAAGTCTATGAGCAGCAAAGAAAGTTTTACCTTTTGGACTAATTAATTCAAGACTTTCCCCAGCTCCTTGCTTCGATTTAGATCCGTCAAATCTTAAGGTCTAACAACCAACAACTACAGACTTCCTTGTTGCATCTCTTACACTATTTCTATTGGAGGGTTCTTCAAAAAGAACCACTTTCTTTCCTTTAGGATCCTCCTGAACATTCTGAATATTGATTTTGACTGTTGGAGTAAGGTCGATACATTTTTGTATTTGTTCTATTACAGCCTTGCAGAAGAAACAGTCCAATTCAGAGTGGGAGGCATTATGAACTCTACACCAATTTGGCAAGAGTAATTCTTCAAAATTCATTCCTCTACCCAACTAAACCTGATATTCAATACACTTTTGAAGTAATTGTTGGAAACTATCCAACAAGCTGATTTGATTATCTTTAGGCACATCATCACTTGTTGGTTCCACCAAGGCTCTAGTACCACTGGATTCAACTTTGAGATCAATAGGTGTAGCATGTAGCATAAGGATTCTTTTGCATCAAATTCTTCAAAAGGGGTCACAAGGAGGTAATTACCGATGCTCACCTCTACTATCAGAATCTCATTCAAATTATTCTAATATTTTGTAATCATATATATCATCTTGGGCTCTCTTTCAATCCCAATCTAATTTGGCACTCCCTTCCAAGGAAGCCACATATGAGAGTGATCAGTTGATACATATCCATTCAAAGTCCTAGTAAAGTCTCTTCCCAAAATTAGATCACAAGCATCAGGTATATCTTCCACCTGTATATTAATAACTTGTTGAATTCTAGGTTTAGAGGCAACCTACATATGAATCATGTTCAATTCCCCTACAACATTAGCCTTAGTTCTATCTAGTTGAGTAACATTCTTTTCGGAATCAGTAGGATTAATACCTAGGGCTCTACAGACACCAAAGGGCATTACATTGGTAAAAGTGCCTGAATCCAACAAGCAATTATGCAAGTTCTTGCCAAATATATGAACAGAGATCATAAATGGAGGAGTGTCCATTTTTCCCTAGAAAAAATTCAAAGGAGTATCCACCTGAGCTTGAATTCTATCTTTTTCTTTCCCTTTATCTCTAGGTGGTATGTAAACCTAATTGTGAATCTAATTTTTCCCTTTTATTGGTTGAGAAATGGATTCTTTATTGACACTCTCACTAATTGATTTATCTTGTGATACTCAACTTGCACTATAAGCACCTAAAACTGCATTTCTAATAGTTGGAACTCTTAGTAACTCAAACGCAGAGATACTTACCTTTATCTTTTTTAGTTATTTTACAACATATTTGGTCAGTTGTTCTATACTCAAATCAGCAGGGGCCTCTTTTGGATATTCCACTACCTTATCCTTACTTGCTTCAATAGTATGTCATTTTGATAGATCCATTGGTCCTGAATCTTTAGATAAGTACTTCCTAGACACCTGAGGATATGTTGTATTATTGTTGGCATTAGGATCTAGAGGTGTAGTGAAGTTATTTGGAGGAATAGAGGTGGTGAAGGGGCCTCCAACTTGCGGACACCTATGTGGTAGGTCCCTCAGATCATATTTTTTAACAAGTCACTAGAATGTTTGTACCTCTTCAATATAAGCTTATTCTTCATCCATGGGGCCATTTTCATTGAACAACTGTGTAATCTCATCTCCATTGCACACCTGATCTGCCTCTTCTTTAAGCTAGTTTGATTCTTCTTCAAGCACATTTTCCTTGCTCTGTGGAAAAGGAGCATGATTTAGCACCAACACTAATGAATCATAGGGAGTAGATGGCACCATATCATGACTACTTGCATTATTCTCCACCTCATACTAAAATATTGAAGTTGTCTGAAATTCCAGACAGTCTAACTCAGAATGTTGACTTGTTTTATGGAGCCTACACCATCTTGATAAAGCAGCCTCAGCTAAATATACACCACTCAGAGGCTTTTCTTTATTGACTAGCTGATCTAATGGGGTGGGGATACCTCCATTATTAGGCCTTGTATTCCAAGTTTTGTTCTTCTTGGGTGGCTATCTCCTGTCAAACCCTTGTCCACCAGCTTGCTCTCTATCAAAGTTTTGTCTTGAATATTGTCCTTTATCATAATTATGTCCTCTGTCATAATTATGTCCTCTTTCAGGATGCTGACCTCTATCAAAATGTTGTCCTTGTTGAGATTCTTGATTTTCTCTATTATGATTAGACTACATACTTCTTTGAGCAGCTTGGAGCTGACTGTTCTGGTTTCTCAAATAAGTTACCTCCATATTCACCTTCTTCACCTATTCAGTCAATTCATCCAGTCTCTCCTTCTCAGGATTTCTATATGGAGGTTGTTTCACATTACTTTGGGGATATCCTACTATAGTACTGGTATTCAGTGACTGATTTAGTACTTCATAATTTTGCAAATATGTGGGAAAACTAGTCTGAGGTTGTGGATGAAGGGGTCGATTTACATTTTTCTAAGGATGGCTAATTGCGGGTGGAACTTGATTCACAAGAGGTCCTAGGTGAGGAACCAAAGGAAACTGAGGTATCAAATTCATGACAGGAGTGTGACTAGTAAGAGCCTGATTGAGAGTTGGGACCTACCTGGGGTGAGTAGTGGGTCCTAGTAATGGTAAAGGCCTTAAAGCAGTGCTAACCTTCACAGCCTCTGTGTATGCATCAAGTAGAGTGGTAGGAGGGTTTTTCTGCACTTTATGAAGGTAGCTGTCAGACTATCAAGTCCCTCATAATAGACTTCTAAAGCAGTGGCTTCATCAACACCATAAGGAGTCTGTAGTCGGGTATAGGCATGATGAAACCTGTTGTTAAAGGACCCTATGGGCTCATGGAATTCTCTCTTAACATTGGTGAACTGAAGATAAATCTCATTGGGACTAATGGGAATCCTAAACTTCTACAGGAATGTAGTCTATAATTCATTCTAATTCTGAATAGACCTAGTAGGCAAATGATTGTACTAGTAGAACACATCCTCTCCTAAAGAATAAGGAAAGATCCTACATGCTACATCGTCATGATTGATTCCTCTATCTTTAAGGAAAATCTGAAAGATCCTGACGTGTTCCTCAAAAGTTCTATTGGGGTCATTAACATGGAATTTGGAACAAAAATGTTTTGGGTTCTTGGGCATAACATTGTAATTATTGAAGGTTAAGGGAGACAGATTGTTGGCAAGGAAATCCATTAGTGGAGGTGGGGGTGGTAATGGCTGATTTATGGCTTGTTGGGGTTGTGGAATAGGAATGGCTTTTAAATCAGATTAGGATGATGGGGATGATGGAAGTAATTGGGTAGATGAAGATTCTACCCTTCTTTTGGCCCTTCTTGACCTCATAGGAGCTTGCAATTCTTGAAAATATTCTTCCCCTGGAGTGTATCTTATTCTTCTTTTGAATCTTTCAAGAGAGATGACAAACAAAAATTGATCTAGCTTGCTTATTTAGACCATCCTTCTAGTGCCAATTTGTTGATGGTGTTTTGTACACAACAACACAGACAAGATACCAGTATCCTATATCTCTTGAAAGGTAAATCTCTAATAGCAAGCCTCAAGAGATAACCCCAAGGTTTGTAATGTTAGGTCTTGACTATGCATAAACAACTCAGTGATAATGTGAAAATATTGGTAATCACAAAGGGACCTTACTGCAAGCAAATACTGAATCCTTAAATTTATCAGATCTAGCAATATGATGATACTTCCAATCCTAAATCTAACCCAAATGATAAAAGAAAGAGAAAAAGAGATAAGGTTTTAGAGAGATTCTTAAATTTAACACTAAACCTAATATTAACAATGCAAATGATGAAACACTTGAAATGGACCAATCCCTCATAAACTAATTTCTGTTTGATTTGGATGAATTTGCAATCTTACAAAAATAGTGCAATGTTCTAAGGAATTAAAGATTTTTAGATCATGAACATTCATTCAAAACAACCCTATTACAATAAAAATTAACAAACATCCACAATTGAACTAAGCACAGTGAACTCAAAGTCCAGGCTAACTTTACAAAGCAACTAACAATCAACTAGCTATGAAAAGTATGAACTAGAGATTGTTACAACACCTCAAGTATCAAATCATAAACACTATCAAATCTTCTAACATTAAACCTAGCACATCTATCAAATAAACTTAAGAAACTTCCAAAGATAGAATAACATAAACCATGCTAGATAAAACTCAACACAATGAAGGCACCAAATCATAGTGTCTTTACTTGCATTAAATCACCCAAAGTAGCAACAATTCCAGTATTTTGTTACAACACTTGCTTGCTTGAGAGTAAGACTAACTCCTAAATCTAACTCTCGCTATACTAATTAGTTCACTCCAATGTAAAAACTATCTAGCCCTTACAAACGAGGCGGAATTCCATATTTATAGAAACCCCTCAAGATATGTCGGCCCAATTAATGTTTACAATAGTAAATAGCCACAAAACAGGTCAACCAAGAGGAATTCAAAATAAAATAAAATATGCATTAAATGCATGTACTCCATCCAGGTCGGCCTAGGATTTCCAACATAATCTGGACCAATGCATGTGAAGGAGAAGAGAAATAATGGGGAAGCACAAATTTTGATGTAGCATTGCATTAACTACTCCCCCCTTTATCCTTAGCGCACTCCATCTTATCCTCCACCATCAAAAATACCTTGTCCAAGTTGGCCACAGGAGGCATAGGTAAAATATTAACTCTCCTCTTAATGGAATTGATATCATCTCTTGACTATTTTACCATTTTATCCCAATCTACCTTACTAGTTTGATATTTATCAATCACTGCAATGTAAGTAGTTGCATCATCAAACTAATGTTCAATGACTAGGATCTCATTGACTGGAGAGTACATATCCTGCCACCATCTTCTCAACTTCTCCAAGCTAAGATGTTTTGGAACAAATATCTTTCTCCCTGTCATCGCCTCAAAGAAGGAAATGCACTTGTTGTAAATTTCAATCAAGTTGTCCTCAATTGTCTTCCCCTTTTTATACACCTTCTTTAAAAAAAAATTCCTTATTTGCAGAACTTCAAACCACTCCCAAGGTTCTGCAACTTTGGAGGAAGGAAGAATTCCATCACTTACTAATTTTTCCTCAGTATATTCCATTATGGTTTTAATCTTTTGCAACAAGAGATCCACATCTTCCTTATCTTGAGCCAACACATTCCTTAGCCAATAGATTGATCTCATTGCATCTCCTCCAATTGAAAGAATGTCCTTGATAGCATCACCTCCCTTGGTTTTCATTCCTTGTAACCAACCAATTGTAGCATGTGTGGTGCTTTTCATTCTTTCCAACTCTGATATTGTTTCTTATGGTAGGAAGCTTGCAATGAATGATGAGGAGATGGTGGATTGCAAAGGATTCATTAAATCTTGCAAGTACTTCTTTAGTTTCTCATTCTCCCTCTTTAAATCTTGCTTAGTCTATACCTCCTTCCTCAATCTTCCCAAGATTACAGCACTAGAGCCTTCATACTCTTCAATTTCTTGTTCCATGGAAGTAGGCCCTAAGTTGATAATCTGTTCAGTGTAATCTCTACTAGCCACATCATCCCTATTCTTATCAAGAGTGGGAGTAGCAATGTGAACCACCCTCTTATTTGTTGCATCTCTTTCAATCCTTGAAATAACCCTGGCCCTCTTCTTCATTTTACCTTTCCCAATATGAGCCAATAGGTCATCCCAATTAGGAGTGTCATCCACTACAACCTGCTTACTCTTTAACTCTCTATCCAACCAAGCAGGCACTATGGGATATGACTACACAATACCCCATCCAACTATATCTTGATGATCCCTAGATACTTCTTCATGCAAATCTTTCCTTCTAGGAGTCTCTTCAACTTTACTCTCTTTTCTCTTGTCATGTTCTTCTTCCTCATGCACCGGTGAAGGATTTTTTCCTGGTACTTCCCTTTGAGGAGGTCTATCCTCGGCTGTTGTAGAGTTTGTCTTGGAGTTCACCTCTTGGAATTCTTCTCCTTCCTGATCTTATTGGAGTCATTAATTGCTCTAACTCTATTTTCTCCTCCTCCAGCTAGTCTATTTCTCCAACTGATTTATCTTTTACAGCCTCATAAGCATGACCCTAAATTAAATCTCCATCACCATCTATTTGATCCAGGATGACCTTAACATTGTACAATCTAATCATGTTAACTGGTAGCCTACATAACTTCTTCTTTCAAATTTCAAAGCCATCTTTACAGTTGGCCCAATAATCCTCTAGGTCACCCTTGTGACTGTATTCTCTACTTGCTTTCTTCTGGGCTTCACAAGTTCTATCAAATATAGACCTCTTAGAATAAAAAGAAAGGCCTAGAGTACTCATCTCTTCTTCAGAAAAGTGTTTTGTATGTATGGAAGGACTGGCCTCATTATTGCCCACCCTTAGTTTAAAGTCATTGCCAAATCTGGTTTTATGCTTCTCCTTCTTCACTATGGCATTGAAATCACATATTTGTCTTGTGACCTCTAGGAGTATTAGGTAATTAGTAGGATACCTAGGAAGCTTGTAAGGGGCCCTTAGACAACCATCTATCCTTATGTAAGAGAAGGTGGGAAACTGTATGAACCAAGCTCCATACCTTTTGACCAACTCCTTAGCATTGTCAGATATTTTTACATGATATGCACCCTAGAGAAATCTAGTGATGTACATGGTGAATGCATCATTCACCCTTCTATAGCTTTAGCTACCCAAATATAGTTGTGGATAGACCTCATATATTACATCCCACCCAAAGTTTCCTCATGTACTCAATCCCTTATATGGATGAAACCTAGCCAAGGCATAGAATAGGTAAGAAGTCATTGTAAAGCTCTTAGTTTGCAAGACATTGCATAGCTGATCATGCATCATGGAACTTATAATGTCTGCCCAATGATAATAGATCTTTTGTTCCATCGTTACTATGACAAGGAACATCCAATTTTCAAAGACTCTTGCACTCTTCAAACCTATTACCCTGCTAAGTAATGTGATGGCATCATAGTATTCTGGTTTGAATTTTTCCATGAACAATTGTTTTGGCAGCTTTAAGATATGGCGCTTAGGTTTCTCCAACTAGGAGTTGACCACCTGTAGAGCCTTGCTTGAATCATCTTTGAAATAAGTTTTAGCAACCTCAAAATCCAAGGCCACCACATGAGATCTATTAGCTATGTCAAAATTTTGTGCCACTAATATAGGAGAAAATTTTGCTAACACCCTGCCTTGAAGACCGATCACCCTTTGTGTACCTCTGTCATAATGCCTAGCACACTCAAGCACTAACTAATAACATTGAATTGTAGGAGGAAAATAGGCCACATGAGCCAACCCTAATTCTATCAATCTTCTAGCCAACAATGGAGGGTTCAGTTGTGCCATTCTTGCCTTAAATTCCTCATAATCCCATTTTCCCACATTGGTGTCACCCACCTCAGTACAGATGGAGGAAAGCTTGGACTTTGGAACCTTGCTCTTTATATCCATTTTGATTCTTTCTGCCTTAGAAATAGAAGAACCCTCTACACTTGGATCCATTATTCTACCCTTGGTTCCACTTGTCACTGCCTTACTTGATTCAACCTACAATCAACAAGAGACCACAATAAATATTCTTTACCATATTAGAATCTTGGTCAGTTCGATATAAATATCATGCTTTTCATTCAAAAATTCAAGAAAATCATGATTAAAATCCCCTACTTCATCACAAGACACAAATTCTAGGAAATTTGTTCTTTTTAGCCGTCCGGGGAAATCAAGCCAGAGAGGAATTCCAAGGAATTCCGTGCTAGGAAAAAATTAATGATCATGAAATAAACATCATAAACCAGTCACCCACATGAAGAAAAAAATGTACAAAATCTCTCAAATTATTCAAATTAACCATGAAATGTCAAGACATACAACATTTAATCTATTTATTTTTCCAATTCTTTAGATGGTGAGACTTTCGGGAAAATCCAACAGGAGAGGAAATTTGCGAGAAGTGCACAATTTCAGGTTTTGCATATATTCGGGAAAACAAAGGGACGACGAAGGACCGAAGAATTTTGATAGTTAAGGAATTATGCGAAGACCTCAAATTTTTGGATATTATCATTTATTCGTGACTTCACTCATATTGATAGAACAATCACAAATTTGAAGACCTTGGGCTTGAAGCTAGCTTGATTTGAACCTCTTATAGATCATCTTTAAATTCAAGACTTATCCTGAAGTAAATTGATGGGAAATAGTGATACCCTAAACCTGAAACCCTAAAATTATGCCATGAACACACAAGATAAGCTTGAGCTCAACTTACTCACTTTGCTAGGTTTCAAAAAGATCTTTATGGTCTCCACAAGCAAGATACCTCGTAATGAAATCAAAAACAAATCTCACAAACTCACTTGGGATTGACAATCTAACAAAATCAAACAACCCTAGCTTCAAGATGCTCAACGCTCAAACATGTAGAAATTCGAACTTCAAAAACACTCAAGATGCTAGAGAATCATTCACATTCAACAATCAAAAGCAAGGCAATGAATATATACCATTGATGAAGTGAAACTCGATTACAACAATGAAAGATAACAATCTTTAGTGCCCCAGCAAACAACAACAGTTATGATGATGCCTAGGAAATTCACCACCAAATCTAGGAATTCACAAATCTAGCAGGCCATGTCTAGCCAAGCACTCAAGATCAAGCACCTCAAATCTATAGAAATCAAGTGATAAAACTTAATGGCACAAAACTCTCCAAAATCAATTAAATAGATGTCGCATAAATTTTACAATTGAGCATTAATGCAGTCGACAAGATAGGCCAAACCAAAACCTAGGAATCCGACAGGGTGACAAAATTTTAGAGAAATCCAGTCATCACAAAATTCTGTGAAGGACCAAAATCTCTGAATCACAGTGTAAAAGCAGCCACCACTGGGCTTTCAAGGAAACCACAAAATTCCGCGAGTCGAGGAAAATCCCGAAGTTGAAGGAAAACCCAAAAATTGTCTAAAACTTAAGATTTTCAATATACACCACAAAGGGATCATCAATGCAAGCAAAATAAACCTCCAATCACATGCCCAAGCAAGAAAATCCTCAAAATTAAAGGGCCAAAACACTAGGAATGAAAGTAAAAGAGGGCCCCTACTTTCAGTAGGGTGTGTGTGTGAAAAATTGCACAACAATCTCCACCACAAAAGGGACCAACAACTTCTATGGATATTATCACTCATCCTCCTATTGTAGTTAACTTGGATGATGATGAGGAAATACTATAATCGATGAGGAAGTTCATAATTATTTGAATTTGTTATTTTCCTCTTCTATGAGCTTAAATTATAACAACCATGGAAATCCTCTTAAATTGAGCAATTCACCATGTGTTGACCTTGGTGACTCTCCTAGTACAACAATTGATGTTGTTCTTCTTGCTATTGATCTACATTCTACATATAATGAACAATATTGGGATGTGGATGGTCTACTAGGTGGTTGACTAGCATGTGATTTACTAGTTTTATCTTTTCTTTTACTTTTCATTTTCTTTTCATTTTCTCTTTGTTTTCTTGCATGTGCGTAATATGATCCCCTGTGATGTTTTGTTTGATGTTTCTTTCTTTATGTACATTCCTCTATTTGTACCTTCATTCTTCTATATGTTGTATGATTTTTCCTTTTGATTGATCGTTTATCATTTCATTTCTTGTGTTTTCCTTTTGGGGATGACGCAAGGAATGAATACATTCATGTTTTTTTCATGTTAACCGAAAATATTTTTCATTATCTTTTCTTTTCCTTTCATTTTCATTTTCATTTGTCTTGCATTTTCCTTTTATAGATGACACAAGGCATAGATACACCCTATGTCTCTTTCATGTTGACCCAAAAGGCTTTCATTTTTTTTATTTTCACTCTCTTTGTGTCATTCTTCCAGTTCTATGTGTATTTGGGGAATGATGATAGTTCTGATATCTCTAAAAAATATTGTAGAAAATAACATACTAACCCCAAATCCATAGATCCCTTATGTGTTTGTTGTTTTTATTTTCAGGGAAACCCCTCCCTTTTTTTTTTCTCTTGCATGATGTAGCTTTAGTTAAAAATAGATGACTTGACATAGGGCTTTCCAACTTGACTCTCATGTCTTCCTTCTTGTTTTCATTTTCCTTTGCTACTTTAAATTAATTTTGCACAATATGGTGTTAGCAATTTCTTTAAAGTGGGGGCATACATTGGCATTATTTTGGCATGATTCCATTTGCAATTTTTTTCCTTTTCATGTTCTTTGATGTGATTTTCTTATTTCATGTGACATGTTTTCCTCTTTGTGGTGACATTGGGAGTAATTTACTTCAAGAGCGTGATCTATCTTAGAATATTATATTCACCTTAGTGGTTATACAATGCACTATATCCCTTAAGTGGTGAATCTTTTATTCTTTGATTGGTCTTGTCTTGGAGACATTAGGAATGATGTCCCCTAAGAGTAAGACATCACATGAACTAAAAAAAATCCATTTGAGTATCCATCTTTCTTGTTTCCTTTTTGTACCTTATTAAATCATGGAGGTATGGCTTTAATATGGTCCCTTGGGGTTCACCTAGTAAACACCTAACTTCACTAGCTCATGTGAGCATCCATTTTTGTACCATATTAAAGTTAGCAATGTATGAATTTGGTATGGTCCCTTGGGGCTCACCTAGTGGACAACCATCTCCCACTAGCCCTTGTGAGTGTGTTTTATTTTCTTAGTGGACAACACGTTCCACTTGTAAACTTCTTTTTGGACAAACAACCTAGACCCAGTCCACCATGTTGGACAACTAGTCAAAGCTTTATCTATTGTAGTTTTTCCTTTTCCTTTTGCCTTTTTCCTATCTTTGGTGGTGTAAGTTTGTGATCTAGTAATGGCTTCATATATCATTCACAAGAGTGTTCCTCTGTGCTTATGTTGGTTTTTCCATCAGATCTTGATCTTGGGAGCTTGGCCACCCTCTTGATTATTGTCATCCTATCTTACTAGAATTTGTACATTAGAACCCATCTTGATTGTGTGGTTGGCTACTTTAGTGTGTGTTTGAAGCAAGTTTATCCTCTCACTAAAGTGGGGGAATAAATATAGTGTAGGAAAATGCATACCCTTGCATTTTCACACTCGTTTGGGTCCACCTTGCTTTATTTATGCTTCTTTATGGCTTAATTGGTCCTATTTTGTGTCCATAATCCCTATGAATCACATTTCTTTCTGGTGCATAAATGATAATTTAATGACTCTATCAGTTTGTTACACATTTTTGGGTTAGGACAAAAATGCCACCTAGGGCGTCTTTGTTCCCCAAGGCTCTTGGTACCCTGATTCTGGCATATCCAGATTGGGTTTCTTTTTGGTGTCTATGCCCCAAATTTTTAGGACTTGGGACTAAGATGCCACCTAGGGTGTCTTAGTCCTCCTTGGATCATTTTAAAAATTTAATTTCAAAGTTTGGTGGGATTTATCATCCTTTATTTTATGAATTCATATGTCAGCATGGTGTGATGTAATTTTAGGATATTAAGCATAGATAAGTATAAATACAAGGTTCATTCATTCATTTCAATCCAAGTATTTTGTGAGAGCATTCATAATACCAAATTGAGTTCACAAGAGGATTCAAGAGCAGATTTATCAAGCATTTCGAGACATTTTCAAATTCAAGCATCATATCAAAGAGTTTTTTAACATCATGTGTGTTGTTATGCTAACATTTGTGATGTAGGGTTCTTATTTAAGCAAATCAATTAAAGTCCTATCTTTCAAGCATTCAAGATCCATATCCATTGCAGTCATTGCACACAAGTTTGTAGAGCTCGTAAAGGTTTGGTGAGTTGTAGTATTGTATGTTGTTCAATCACCATTTCCTTCATTATTTCTGTTTTATTTCAAGGTTTAATTACCAACAAGGGGTTTGACCAAGGAAAACCCCCATTCACTAACAAACAACAAGTTTTTCCATCTTGCATAATTGTGATTGCAGATCAAGGTTGAGGAATTAAAGATCACTTGGAGTGAAAATTTTCTTTATGATGTAGAGCCAAGGTGGAGAAGACTCAAAACTAATCAAACTTCAATAAAAAATCAACTTTTGAAATCACATTTAGCCATATTGAATCAACTAACACCATCAAAGCTATAGACTCCAAATCACACCAAATAGGCTTAACTTTTAGAGAAGGGCACCAAAAGACAAAATCAACATCAACTAAGCCTCATTTCAGACCCTAATACATATCCAAAACCAATCACACAAGTTTTCTTTGCAACATTATGGAGAATCATCATCCTACCCTACAAAAAAGGCTATAAGAATTAGCTCTGTTTTATAAACAAAGTAATCTTTAAACTTCTCCAAACCCCTCAATATCTTGGAAAATCCTTAAATTTGTCTCAAAATATCCAAATCCATTAGTCTTTGACAATTCCAAACTCTCTAAGCCATCGTTCTCCAAAACGATCTATTTACTCACAAATACCTAGGGTTCTCAGTATTTTACCCTTCTAAGGCTTTCCAAGCCCAACCAAAATATCAAAATACTTTGTTAGGGTTTTCATAGACATAATAAAAGTTCACTAGGCCTTTAGCCTCATTATTTTTCAGAATCACTACTTTAGTTCCTCCATTTCATGTTAAAAACCCACATTTCTAGCCTAGAGTAGCATCACCCAACCCTATAGACACCTTTCCAAGGTTCCAATAAAGCATAGAAACTTAAAATAACCTTTTAAATACATTTCCTTCGAATCACAGCTCACCACAATAGGAGGAAAAGCTCCATTCTTAAATAAATTGAAACTCAAACTCTACTGGCATGTTATAGGTAGAACAAGAAAAATGAAGATTTCCCTTCACAAAGTTAATTAAAGGAGCCTAAAAAAAAAAAAAATGCATGTTAAGATATATCACCATAGTTTTATATGAATTTAAAATCATTGGGGGCCTATACTGGGCCGTACACAACAAGAAGAGACTAATAATTTAAGAAAAAAACTTGCAAATTCATAGTTGGGTGTTGAAATAGAGCATAAATTCCTCAAAAAGCGCTTCATTGAGCCTCCATTTAGGCTTGCAAGATGTCTTTATACATTTTCAAATCAAGACAACCTCCTCCAATGCCTATGACCACCCTCTAACTACTAAAACCTTTACTTGTCTTAAAATTGCTAATATTGACAATTGTTTTGTTGAATAAGCACCATTATGCAACTTTGTTGTCCAAGACACCTAACACCTTTTATCTCATCCCTAATACAACTTCTAGACCCTTTTCTTACACTTCCATTTTGAATTTGAATACCTTGCCTTCAAAGTTTACATGGAAAATTTGATAATTGTTTGAAACATGAGTGCATTTTTGCACATTTGACCACCTAAACTCACAAATTCCCTAAATACATAAAAGATTGGTCTATTAGACCATATTTTCAATAAAACAATGAAAAAGCATCTAAAAACTCTAAGACTCACCAAACACCTTAATACAAATTGTCACCAAATTGGACTTTGAAATATGGTTGTAGGTGCTTCTACACCACTTTACAAAGTTTTCATCATCACAACAGATCACCTATAGCCATATTCAGAAGTTTCAGAACCTTAGATCAGAAGGGAAGAAAGTGCAGACCTTGGAGCTTAAGACCCTATTCAGAGTTTGCAAAAATTTAGAATGGGACTAATATGCCATCTTGGGCATCTTAGTCATCCCAAAACTATTTTTTCATAGATTTTCTTAGATCTAGTTCTGAGATCCGAAGACTTCGTATTTTCCCCAAAAAAAAGTAGTGGGACTATACACCATTTTGGGAATCTTAGTCCTCCACAACATATTTTGGTAGCTTTTTCACATTTCCAAAATTCTCACAACATCTCCAGATTTCCCAAGTGCACACATGCTATATCACTATTGCATAATTTTATCATTTGCATCTTTCATTTAGCTTACATTTCTAGTTATAGGACATTTTTCATATCAAACTGTGTTTTCCACTATTTTCTTTTCCCAACATTTGCTTGTTGGTGAACCCCTTCCTAGGTCCTTCCTAATTGAGAATTAACTCACCTTGTGAGGTTGTTAGTCAATCCAATTGGGACTCCTTAGATATTAGTGAATGATTGAGTGGAAAAAGTGTGATATCTTTGAAAAGGTATCCACTTTCCATACATCTAATATGTATTGGTTGAAGGCGTTCTATTTAGGATAACTTACTATGGAGTCCTCTACTATGTGGACAAGTAGCATGCCAATATAATTTTGAATGAATTACATAGCAGCCTTGAAGGTAGACATTTCTCTGATAAGACCACTACCTTAAATATCATGTGGGTAGGCTACTACTAGCCCACATTGTTCTCTAAAGCTCACCATCTAGTGTGGAAATACATAGAGTACCATTTTTTTGTCAGAAATAAAAATAACTCTGCCATGTCATTAAACTCGATTGTAATCAAAGAACCCTTCAAAGAGTGGGGTTTAGATTTTATTGGGATGATCAATCTGATATCTATCATGGGGCATAAATGGATTCTAATGGATATTAATTATTTTATGAGATGGATGGAGGCATTTTATCTATAGAATACTATAGAAGAAGAAATCATCAATTTTCTAGTGGAATTGGTGGCAAGGTTTGGTTCTCCAAAGACCGTCATCTCAAATAATGCAGGAGCCCTTGTAGATTCTTGGATGATGGATTTCTCTTTTAAGCACATGATCTACCTCAAGACTTTGTCAAACTATTACCCTTAAGGGAATGGACTGGTGGAATCCACCAATAAGAACCTAATCAAATTAGTAAAGTATATTGGGTTAGAGCATCAAAGGGAATGGTGCAGGCATCTATGAGCAGCCTTATGGGAAAACCGCATTACTCCTAAGAAAATTTTGAAAGCCTCCCCCTACGAGTTAGTGTATAATAAAAAAGTAGTCCTACTCATTTTGATAGATATCCTAGCACTGTAATTGATACAAACTCTAGAAGTTGAGGAAGACAACATGGTGGAAATAAGGCTAGTCGAGTTATTAAAACTTGAAGAAAAAAGAGAAAAGGTATTTGATGTCAGTAGGTGGTCAAATGATGGTTTGGCAAGAAGGCCTACAACCTAGTTTTCAAGGAGGGGAGTCTTCTACTAAAATTTGAGGAGCAAGCTATAAAACTAGGGTAGCACGGAAAATTTGATTCACTGTTGAAGGTTCCCTTCTACATTCACAAATGCAAAGCTAGTAATACATATGAACAACAAGACATGGAAGGAAATATTCTGGGTATACCCATTGATGGTATTCATAATTTTTTTTAATTAAATACACATAATTCATTAAAAAAATATATTATATGTACCATATGTAATTACTTGTAAACAATGATTTTTGTGAATAAGACAGAGCTGATATTGAAGAAATATATTATATTCATGAGAAAACATTTACATATAGTACAAACTGTTTAAGCTTTAAGCTTAGAGTGAAGCTTGAAAATAGTTTCTTTCAAAAGCCAAAAAGAGATTCATCATTACAAGGCCAAAATTGGAGGCATTACAAAAATGACAGAGAAATTTAGCCTCCAAATAGGAATGGTCAAAAAACATAGTATTTTTGAGTTTTTAGGTAGACAACAATAAGGTTTTCATCACACAAGTGCACAAACATCACACAGGCTTCAATCCTCCACATCAAGGATTTAGATGAGGCTCTTGGAAGAGGTGATCCATTTGACACTATTGATTGGCTCCACATTTTTCATCTTCAAAAGGAAAGAGGCCATAGGTCTAGATTGCCAGTCATGGTTCAGAAATGAGTAAGGAAGGGTAGCCATGACACCACCTCTACATTTTCAACATGCCTACATAGATCCATTATAGATAGAATACCAATGCCAAGGATAGCCACCTAAAAAATTTCCTCCAACCCATCCAAGTATGTCAGATTGAACATGGCTCGACGGAGATCAACTATCCACAGTTTGGTAATGCCTAGGTCTAGTAGTGAGGCTACAAATTGAGAGATAATATTGGTGTTGTAGTGTGGCTGGCTTAGGTCCTTCACATAGTCCCTTCCCAAGACCCATTTGAATACCATGATAATCAAGTGGCTCTTCATCCACAACAAGCATTTGAGCTTGTCATTACTAATCTCCCCAAAAAAGGGGCCTTGAGGTTTCTGTCTTGAAAGTTGAATCAAAGAACCTAGACTGCTCATGATGCAGCAAAAAATTTACCAAAATCAAAAGAAAAAGCATAGTGGAAGAGAATTTCCAACATAATGCAAATTTAATGATTATTCTAGCAAGACAAGCATATGATTTATAGAAAAATGTGAACCGAAAAAAGCTTGTGATCAAAAATTGTTTTCACATTAAACGGTGATAGAAAATGTAAGTTGGTGGTAATGCTTGAAAGGAAAATCATATGAAGAATATTTGGAAAAGCTTTGAAGAATTAATTCAAGCGTTGGGAATTAATTATCTTGTATATGATTTTTCGACATGTGTTCGTCACCTTCATCAATGCTAGCCACTAGCTCACTAATGGGAAAAGACATTTTTTAGATCCATTTCCTAGTTAATTAATACAAATGTCTTTTCTAAACATGCTTCCTACTACTCTAGGTTATCTTTCTCTAAGGTTGGCATAAGGAATGTACTAATTTCATTCCTATAGTGAAGTTCTGCTCCACACGTATTTCCTTGGTAGCAGTACTCAAAAAGCTATTAATAATGGCAACACATTTATTGCTTATCTATTTGAGAATTGAATGAACCAAAAGAAAAAAAATCTAAGTGTAAACCCTTGAATAAAGGCTTCTCAGAGAATTTATTCTACATAATTATTTCAAGAACAAGAAAATGGTTGAGGCGTCATCTTCTAATTGAAATGTTGAAATCTCATTCTCCAAGAGAGGACATGCTAACTTATTTGGAGATTTCTCTTATGCTATTGCTCCAACACCAAAGGAATGGAGCTTTCTTCATGCCAAAATCATACAACCAAGCAACCACATCAAAAATAAGTTGATCAAGGATTTCACAGATAAGGTCTTCAATCCTAGGCTACACACAAAGCCTAAAGGCCTCTGAGAAGGGGCATTGCATAGAATGAATACTAAAAGGCTGATTGAAGGCCTTGGAATGATACTTTGGCATTGGGGTCTACCACAATACATTTTTCCCTCCATACATCCATTCCAAGAGTTGATAGGCATATGTGTAGAAAATATAGATGAAGGAATCAAGGTTATCATTGGTTAGAGACTATAAATCACCATCAATGTGGCAACTATCAGGGATATGCTATGTATCCCTTCAAACATGGAAAGTGAGAGATTCTTCCGAAGGAGATTTGAAGATTTCTTGGAAACAAAGAGAGATAAGTTGAAATTCTACAATAATGAAATAAATTAGGATCCTACCAATGGGGAAGTCTATTGGATATTGTGGTTGTCATTGATTTCAACACTATTAGCATTACTGTATTGAAGGTTGTATATGTCAAGGATATTGAGAAAATTGTTAAAGGAAGAGTTTCAAGTTGCTAGTGTAGTAATGAAAGTCATGAAGGTGTCATGTTTTGTACATTCAAGATCAGTTGTTGTCAACTAAAGGTTTTATTGCTAAGAGTATCTAGTTCATCTATCAGAAGTTTCTAAGGCCCTCGTGAAGATTTGATTGTGCTATGAATAGTTGTGTTTTGACAGTATTTATGTGGGTTATTTCAATGTTCCTGATTGATGTTTATGTGATTATGATAATTTCTATTGTTGTGGATATTTCTCTATTAGGTCTTGTTGTGTGTGGATGCTTTTAGGTCATTCTCTATCCTTGTTGTATGTTTGCATTGATCGGCGTGCTTGTGGTTGACGATTTTTCTCGGTATGTTTGGATTTTCATGTTCTTGGCCAACATGATGGTTGTAACGTGTTGTGGATCCTTGAAGTTTAAATTTGAATGTTTGGCATGCTCAAATATATTCTTTTAGGTCATATAATAATATTAGCTGACGGTGTTTGATCCACATTGAAAATTTATTTGTAAATTTGGGCCGGCATTGTAAATATGCTTTATATTTTTTGGCCGGTAAGGTTGTGGATGTAATTCCATGTTGCATATATATAAGAGAGAAATTTTTGAATGAAGCTAGTCTCAAGATAAGATGTTTGTATCGGCGTTAGAGAAAGTGAAAATGCGTATAGTGTCTCTAAGCATTCATTGTGTAAGCGTGAGTGAGAAGAAGTTTGGAGTGAAGTGTGAAGAAGGTTTTGTGCTTAATCGAATCAGAATCGCCTCTGTGGTAGCTTATTACATCATACCATGTGGCTCTTAATCCAAATTGTTGTGTGTATTGTTGGGCAGTGAGCCCTCTTTGCATTTGAGCAAAGGAGCTCTAGAAGGTGCCTAAACGCATGTGCATTCCACTATTTTTATTATACTTTAACAGGTATAAATATTGTGGACTAACATCCACTATAGTTTTCTCTACCAGTACTCACACAAAAATCTTATGTTCTTTGTGTTTCAATGATGATTGTTTATGGTTTATTATTCATTCATCGGATCTAAGATTAAGTTAAGAAAAGTTTGACAAGTTCAAATATTCTGTGACAACTAATCCACCCACCTCTTAGTTGATTGTCCTTATTTTGTGAAAAATTGGTATAAGAGCAGGTTACTCTAAAGAAGTTTAAAAGCTTGAGGTGATCCAAGATGGCATCATACAAGAGGGACAGTCCTAGATTCGATGGAACAAACTACTCATTGTAGAGAGCTAGGATGGAATGTCATTTGAGGTGTATTGGAGAACCCTTCCAGAAGATTACAAAGAATCCATATGTTATTCCTTAGAATGGCCCTTCCACTACTGATGAAATTAAAGAGGTTGAGAATAATTCCAGGGCTATGGAAGCTTTTTTGAGTGCTCTAACACATTCAAAAATGACAAATGTGATAGGTCTGAATACAAATCATGAGATGTGGACGAAGCTGGAAACTTTGTATGAAGGAGATGTACATGTGAAGATGGCTAAGCTACAGAGTTTATGAAATAGTGATGGGTATTAGATGTACCAATGGTACCCTGGATGAGGAAGAAATTGTAGCTAAAGTGCTCAAATCATTTCCTCCCTCTTACAAAGCAAAGGCTCATGCTATTGAAGAAACTAGATCATTGATGAATATGATAAGAGATACACTAATTGGTAAACTTGTCGCCTTTGACTTGAGAAAATTTGGTGAATCAAGTCCTAATACTAAAACTGCATTTAAGGCTACTATATCCGAAAGAAACGAGCAAATATATGATCTAGGATAGTGTTCCAAAAATTCATTCAAGTATGAGAAAGAAATGAAACAACTTGAAGATGAACAAAGAGAAGTAGAAGAATTGGAAGCACTGATTATGAAGAAAGAAGGTAGAGGAAAAGGTAAGTATAAAGGAAAGTTGCTTATTAAATGTTTTTCTTACAATAAAATAGGTCATTTTGGATCAAGGTGTCCTAAAAGAGTTCCTAGATCTAAGCCTTACAAATCTAGATTTCAAAACAAATGTTACTATGTTGAAGAAGGAGTGATTGATGATGAGTCTAATAAAGATAATGGAAATGAAGATGAAAGGGTCTTCCTTGCTATCAAGGAAAATGGTTAGGTGGCTACTAAATCTGCTAAAGTTGAAAAAGATCTTGCAACCTGAATTGAAGAAAAAGATGAGTGGGTTATTGACAACAGATGCTAACATCATATGACTAATGATGTTATTTATGTTGAAGGCTTGAAGCACAACTTGCTGAGTGTTGAACAGATGGTGGACAAGGGATATGATCTTTAGTTCAAATATGGAAGATGTAGGATACTTGGAAGATCTGGAAAAGCAATTGCTTTAGGTAAAAAGATAAAAGGTAATATTTTTCACTTGAATGTTGCTAGTGAAAGTTGTTTAATTGCTCAAGTAGATTAAAGTTCGTTATGGTATAAGAGGCTATGTCATGTGAATTTTGATAACATTGTTAAAGCAAGTTCCACTCAAGAAGTAAGATATCTACCTAAGTTAGTGAAGCCTACTAACACAATTTGCAAGGAATGTTAAATGGGAAATTATACTAGAGTTTCTTTTCAGAGAAAACATCATTCAAATGGATTAATAGAGTTGGTAAATACTAATCTATGTGGTCCCTCTAGAGTCATAAGTCTTCGTGGAGAAAGATACTTTATTCTACATATTACTAATTACTCTAGAATGATATGGGTTGCCTTCTTAAGAGAAAAATGTGAAGCATTAGAAAATTTCAAAAGTTTCAAGGCCATGGCATAAAATGAGAAAGGTCTAAAAATCAAATTCTTAAGGTCAGATAGAGTTGGTGAGTTCACCTCTAGGGAGTTTAATTCTGTTTGTGAAGACCATGGAATTAGAAGACAATTATCTACCCCTCGAACCCCTCAATAGAATGGAGTTGTAGAAAGAAAGAACAGAACAATGGATGCTGCTAAAACAATGATGATAGATAGAAATGTGCCTCATATCTATTGGAGTGAAGTTGTAAGCACTATTGTGTACACTTTAAACCAGGTAAATGTCAATGATAATTATGGTAAGACTCCTTTTGAACTATGGTTTGGTTAGAAGCCTATTGTTAGATACTTAAAGATCTTTGGAAGCAAGTTTTATATCAAGAGACATGAGGATATAGGCAAGTTTGATGCAAGAAGTGATGAAGGAATCTTTCTAGGTTACTCTACTAAAAGCAAGGCCTACCAATGCTATAAAAAAATATTAAGAAAAATGGTTGAGAGTGAAAATATCAGAGTTGATGAGGATTCTGCTAAATCATCCAGATACTATGGATATGATTCAGATGACCAAGAAGATAGAACAAACAAAGGGAAGAATTCTCAGATGCAAAATCAACTTCCCATATCTTCCAGTAAAACAATTTCAATTTGTTTCAATAAATCAAGGTAGTCAGGAAGAAAATACAAGTGCAAGTGCAAAAGAAGGAATGAAAGAAACAAAAGTTTGAGAGATTCTTAAAACTTTGAGGTATGTTAAGTTAAATCATTCTAAAAATCAAATTATAGGAGAAAAGAATAAAGGTGTGTAAACTAGAAGAAAGATTGTAGAAGAGTATTGCCTAATTTCCAAGATTAAGCCTAAATATTTCAATGAAGCTTGCAATGATGAACACTGGATGAAAGCTATGAAATAAGAACTAATGCAGATTGAAAAGAATGATACATGGATACTTGTTCCTAGACCTAAAGATAAAAATGTAATTGGTACTAAATGGGTCTTTTGGAATAAGTTGAATGAACAAGGTGAAGTGGTCTGGAATAAAGAAAGACTGGTGTGTAAAGGGTATTCACAAATGGAAGGTATTGATTTTGAAGAAACCTTTTCCCTTGTTGCCAGAATTAAAGTTGTTAGATTTATTCTTGCTTATGCTGCATATAAGAACTATAAAGTCTATCAAATGGATGTGAAGTCAACTTTTCTGAATGGTGAGCTAGAAGAAGAAGTATATATTGAACAACCAAATGGATTTCAACTCATTGATAAGGAAAACATGGTTTGTTGATTGAAGAAAGGTCTACATGGACTCAAGCAAGTCCCCAAAGCCTGGTATGCTAGACTGGAAAAATACTTATTAAAGATTGGATTCAATAAAGGTACTACTGACAACAACTTGTATTTCAAATTGGATCATGACAAAGACTCAATTATTTAAGTCTTTGTTGATGGCATTATTTTTGGAGGAAATGATAATCTATGTATGAAGTTTTTTGATGAAATAAAGAATGAATTTGAGATGAGTATGATTGGAGAGATGAAGTTATTTCTAGGATTGCAATTTACTTAATTAAATAAGGGGATCTTCATATCTCAATCCAAATATGTGAGAGAGATGTTGAAGAAGTTTGGGATGGAAGACTCAAAACCTATTGGTACTCCCATGGTAACCGGATGCGAGTTAACACAGAATGATGATTCTCCTAAGGAAAATCAAACAAGATATAGGTCAATGATTGGTGGATTGATCTACTTAACCTAGACCAAACCATATATTATGAATGTTGTATGTATGGTTGCTAGATTTTAGGCTGATCCGAAAGAATCCCATGTGACTATTGTAAAGAGAATCTTCAAGGTATGTGAAAGGAATAGTTTATTTTTGGCTTTGGTATCCTAAGGATGATGATCTTACTTTGAATGCATATAGTGATTGAGATTGGGAAGGAGATGTAGATGACAGGAAGAGTACTAGTGGTGGTGCCTTCTTCCTAGGGAAGAAGCTAGTGTCTTGGTTGAGCAAAAAGAAAAATTCCATTTCTCTATCTACTACTAAGGCAGAGTATATTGCTGCTGAAAATAACTGTACCCAAGTGATGTGGATGAAACGGATGCTAAAATATATCAGAGTAGTATATGATGAACCTATTGCCATATACTGTGACAACTCAAGTGCAATTAACATATCAAAGAATTTGGTGCTACACTCTAAGACCAAACATATATCAATCAAGTTTCACTTCTTGAGGGAGAAAGTGAATGAGAAAGAAGTTAGACTGGAGTATGTGCCTACCAAATAATAGATTGTAGATATTTTCACTAAGTCATTTCCAAAGGATACTTTTGAGTATCTTAGAGGGATGCTAGGGGTGATTACCCCTCCTAATATGAACTAGAGATGCATTTATCTACATCAATCCATGTACTTCATAGATATTTCCTAATCTGGATTGATGTTTCAGTGGCTGCTACTTAGGGGGAGTAGTCAAATGTGTAGATATGTGGTTCAGAGCTTGTATGTGGGAAGATAATGCTTATATTTTCCAATGATGTCAAAGGGGGAGAAGAGTCATGTGAAAAAATATTGCTTATCTAGGGAGAAGATCCTTTTGGGGAGAAGACCATGTAGAAGAGATTAAGGAAGAAGAGTCAAAATCTAAGGGGGAGTAAGTGCTAATTGAGAGTTGTGTTGAAGGTGTTTTTCACATGTGTTTCCATCAATTCCAAAGGGGGAGATTGTTAGATACTATGGTTGTGTTGCTGATATTAATTTTTCATTGATGTCAACACTATTAGCATTATTGTATTGAAGGCTATATATGTCAAGGATATTGAGAAAATTATTAAAGGAAGAGTTATAGGTTGCCAGTGGAACAATGAAGGTCATGAAGGTTTCTTATTCTGTACATTGAATATTAGTTATTTTGTACTAAAGGGTTTATTGTTGAGAGTATCTAGTCCATCTACCAAAATTTTCCAAGGTCTAGCGCGAAGATTTGATTTGTGCTGCGAATAGTTGTGTTCTAATAGTATTTTTTGTGGTTTCTATCATTGTTCCTGATTGAAGTTTATGTGTTTTTGGTAATTTATATTGTTGCAGATGATTCTCTATTAGTTCTTATTGTTTGTGGATGCTTCTAGATCATTCTATATTCTTGTTGTACGCCTGCATTGATCGGTGTGCTCATGGTCAAAGATTTTTCTTGGTATGTTCGGGTTTTCATGTTCTTGGTTGACATGATGTACGGTAACGCAAGATTATGGATCCTTAAAGCTTTAAACTGGAACGCTCGTCGCTCTACGGTTTGAAAGTGTACTATAATATCACGATAGTGCCGATCCATGATTAAATTTTGATTAGATACTAACACACAAACATGCTTACATTTTTTGTAGTAATGTATTGTTGATGTGTAATTCCACATTACGTGAGAGTATAAGAGGATTTTTCTATGAATTTAGTAAAATATATCAAACGCCAGAGAAAGTATGATGTAACAGTTTTCGGAACATTTGATTATAGAGAAAGAGAAGGAAGTCGAGCAAGTGTAACAAATGCCTTTAAGGTATTAACTGAATTGATATCAGGTTAGATGATGCCAGTTCATAACCTGCGACTTTAATCCAAATTTTTGTGTGGCCACGTGGGAAATGATCCCTCTTGTATTTGATCAGTGAGCTCAATGCAGTGTGCTTGAATGCATGTACATTCCCATTATTTTTCATTATACTTTTAATAGGGTATAATATCATGGACTAACATCCACTATGTTTTTTCCCCTAATAGGGTTTCCATGTAAAAGATCTTGGTGTTCTCTATGTTTCTGATGTGCTGATTGTTTATGGTTTATTATTCATTCATTAGATCTAAGATTAAGTAAAGTTTGACAAGTTTAAATATTTTGTGACAATTGATTCACCCCCCCTCTCAGTTGTTTGTCCTTTTTTTTCCAACAAAATCATCTTCCTTCTATCATATAAACATTTTCATTTGGAATTACAAGCCATCTTTTTTATTCTAGCCTTTGTATGTGGACAAGAAAGGGATGATGACATTCTCAAATACTAGATGGGCCTAGCTTTCATGATGTGGAAAGAAAATATTCAAAAGCAATTTGAATTCATTGAAGCAATCACAAACAAAATTATTTAGCAATTTAGTGTGTATAACCATTCTTTCAAGTTTAGGTATTCCTCTTTTCTGGTGCATTTGATTTTACATCAAAGCCCTGAATTCTTTAGTAGTCATTTTTCACTAAGTATTTTTGATGTGTTGGGGTTATGTAAGCTAATTTCAGTCTAGAACTATGTGATTTCAAGCACATGGGAGTATTATGCATTTTTCAACTATTTTCTACAAGCTATGCTTCAAGATTTATCTTAGCATCCTCCATGTAGGTTTTCTCCTGATATTTTAGAATGGATAAAGAACCACCAAACCTAGATAGATTATTTTATGGGGGTTGACTTCAATTTTATTAGATTTCATTGATTTGTAGAGGAGCCCTTTAGATTTCCAAAATTTGTTACATACAAGACACTTTCCCTAGAGGTATTCCATCAAGAAACAATTGTAGGTAATGCTTATGGTGCCAAGATGCACAAGAAACAAATCCATGCAATTCCCCTCACTATCGCAAAAATCAAAGTAATGCTTGTAAGAAGGGAGAAGCGAGAGGTTTTGATCAACAATTTTTCCTATCTCATCCTAGTTCTCATTTTTGATAAATGGAAATATAATCTCAATGGGTATTTGACATTTAAACATAAAAATGTTGAAAAAACAAGGACAAAAAATTGAGAGGGGGGTTGGGGTGAATCAGTTGTCACAAAATAATAAACTTTTCAAACTTTACTTAACTTAATCTCAGATCTGATAAATAAGCAATTAACCATAAACAATTAACACATCAGAGAGACATAGAACACCAAGATTATTAATGTGGAAAACCTGTTAGGGGAAAAACCATGGTGGATGTTAGTCCACAAGATTATACCCTATTAAAAGTATAATGAAAAAAAAAAGGGTAATCCACATGCATTTAGGCACACTGCTTAGAGCTCACTACTCAATAACATAAGGGGCTCACTACTCAACAATACATAATAGGATTAAAATCTAAAGGGTATGAACTGAGAAAATAGCTTCTGCACAATCCCGGACATGGGCCCAATAAATTCTCAAATTTTTCACCAAACTGCCGCACTGCCATGGCACAGAATGATATTTGTACACATGAGGAACACAACTAATAATAAAGTATTATCATCACAGCACACCGCCTTGATATATCCACCATGATGATTAACAACAAACTTTAGTTAACCTGAAAATGTTCTATTTGCAAATGTGCTCTCAAAGATTTCAGCAACATATTTCTGTGAACGTTCAAGGTTGGCTAAATATGTAGTGGAGACCTAAATGCATCTCCAACAAAAACACCAATTAATTTCTGCCCTCTAAGATCCACAACACATTACTCACTCACCATGTTGCTGCAAACATGAAAATCCCAGTTCCACATAAGAAATTATTTTGGACTAGCTACCCCAACCAATTCTCACACAATACAAAGATAGAGCATGATCTAGAGACATCCAAAAACATCAAGAAACAACAAAGAAACATCTGCAAAAACTGATATTTCTAGAATCGCACAAAATTCACTTAGGAACACTAACAGAGACCACAGAAACACTGTCAGAACACAACATGATCAAAACTATACGTGGACCTCTAAAACTTTCAGTAGATGATATAGATACTCTCAAGAATAAAACCTTTAGTCCACAATAGCTGAACTTCAATGTAAAGAACAAGAAGCCTTCATGACTTGCACAGTTCCACTAGGAACCTAGACCACTTTCTTTTACAATTTTCTCAATATCCTCGACATACACAGTCTTTGATACACCAAATGATAATAGTGTTGAAATCAATGACAACCACCTATCAAAAACACATCCACATCATCCAAAAAAAAAGATTCCATATTGGGAGGATAGGAGAAACCTAACCAAGAAGAAAGAAAAACTCTATGTCGACCTTGCTTTCATAGTATTTGTGTGACCCCTATGGCTCACCTTCTATCAAAGAGTGGTATAGTATTGACAATATACACTTATGGATAAGTCCCTCAAGACATAGTAAAAGAATCTAGGGTGGTAGGAAAGAAAAATAATTGATTCTAAAGGTACTGACATGAGATCAAGAAACTAGGATCCTTAAATGGATCTATTAAAACATTAGACGAGCACTTTGATGGAATTTATGATAAGGAGGATAGATTCAATTTTGATCCAAGGTCCGATTGAGAGCCTGAACAAGAGCATGCACTAGGCCTTGATCCACAACTTTAAGCACCCAAAATAAGAAAGGGGAAGGAAAGGTATCACAACAAAAATGGTCATGTTAATGGTCAAAAATAACACAACTTTAAAATAGCATATTGCTAATCTACTTTTGAAAAAGACAAATAATATAAACTATCCATTTCTCAAGGTTACTGTAGTTGGTTCTCAACTCTGTTGATGTTGTTTAGTGGCCTATGCAACTATAATGTTCAAGGGTCCTATTGGTAAAGAGTACAAATTGCATAGTACAAACCAATATAACATTTTTGGGGTGTAAATAAACAAAAAAAGATAGAATAGGGCTTAGAAAAGTAAAGCATGAACACAAATTTCTTTTAATCTAGAGATATAAACTTCATAATGAGCATTTCCTCTAACAAACTAAAACCATAAAATGATACAATCCATAGAATAATCTATACCATTGCATTCATTCATAGTGAAAATTCAAGACATACAACCATTCATCATCACTTTCTTTTTAAAATTTCATTTTTCAAACAAGAAAACATCACCAAATCATTACTAGAATTCATAGATCAATAAATATAAAGAGATCTCATCCACAGATAACTCAATGAAATAGTTTCAGATTCAAAATCTTCTATTTATTTTCATCAAATAAGAGACATTTATGCACAACATAACTCACTGACATATGAATAACTATTGTTCATCAATATTATCATTAAACTAACAAACTTTTGAAAATAAAATAAACTACATTAAAACTATAAAAGTATTTTGAGTATCTTTGCATAAAACTGTAAAAAAATCTAAAAACTATAAACATTATCCTAGATTTCTCTTAGGTAGTCAATCTTGACTTTAATTAGCCAACCTTTACAATATGAGAAAAAATCCCACTTATAGACAAAAATCCTAGTGACCTAATGCCCTTAGGCCAACAAAAAAACAGATCCAAAAATCAAGGAGTGACTGGGTTTGCATGAGGTAGTTGTTTATTATGATCTTTAGTTCTAAGGTGATGAATCTTTATCAAAAATATGCATGCAAAGTGAGAAGGTCGAACTACTAGGGATCTTTAGATGAACTTGTGTCATGACCCTGAAAAGTAGGAGAGATTTGCTCAACTGGTTGTGCCATTTGATGCTCATCTAAAAAGGGATATTCCATTGCCACTCCACTCCTCTATCTTCTGCTCAAGTAGGTATTCATCATTACTAAAAAATAATTGTTCAAGCATATCTACATCTATCCCATCTACCCAATTTTCTTAAATTTTTATCCTTCTCAACTCATGAGAGGTGAAGTTTTGAATGTTTTCTAATTTAGTAATCTCCTTCTGAGCAACTTTTACTACCTCCTTAATATCCATGAATCTATCTATTATAAAATCATCAACATCATCTCCTTTTTCTAACGTCTCCGTAAATCTATTATTCTATTTACCCTTAAGCTCATCAAGAGGGAGGTCATCTTTTATAGGGATATTCTCATTCACAATCATGGCTATTGCTACCTCTAATTCCACAATTTTATTTGTGAAATCTTTCCCAGCTTATTGCTCTTCATTGCTATTTGCCAAAATAAATGAAGACTAAAATTTGATGATGCTAATAGTCTTCCTATTGAAATACATATTACCTCTCCAAAGATGGAATGCTCTAAAAGTGTCTATTGAGGTAGCTTATTGATTTCCTTCAACCTCCTCATATGTTCTCTATATTCTTCTTCCTATTTCCAGAGGGTCTCAGTATATACAGTCATGTCATTGACTAATTTTCATGCACCTATATGATCCTTGTGGCTCTCAACAAGCAGTTCTTCTACCTCTTGGTTCAAGAAATTAGTCCATTTTTCTAACATCCCTACTTTTCTTCTCATTTCTATGAGGTCATCATCCTCTTTCTTATCAAAAAAAAATTTTCAGGCGCAAAAGATTGTAAAGAAATAGGGGAAGACAAATACTTCAAGAAATTATGCAATTGATCCACCTGAGCTTTGAGCTCATCCTTCCTTTGCTTATCTTTCATCATTCTTGATTTTCTAGAGGATGCTACAATGTATATTAGATCCATTTGTTGATTCCTTGTAGGTCTCTCAAAGTTTACAATACCTAGTTGATAATCACTTAACTCCATTTCTTGCTCATCCTTGTCAACTAGGGGAATGGAACATTCAACCACAATTTCTCCAACATTTTTCAATTTGGTAGAATGAAGGACTCAATCCCTTTTCTTGGGAATCTCCTTCTCAATTTACTTCATCATGTCATCCCATTTTAGGGGTTGATTCTAGGCTAGCTATTTCTTCTCCAAGTTGAGCTTTAGCCACATTCGGGCAGCAAGAGGAGTAATCATTTTTTGAGAAGTTGTAGAAGAGAAAGGTTGCAAAAGTATTACCTTAGGTTGAGAACCAACCTCCTATTGTTGCTCCTTCTTAGCCATCTCCTTAGCAATCCTATTAGCTTCAACTTTCTCCTTTTCTTATTCCAACCTCCTTTCTTGGAACATGTCTTCCCTTTGCTTTTCTAATTCCTTAACCTTTTCCCACATTTTGGCCACTTCTTTATCATGTTTAGCTTTTTCCTCTACCTCTCTTCTCTTTGTAAGAGATATTCTTCTTTCTTCCTTTGGGCCTCTTCTATAGCTTTGGATTTGGCCTCAAGATCTTCCTTTTCTCTCCTTTGTCAGGCCTTCTCCTCTTCTAGATCATGAATCTTTTGTAGTAGAGCCAACTTCTCCCTCTCCGCACTAGCTTTCAATTCAATTCCCTTTAAATATTGTAGAAGGTCCTCCTTTTCCTAGTGTTGCCTTGCTCACTCCTTTGTTTTAGTTTTGGCTTCCAACTTTTGTTGTTTTGCAAGTGTATTATCTTTATCCTTCGCTTCTTCCTCCTTTCAATCCTTGAAGAGCTTCCATTGATCCTTTGGGGTTAGGACATGCTCCACTTCAACATCTTCAACATCTGCAACAGGTACAATTACAAGAGACTCATTGTCTGAGTGTGTAGCCTTTAAATTGGTGTCCACATCATTTATCTCAACTTCCTTTTCCTTAAGAGTCTTAGCTTGCTCATGGAGGCTTCGCACTGGCACTCGTGTATATCTTGAACAGATACTTCTAGATCAGTATCCTTTCTAGGGCTAGGAGGATAATATTCTAGTTATTCTTTAGGGGCTACCCTCCTCTTGGTTCTCCTATAGATTTGGGTGACCCATGCTTTCCTCTTCTTAATGGATTGAGCCTCTAGCTTCTTCATTGTCATAATTACCCATTGGATACTATTGTTTATGATTGTCCCAAAAACTTGCTTAATATCAATAAACTCTTCCTCATCCCATTTTATTGGGTTCAAGTTCTTTGTACCTATATTTTCTACTTCATAACTGGTGTCCAAGACTACACCATCATCTAACAATGTTTCAGAAATGTCCTCCTTCACACCATATTCAACCATTTGTGGGATGGTGAACATTTCATAGCTCCTTTTCTAAACATCATATTCATCTTGCAAGTCTACCTAGTAGTCATCTAGTAAACCATAGTGATTCTCAAAAAAGGTGGGGGCTAAGTTATTCATTTTATGTTTAGGGTCAAAGTGCTTTCTGGTTGTGTACAATCCCAAATTTAAGTAACTCAACTCCTCACATATAGCCTTTTTAGACAAATTACGAACACAACAATACTCTCCCAACTTCATAGGGAATTTGTGGCATCTAGGCTTATGTTTATTAGAAAATTTGGTATTGAGTTCCAGGCCTAATATAAAAACTCCATGAGAACAACCCTATCATTGCACCATCTCAGGAGCTGATGAGGATGTCCATAAAAATTTGCTAACCTGAAGTAAGAGAACTTGGGATACTTGATATACCAATGTCCCCATTCATCAATGAAGGTCATAGCTTCACTACTCAACCTATAACCAGCATCTATTTTCAACCAGTTAATAATAACATAAATAAATGCATCATTAACCATCCTATGATGTGGCTCTAATGCTTATAGGGTCAATTGATCATAGTGTTCCCATGCCCTCTTTTGTCTAGGAGCTTCCCCTAATATGCCTACTGTATTTAGTCCTAGGAATATTCTGATCTATGCACCTGAATATATAATAGAGGAATTCATGAAGAAAGTCTTTCTTTGCCTCACCTTGAGCATCTGATTATGCAAGTTATCTAACAAGATCATTCCCCAATCAAAATTTTGTCTACCATCCAATTTTTTTTCAATGAATGGAAACATCAATTCCTTAAAATGTGTGGAGTCTTTCTTTCCAAACACCCTAGAAATAATCATGATTAAATTATAAATTTCCTTTTTAAATTCTACTCTCTTGGGTTGTTCAAGAACCTTGCTCAAAGACATCTCATTTTTCAACCACATCTTATTCATATGGGACTTATTAGTTTCCTTGTCCCTATTGAATAGGTTCAATGTGTCCAACTCATTCAATTTCTTGGGGTTCTTAGGAGTAGGTGTGTTAAACAAGAACCTCATCATTTGTGAAGATAAATCAATAATTGCATTCCACTGGATGTCCACACATTACCGTGATGTAGAATTGTAACCACTTGCTACTGTTAATATAAGCTTTGGGCTCTAAACTGATAGATAAAAGAGGGTGATATGTGCTAGTCTAGACTGGGCTATACTTTCAGTCCTCCCAATCACTTCCTTTTAGAAAGTTTTTATGATTAATTCATCACAGTTAAATGGCCCTAGATTGGTATTTGTGGTGTCATCCCATTCTGAATCCATCTTGATGGCTATAGGAGTGGCATCCTGGTGTTTATACCTCATAGTGTAAGGTAGCTACTCCACCTTTATCTTCTTTGGATTCACTCCTTTTGAGCTTTCTGTAACTTTCCCTTCCTTATGTGAAACTTCCTTAGATTCTCCCAACATTGTTTACTACTGCAACACAACCCTGGATTAGATCAACAGAAGGAATGGGAATCATCATACAAATGCTACCTTTCATACTTCTCTATTCTTGGAAGGTAGCCCTCCATACTTAGTAAAATTTTAAACCTCATAGTAGTGGGGCTAGGAGAAGATCAAGAACTAGAGAGCTAAAACAAATAACTCAAGTAGGACCAGAATTGGAGTAGGAATAGAAATTGGAATTTTCAAAAGTTTCAATACTTCGTATCATCTGATGATCCGGTGCCCACAAGGATGGCAGGAGTGGGATTATAATTGGGATCCATCATGAGCAGGATCATTTCTAGAATCGAACTCTTATTTGAATATTTATGGGACAAGTTAATTTTTGGCTTCGCTTCCATAATATATTACCAAAGCTAGGTGGATTCTCCCCACATGCCCACATCAATTTGGAAGCAAGTCAAAAAGAGGGCGTGGTGAAGCTTTAATTTAAGCTTGACTTTTCCCAAAAAAATAGGACTCAGATTGAGGAATTTAGGGCATTTATGTAGAGGTATGACATACAAACCCTAGTTTGTACATCCCGTCAACTTAATAAAAAACTAGGGCATCAAATCCCATAATTAAATTCATAAGACTGACATAGGCATAAGATTGGAAGGGTATATAGAAAGGTTTAAAATATTTTTAAGCATCTAGAACCCTTCAAAAGAGAAACCCTAATCAAAACTAGGGCACGGTGGAATGAAACTACCACCAAGAACTAAGAAAATGACAATAGACAAACCAAAAACAAATGAACAAACAAGGAGAAGAAAACCCAAACAAAACAAAAACAAAAAAAACAAAATAGGAAAGGAGAAAAACGAAGACCCATGAGAAAAGTCACACAAATGCATGAAGAAAAAACCAACAACAAAATGAAA
>VDFB02271358.1:119347817-119475327 GCA_007258455.2 Sequoia sempervirens
TTGCCCATAAGAGAAAAATTGAAGTATTTGTTGCTTTGCTCTTACTCACGAGTTGATCGCTCTCAGTAAGGTTCATCATCATCGAAGATCCCAAAGGAGTCTTGAGCCACCACTTAGGTCAACGAGTAGAAGTGCCAACATCTAAAATAGGAGTAACATCTCCTGGGATTTCGACAACAAAGTCATCTGGATGTGAGTCTTGAGGAAAATCAGGTGGTGCTAGATCATGACTTGTAGACTCCTCATCTTCAGAGTCAGAATGCTCTAAAGCCCTCCCATCAGGGGAACCAAGAGGAAGACGAACACCCTGATCAGGAACCTTCATAGGCTGATCCGCAGGACTGGTAGTAGGAAGAAATGGACCAGTAGTCTCATCAATCACAACATCACGACTGAATATGAGACGATCTGTCTCCACATCAATCAACTTGTATGCCTTGTGATTGTCGTTGTAACCAGTAAACATAAGTGTCTGGCTCTTGGAGTCCAACTTGGTACGCTTGGCTTCTGGAATCCATACATGAGCTACAGAACCGAAGACTTTCAAATGGCCCACCTTAGGCTTACATCCTGACTAGGCTTCTTCAAGAGTCATCTTCTTAACGGCCTGAGTAGGTGACCGATTCAGGTGGTAGACTGCAGTATAAACTGCTTCAGCCCAGTATTTTTTAGGTACATTTTTGTACTCCAACATAGAATGGGCCATTTCAGTAATGGTACGATTCCTATGTTCAACGACACCATTCTGCTGAGGGGTGTATGGTGTGGTGAGTTAGCGTTTAATGTCATGTGTAGCACAAAAAGAAGAGAAGGCAGATGAACAAAACTCCCCCCCATTATCTAACCTTAGAGTGACAATTTGAGAACCTGATTCTTTCTCAACTAAGGCCTTGAACTACTGAAATATGTTGAACACGTCTGATTTATGTTTGAGAAAATACACCCACATTTTCCGACTGAAATCATCAACAAATAATAAAAAGTACCTGGACCCAGTAACAAATGGAGTGTTCATCGGTCCACATACATCAACATGAACCAATTGAAGTACCTTGGAGGCTCGCCAAGAACCACCATCCGAGAATGATGTCCGATGCTGCTTTCCAGCTTGACAGGCTCCACAAACTCCATGATTTTGAGTTTGGATCTCAGGTAGACCAACAACCAAACCCTCCTAAGAGAGTTGAGAGAGGTAGTGCACATTCAAATGCCCATAACGTTGATGCCAAAGTTTGTTGATGGTTGTACTCCTAGCGGCCAGAGCATGCTCCTAAGAATCATCGGAATCAGCAAGTCTGTACAAACCGTGATCCTCAAGTCCCATAGCGATTGTAGTACGAGTCTCCCGATCAATGATGCTACAAGTGGAGGAACTGAAAACAACATCCAACTGGGGAGAATGCTGCACGATCTGGCTAACATAGAGGAGATTATGTTCCATGCCGAGAACATAGTAAACATCAAGAAAGAGTAAATTTCTACCTCCTGAGTGAATCTGGACAATGCCCTTACCAGCAACTGTGTACTCTTCACCTCCTCCTAAAAATGACAGAATCAGAGAATGGTTCGAATTGGGTGAACCAATCCCGACAAAAAGTAAAATGCCGCGATGCCCCGGAATCGATATACCAAGCAAAAGAGTGTACTGGATCTGTTGTTCTCTTGGCCATAAACACATAGAATGCAGACTCTTTCTGCTCAGTGTGCTCGGCGATATGTGCCTTTTGTGGAGACCCTCCCTGCTTCTTTTGTTCAGAAGCCAACTAAATGCAACAATCAGCCTTCATGTGACCGTATTTATGGCAATAATTGCACTGAACGTTCTTCTTCTTCTTGCTGTCCTGAGAAGAACCAAAGCCTTTTGGCTGAGAAGATTGAGCCTTCCCTTTGTTCTTAGCAGAAGATTTGGCAGAGAACGCTTGCTATGTGGAGGTCGAACTGATACTGCTTCCAAACTGTTGTCTCCAACGATCCAACTGCAAGAGCTTGTTGCAAAGATCTTCAAATTTGAGATCAACATTGGTGGAGGTGATATTCAACGTCACAATGAAATGCTCATACGAACGTGGGAGACTCTTCAAAGTAATGACCACCATATCTTCTTCCTCCATTTTTCGACCAATAGCTTCCAGTTGATCACGAATGTCCTTAATCTTTGTCAGATGTTCTTGTAAGGACATTTTCTCATCCATCATGATGGAAAAACCATGTTCTTGAGAAAGAACGCTCTGTTCTTGTCGGAGGTTTCATGAAGGGCCTTCAAGTGATCCCAGATTTCTGTGGCAGTTTTGCCAAACGGTACTTGAGGTAGCTGCTCATCTGTGACTGAGAGTTTGATGAGCATAACGGCTTCCCGGTTGCATTCATCCCATTTGTCCTAATCTTTTCCAACAATGGTAGGTCGAGGTGATGTACCTAGAACAACCACATCAAGACACCAATACTCGAAGATGGTCAACATACACTGCTTCCAAGTGTTATAATTCTTCCCGTTGAACTTCTAGTTGCTTTTGAGCATTATGTTCGTCAGAGATGCCATCACGTACCTCGAGGTCAAATTGGTGAAGGCAAAGCGAAAACTGAAACAATACAAATTCAAAGTCAAAACCCTAGCACGGATCTCGAGTCACTTTGAAGACAATCCAGAAGATCTGACGAGTACCTATAAAAGGTTGTTGAAAACCCATAAAAAATTTTGAATACCCAAAAAAATTCGTCAGCACCCACTTGCACAAATTTCAAGGCACAAACATCAAGACACCCAGAAAAATCTAATGACAACCCAGTTGAGATCTCGGAAAACACACCAAGAATCTACGATTAGAAAAAAAAATTGCCTTCAAAAAGAGGGTAAAAACCCTAGTCGAAAATTTTGGAACCCTAGACGGCCATGAGTGAACCAGAAATTTGCAGAAAACAACTTCAAAATCTCAAGAAATCGTGGCAAACAAATGCTGAAGGACGCATCTCACAGAGATAAAGGAATGGTGACTCATCAAAGGCACAAATCGCGCCCAAAAAACTGTAACAAATCGCGTTTTTTATCCAGGGAAAAAACACAAGTATAAGACGTCAAAAAATGGGATAGAATGAGAGCCACACACGCGTCTGAGCAGAGGTAGAGACACGAGCTAAAAAAATACAGAAGTGTGCTCAAAAACAAAATGAAACCACCAGAAAATGCGTCTAAAAAAAACCGGATCAGCCAGCAATAAAAACACGTCTCTATACAGACGAAAAAACACGACACAAAAACCCCTTAAAAAAGCGTCCTGGAGTCTAGAAATCGCGTCCAGAACACGCCCAATAGAGGTCACGCACCAAAGAAGGAAAGATGTTTTCTTAAAAAACGCAGGAAACAAAAATACGGGCTGAGAAACCCCTCACAGGAGGTCGCGCGATCAAAACGCGGCTCGAGGTTTTCAAGCAATAACACCCAGCAAAAAACGCAACTTAGGGATTGGCAGCTAGGGTTTTTTTTTCTTTTCTACTGCTCTGATACCATGTTCAAGAAAATGAACTGATAAATTACTTGTATTAACAAGGAGAACAAATTACATTATATAGAGGAAGTAAATAACTGTAGACATTAAAATGTCTAACTACCTCAACTACTAACTACTGTAGATATAATTGACCATTAAACAAAAGAAGAATATAATATTCCAATAAGAATAAGAGAGATAGAGAGAAAACTTATCAAGCATGAGGAAACCTCGTGCATTATCTCTCTAACCCAATTTTGTATGAGAGCATAGCCTCATTTTGTGCAATCATGTTTTTCACATTCTTACTTTTATTTATCAATGTTGTCCACTCTTCAAAATTACCTAAGGAGAGTGCAAGCTTCAATTTTGAAGCATCAACATTTTGGGAATGAACTTGGTTCTCATTTTGCACACCTGTCATGATTGCTTTGTCACTTTCTATAGCGACATGGGCTTGGTGATCATCACCAAGCATTGGGTTCTTTGTAGTCAAACCTACCAGTTGTGGCACTAGATCCTACGTAATTAGAGGAGATTTGAGTAGAGGATCAAGCACTTGCTCAGGGTGCTTATGGGAAATGTCCACAATGTAATGATGTGGAAGAGCGCCTTTCCACCAAGTGCCCAAATAGTCAACTTTAGGTTTGGGCTTGGAACATTCAATGATAGTGTGACCAATTTCATAACATCTTCCATAGAGAAAGGGCAAACCTTCGTAATCCAATGGTTGTGTCCATCTACACTCACCAACTCTGAAGGTGATTTCAGCTAGGAGATCACTCAAAATATTCATATCAACAAGGATTCAAGTAAAGGTTGCGTGAGTAAAATCAGAGGTGTTTATATCTATCACCAAAAAATCACTTAAGGAGTTGCCAATGGCTTCGAAGCAAGAATCAAACCAAAATTGTAATGGTGGGTTCAGGAGACAAATCCCAGTAGGCTTCACCTTGAATGATTAAGTGAAAGGTTTAAACGCACAAGGTTTGAGGAGTATGTTTTGTTCCCAAATCCAACACTCACAGAGGATAACATCCTGATCCTTCACACAATCAAAAACCACAATAAAAAAACCACAAGCACAAGGATAAACTTCCAAATTATCTTTCATGCAAATCAATGAGTCCAATCCAGAAGTGATCAAATTGACCAATTAGTCCATTGGCGGCGAAGAACAACTCCCCTTCAATGACTTCATTTTTTACATCCTTTGAAAACTCAAGGACTGGGGAAGTATCAACCCGTCAAAGGGGTTTTATTGTTTTCATGTTGTGTACAGTATTGACTCATCCTTGAGCATCCAAAGCATTTGAAGATTTTTTAAGACATGCATCCCAAGCCAAAGGAATCACCTCATGGTTGAGGGATGCACGACAATGATGTCCTTGAAAGAAAGCCCCATAGACACGTTCTCCCCATCACCATCTTTACCATCGTCGATGCTAGAAGTAGATCGGAAGGGTTTGTGCTTTCCAGAAGGCAGCCGATCATTGGAAAGGGATGCGACTCCATTACAATGTGAGGACTTGACAGTTGCAAAAATGAAGAACTTTCGAGAGTGCCTTTTTTAATATATTCGATAACTATATTAAAATATTATAATATATTATTAATTTATTATACTTGAATAATATATATGAGTAGAAGCAATAGCGGAGAACCAAGAATATTTTCAAGGGTTGCAAGAAAAAATTGAAAGGATAGCCCTTTCCCTATCTCTTGTTTAGTAGTTTCTAAATGGTTAGAATAATCTCCCTACTATCTATATGGAGAATGCTCGGAATAAGAGGATGAGGCTTGGTAACAACCGAGAGACACAAGGTTATGAGGGTTATAAGCTCCTATCTCTTCAATCCCCCTATTGGTACTTTATTCCCGCTACATAATCGCCTTACTCTATAATGGGAACCCCTCCTATCTCTTCACATTCCCCTACTACAAGTAAGTATTAAACCCCCCACCAAAATCTTGTTAAGATACCCACATCCATCTTTTTAAATTCCCAATTACAATATGCTTACCCTGCTCAACTAATATATATATACACACACATTAGAATTTGTGCCACCATTCCCCATTGGCCCCCTGTCCCCAAAACCTGTCCATCCAACCCCCCACTTTGAAACTCCATGGAACATAGACATATACTTAGAAGCTTATTGACACTATAAATAGTATATTATCACATTTAACTTTACAACATAATATTACAATAGTTTGAGGTACATGCAATGGACATTTTAACTGCATAGTTTTAACTGTTTTATAATACCTAGAAACCAACCTTCAGCATTGTATCTATAAACATTTTGAGTTTCCCACAATAGGTCACATTTGAGATATTTTAAGGCCAAGCAATGCACAATGAAAAACATTTCACCAAACTGGATTTATAATAACCTCGTAAATTCCACTCACAATCTTCTCTGCAAGCATTATAAAGAGATTCCAATCAAAGAGATGATAAAAAAGATAACAAAGGACGAATGCATACCTGCAATTTGGCATGTGCTCTATCTACAACCTTCCTACCATATTCTTCATCTTCAAGATTCAATAAACCAACCTGAAAACCAATACTCAGAGTCATGAGACCAACAAAAACAGCACTGCTCTAACTCAGATTTTGGAATCCTTGACCCATGCAAAAGCTGGAAGATTCTTGCAGCATAAAACAAATGCTAAGAATTTTTTTAACTGGTTTAAGTGAAAAAAGGATATGAAAAGCAGAATGGAAAATATGCAACATTTGCAGGATTGGCAACAAGAAATGTATTGCTACCCAAGGTTCTTAAGACATGGTATAACTTAATGAAGTATCAAGCAAGCTGATTTCTTTCAGTAAAAGATTATGACAAGTCCATAATAATACATGGAATGACACAATTAACACCACCTTAATCCTTTTAAGGAGCGCACTGGTAATTGCTATATTTTTAGAATGGTGTGTGCTAATTGTTATGATGTTACAATTGTAATAGTAAAGATTTACAAGAAAACCAAAAACATCATGAGCATTCATGATTCATCATATTTGTGTAAAATAGTTAGTCTGAAATTTAGATGAATTCTATAAATATTATAAATTTCAATTCTTTTATAAGGCATAAGTCAGATCTTGCTCTAATTTCAATAAGTATATAAGATGCAACAAAAGTAATGAGCAAATTATGTTGACATTAATTATCTGTCTGCCCTTTCTATATTGAACCACCAAAAAGACCAAGTTGGCAACATAATACCCCACTCTTTACGTCTGTTGAACTCTTGGAAGGGATATCCTATTAAGTTTCAAGCACATAGAACTTGTTTTCCAAATACTCACCCAAACTAATCCTGCTTTGAGGCATTTCTATGTGTATGCAAAACACTTATTTTCAGTCTTTTGAAGCTCACCCTATATTGGTTTTTGCAAATGAATAATTAAGTACATGAAATTGATCTATTAAACCCTTTTGATAATTCCAAATTTAATTGGCATTACATAAATGATTGGAAATATTTCAAAAGTGATTAACCAACCTCCTCGACAAGATAAAATAATTCAAGTCATGAGCAAGGAATCAAAACTCCTTAAAGGAAAAAGTCATACTAGAAAGATCAAAAGTAAGTGCAAACTAAAACCAAAATTTGATGTTGGATATATGATGCAAAGTAGAGCTAGTCTTAGTTTTAGACTTCAGAAGTAATTAATGAAATGTGAGCCATGTATCTCATTTGAGACACCCTTACATTTAATAATTAGGAAATTAGAGATACAGAAAGAAAAAAAAACTTTAAAATAGAAGTGGCATGTAAAAGATTGTCGTGGTTGAATTTCCATGGATTGACATCCTTTTTGTATTTTAAAATTTAAAAATGGGTAAACTTTCTACAGACACCTAGAGTAACATTTTTAGTCTTGATAGTTAGTTAGAACATAAATTCATTTTATGCATTGCTAATTTTACATCTAGTTATTCAATTTTATGAAATCACTGAAACAATTGAGTTGCATCCTCTTATAGGGTTAAGAGTAAATAAGAAAACAAAAGATATTCTTCGTTTTTTACCTTAGAAGTAATTAATGAAGTTTGAGCCAGCTATCTCATTACAGACGCCCTTACATTTCAAAAATTAGGAAATTAGAGAAACAGAAAAATAAAACCTTTAGAATAGAAGTGGCATGTAGAAGATTGTGGTGGTTGAATTTACATGGATTGCCATCCTTTTTGTATTTTAAAATTTAAAAATGGGTAAACTTGCTACAAACACCTACAGTAAGATTTTTATTCTTGATAGTTAGTTAGACCATAAATTTATTTTATGCAATGCTCATTTTCCATCTAGTTATTCAATTTTATGAAATTGCTGAAATCATTGAGTTGCATCCTATTAAAAGGTTAAGAGTTGATAAGTAGGACGTATTTTCCACAACGTGTCAAATTGCGATACTACTATCAGGATTCAACCATGTAGTTTTACAAATCAAACTCATTGACCCATGTTTCATGAGTAGTGGTTCACAAGAACCCATCTCTCATGATAGTGAATGTCCACTTAGCACTCATTGCATCTAGGTGATGCTCACAGAAGTGAAGCACTGGGTCTTCCCGGGAGGTCACCCATCCCAGTACTACTCCAACTCAAGCGTGCTTAACCACAAAACTTTTACCCAAGGTTAACCCCACTTAGCTTGCAACCCCATTGGCTCATGAAACATGGGTCAATGAGTTTGACTCGTAAAACTACACGATTGAATCCTGATAGCAATATCACAATTTGACACGCTATGGAAAATACCTCCTACTTATCAATTGATTAGCTACAAGGGCTCTATAATGAATGGTTCATAAAGCACAACACTTGCTGAAGGTTTTGTAAATGGGGTTGCAAGCTAAGTGGGCTTAACATTGGGGAAAAACTTTGTGGTTAAGCACGCTTGAGCTGGAGTAGTACTGGGATGGGTGACCTCTCAAGAAGGCCCAGTGCTTCACCTCTGTGAGCATCACCTAGATGCAATTTGTGCTAAGCGGACAGTTCACTATCATGAGAGATGGTAGGTGTGAAACTGAATTTTGATGGTACTTCAGAAATCCAGGCATAGCAGTTGCTAGATACTTACTAAGGGATTGCAATGGGCCAATCTAACAAATTATGGAATGGGAGGCGTTATTAGCTAACCTCATCTTGGCTTACAAGGAGGGTTTTTGTGAGTTATAAAATGAAGGTGATTCTCAAGTTGTAATAACTATAGTTAAGGAAGGCAAATGATGAAGTAGGAGGATGAAAGCATATCTTGAAGAAGCGAGATTGTGGATTACAAAGTTCACAGGGGTTAAATTGCTCTATTGTTATAGGGTTCAAAATGGTGCTACCAATTTCCTTGAAAACAAATGAATAGATAATTCCATAGTTGGAAAACTCACCAATTGCAAGTACTCGGTAAGACTGAAAAACTAGGTTCAGCAAAAACTCAGCAACTTAAAAAATTGCTTAAATTTCATTTAAAATGCTTTTTTTTTTTCAAAATTCAATGATAAGATGCATCTAATGAGTCAATAAATGAGTACATAAAAGAAACAAGCTGAGTCTAGTTGTATTTGATTGATTTGAGAGCAAATTGGGTACAAAATGGCATCCTCATGTGGAATGTGTTGACGTTGATATTCTGAAACAAAATGAAAATAGCAAATTGTTTTTGTAAAAATGAAAGTATATACTACACTAATATATTTTACAAATTTACATCTTCCTCTTTCCCATGTCTAGTGAAAACTAAGGGAGAGGTAGAACTAGATGATATTATAGATGAAGACTTGTAGGCAAACTTGGAAACTTGGACTTGGAGAGTACCTAGAAAATCAAATGAATTCAGTGGGAGTTTGAGGGCAATGCCGCCAATGGGATCGAGGGGCAATGCCCCTTGTGGGGGTCTAGGGGCAACACCCCTAGCGGGGTCGAGGGGCAACGCCCCTCATGGGGGTTTGGGGGCAACGCCCCCAACGGGGTTGAGGGGCAGCGCCCCTCGTGGGGGTCTAGGGGCAACACCCCCAACAAGGTCGAGGGGCACCCCTCGTGGGGGTCCAGGGGCAACGCCCCCAACGAGGTCGAGAGGCAACGCCCCTCGCGAGGTTTGAGGGCAGCGCCCCTGATGCACTCCCTGACGCGATATAGGGCAAGGTCAAGGGGCAGAGCCCCCGCCACCAAGCCCAAATTAAGACCTTCAAAACCACAAAAAATGAATCGAAATTGCCTTTATTCCGGCCACAAGTTTCTTTTTGCTAAGAGGCCGAGTTTTTTAAAAAACCTCTCTGAGCTTTTTTGAAAAACTCATGAGTTTTTCTAAGCGAGTACTTGCACCAAAAACTCGTTTTGGAAAAAAACTCGCGAGTTTTTGGCGAGTTTTCCAATTATGGATAATTCTTTGATTACAGTCATAGAAAGCAAAGATGTCAATGATTGGGAGGGTCTCCATGATATTCTAAAGAGTAATGGCAAGGGGCCATGCTTAGTATGGCATTGTTACTCCCTATGTTTCGTTCAATCATGTTGATAATAGTAGAATGTGTGCTTATTAATGTCTTTTAGGGATGCTAATTGCTCTTGTGATTTTTCATGTGAGGTAGTCTTTCATGTGCTGCTATATATGTTGGTACCAATTTTGGTAGCCCCAAAAAACTTTATTTTCAATCATGTTAAGAGCCAAATGTTAGGTCATTCTTGTCACACCAAAGTCAACTGTGTTATCTTTCCTATTAAAATGGTTAAGTCCTTAGGTGTTGGTCTATCTTGGTCTACTAATGATATACTCAGTTTGCTCATCATGAAGTTTATTAAGTTATGAATCTCAAAGGAGGCTTCAACTCCAACACTAATAGAGAAAAGAAAGGATAAAGTTTAAAGAAAGATTATGACATCGAACACCAAGCATAGGAAGGAAGGATGAAGGCAAAGGCACATCTTCTCCAACACATTGAGATAGAATCATCTATGAGGATTGTCTTCCAAGCATAAAGTTGTCACTTCGAAGGATCATATATTCAAGACAAGCAATTTCATGTAGCCATCCTTCCATACAAAGATTGTGTATGTCAACTCCTTGATTTGAGGAGGTGCTTGCTTTCAAATGTGCTTGCTGTTTCATTCCATATCTCTTTTGCACATAAAAAATGGATGAAAACATGATTAACTGTTTCATTATTCTTGTAAAGATTTGGAGGGCAATTCAAACCAATCCACACTCCTTTCTGCATATAATCAGCAGTTAACATTCTTCATAAAGAGGATCAAAGGAAAGCTTCAATTTCTGGCCTAATTTTTATTCCCCAAATGTTTGTTCCATTTTATTCCTCGGAACAATTAACCACCATAACCATGTAGGATGAAGAAACAATGCAACTATCATCTACAGTGTCCGTCCCAGCTCTTTTATCTGGTTTGCTGGTTTGTATGCACTGGCCATTTGCATGTTCTCCTATCACACTTGAATAATCTGAATTTGTTAACCATTTGATTTATTATTATCCAAATGTGAACTAAAAATGACAGAAATGCCAGTAAGAAAGATTCAGAGCCAGATTAGAATGAGAGAGAAAGAAAGAAATTATTTTAATTTCCACCAGTGCCTAAAGTTGGTCAATACAGCTCAAAAAGTACACCAAACAATAATTGCATAGGTGAGCCAAAAAGAGCTACATGCTAAGAGCACCCAAAAAGATTCAAATCTATGTTTGCATATAATGTAATAGATGATGAAACTTAGTAGCGAGGAGGAAAATAAGACAGTAAACATAACGAAAACTCGAAAACTCAGAAAGCAAATGCTCCTAAGTAATTTTTCTTCCTCAGTGTTGTTTTCTTCATAATTTTTTGAAGCGTATTGGAACCTATGGTATTGATAAGTAGGCAAAGTTCCCTTTCTTTTCTTTTCTTTTTAATTTCTACCTCTATTTTTTAGAAAAATAATGTAATAAAATAATTAGCTTGGTCGTCTCTTAATTGTTTTGTTACATCAAGAATCAGTAATTAAAAGTAAATTCTTTTTGAATTAGTAGCCTGATTTTCCTCCTTACACGGTTGGATATGGTCAGCTAGGATAAACCTTACAATAATCAAATCTTCATTAATTGCCATGCAAATAGGTGATTGCATGATTTAAACTCATAGCCAAGTATAAATGGTAGGTTTGATGCCTATCCATATTTCTTGGGCAGCCTTAATCACTTGCCCATCACTAAATACATTAAAGCATGTTCTTGGCAGAGTAATCAATTACAAGTGTGATTTTCTGAGTTTATGATTTATGCCATGATTTGCTCATTGGAGAAATCTCACATATGTTTACTTGATGGTCTACTACTAAGGTGGTGCCTAGGCCTGTTATTTATAATGAACTGGTACAAATAAGTCCTAGGAGCATGTTTGACATTGTTCATTTTTGTCTCAGCTGTAGCTTTGCCACTTGATTTCCTCCACCTGCAACAACTATTTTCTGAGCATACAGTGAATTTCTCATGCATGCACTTACTAAAATCATGCATTACTAAATTATCACCAATTATTTTATATTTAAGTATTCATTTTTGGAATTGTTCAGCCATATACAGCAGCAATTTCAGAATCCCCAAAGCCAAATAATATCTGATTTTATAATTGTATATATTCAATTAATTACAATAAATTCTCCAGATGTAATATATACAATACTTCAAAAATGAGAGCAAACATGATACAAATTATGTTAGGCTAATTTTGCAGGTTTAAAAAATGCATGAAGCAAGTATAAAAGTGAACAAATAGTGGCATTTAGAGGGGGAAAAAACTCTAATGTCGACCATGGAAACTTGATATGGAAAACATGAATTTAATGGTCAAGATTCCAAATATTAAAGCAGCTAGTAAAAACAGAAACACTAATAACATGTGATTTTGACATGCCCCGTTGTTCACCATAAGCACTTGCAAAATGTTTCAAGAGCCAACATTTGAACTGATCAAAAAGACCATAACTTTTCCACAATTTATGTTTTGAGCAATCCAAACTAAAATTGAAGGGGTAATACTATGATATATATTGTACTTAAAGTCAGAAAGCCATTATTATGATCACATTTGCCAGGTGCCAAAGTTTGGTATGAATGGGATAGAAAAATGATTTGAAGTTTGGCATTTGAATAAAAGCTCGGTTCAGCTCACAAAAAGTGAAACAATTTCAAATTATAAGCACTTTTGTTTATTGTTTTATATACTTTAGACTTCCTTTTGTTTTTCAATTAATTCACGTGCAAATATTTTGCTATTTTTTTTAATTTTCAGTCTCTGTATTAAAAAACTATTAGGAAAAAAAAAAGATCTGCACAGAACCTCTGAATGAGGTTTAGCCAGACCTGTTAACTAAGATAATGATTATACATGCTTGCATTTTGAGCAACAATTAAGGTTAAGAATCCATCTTACCAAAGTAGCATACAATGTACTCTTATGTGGAAGTTCTTCGGCGCATTGTATGACAAGCTGAAAATTGAATTCAACCATGAGATCAGTGATCAAAGCAAAAATACTGAAGATTTTCCACAAGTTGCAAGCATAGTATAATTGAAATGGAGATTGAATTACAGCATTCTCAAAGATACAAGAAGTGTTACAATTTTGATTCTCTCGTATGATTTCTCAGAAAAATACACATACAATATTTATGCTCCATTGAATGCATGACATTTGAGTTATATTGTTCTGAATTGCATGATAACTTGCCCAGAAAAGCAAAACAAGAAAGAACAACCCAATCATGATGCTAAAAATAAACCAACAAAGCATTATGTTAAAAAGAATGTCAGGAAACCATGATGCTTCATTTCATTTTGTGGTCTTCATTAAATTAGTTTTTCTATTAATAATATATGATTCAACCGTTTCACTTTTTAAACAACTTGCCTAACGGCATACACAATTCTACCTTGTACAGAAAACTTACCTCTATGAACTTTATAAACTATAAAATATCTTCAAGAATTTAAATGATAACATATTAATAAATTACCTAACTAGTATGGGCTGGGTCTATTGACTCTTTGAAAATGGCAGCTACTATTTTACTTTTGCCCATATCAGATACACCAGAAGGAGCTTGTATACCTGTACAAGTAATGGAAGATACAATCCAGCTTGCAATTTCATGATTTGCTTGTGATACAGAATGTGCAACCATTGATGAACCTAGAAATATCATTTGCATGCTTGGCCAGAACACGTATCTTTGCAACTCAGACACTGTATTCTCTATGCCACAATGACGTAAAACTTTTGAAGTATGCAATTCTCTAAACAAAGTTATTCTACTTGTACCTTTTGTAATACTAAGCTTACACAATTAGTAGAGAGCCATTTTTTATGTCAAAAACAGCCCAACTTTCTTGTCCCATAGCATGAGCACACTAGCAAAGCTTGAGTTTATCACTGAAGTCATCATCATCTTCATACTTTTCTACACCTCATGAGCAAATAGCTCCAATCATATTTCAAAAACTTGGACTCCAGAAAAGCATAGCAAAATTTCCAAACATTGAAAAACAGATCAATTGGTAATCTTAAAAAGCATGCATAAAACTGAATTTACTAAAGTTGAGTGTAGTTTTTCCTTTATATATAGATCAAAAAATGAGTTGAATGCACATCATAAGTTTAATATGATTATAAATTACAAATTCATAAAAATATTTTATGAATTCTGCAGATAACACAGCCCCAAAATAATTTTTATTTTCTGCTTTTTAAAACCAAAGTGGAAGTCTAGGGGCACTAGCCTCCAGTGGTGTTGAGAGGCAGTAACCTTTGTGGAGATATGAAGGCAGAGCCCTCAGGGGTCCAGGCCCAAATTAATTCCTTTGAGACCACACTGACCTTCATGTCGCATGCAATTTTTCATAAATTTACAACTTTTAAGTATTAAAAATTCATCAATAAAATTGTTGGCATTTCAATTCGCACCTCTGGAATGCAAATTAAAAACAGACAGCTATGCACAGATAAACTGCTCTTCAAATTAGGAGGGGAAGCTCCCTCTTTGCTGATGATGCTTAAAGAAAGTAAACTAAACTATTTGCCAATCTTTTTGTTCTCAGCTAAGAGCACAAGGTTTATAAAACTCTAGCGTTGTAGCTGAGGTTTTCTCTTTTTAGAACTTCAACTACAACAAGGCCTACTCCAATGACACTTCTAGCTACTCAAGTAAACTCAGAGCTTGAGAGTTAGAAGTAAACGACGAATGATTCAACACAAAAACTTAAATAAACTCACTTCCAACGCACACTCGAAGACTCATTGTACTTTTCGATGCAAGCTGAAATAAAGATTATATAAGAAAACACATAAAACAAAACTTGAGACAGTAGATCAGAGCAGCAAAGCAGGCATAAGATTTCCTTTCTCAAATTTCTAACAATGATTACACTTCTGGGACAGTAGGATTGTAGCAATAACAAGCTTACAGTTTTGCGATCAAACCAAAATACACTTGACACAAATTACACATGAACTGAACAATAACTTGCAGCAAAAGGCAGGCATGCAAGCTTGCTCTTACACTAAGTGAACAAACACTGAATAACAACTTGCAGGCAAAGTAGGCTCAGTAATTTGCTATCACAATAACGGTTAAAGAAAAATGGGCAAGGCTGCTCTTATTTATACACAAGCGAGGAGTAGGGAACCCTAAAATCTCCTTGCTTTTACAACAAGACTTGCCAACTCGCAAGCTTTATTTCTAAAACTAAAACAAGACAACTAACAACCTGTTGAAAGCAAAAAGCAAGGAAAGTTCCACCTATTACAACTTGATATTTCTTATTTCTCAAATAATAGATAAGCGTGAGACAAGAATAGCAAAAAAACTTGGAAAAAAGTGTCGAGTTAATTGCTGCTTTTGAGTTCTATTCTTGAAAAGTATCGCTGCCCCAAAAAGGTGCTGATTTTTCTCCAAAAAGCAAATTATCAGAAAAAGCTAAGGTTTGGGTTTTGTATACAATCACGTTCTTCGTTAGATTCTGAAAAAGCTAAGGGCTCTCGAAAAAGCACCGAAAAAGCAAATCCTTGAAAATATAAAATTTTCCAATCTTCAAGAGGAACAAAAAGCAGATGGACCCAGATTGATGAAAACTAAAAAAGCTGACCACCTATTTCTGAAATGCGATGCACTAGAAGATTGGATCACGAAAAAGCATGCCTTTGTGCATCCCAATCCCGAATCCATGAAGAAAACTGAAAAAGCACTTCATTTGGGTCTCTAAAACTTGAAAAGCGGAAAATGATATCTTTCTTCCTCTAAATGCCAACCTACAAAATATGTGAGTAATGGATGCAAAAGCCTTCTTATATAGATGTTGAGGACGAAAAAGCGCTTTATTCTCCAAGCTTTAAAACTTTGAAGTCAATCCAAGAGCAGGTACATCAAATCTAGACACCTTTTGAACAATTAAGGATACAACTTAAAAAATTGTCCAAGGTATTGAACCTTGGGCTCTTTTCCTCTTCAGAATTAGAATATTTTTCAAGATTTTCAACTTTGCTTGTTTTTCTAACCTCAATTTGATCTTCATTTTCGGATGTTTGATGAATCCTGTGAACTGGCTAACAGATCTATTGGATAGCTTGAAGAATTCTGAGAAAGATCTCCAGAGGGACATGAATCCCGAAAAGTGATTTCGGGGGCTCAAAAGCTTGGGCGCCCCTAGCTAGCTAGGGCGCCCATGAATCCCACACTTAGCCATTTTATATGTTCTTCAATTTTAAAAATTTTTTGATCTTCAAGTGAATTTCCTGTTGAATTTGCAATTTCAAACGTCCAGGAGGTCCAATGAACTGGATGTTGGATTCATTGGATAGCTAGACAAAATTTAAAATGATCTTCTTGGAGGTGACTTGCTTCGAAAACTGCATCTGGTGGCCTGAATTCCTAGGCGCCCCTAGCTACCTAGGGCGCCCAACCTTGCCAAACTTAACCATTTTCATGATTTTTCATTTCTTTTCTTCATTTTCTCTGTCTATTTGATCTGCAAAATCTAATGACTGACAAATCTTTTGCGCTCACCGATGAATCCATTGGAGAGCCTATTCAAATCTGAAGGAATGTTATGGAGGCTGCTAACCCTAAATCCACCTTCTAAGTCCTCAAAATCTTGGGTGCCCCTGGCTACCTGGGGCGCCCAACTCCTTCAGAGTTAGAATATTTTCTGAAAAAAAAATTATCCTTTAAATTTCATCTTCTTGTTCCTTATAATTAGTTCTTCGTTTGATCTAAAATTGCTTGCACCTAATGAATCCAATGGTCTGACTGATATATCCACTGTAAAGCTTGAGGAATTCTGAGGAGAATGATGGTTTTTGAAAACCCTAAAGGCAGAATTAGACCCCCCAAAACCCTAGGCGCCCCTAACTAGCTAGGACGCACAAGAATCCCAAAGATAGAATATTTTTTATGATTTTCATGATTTTCAGTTTGCTTCTCTGATAAAACCTCTATGTTCGATCCATAATTCTGGTTGACTGATTGATCCAATGGGCCTGCTGTTGGATTCACTGTAGAGCCTACAGAAATCTGAGAACAAACTCTTAGAATGGAAAACCTAACAATAGCATCCAATGCCTTGAAATGATGGGCACCCCTAGCTATAGCAGAGGTGCCTTTACTGCCCAAAGTTAGTTTTTTTTAATTCATTTTTCAACTTTCTCTTTGCTTTCCAAGTTCACAGTTTCACACTCGTCGTTGTTGCATTCACCTCATGTCAAAGACTAAGCTCGTGTCAGAGACTAAAACATGGTTAAGGCAAAGTCAAATAGGTGCCTTGACCGGATAGGGGCACCTAGCATCTCCAATGTTAGACAAATTTTCACCATTTTCAAGATTTCAAATTCCCCTCCATTGTTCTCCATTTCACGAACATCTTTTGTCCTTTCTTGATCTATGCAGTGTTTGAGATCTTGAATCTAAGACCAGGCAGTTGACCATCCTCCATTGATGACCTTGGAGCTCCTGTTTTAGCTTTCAAAAAAGCGAAATAGACCCACCAAAGATAAATTGATCTTTTGACAATTCTAACTAGACCAGCCTGATGAGGAAGTATTTTAAACCAATCCAAATCAGTTTGAGCCCTAGTAGTAGTTTTAGAAATTTTCTATTTTTTAGAAAATTTTGCCAATATCCATTCGAGAAGAAACCTAGAAAAACCCAAAAAAAGTCTATTTTTAGAAAATTTCCTAAAACGTAGGGCCGAAAAACTAAGATCTAGGTTTTGTAGACAAAGTCGCTCTGAAGAGACCCAAATTGTTTGATTTTGAAAATTTTGAGTTTTTGACCAACATGCGTGACATGCAAATTTCCATTTTCCGACCTTTTTGACAATTTTTACAAGACTTTTACCACTCTTTTCAAAATGCCTTAATGAAGCAAAAATTTTAATTTTGGGTACAACATAAGTCATGTGATGTTGTCAAAGGAACAATTGCATAAATGTTAAAAAAAATAAGGGTTTTGAGTTTTACTTTTTACAACCAGCAGGAAAGGTTTTTGCACTACTCACCAGAACTGCTGCATTTTGTGGCAAGTTACTCACCAAAGACTTGTCTGCAACTCACCAACTAGTTTTGGCTCATGAGTCGGTAAGTAATTCACCAAGTTTTTGAACTATGGTTCCAACTAAATGATAGAGCATAGAGCTGAAGCAATAAGTGTCTTGGCCAACATGCCTCCTACTTTATTTGTGACTTGGTGTAACTTGCTTTCATTTGGAGATATTGGAATGCTTGCTTCTTTTCCCAACAAGTAATGTTTCCATTTCTTAACCACTTGTACAATTGAGTACAACTCTGTATGATATGTGGGATAATTTTGAATAGCTTGTGTGAACATCTCAAAATGGTGTCACATAGGTTTCCTTTCTTGCATCAACATGGCTCCCATAGCATAGCCTAAGGCATCCACTTGCATCTCAAAAGGTTTACTCAAGTCTGAAAGAGCAAGAATAGTGGCATGTCCCCTTTTTGGATTCAAAAAATTAATAATATTACTTAAGTCAAGCGCAATGATTTCTAATTTTGTTGGCGTTTCAATTTGCACCTCTGGAGTGCAGATTGGAAACGGACAGCTATGCATAGTTAGACTGCTCTTCAAATTAAGAGGGGAAGCTCCCTCTTTTGCTGATTATGCGTAAAAAGAAAATACTAAACTTATTGCTTATCTTTTTATCTCAACTAAAAGCACAAGGTTATAAAACTCTGCGTCGTAGCTGAGGTTTTCTTTGGTTTTGTAACATCAACTACAACTAGGCGTAAACTAATGACACTTCTATCTTCTCGAGTAAATTCAAAGCAAGAGAATTTAGAAGTAAACAGAGAATGGTTGGTAAACACAAAGCTTAAACAAACTTGTTTCCAAGACACATCCGAACACTCATTGTACTTTCAGATAAATGCTAAAATAAAGATCATGAAAGCAAAACATAAAATAACACCAAAAGATTTTGAGACTTTGGATCAAAGCAAGGTAGGCGTAAGATTTATTTCCTTAAAGCTTTCCAACAACAATTACACATTTGGGACAGCAGACTGTAGCAAGAAGACAAGCTTACAATTTACAATCAAACCAAATTACACTGAACAAAGTGAACAAATACTGAATAGCAAAGTTGGAGGCACTAAGGCTTAGCAATTTTGTTATAGCAACAACGGTTATGAACATATACTGAATAACAAAGAAGTAGGCACTAAGGCTCAGCGTTTTGTTATCACAAGCACGGTTAAAGAAAATAACAAGCAAGGCAGCTCTTATTTATACACAAACACAGGAGTAGGGAACCCTAAAATCTCCTTGTGTTAACAATCAGTCTTGCCAACCTGCAAGATTTATTCCTATGTCTAAACAAAGATAACTAACAGTTAACTAGAATAGTTAACTAATCTAAAACTAAAGAAAACTCCAACTATACAAAAGATGTCTCCAAAGATAGACATGCATGAAAAGAGAACAGCCAATTAACTTGGAAAAGGCATCAAGTTAACTGCTGATCTAAATTCTATCCTTGGAGAACGCCACATGCCTCAACTGTCAATTCACTGCTCGTTAGCAACTTGAGCAATAAAGTCCTCCAGAAAGTTGTTAACTACCTCTGTGTTTGGAACATTGATACCCTTCTAAATGATGTAATGTCCCCACAACATCTCTTTGCCATCCACAATCTCATTTTGAAATTCACTTCTCCTTTCAACTGCTTCATAAAATCTCGCTGACATCACTGTAATTTGACTCAACTTGCAGTCAATGGTGTCACCATTGAAACTACTACGGATAAGATTTTGAAATTCCATTTGTACTTCGCCAAGATCAATGTAATCACCATCTTCACACTAATACTGGCAAGAAATTTGTGACACAAATGTTCTTACAAACCTAAGAGTACTGGACACCTTTTGTCTATATTCAACCATTTCTACAAAATTTGCCTCGTAGGTTTTTACTTTGAAGATGAGTTGTTCTCTCCAAGTAAAAAGCTTCTACTTGTTTTCTTTTGTAGTGACTGAATCATATGCCATCCTCAAGTCGGAGATGATGATCTCGTCCCTAGGCTTCCTTTCCGCCATGCTCTACTCTAACTCCTGAATTCCTAAGCGAAGATCATGGACATTGTACCTCAATTGGTACAACTCTGCAAGTATGAATCGGCCCCTGGTGACAAACTCTTCTACCCAGTCTCTCAGATGTTTCCCATAAATAACCAATTGACTCAACTGATTTTGATCTGTAGATGATTCCAGCTTCTGTGGGAGCAAAGTGGTGACGTGTGAAGTACCGTGAAGTAAGTTGGAGATGTACTGCCGCAACTGTCGATTTTCAGCCTTGAGGGCTGCCTTGTCTTCTCCATCCTTGAGCACTCTCTCCTTCAAGTTAAATGCTACAACCTCAAAGAGATTTACTCTAACTCCTGAATTCCTAAGCGAAGATCATGGACATTATACCTCAATTGGTACAACTCTGCAAGTATGAATCGGCCCCTGGTGACGAACTCTTCTACCCAGTCTCTCAGATGTTTCCCATAAATAACCAATTGACTCAGCTGATTTTGATCTGTAGATGATTCCAGCTTCTGTGGGAGCAAAGTGGTGACGTGTGAAGTACCATGAAGGAAGTTGGAGATGTATTGCCGCAACTCTCAATTTTCAGCCTTGAGGGCTGCCTTGTCTTCTCCATCCTTGAGCACTCTCTCCTTCAAGTTAAATGCTACAACCTCAAAGTGATCTACTATAACTCCTAAATTCCTAAGCGAAGATCATGGACATTGTACCTCAATTGGTACAACTCTGCAAGTATGAATCGGCCCCTGGTGATGAACTCTCTTCTACCCAGTCTCTCAGATGTTTCCCATAAATAACCAATTGACTCAGCTGATTTTGATCTATAGATGATTCCAGCTTCTGTGGGAGCAAAGTGGTGACGTGTGAAGTACCGTGAAGTAAGTTGGAGATGTACTGCCGCAACTGTCGATTTTCAACCTTGAGGGCTGCCTTGTCTTCTCCATCCTTGAGCACTCTCTCCTTCAAGTTAATGCTACAACCTCAAAGAGATTTACATCAGCTTGACGTGTACTTCTACCAAGGTTGGCTTTGACCAATGTGAAGTCATCAGCCTCAATCTCATTGGCGTTCTTGTCCTCTGGCAGTGTAGCAATTTCAATGACCACTTCATTGTCAGCGTTCTCCATGTGAACTTGCTTCTTGAGTTTCTTTTTTGATGAGTCTTGGTAGACATTATCAAACTCTACAAAGTCCAAGTGGTAAGAAGTTTTTCTCCTCTTCCTACCCAAGAGGTTCTCAAGCCAAGACAAAGAGTCTCGACTAACTTCACTGGGAGGATTAGCTCTAGTTTCATCAACTCCTGATGAATGAGTTGGTGTTGAGATGTCACAGATCGGTGATTTTGACTCCAAATCAATGTGAATTGGAGAAGGTTGCGATGGTCACGGAAGAATGGGAGGCTCTACTTCAACTTCTGGTGCTGATTCAAATGTATCCTCAACTGCATCCATTTGTTGTTCTTGTTGATTCCTAATAGGAGAATGCATCTTTTCCTTCAAATTCATTGACATCTTATAGTTCTCTATACCCTCTGGAGGATTGCTCATCGCTTTCACTCTGGGTTTCCATCTACAAGTGGTAGGTAGTGTGGTGGGAACCACTAGCGGCTCTGTAACTGGAGTAACTACCCTTCGTGTGATCTTGCAATTCAAGAATAGCTTGTTGTTCTTTACAACCCGACTTGTCCTTTCCTCAATGGAGGTGCTCTCTTTGGCATACCAATCAATTGGTCGAAGTGGCTGCTGCTCAACTTGATCTCTAGCATATGTGGGAAACAAAACTTTTCCATCATCATCCAATAAATCCTCCACATCCTCTGATAAGAAATCAACAATCTGAGAAAGAGTAAATCTACTATAATTACGCTTGCGCACTTCAAACACATCTTCACAACTAAACCAAAAATCCTCCATGGTAGGTTTATGTGAACAATTGTTACCAAGGCGAGTTGCCAAGAGACCCCAAGGGTCATATGAACGCTTTTCAATGAGAAACTTGAGATTAGGCTTCATCATTTCATTGCTCATCAATTTAGCGCCAGCTTCTGATTTGCATCTGTATATACCCATCTCAAAAGGGAAACTAGCAACAGACTTGCATTTGTTACACAAAAAGGTGTGCACTTCATGTAATTGCCTTAAGAACTCCATGAATACTACCTTATCCGATGGGTATCGAGGTAGCATGGATGGACTGCCTGAGAAACCATATACGCGAATGTAGGAGAATGTGGGGAATTGGATAAACCAATCAGCCCAATCTACCATTGCCAATCTGGCATATGTTGAAAAACATATATGCAACTTGTCAAAATCCCGCATTGTGTGCATCAGGAAAAGATCATTTACCCACTTGAAGTGTCAATCTGACTGTGAAAATTCTAACTACGGGAAATGCTCATGAACCTTTTGCACGCCCAGAGTTCCAACAACATGCAACCCTCTAAACTTGCCTTGAAAGGCTATAAGATATACGAGGTATGAAGTCATATGGAATTCATGGGCTTTGAAGAACCCTATCATCTGGCTATGAGAGTGTCGCTGATCAAAGTCGGCCAGCTATAGTGTTCACTATTATTGGCAAGTTGGGACATGATGTGGAACATCCATGGCTGAAACTTGTGTGCTTTTGCTTGACCTGTGACACAGTTGAGCAAAGCGATCATGATAGCAAACTCATCCTTAAATTCACCACGTCCAACATTCCTTGGCAAACTAGTTCGTTTCTCTTTGAGCCAGCTTTGTGACATCCTTTTCTAGCACTGTTCCTTTTGCGTATTCCATGCCTTCTCACATTCTTCAATTGATATAATGAGGTTATCCAGACAAGGTGGAATAGCAAAACACCTCTCAATGTCTCTTGGCTTGAAGCTGCAAATTATTTGCCCATCTACTGATTGGATTTCCCGTGAAGTGGGGTTGTAATGCTTGACACAAGCAATTACAAACTCGATGTTTTGTGCTGAGATGGGCAAAGAGGCTGCCTCAAGTAACCCGGATTGTTCAAGATTTTGGATTGTGATGCAATCAACGCCTGTCAAAGTGTTCAAATCAACTACTGGATGTACTTGATGTAAGTCAGTGTAGAGTGTCTTCCAAAAATCATGAAGCAAGACTGATTTGGTCTTGAATTTGATTTGAGAGAATTGCATATTTGAAAACTCGAAGAATGACTGTGAACACGACTATGTTTGAACAACTTTTGTGTAGAAGCTAAAAATAGTTTCGTCAAGAGGCAGAAAAAGGCAGATTTTTGGATAAAAATTTGAAATATGGGATTTTGTAAGGAATGTCGTTCTAAACAAACCCAGATCGTTCGTTTTTCAAAAAATTGACTTTTTCAAGAACATGCAAGAAACCCTCAGAGGTAGAAGCTGCAAGGCAATTTTTTCTCGGAAAATTCTAAGACATGGGTTTTGTAGGCGCATGTGTGCTAAAGAGACCCAGATTGATCATTTTTTGAAAAAGATGATTTTTTTGGAAACCCTAAAAATAGAAGCCGCAGAAGCTATTTTTTTGAAAAAATTTGGGACGTGGGTTTTGCAACTAATTTTGTGTTGAATAAACCCAAAGTGTCAAATTTCTCAACAAACTGATTTTTCTTAAACATGCAAAAAACCCTAGGCGTGGAAGCTAAAGAAGCTGTCGAAAAATTTTCCAATCTTGGAGAAGATTTAAAAAGAAGATAACCCAGATTGATAGAAATTGAAAATGATGAACTTCTACTTCTGAAAAATAATGCCCTGGAAAAATGGACTCTAGAAAGATGTTCTTTTGTGCAACCTGAACTCGAATCTATGAAGAAATGTGAAAACCCCCTTCATTTGATCCTTCAAATGTTGTTGAGAAGAAAGTTTTGTGTTTCTCTCTTGAAGTCAACCTGCAAAAATAATGAATTATGGACACCCAAATCCTTGTTAAATAAAATTTGGAGGTGGAAGCATCAGTTAACTCGCAAAAACCCTAATTTTAGGAGTCTTCTCGCAAAAATATCTGTTAACTTGAACAATCCCCAAAAATTTGGGCGGCCAAGGCATGAGAAAGACTTCAAAAATTTGTAACTCAAGTTGACATGGACACCACCTTGAGATTAGGTGTCCAAGTTTGCAGTGTTGGAATATTTTTTGGAGTTTTTCAAATTTTGCTTGTTTCCGACGACTGATATCCCCTGTTTGAGCATTTGTTTCCCACCAATCTATGAGCAATTGAGACTGAAAGTGAATTGATCTGGCAAGCTTGATCAAGTCAAAAGAGATTGATACCTCACACCAGCCTCTAATCCCGCATTTGACTACTTTTTAATCTAGACAACCCTAGCTGACTAGGGCACTTTGCATCACCAAAGTTAGAAAATTTTCCAGATTTTTGATCTTTTCTTTTGATAAAATGCCTTCGTTTGATCTTCGATTGCCAACGTTTGATAGGTCTCCTAGGCTGGCAGATGGATTCACTGTGGAGCATAAGCGAAACTAAGAAGAACTTGTTGGAGGCTAAAAACCTCAAAAACTGGTTTTGAGGGCTTGAAATCTTGGGCACCCCTGGCTAGCAAGGGCACTTTTGTTTGCTAGACAACCAGTTTTTAGTGATTTTCAACTTCTCCAATTTACCTCCCATGCTTCTATCTACAATTGCCTATGACTGATGGATCCCCTAATCAAGCTGAGATATTCAATGGAAAGCCTGAAGAATTCCGAAAAGGATGACTGGTTTTGCAAACTCTAAAAACTACTTTAGAGGGCTCAAATTCCTAGGCAACCCTGGCTACTGGGGCGCCCATGTGTTCCAAAGACATTATTTTCACTGTCTTCTTGACGAAAACACCTCAATTTGATCTTCGTTTTTTGGATGTTTGAGAGCTCCATTGAACTTGTTGATGGACTCATTGCAAAGCCTAAGAAAATCTAAGGACCTACTGGAGGTCATGAAAGCTAGAAAATGAATCAAAATTTTGGATGCCCCTGGCTTGTAGGGGCGCTTTTCTGCTCTAGACTCGGACAATTTTGAGTTTCTTGACTTTCTTTGACTTTCAGCATTTCCTACTTTGATCTTCGTTTCTGGGCGTTTGACAAGTCCTGTGGACTAGATGTTGGATTCATCGTGAAGCTTGAAGAATTCGGAAGGACCTCCAAAACTACAAATCCTAATAATTGCATTTGACCCCTTGAATTCATGGGTGCTCGTGGCCTGCAGGGGCATTTTTGCACTCCAGAGTTGGTCATTCTCAATGATTTTTACTCTTCTCGAGCTTCACATTCACTGTGTCGTTGACTACGTTGATCGTCGTTGTTGCTAACGCGAATGCGATCACTGTTGTGATTGCTTTCATCAATTCACATGCATGGACATTTGGAAATATGGCTAAGGCATTGACAACCAAGCATCTCCCTTGAAACAAGGCGTCCAAGCTTTTCCAGACTTTTAGTTTTTTTTTATTAAGTTTTCAACTTTTCAAATTCCCCTCCACTATTTACCATTTTTCGAGCATCTTTCGCCATAGATTATTTTGTGGAGTGTTTGAAGCTTAGATTCTGACACCTGGTAATCTGGCCATCCTCCATTGATGACCTCAAAGGTCCGAACTTTTCTTCTGAAAAAGCGAAATAGACCCACCCGAGCAAAACTGACTTTTTGACAATTCTAGCTGGACCAGTGTGATCGTGACAAAAGATTAACCAATCAAAATCATTTTGAGCTATTTCTGGAAAGATCCTATTTTTAAGGTTTTTCTAAAAATAGGGGCCTAAAACCCTAATTTCAAAATTTTGCAAGTATCCTCTTGACAATAAACCCAAAAAAACCCCACGATCCGTTTGTTCAGAAATTTCTAAAAATGGACTTTGACCTTTTTATTTTTAGACATTTTGACAACAATTTTACAAGATTTTGACCATTTTTACCAAAATGCCTTAATGAAGCAAAAATTTTATTTTGGGTACAACAAATTTTAAGAGCAACTTAATAATATTGTTGTAATTAAAATAAAAGGTGTTTTTAAACACCAATATCAAAACTAAAGTAATTTTAAATACTTGGAAGAAAATTCAGGTCCTCAGGGCCCAATTTGAACAGGTATATCAAGGAGATGCTTATCTTCATTTGATCATCATACAATTATCCTTTATGCATCTGATTTTCAGATTTTAGCAATTTGTTCAATCCTGGGCATCCAAACCATTAGTTTGTTTAAGGCTTGAGAGGACGAAAACCCTTGTTTTTCATTTTGGGTGGTTTCCTCTAAGAATCACAAATGTGCTGATTTGTGGAGGATATGACAATATTTTAGATTTGCTACAATGTCACAACAATACAACTGTGTGACAGATCAGCAAGATTTGGTGAATGACAGCAAAGAAATGATGACTCAACTGTGACAAGGTGCATGTTAAAGGACAAATGAGAGAGAAGTGATAAAAAGTGGCAAATGGGTACTTTGGAAACCAGAAAAGCAATGCAATGGTACTTCAAAATCGTCAATGATCATGTGAAGCAGAGTCATGGTAATGCCAAGGATTTAGTTTCATACTCATTGATACTAAGAGGTGTGCATTAATGATCACAAGATGCTGCAAGAATCTATAAACAGAGTCCATTCTCTTTGTCATTTCACCAAATGCTCAAACTTTCTACAGAAGAAAAATCCTACTTCTAAACTTAAAGCACATTTAGAGCAAAGTCATTGCACAATGAGTGAATTATTGAGGATTATTTGAAAACTGAAAAAGGAAACATGAAGACAGCCTACTCATGTGCCAAGGCAAAGCAGTCAAAGAACCATTGAGACAACATAGGAAGACATCCACAAAACAAAGATCCAGGAGGTGCAATGATTGTTCCAACACACATGGAACTAATGAGGGTACCAAGTCAAATTAGTGCCAATGGAAGGAGAATCCAGGGCATTTGTTCACTTTCCAAATCAATGAACAAAATGACTTTTCTATGCTTAATGGGAAGTCTACAATGGAAGGAATTGTGCTGAAAAAGCTAGAATGTAGATAGCATAAAGACATGCAAATGGAATGTGTAGGGCAAGGCATTGGTTAGGATAGGAAAATTAAGTTATGCAAGTTACCATATTTTGGTTACAAAGATGACCAAGTTCGATTTCTTGTGAGACAATCTCAAGACGACATTATCCATTTGAGGGATGACACACAAATATCTATAAACCCTAAGATGATGTACAAGCGCACTACCCTATCATGCAACAAGATGAGGGAAAAAGACAGAAGTATATGTGTAATGACCCGTGCTCCGGATCAATAGATCTATGATTAATTCTTTATTGGATTGACACAGATTGTCATCCAATATTTATGTAAAGATATCAAATTATAAATACCTTAAGGATAGTAATGATGATGCACTTTGGTATATCTAAGAGTAGCTGATAAGACTAGCATATTCATAGGCATATAGTAGAAATTACGAAATCTGATGTAAATATTATTTTAATAATGGCAATATGCCATGTAAATATAATGTTGTTTCTGATTTGCTAATTTAGAACCATGCATTGTTGCAAGAGGTTAGACCTCTTTAAATTGCTATTTCTGAAGTTATCTCTTTATACATGCAATTTTATAATGGATGCTATTTCTGACTTTGCTCATTAATCATGCATCTTGATTGGTTGAATTGCTGGAAATGGACTCCTTAGGAGCACTCAAATCCTGAATGTTTGTATATATATCTGCATAAACTATTCCATAATCCCCTTTGCTTGGAATGTTTTCCCTTTTATATCCTTACGATTTTTCAAGGAACACAACCATTCACCTCATTCATTTGATAAGAGACATCTCTTTTTGTTTATGCAAATCGCTCTAACTAATTTGAGGCTCCTTTAATCACTGTTTAGGACTATTGAAGTTTATTTACTCTCAATCTTTATTATAGGTGATTACTTAATAAATCGGCCCGAACTATCATATTACCTTTCGGTCACAGCCTTCATACTTTAATTGTCTTCATATGATCAGGATTGTTGTCTTCATTAGCGTTGTCTTCATACTTAATCTATGTCAGCTTATTATAATCTTTAATCACCCCTCTTTAGGATGATCGTTGCTTTGTTGTCTCTTATAATTCAGAATGTAAGCCAAACAATCGATCAATAGAGAGGATATTGGCTTCTGTCCCCTCCAATATGGGGCCCCTTAATGCTTGCACTGGTAGTCATTATTTGTGGCTTATATCGGCCCCTTTCAAATAAATAGACCTTGATCTATATTATGTGAGTCTCTTCAATGTGCGTCAAAGCAAGTCTTGGGAAATTGCTAATCGCTTACCAATCCATGTCAAAATGTCAACCAATGATTTAATATTGATTTGTTTCAACTAAATATAAAGCCCGATATCACTCATATAGCGGATGCATATTGTTAATAGTGGTGTATCACATTATCATTGTCGGGTTGGTATTTGTATTGCATGGCATTCGATTGATGTCCTTGTTTATATTTACTTGTGGAGACTATTCATCTATGTTGATTACGACTTCAATCTTACAAACGATTTGAACACTGCCATCAGAATCTCCACGTCACCTATTCTCTTCATTTGCTATGGCGGCAAGCTATAGGACCCAACAACTCTCATAGGCAGCGCCTCACTTCATAATAATTCCATTATAGTTATCGCAATAGATAGAAAGGGTATGTGGCGATCATGTTGGATGAATCGTATAATACATCTGGCCCAATATTCTCTAGTCTTAGAATAATCGCCCAAAATATCGAAATCCTTTTGAGGTTTAGTGCACCTTATACATCGCCCCATAATGCTAACAGTCATACTTAATCAATATTGATAAAATAGACAGGCAATAATAAAAGTTGAGTGAATATAATTGATCAACTTAGAATATTGTATCAGCCCCCCTATATTGAATCCTCCAATATAACATGGCCGTGGAAGCAAGATTGTGATATCTAGAAATATGAACTCTTTAGGTAATAATATTAAATGATTATTCTTCCTTTTCAATATTTTTAACCACCATCAAAATGGGACATTACAATATGAGGACCTAAATAATGCAATGAATACTCAATCAATGGAGAGAGAATACATCAACTTGTTGGAAGCCATAGAGGTGCACAAGAGTTGGCAGTGGAGGAGTGTTAAGCCCAAAAATGACAATGGCATGTGCTTGCTTGGATTAAACCTATTGTGCAAAGCTCAAGGGCATTAGATACCAATTAGTCCTACCATTGGCCAATATAAGTCCATCAAGCACAACAACCACAAGTGGCAATAAGCAATAACAGGCATTGGTAATTATCACATCTCTCATGCAAGGGCAAGATGAGGCTCCTCCACAAAGTTCATCTCCTATTCGTTCTCAATAGGATATGCCTATGAAAGACACTGAAGCATCTAAATCTACACAATGAAAGGCATCACACAAAAAGACTAGAGCAAGAGATTCAAAAACTGCATATCTGAGGTCACATGTTGACCACACTTATCAAATACTCCTAGCCAGTGGAATGAATATGTATGACACATTTAAATTCCTTGTGCATAAACTTGGCACATTTGTGGGAACTAAAGGAAACCATTTTCAAAGTCTTCTTTTGACTCCTAAGCATTTGCCTAATGGTGACTTTGTGCTACTATAGCTACACAATTTGATTAGAATGATGAAAAGTTCTCAATTGCGCTCTGTTGATGTGCGTTTTGTGACACACCAAACACGTTTAGAATAAAGAGTCCAAAAACGCTCTATCCTCTCTTGAAAAACTACCGCGTATGCTAAGATTGCAAGAAAGATCATATGGCAATTCCAATGTTTCTTAAGTCAGGTCTTGACGTGTGGATAAGCTCAATGGGCATTGTGATATGCTAGTAACACAAAGGGACTTACGTTTGACAAATTACTTATAAGTGAGGAATTAGGTGGATTTGACATTGAATGCTCTATTTTTTTTGGGGATTTTCAATTTTGAGATTCTAAAAGAAAAAAGAGGAAAGAATAAGCATTTAGAAGTCTTATACTACTCCTATTAAATCAAGAGATAGTAAGGATTAAGTGAAACTAAGAACAATACTTTGTTTCGCCACGCTAATAACAACTACACAAAACAAGTACAATCTTCTAGGATTTGTGCTTAAGGTTTCTTTCCCATGAATGATACCATCAAGAGAACAATATTATTCAAAGTAAGCATTAAAGCATCCACATTATAAGCTGAGTCTAACTTTACGCATTGAACGAAAATCATCCATTCAAAGAAAGTATGAGCAAAAGCTTCACCAATCTATACTATCAATCTATCATTCATCTAACATGCATTCAAATCAAATACTACTTTAATCTACTCTAGGTGGAAGAAGAATATGTAACCATGCAACCACTTGACAATAGAAGGATTCAAAGCAACTCATGCAATATGAACTTTTATTCCCAAAGTAGTTACAAGCAACAATTTCATAAGACTCTCGTACAATGAAATGCAAGAATGAGAGTTTATATAGAGTTTTGGAAATGAAATAGACGGCCAAGATTGATCCAAGATCAACGGCAGAGATTAAAACAAAGTAACCCTAACTAGGGTTTCCCAGAATAACAATCAGTAATCAGTGAGTGAAGTGGCGCGAGGAGCTATCTTTAAGGGGGCGCATCCTTATCCTCCTTAGTGGCATTGTATTGGATGAATCTAGACACTATTGTGCTAACCTCCTCCATCGTGACAAGTGGCAACATATTGACCTTGTATTCCAGTAGGTCCAAATCATCCACACATTTCGCGAAAGCAATTTCCCACTCTGACTCTTGTCGTTGAAAGGCATGCCAGATGGATAAGAAGTCGGCTGCCTTAGTCAAATTTTGCTTAAGGATCAGCCCAATGGTGGCAAAGAAAATTTCTCGAACTTTGTGCTTCAAGTTTTCAAGCTACATGTCGTTTGCTCAAACAATGTCTTTCTCAAGTGCATCTACAACCACAAGTAGAATCTTGTTCCGAATTTCCTTCATCCGCTCCTCAACTCTAATAGTATTAGCCTTTATCTTCTTTAAGACTTCATTTCGCGCAATTAGCGCCCAGTACCAATTGTTGAAGTCGTACGCAACGCCTGCTGCAATAACCTTTCCATCGACTAGTTCCTGCTTCGAAACTCCTTTCAGCACTTTGAGACATGGAATGATTCTATCTTGGATATCTTGAGTGTTGTCCCACGCTTCTGCCAAAGCTGCAATCCTCGAAAGCAAAGAGGAAGTTTTCCCATATGCCAACATTAGTTTCTCTACAAATACAGCCACTTCTTCACTTTTGTTGATTATCCACTCTTTGGTTTCTTTGGTTGTGGCCCTCTCTTCTTCGAAAGTCTCCTAGGAAGAGTTCATCAATGGGGGAACCGCTAAGTTGGCCTAATCAAGAGGCTTGGTTAAATGCTGAATATACTCTTTTAGGTGTTCAACTTCTTGTTGTATTCCTTTTTCTTCGCTAGTGCCTTTTCTAGCCTCGCTTTGATATAAGTAACTGAATTGTCCAAGTCTTCCACTTCTTGACCTTTTGTGGTTGGGCCCAAGTCGACAATGGTGATGGCATATTCTTGAGGAGCAATATCCTCCCTTGACTTATCAACTGTCAGTACAGCAATTTGTATTGTACGATGGTCAGCTTCGTCTCTTTGGATGGTGAACATTCTGGCGGGCTTCTTTACATTAACTGCTTCCAATCTGGCAAGGAAATCGGCCATATCATCTTCCTCTGGAATTTTTGTTTGTTCTTTTATCTTCAATCTCTCCTTCAGCCAATCAAGGATAGTAGGTTGCTCGATGTCTTCTTCTTCCTGAATATCTTGCACACATGGAATATCTTGAATTCCTTTGAGGGTGGAAATCTTCCTTCTTGAAATTCACTATCTAGAGTATCAATTTCATTCTCAGACTCCAGTATCTCTGTGCCTGTGGTAGATGGTGATTCATCATCCTCTGGCTAGATAGAAATGGGGGAAGGAATCCTTTTGTCTCCCAATGACTCATCAATATCTAATATCTCGTTCATGTTTGCAGAGGTGGCAGAATGAAGAGGCTCTGATCTTTGTTTCTTTCGAGTAGGTTCCTCATCCGCAATCTTCTTCCCTGCCTCCTTCCTTTTCCTTGAGTTGGTGTTCTCGATAGGCTCATCACCTTGAGATGCACCAACATTTGAAGAGTAGGATTCTGCTTTGACCATCAAATTGTAAGTCAGAGTCATATTCTTCCATTGTAGCTCTTTGATCTGCTGGTCTTCCCACCATTGTGAATACTTGACGACTGGTCTCATCAAGGTGGTCAAGTCTGCAAGTTCTAGTTCTAACCACCGTACAAGAAGAAGTCGATTCTCATCAAAACCTGGCTGAATATACTCGCCATCATCTTCAAGTTGATCTAGCACACGGAAGAGCTCAATTGTCCTGATTAAGCTGACCAGCAGTCTAGACCATAGTCTTTTCCGGACATCATACTCATCTACAGTGTTCGTCCAGTAGTCCTCCAGGTCTACCTTGTGTTTGTATTTCCTTCCATTCATTGCCCCGATGTGATGGTGAGGGTCAAAATCAGTTTTGGACCAGTATGACGTGAATGGATACCGTTGCATCTCTAACCTGGCACTTTCAGTTGCCTATGTCAATGGGAAAGATTCTTCCATATTTCCAATAAAGAATGGAAAAGTGAAGGCTGCCTTGCTTTTTACTCTCTGGAAGTTTTGATACATTTTTAACTACCTAAGAACCTCAAGCAAGATCATTCTGTTGGTAGGATAAATTGGGAGCCTGAAAGGACATCCAGTGAATCCTTGAATTCTGATGTAGGTGAATCTTGGAAACTAGATATACCAGGATCCGTACTTGTTGATGAGGCTCTTAGCCTCATGGGTCAGCCTTTGATGCGTCCCTCCTTGCAATATTCTTGTAATGTACATTAAGAATGCATCATGTGCTCTTCTGAAATGAGATTTCTCAGCTAGCTGCAACTAGGGGTAGCAATCATATGACTTGAACTCGTTCTCTCCAGTGCCTATAGGTCCTTGCTAGTAGATAGATAACATAAGAACTCATATAGAAAGATTTAGTCTTCTTCGAATTCATTGGCTGCTCATGGATGTTGTCACTGTTCATCCTCAACCAGTTGAACATCCTAACACCTAAGGTGATCTCGTCAATGAAAAAGTACATCCATGTCTCGAATGGTGCACCTTGAGGGCTGCCCATTATCTTATTCAATAGTAAAATGATTCTCCATAGTCTTCTTTGAAGTCTGTCCGGAGTAATTTTTTTGGCATCTTCTTTATAGAAAGCCTTGGCTTCTCCAACCATGTCTTGTTGATGTTGGTTGCACATTGGTCCATCTAGTCTTTAAAAAGTCTCCTTCCATCTTCCCGAATCTTATCTGAAGTTTTGTTGTAGCTGGGAATGTCAAATGCTTCTTGGATAGCTAACTCTCCGAGATGTGCCAAAATTCTTCCATCAGGTGCAATGATTTGTCTCTCTTGTGGGTTGTAGTGTCTAGCACACTCCACTATCAGCTCAACACACTCCACAGCTAGAGGAAATCCAACTGCTTGAACGATACCATTCTGCATCAATCTTCGAGCAATAGCCGTCAACAGGAGTCCATCTAGTCCCATACATCCTCTTCTTGAAGTCATCCAAATCTACATGCCCAAGATTGGTATCTGTGATATTCTTCCACTTGGAGTTAATTTTCAATTCTAGTTGAAATCCTTTGCTTGCGAACTTCATCTGTGCCTTTCTCGAAGGTTCTCCACGGGTGGTCATCAACCTGCGAGAAAAAGAAAATATATTAATTTTAAAACTTTAATTTTGATTTTCTTTGAACCTTCTTCTCGAAAATTTTAACTTTCAGCCTATTGAAGCTTAGACTCTGCGAAAAATCAAACTGGAAATAAAAGCACTTAGTAAATTTTGCAAGAATAGAAGAATAAAGACAGCAATAGAATAAAGAATTCCATCAAACTTTGATTTTAAATTCTGGAATTATACTCTTGGATGGTAATTCTGCTTTAAACTTCGAGAATTTTGTCTTTGTCGTTGAAAAAGCAAGCTAGTCCTTTGAAAATTTCATTCTCCAATTCAGAATTTCACTCCTTTCCTTGTTTTTCACCTTGAAAAATCACTTAATCTCCAATATTCTCCCCTCAAAAATTCTATCTCTTGTAATTTTAAAAAAGCTTAATTTTCCTTTCAATCAAACTTGGGAAGAATGAGTTGAAAATGACTTGTTGAAACTCCTTATGAGGTTGAGAAGTTCGATTTATTTTAGCAACTTCATATTTTTCTCTTGAGTTCATTGAACTTAGACTTGCTTTCTCTCATATGCCAAGGAAAGTTTCTAATTTCTTCAAATCTTCAAGATTCTCTTTTTGAGTTAGAAATCTTCTAGGTGTTGGAAAAGATTTTAAGTGTAGATTTTTAATTTTCCAACCCTTCTTACGACAATATTTTATCTTATCCATGGATTTTTTTTTATTTTGGGTGTATTTTGTTTAACTCCATGGATTTTTATCTCTTTCTTGCCAAGTTCGGACTTTACTCATGTTTGGACCTCATTTCTTAGGCAAAGTCGGACTTCCCATTGGTTTGGACGTTGCTTTTTGAGGGAGGTCGGACTTCTTGACACTTAGGCATTTTCTTCTCACTTGGCCTAGGTTGGACTTTTTCATGATTTGTACATCTTTCTCTATGCCAAGTCGGACTTTCTTCAACCTTGGACATTTTTTTCTCTTGGCTAAGTCGGACTTTAAGACTTCCTTTCCATATTCTCTTTTGGCAAACTTTGACAACTTATCCTCTTTCATGGCTAGGCGGATTTCACTAACATTTGGACATTATCCTCAAGGGCGGACTTTACAACTTCCATGCCATATTGTCTTCTCCTTATGGCGGACGTTGGAGCTAGCTTGACAAACTCTTGGCGGACTTCATGATTGTCTTTCCATGTTCTTTCCAAGGTGGGTCGGACTTTGTGATGGTCTTGCCAAGGATGGGCAGACTTTACCTTTACCTTGCCATCTTCCTTTTAAGGTTGGGCGGACTTCTTGACTTTCTTTCCATGATGCAAGGGCAGACTTTGCTTAGTCCTCACCACTTCTTCATCAAGCATGGGCGGACTTTGGACTTGTCTTTCCATGCTTCCATTGGCTTGGGCGGACTTCATGATGAGTTTAACATATCCATGGTGGACTTCCAAGGTGTCTTGACAAGTGCATCTCTCCTTCCAAACGGACTTCATCAACTTCGTGCCATTGTAAGCCTTCTTTTGGAACAAAACCTTAGCCAGGTGACTTTTCTTTTGATTTTTCATGACTTTTCTAATTTTTACTTGCTTTTCTTGATTTTTGCTTTTTTTAACTCCTAGAGGCCTAAATCTTCGATTATAAAGATGGAAATGTTGACCCCATGACCCGTGAGACCCAAACCCTAGGTTGACTTTCTAAAAATAAAAATAGAAAAAAATAGAAAAAAGCAAAAAGCAAAATTTCTAAAAATAGTAAGTCTCAGATTGGTCCAAAAATGCCAAAAATAGAAAAAGCAAAAAGCAAAAAAAGCAAAATCCCTAAAAAATAGGAAGTGTCAAAATTGACTCAAAGCACAGGCAATCCTCATCTTCTGGACCTTCTGAGCACTTCCATGACGTCTAGCCACTGTTTTGGGCTTGAATTTTCTACTTGGCTTGGGTGATAACTCAAAGCACTAACTTAAAACTCTCGGAGCAAAAGGACTTATGAAATTGCAACCCAAAGCTAAACCCTAAAAGCAAACCACTGAGGGTCCCCATTTGCAATGGGGTGATGTGTGAAATAGGTCACAACAGGTTCCTACAATGAGAATGTCATAGCACAACTTAAGTAGAAAATAGAGGAGGTTAGTTGGTTGAAAGAAGAGTTGGATACAACCCAAGCAAAGTGCAAGGCTGCCATTAAGCCAATTCCTTATCATGCAAGATCACAAAAAGAATGTGCAATGCATAGCACAAATGTGCATAATTGAAGCCCTCACAAAATCAAAGGAAGAGATCACATAGAAGATGTTGAATGCTAATGTGCATTTGCACAAGTTGCAAGACAAGGTTATTCCGATGGGCCCTAATGTGTTGAACAATGATATGATTGCAAGAAAGATTGTAGGGTTAAAGGAGAGACTACAAGATCATATTGGCGAATTTGAAGCATTAGTCAATCCATTGCTTATACCTGTGTTGACACGACAATATCTAGAAAAGCAACTCAAGGCATGGTCAAGGATAACCAACACAAGGTTGAGGACAACTAGCACAAGGTCAAAACAATAGAAAGTCAGTAAAGCAAGAAACTAAGGCCACTAAGGAGAGAAAGATGAAAGAAACAAAGAGCCAATGAATGAGGAATTTGCATAAAAGGAGAGAGCAAAAGCATTGGAAAAGGCAAGGAAAGAGCTTGAAGAACATGCCAAGTGAGTTAAGATTACCAGTATTGAAATTGAGCATCTAGTGTAAGACTATGGACAAACATTTGCGGCAACATGCAAGTTATTTGTTGCATATACAAATTGGTCAACATGGCTAATCCCTAGGCTTGTGACACTAAATACTAAATTGCACACACTCTGAGATGAGCTTACCATGAAGATCTTACACATGCAAAATTCAAAATGGTCAGTATATCAAACCAAAATGAGCTTATCCATGAAGATCTTATGGTGCAGGAGCACCTAAGGAACAACAGGCAGTTTCATTAGGTAAATAAGAAATCTAGAAAGGGTAATTTTGTTTTGTTTTCATAAAGGTCATGTTGACCATTGTGTAGTTAGCTTAGAGGTGTTTTTGATCTTTAGGAAAGAAGTTGTCAAGAGATGAAGAAGTTTAGAAGCTCATCTTGCTGAGTTTTCAAATGTTGCCAAAGGTTGAAAAACACAGTGGATTTTATAATTTTTACCATTAGGTCATCTATAGGTTCGACAAAAAGAGCTTAATTGTTTTTGGAGCCTATTTAAGATGTGCTTCAACCATGGAACAGGGTTGGAAGTGTTGATGTTATAGTGAAAGTTTGTGAAATTGAAGGAAGACAGCGTTCTGTGCTACAAATTCTGAGTTTTGCATCTAAATAGAGATTTAATGGTTTAGATCTGCTACTGTTTTGAATGTAGGATGTAGTGTTGGCAATTTACAAGCATTGTATATCATTAAATAGTTTCTTTGTTCAATTTGCAAGCACTTTTTGTAAATAGTTTAATTTTGACCTGTTGCTGGTCTGAACCAGACTGTTTTTAGGAAATGGAGTGCTAGAGCACTTTCCCACTGTACAAACCGTACGGCCCTTTGGGAACAGTGCCTAGTCTCCATGCTTGTACAAATGGTAGGTTGTAGGCTTTGTGTGTGTGCAGGAATTTCTAGCAATGTCTTGCCCTAGGCGAGCCAGGCAGAGTCCGGCTAGGGAAGACAAGTAGTAAAAGGCACAAAATTTGCAGGGGTGCTAAGATTTTGGAAAAATTCCTTTAGAAGAATTTAGCTGAGGGTCTTGGCAAGGCCTGGTAGTCAGGAGGAGGCTCCATCAACCCATTTGGTGTGAGAAGACTCAGACAGTTTGAAATCAGCCTGGAAAAGGCTAGTAAACCCTAGGTTTTGGCCATTTTTGTGTAAGGGCAGTGTACGGGCAGTACAGATTCAAAACCCTGAAAAATCTTCAAGGTGTAGACATGGAAAACACAAACCCCAAGCAAAGAACCTAGGTCATTTGGAGGGTTTTGGAGTAAATTGCATTTTTCTCGGGTTAAGAGGCCTAATTGGGGCTCTAGGCTTGTAGCCTTTTCTAACCCTAGGAGAGGGTTTGGTGGCAGCGATGGAGAATTGGAGTTTTGGAGTTGAACAAGAACCCTAATAGGCTGCTATGAGGCTTATACTTCATCTTTACACCCCTACAAAAGCCTAACTGAACGTTGAGGGTAATTGGCCTTTAGGGAAGAGTAAGGGTTAAGGGCGAGATAGAGGCAAGGCATCAAGATTGGCTTGATGGAAAATGAAAGAAGGTTGATAGGAGGGTTGGACAGTAGGACCAGGGGTACCTATACCTGAAATAGGACCTAAAGGTTAAGGTGGGACAGTCACCTAGGAGTTCTTGAGAACAAGGACCCAGAGCATGGGACAGTGAGTATCTCATCCAACCCTACCCTATCATCTTACAAATGCAAAGTTGGAGATACTCAATATGCAAAACATGGATCTACTATAACACATCACCTTGAAAAGAAAGACACACAACATAACACTTACACAAGTCAATGCAAAGTTCATAGATGCAAATGATATATAATAATTTTGCAAAGCATAAAAAAGCAATTGATCTTTGAAAGTACAATTATAATATCCAAACTCCTTAAAAAAATGCAAGAAATTGCAAATGACTAGAGCACATTTTTACATGCAAAAAATCCCAATTCTCTAATACAACTTATCCATCCAAAGTTATTTTATGATTTTATTGCCAAAAAATCACAAAAAATTGATTGAATTGCAATTTTTGTCAATTTTTACCAATTTGATCAATTTTTCATGTGTTGAACAATTTTTTCAATAAAACTACATTTTTGGTCTATTTTTGTTATTTGCAAATGAATTTTGACAAATCAAAACATTTTTCAATTATTTTCAAGATTTTCTAAGTTTTATGACACAAAACAAGGTTCAAAATTCATCTTGAACATTACTATTTCATCCTTCGAATCAAGTACACATTTTTTCAACAGAATTTTTGATGCAGGGTCATCTTGTGATGCATTTTGTTTCATGTTGCAAAGTTTTGATTTTTGGGTTGATTGGGTTTGATTTGGGTCAATAAGGTCAATTTGGACTATTCTAGGCCATTTGAGATCCTTTTGAGTCATTTTGGTGATTAGGAGCAAAAAGTTGTAAAAGTTGCAAAAGTTGTTATGTCAAAGTTGTAAAAAGTTGCAATTTTGGTTTTTGGTAGTTGGAAGTTGGTTTGGCAGTTGTGAATGAATGTAATGGCATAAATATGGCATGTAAAGTCGAGCACCAAGGTTAGAGAAGAGATGGAATGAAAAATGAACATTTTGGAAGCATTTTCTTGTATTTTTCATGGTGAAACAGACTGTAAATTGGATTGTACGGCCTTGTATTGTATAGTATGGCCCTGCAAGTTGTTGGAAAAACTGGAGAATGTTGTTAGCTTTCTAAAGCTTTTGGTTTGACTGAATTTCATTGTGTTTTGTGAAAGTTATGATTGCCATGCACAGATTTTCACTATTTCCTGTCTCAAAAACCTCTTTTGTACTGATTGTACAACCTGATATGGTCGAGGGCAGGCATGGGGATGATGAAGCTATGAAATACAGAACTTTTGTTCTTTTTTGGAGTCGTTTCTTTAAGTTTTGTGAAAGTTATTGCATTTTTGGTGATGACAACCCTGTACACTAATTAGGGTTTCCAGAAACACTAAAAAATTCATATCTTTGTTTTCCACCATCAAAAAGTCATGAAAATTGGTAGAAAGTTTTGTTTTAAGGATATCTAAAAACCCTTTTGGTCTCAAACCTTTAAAAGTTTGCATGAGTGAGGAATCAATGATAGTTTGCTCTCATTTGTACGTAAACAGCCTTAAAACCCTAGTGACTTAAAGGTTTGATACGATCTATACTTTGTGTGAACATGATTTGTGATGAGCCCAGCTGGCTCAACCTCAACTTCTGAACTAAAACTGTATGTTTAAGTGTTTTGCTTGTTTTTTCATGAGTTTTAAGACCATTTTTGGGAAGTGCGCCAAGCATAAAATGTTGATAAAACTAAAATTTAAGCAAATTTGAGAAACTACAATTGTATTAAGTGTTAAACAACTACAACAAAGGAATTACATACAACAAACATACCCGGAAACCTCCAGATTATTTAAATAAGAAATTCTGGAGCTTGCCAGTCAAGAATCCTAAAAACTGAATAAATCCAACGCCTGCCTCCTGGTGTTGGTTTCTCCTTGTCAAAAACTGTAGCAAATGATTGAAGAATACCAGGCAACCAATATGGAAAAGATAGAAGGCTCCAGAAGAAGGCGTTTCAGCCTTCTGGTTCAAACGCCTCAACCCTAGATGCACACGCCATAGGCTTGAAATGGTACGACCAGCCAAGGAAAATATACAACTTGCTCCTTAGATGCCAAATCTGCTAAATGAAGGAGCCTCAATCACTATAGACCCTTCCTTATTGAAAACTGGAAAGAAACTGAACATAAAAACTCTGGTGAAGCTCAAATTGACTTCTAAAATGAAGCCATCCCTGTAGCAAAGATTCAGCTGGTCTTCCACAGCCTCAAGTTTGCAAAACATTGAAGATCTTTTGTTTCTCCAATGGAAGAAATTCACTGTAACCCTTGTCTTAGACAAAATCACAGAGAAGATAAAAGTAGCAATTTCAAATAATCATCAATAATGAGGTTGAATTGCCCCTTTTGAAGGCACGATTTCCCAAAAGTGATGCCACTTTTACAATTAAATACATTTAAAATGTATTTAAATCATTTCAATAGTTTATAATTTTCACTTTATGAAGTGAACACACCTTTTAAGAGACTTAAGTGATTTAATTTTTCACTTTATCACCTCAAGTCATCAATTTAATATATTTAAGTGGCTTTTTAACTTTTATAAAGTCAATTTGACTTTATAATATACCAATTAGTTAAATAATTAACTTAACCACAAAAATATTCATAACTCCCTCAATTCTTTGTGTTTTTCCGTGCCGTCAAAAGCTGGCAAACACTATGCTACAGATGCCTGCATTGAATCCACTACTGAAGTGAAGGAGAGGGAAATGACAACACCCACCAAAACGGCCACTGACCCCCTAACTGGATCCTGTCAGCCTACAGGGGTCCAAGAAATAGGCTAACTCAACTGCTCCTAAAACTGACTAGAATGGGGACATTACATGATTGGTTGGGAATCAATAGAACATGTTGTAAGAAGACTGAAATATCAAGGAACTCATGCATCATACTGGTTTTCCCATGTTGAATGCACATTAGGCTGCCATGGCTATGTTTCTAATGTGATCTAGAATCCATTTAATCATTTGTTTGAAATGAATCAGTTTATGAAAGTTGTCAAGTGAACCAAGAGTAGTTCTTTTCTCTGCATCAATTTCTCTACATTTATTAAAAAATAAATTATAAAATTAAAATATACCCTATTTTAATCATAACAAATTAAATTATACATTATAAAATTAAAAAATATGTCCTAACCCCTAACCCTAAAAGCTAATTTTTTTTAGTACTTAGGGTTAAAGATTTTTGGTTAGCAAAAACAACCCAAACACATTGCTGATTTTTTTCTAGTGTTTAGCATTAGGGTTAGGCTTTTTTCATCATTTAGGGTTAAGGTTTTCTTAAAAGCCCTGATCCTAACCATAAACACTGATTTTTAATGTTTAGGGTTAGATTTAGGGTTAAAAATCAGCATTTAGGGGTAGTTAGAAATCAGCATTTAGGGGTAGAGTTAGGGTTTAATTTCAGCAATTGTCTAAAATTATAAATGTGACTTTATATTATAGTAAAATACTAATATTTCCAAGGAATCCAATATACTTAGCTAGCAAAAATTAGTCCTTAAGCCCCTCTATATGCCAGCAAAAAAATCATTCAACAAGAATATCCTCTCATACCCCAGGAAGTGATTCTCCAAAGGTATACTTGAGCAATAAAGAGGTTGAAAAAATGAGATAAATGATATTTTTCCCTACAATTATCTTCTCGTCTTTCTTTTTCAATGATTTGTCATTTGTTGGAGTAATCTCACAATTCTAACACCATTCAGTCATAAATCCAACATTGGGGGATCACAATGCCAAACAGGTAATTGTATCATGCGCTTTGGGCTGCCCCTTGTGACCAAGTATGCCAGTAGACAAATCCAAGACATTTCATGAGCCACTTCCTTCTCTCATAACACTCTACTCTCATGCACATCCCTCTTACACATACCTTCAAGTATATTGAAAGATTCAATATATTGAGAGAATTGCTCTTTTGTGCCATCACTATTCAACGTGCCCTTAGGTATATAAGAAGTGTGGTATATTGTGCAATTTGGCGTCAAGGATCTATGTATATTAAAAAGTGAGAAAGATAGCATTCAATCGATAAGGGTTTCTTCTCAAAGTGACAAGGCAAAAGTTATAGCCTCAAAACATATGAAAGGCTAAATTCATTTTTGTTTTGCAGATTTGATCATCATGCCTCATGAGACAAACTTTGCATGGACATAATGCATAATCACCTTGGATACGAACAAGGTGAAATACAATTTTAACAAGCATGTTTGCAATGGAGGCATATACCACTTCAAATGGCATTTGGTGGAGTCTATTCCATGCAAAGAAGCCCCTACAAATATCACATATCAGGCACAAATGGCTCTTAAAGCACTTTCAAATAGAAAAGTCATATAGGCAAGAACAAGGAAAGAAGTTGGCTCTAGTTATTCAAATCCCAAGGCTGATCATTTAGATGAAACACAACCATCAAAGCAATCTTTGAGGTAGTCTCAATCGACACCTAATTCTACAACACACTAACCAAACACAAGTGGAAGAAACATTAATGCCTTCTTTGCACCTTTTACTTCTCTAGGATCACAAACCACTTTCGAGAGTACAGAATTGAGCAAGAACATCCACAAGCAAGAAAAGAAGGTGACTGGGAATTTCTATTACTAATCTAGCCTATCATTCAATGGTGCCAAGTCTCCATACTCACAAGGTATGGCAGATGTTATTGCAGCTACAAGTCCTACATTCAAAGCCCCATCATATGAAACATTGAGGGTTATATGCTTAATGATGTAGTAAAACACTATACAAATGTTGTTGTTAAACATCAACTAGTGTGGGCGAAGACTAGGTCAAATGGTTGGATGAATACAAGGAATCAAGTTCTCATCAACTTCCTTCTCTTTTATGATATTGACACAAGCTTTGTTAAACATTTGTGGATCATTATATAAGATCAAATTTGCAAGTGCACTATCTTACTTGTTTGATGAAATGTTCATATGTGTAGGGCCACAAAATGTAGTTCTATTTATTTGAGACAATGTTGTTTCTTGTGTTGCTACTAGGAGACCCCTAATGGACAAGCATCCATGTATGTTTTTTAGACCGTGCATAGCACATTGCCTTGATCTAAGCCTAGAGGGTGTTGGAAAACTTGAATTAGTTAAGTAGGTATTGCAAAAGGCCTACACTATTACCTAATTCTCTACAATCACACAAGGGCATTGTGGTTCACACCTTCACAAAGCGCAAGGAACTACTTCCACCTAAGCTAATAAGGTTTATTATGCACTTCCTTGCATTGCAAAATCTTCGCCAACAAAAAATGAATCTGAAGTGAATGTTCATTTCAAATGACTCAATGGAGTCTAGCTTTCCCAAATATATATATATATATATATATATATATATATATATATATATATATATATATTTGGGGATGAGGCAAAACAAGTCAATTTTTCAAATCCTCTAATAAAAGTTTTGGAACCAGTGGATAGGAGTAAATCCCACTAGACTATTTGTTTGAAGCCACGTATAGAGCAAAGGAGGTGTGTAGGGATAGGATGGAAAATAACAAGGACAACTACATGTCGTTGTGGGACATAATTGAAAACATAGGACCAAAAGACACATTGCCCTTTCCATGTCACTGGATGCTTTCTAAATCCAATGTTGTTCTATAGCCCCTCATAGGTCACACAAAGCCTACTTACATGCATGGAAAAAATGTTTGTTGCCATAGAGGCACTAGATGCAATTATGGTAGAGCTTCGAATATACAAGCAAACAAATGGTTTTTTCTCAAGTATTTCTATCAAATGAGCACACAGTTATACTAAGAGGGGGGGGTGTGCGGGGGGGTTAATCAATATAACAACAATCTTTTACTTTTCACAACTTAATCAACCATAGCAGTAATACTTCAAAACTTAATCATCCATAGCAATAACACACACGCAAGATCTAGCAATTAGTAACATAGGACGAACACACAATTTACATGGAAACCCTTGCAAGAAAAAGAAAAAAAAAACCGTGACAAAATATTGCTTATATATATAGGCACCAACCTACTTCTTTTACAAATCTTCTTTTGTAAGCACCAACCCACTAGAGACACCAATCCCCACAACTGAGCACCAACTCAGCAAGAGACGCCTATCTCTTCTTTGATAGGCACCAACCTCCAAATTCTTCAAAGGGTGATATTGTCTTCACAAAGATTTGATTATAGATGCACTTTCTTTCATACCTCTAGATGATCTAACGGTTATCACACAAGTGCTCTCCTTCACGACTTGGTGTGTAGATGATGTAATCATTTTCCTTCACAAGTCTTCACAACTTTCCTTCACAAATTTTCTCTCAAATAATACAATACTTTCTTTTACAATTCTGTCTTAAGGTTTGCTCTAATTTCACTTACAAATCTGATCACAATTTCTTGACATATATTTCTGCCTTAATGTCTGTTGTAGTAAACTCAGATCTGCTCATAAAAAATCTATACATATGATCAAAAATCCTTCATAAATCTGATAATAAACTCTTCATAAAATCTGCCCATGTTCTTCAAATAAACTTGCACACATATCTCATATAGATCTGCATATGTTCTTCAATAATAATCAGAAATATTCTTCATACTTCCTGCAGTTTTAGTCTGATTTAAATCTGCTCCATATTCAAATAATATTCAATGCTTACTTGCTTCTCACACCTCTACATTGCCTTATTTTATACCTTATCAAACATGCCCCTTCACCCAAAGGACGTGAAACTCCCAAGAGGGGGTGATCCTTCCAAGAGGGATCAGCCTCTTCATAAATATATTTTATTATTTTTATTTTCAAATTTGAATCCCCAAAATGGGGAGCTCCAATAAGGGGGCCAGCCCCTTCATAAAATATAAATTAATTTAATTTTTTAAGTCACCACATGGGGGCACTAGTAATCTAAGGCGACGTCGGCCTTTAGAAATAGATAAAACTAAATTTTTATTTCCCTTTGTGAGGATGGCAACTTCATAGAGGGCTGCTCATAAACACATTCAAATGATCCTGATTTTGATATTAGGATTTGCTTCATCAACAATCTCTCTTGGCCTTCGAGTTCCTTTGACATCAATGACAACAATTTCCAATTTTTTAATTCTTGCATTTTTCAGCATCAATGACAACTATCCATGCCCTTTTGACATCAATGGCAAAGGGAAACTTAGTATTTTCTCAAAGAAAAACTCCCCCTACCTGTAATACTTCCTCTTGACATCAACGGCATCATTCTTCATTTTTGCATATTTCTTCCTTGTTATAACTCTTCCTCTTTTTGCAACTCTCCATCTATGACATCAATAGCAACGAAATGCAGTGTACGCATCCCCGGGTCTAAATCCCCCCATCCTCGTCCCAAGGACAAAGGACGGCCAGGGGACGGGAGCAATGTACTATGTGTCTTTTATTTTGATTTTCATATCATAATTGAAGAAATAACTATATGACAGCAATGTAGCCTTAGGGCATTTTGTTATACGTTTATAACTTGTATGTTATTGTTTAATATCACATGCATATTGACAATGAATTCTGAATTCTGAATGCATATTGAGTATTGACAGTGAATTCTTAATACAAATGTTATATGCTAAGTTTCTATAATGTATATATGCATGCTTTATCCCTGTTTTCATATGAATATTTAAAATTTCCCTATATATTTTAAATTTTCCTATATTTTATATAGTCGTCCCCTAGCTGTCCCCAAATTTGGCTTGAAAAATCGGGGACTTGGGGACTTGTCCCACCGTCCCCTGTCATCCCCGTCCCGGAAACTCGGGGTAACACTAACGAAATGTTTTATTACTTTCATATAGAATATGCATTAGCTAATCTATCTTTGAATTGTCTTCTCTACAGAGCTGAAAAGATATTGCATTGATTAGCTCCCCCTTTCTCTACTTCTCCCCCTTTGACATCAATGGCAAAAGGGATGTTGATCCATCTCTGACATTTCTACTTCGTGGGGCTGAAGGATAATGCAATGGTGAACTCCCCCAAAAATCATGCTTCTTCTTACAAACTTAGTGATAATTCTTGTGTATGGAACACAAGCATAGATTTTTCTTTCTCTTGCTCTTGTTTCCTCTTCCAAACCCTTGTAGGTTCTCCTTTTCGTTTGGCTATTGTATCCACCTTCTTGTTTTGTCTAGGAGATACAAGACAACTTCTACAAAATCGTGCTATATGCCCAAAGTTGTTGCATTGATAACATATGACATTATAATTCACTGAAAGAGCACATGAATTGCAGTTCCCACTTGAGAACCCAAAATCATTCCTTGCACGAACTCTACAATCCACTGCTTTATGCCCAAAATGATTGTGGGAATAGCAACAACTAAAGGAGTGATAGAACCTAGGCATAGGAGTTTGCCTTGGTGGAGGGGGCTTCTTGACCATGTCATTCTTAGCTTTTGGAAGTAAACTTGGCTTCCGGTTCTCCTTTTTGCTGATTTTATTTTTATGGAACTTTTAAGGGCATCAATATACTTCTTCTCTTCATTTAATTTCTTTGATGATTGAATTGTTTTAGAACTATGTCCTGCATAGCCAATACCACTCCTATTGAACATAGGCTTTTGAGATTTGATGATGTCATCCAAGATTTATGAACTCTTCTCGTTCTTCAAGTTTCTATTTAATTGCACAATTGTTTTCTTCAATTGCTTTCTTAGAGAAACAATCTCGAATTCTAGCTTCTAACAATTTTCTTCCTTTGTCTTCAATTGGTTTCTCATCTCCTCCTCAATCCTTTTTGCTTCTTCTTCTCGAACTTTTAGATCTACAATCAACCTTTTTGAGTCTTCGGACTTTGTGATAATTTTTCTTTGGCTTCATTATCCTCTTGAATTCATAATCCTTGTCTCAAATTTATTTTCTTAAGCTTCTCGATCTCACTATAGGCATCATGGAGTTCCTCGTCAAGATCCACTTCTCCTTCATCTTTGCTATAATCTTCTTCTAAATCTCCTTCTGTCTTTTTGTTTTCATCATCCTTTTCTTCCATCGCCATGAAGAGTATTTCCTCTCTATCACTATTGGAAATTTCTTCATCACTTTCCTCCGATGAGCTATTATCTTCCTTGGAATAAAGACTCTTCTTGTGTTTTCGAAAGTTCTTCTTCTCATGTTGATCTTGTTTGTAACCCTTCTTATCTTGATATCTTCTTCCTTTCTTCATGTAGTGATCCTCTTCATCATTGCTGCTTTAAATCTTACCCTATGGACACTTAGAAACAAAATGACTATTTTACCACAATTAAAACATTTATACTTACCTTTGTACATGTTGGATCCTTTCTTGAGCTTTCTATCAAAATGGGCTTCCTTTGCATCAAATTCATACCCAGAGCTACTGCTTGATTCATACTTTTATTCTTCATCTTCTTCAAAGCTTTGAAAGCCGCTTCATGCTTTGATTACTTCTCCTTTTCCATCCTTATTTCGTATGCTATGAGGATCCCATGCAATTCATCCATTGTAATTTTATCTAGATCCTTTATTTCTTCAATTGTGGAAACTTTGACATCAAATCTTAGAGGTAAATACCTTAATACCTTTTGCACACAGCTTCTTCAACTTTTTTACCAAGACCTCTTATTGTGTTCACGATCTTATCAACACAAAGCAACTATAGGAGGCTATGTTTTCTTCTTCTTTCAAATTTATGGCTTTCAAATTGTCTTCTATGAGTTTGAAGTTTTTCCTTCTTTACTTTATCATCTCCTTTATAGATATTCTTTCAACTTATCCCACATTTCTTTAGCTGATTTGCAATCCATAACTTTTACAAAGTTTGATTCGAATAATCCACACAAAATCGCATTCTTGACTTTTGCATTGTTTTCACTTTCCGTCTTTCCTGCCTAATCCATTGGAGGAGTTGCAAGGGCTATATAGCCATTTTCCATTGACTACCAAATATCAAACACTAGAGCATTCAAATAGGTTTGCATCCTTATGCTCCAAAAGGCATAGTTTATTCCATCGAACAACGGTGCCATGTTTGATGAGAATCCATATCCTTCTTGATCGGCCATATGTGCTCTTTAGATCTTCCTTCCAACAGTTAGACTATCTCTGAAGGAACGTGCTTTGATACCAATTGATGAGCACACAATTATACTAAGAAGGGGAGGGGGGAGGGGGGTAGGGGGTGAATCAGTATAAGAACAATCTTTTACTTTTCACAACTTAATCAACCATAACAATAATACTTAAAACTTAATCATCCATAGCAATAACACACATGCAAGATCTAGCAATTGAGAATAGAGGACGAACACATGATTTACATGGAAACCCTTGCGAGAAAACAACCACGACAAAATAGTGCTTATATATATATATATATATATATTCTTGTAGGCACTAACCTGCTTCTACAAATCCTCTTTTGTAGACACCAACCCACTAGAGACACCAATCCCCACAACTAAGCACCAACTTAGCAAGAGACACCAATCTCTTCTTTGATAGGCACCAACCTCCAAATTCTTCAAAGGATGATATTGTCTTCACAAAGATCTGATTATAGATGCACTTTCTTTCACGCCTCTAGATGATCTAATGATTATCACACAAGTGCTCTCCTTCACAAATTAGTGTGTAGATGATGTAATCACTTTCCTTAACAACTCTTCACAGCTTTCCTTCACAAATTTCCTCTCAAATAATACAATACTTTCTTTTACAATTCTGCCTTAAGGTCTGCTCTAATTTCACTTACAAATCTGATCAGAATTTCTTCACATATATTTCTGCCTTAATGTCTACTGTAGTAAACTCAGATCTGCTCATAAAAACTTTATAAATATGATCAAAATCCTTCATAAATCTGATCAAAAACTCTTCATAATATCTGCTCATGTTCTTCAAATAAACTTGCAAACATATCTCATATAGATCTGCACATGTTCTTCAATAAGAATCATAAATATTCTTCATACTTTTAGCCCTTTTAGTCTGCTTTAAATCTGATCAATATTCAAAATAATATTGAATGCTTACTTGCTTCTCACACCTCTACTTTGCCTTGTTTTATACCTTATCAAACATGCCCCTTTGCCAAAGGAGGTTACTCTCCCAAGAGGGGTGATCCTTCCAAGAGGAGTCGACCTCTTCATTAATATATTTTATTCTTTTTATTTTCAAATTTGAATCCCCAAAATGGGGCACTACAGGGGATCAGCCCCTATTGGACTATTTTGTCATTAATGTCAAAGTTGAGCTGCTTGCTTGTGCTCTTGAGCTGCTTGAGCTACTTGCCTGCTTCAGCTACTTGTATGTCAGGTTGAGCAACTTGAGCTCCTTGGTTGCCTGTTTAAGCTGCCTGTGTGTGTGGTTGAGCTGGGTGTGTGTCTACTTGAGCTGTCTGGGTGTCTGTCTCAACAACTTGGCTATCTACTTCAACTCCTTGCTTGTCTTCTTGTTGCCAAATCAGCCATTCTATGTCAACGTGTTGAAAAGTCTGTTTGCCACACGCTTTATATGATAAAGGTCGAATAATCCTATGGTACTGTCTTGTTAGATTTTACTGTCAATCTCTATCAGCATGTTTGGTCAGCATTTGAATAGTCAATAGGCGACAACAAAGAATCTATTTCTGTGAGGCGGATTATATTTATGGCTTCAGAAATTAATAAGCCTTCTATTGAATTATCTCTACCAATTCGACTCCACTATGTATGAGGACGTGATTGTTTTGAAGAATATATTGCTGCATAATGTGTAGTCGACTTGAATGTTTCTGAGGCTTCGTGTGTTTTATAATTTGGACGTGTTTATTTTCCACCGTTTATGGCACAGACAGGAGTTGAGGTGTCGATTGATATTCATGTCTTCTTATTTTGGTGAGGAGACGGCTACAAGCGGTGTGGATGACATTAAATGGATTCGTTTTTTAATGAAGTGCCGATGGTTTCAGGCATATCATATAGTGTGGTAATAGTTTCTAAGAATAGGGCGGCATTTCCTTTCAATATGCTGGCTTGTTGTATATCATGAAATTCTCTCTATATCCCGTGACCAGCAACGACTTCAATGTGTTGTTGCCGTAATGTGTGGAGGCATAGCGAGTTCAGATATTTGATGATATAGTTTTTAATTGCGTCTGTGCTCATATCGACGGTATTTGTTGCCAGCGGCTCTTTAATTTCTCTGGCACATCTTTTCTATTCTTGGCTGAGTGATTCTCTGGAGCTGTTTCAAAGAGTTTTTTTTTTTTTCTTTCTTGCTAGCGCCAAGTTAAGAAGCTCACATATTTCATTTAAAAAAAGGAAAATAATCAATCGAAGGTCATCTGAAAGCCTTAAGGGAACCACAAGTCTTTGCCTGAGTCGCTGTTACTTCATCGAGCTGTTTAGTGTTAAGTTATTTTTCGGGCCTCTCATGTGATCACTAAAAAAATCCTAAGGATGCAGCAACAATTTTATGTGGAGCGGCTATTTCTATTATTAATCTGGGTGGCCAAGGAATTGAAAATCGCATTCATTGAGTATTGAATTGCATTCATTTTGGAGTCGATGTTTCTTTTGGAGTATTGATATGGTTATCAAAAACAAAGGACTTTTGTTTCAATGTGTGAAGTGAAGGGAGTTCGGTTTTTTTTTTTGGTATCGATGAAGATATAGAATGGGACGAAAAATTGTGGAGTCGATTTTATGGTCAAAAACGGTGAATATTTAAATGAGGAGTGTATCAAGGTGATTCGCATTTTTTATGAAGACGTGCTTCTTTTATGACTGCCGTTACTCCACTGTATGGCACTTGGTATCGTGGTCTTTAATATTTGCTGACCATTCTATATGCGACGGCTCTGTTCTACTTCATTTTGATGTCTACAGCAAAATGAAGGCTTGGTGATTGTGCTGAGTATATTTACTGAGGCTACTTCTGGAAAATCTACTGACAGTATATTTGCTGCAGCCACATCCTATACTATAATTTCTCCTCCTTATTTCTTGCTAGCAGCGTTAATTTTGGCAGAGATTTTTAAACAGTTTTATTTTTGATGTCTACAGCGAAATTAAGGCTTGGTGATTGTGCTGAGTATTACTGTTGCCTCTAAATTACATCATGCTTCAGCGTTTCTTTTGGTGCAGCAAGTATAGTGTTAGCTGAGCTCTTTTGGAGGACGTTTTTCTGCATTGGATTGAGCATTTTTTGAAATTCTTATGAAAAAGTGAAGTTTAGAAGAGGTCTTAGATTTGTTTGAAAAATTTTCTGAGTGATGGTTATTTCTGAGGATATTCGATGGTCTGCTCTCTTGATTGCCTTACGGGTGTCTAGAAAGGATATTTCTTGAGTGTCGGATATTTCTTTTGAAGGCTGTGAATGGACTGAAAAATACATTGTCTTGCTGGGGTCTGTTGAATGATATAAGATTGCAGATATATCTCTGAGACAAAAAGAAGATTTTAAGATTGCTTTTCACTGCATATGATATTTGAAAATGTAAAGTTGTTGCTACAGAGAGTAGTGATATTATGGGAGACTGAAGTGCTTTGAAGCTTAATGGTATACGATGAGCTTATGATGTGATGAATGCCCTGCTATGATTGGTGTCTCTGTGTTTGCTCCGTCTCATTTGCATATTGTGACCTGCTGGTTAGTTGAGTTATTGAATGGCTTGGTTATAATATTATGTGCACTGTATAATGTTTGAAGTGTGCTGAAAGTGTGAAGACCTGGATGAAGAAGGGTGTTTTCAGTTTGAGTGTGGAGTAGGTGATCTTGGGTGTGCAAGATAGAGGATGTGGTATTTCAATTTTCTGATTTTGGACAGCATGTATGTGGATGTGAGCCTCACAGTTCATGTGAAGGCAGTGCTTGAAATCAGTATTTGCAGATTTGTTTTCTAAGTCTGAAGTTGGTGCTTCAGCCACTCGAGTTGGTGCTCTCAGTGGGTTGGTGCTCATCTATGTAATCTGGGTTGTTGCCTGTCATTAATAATTATTTAATAAAAGAAATATCTTGCCGTGGTTTTTACCCGAAAGGGTTTTCCACATGAAAAACGGTGTTTATCTTGCATATTGTGTTTTATGTTGCTTTCAATGATCTGATTTCTGATTTACAAGATTAATCTGGTTTAAAGTTTTTAAAAGTCTGAAATACCAATTCGCGCCCCCTGCCCCCCCTCTCAGTATTTCCTGTGTGCTCTTCAGCCCCTTCATAAAAAATAATTCAATTTAATTTTTTAAGTCATCAAATGAGGGCGCTAGTAATCTAAGGGTTGGCCCCTAGATATAGATAAGATTAAATTTGTATTTCCCTTGGGTGGCGACTTCATAGAGGGCTGCTCATAAACACATTCAAATGATCTTGATTTTGATATGACGATTTACTTCCTCAACGATCTAAACTTGAAATGGTGAAGTTGTTGGTGCCACCATCAATCATTGAGAAGGGATCAATACAAGATCTAATAATTCTCATTGGGAAATGTTGAGGGCTAGGAGGATCAAGCAAGGTACTCCCCCTAGGAGCACATTAAACATGCAAAACTAAAGTAACCCTTGTATTGGGAAAAAAGCTCATGATGTATATTTACCCTTGTGGTTGGGGGGTGGTTGAAGAAGAGTAGAGCTATGCTCATGAGATGAAGTTAAACCACACTGTTAGGAAGAAACAAAGCCACGATGCTGAGGAGGAACATGTCATGGCAGATAAGAGTAATAATATCCAAAGGCCATTTAGAGCTGCCAATCACCCAAATGTGTTGGAAGGAGATGATCGTTATGGGGGTGCTAGCATCCCAAGAGACCTCATGTAAGGATCTATGTTGAAGGATGAGGGCGACCCAAATTTAAAAGGCTAATCATCGTTGATATGGATATCTAAAGAAAGTTGAGAGATTGTTGCCGGAGTCCCTGTAGAGACACTAGAATCTCCCTTGGATCTCATAGTAAATGAGGCATCTAAAGATAAAATGCTCCATGTTCTCAACCTCCTAGAGAGAGTAAAGACAACAGGTTCAATTAGGTAGAGGAATATGGTGGTCCATCTCCACCCATAGTTGGTGGGAACATACCCTCATTTGGCCAAGGGGAAACCTCAGGTGATGTGACAAAAGATGTTAAACATAGTGATGGAATAAGATACCATAGTCCACCCATAAGAAATGCTCAGCATAAAAAAAAAATGCTTCACGCCAAGTGGTACAAGAGGGTAGGTCCAAGTGACTTGAACTTATTGCTTATAGATGTCCCTTCTAGTAACCCTTGAGATGGTCTCCTTTGAAGGAAGGTGCTAAGGAGGAACATCCAAGGAATACATAAAAGGAGGTAGTTTATTAATAGAGATGCAATGGAAAGAAGGATCAAGTTGGTCTCAGAGTACCAACAATGATAGTTTTGAATTGGGCCGAATGAAGCAATCTTCTCAAAAGAAGAGCTAAGTACAAATATATGTCACGAAAAGCGAAATCTCCCATGGGTCTGAGTCTATGTATGTAGAAATTAAACTAGAAGATAGTCTTGAGACATAGCAACTAGGTAGCTAATTTATACAAGACAACGTTTTGAGGAACAATTTGCTTGCACTTGATAATGTGATGCAACATGAGAGTCCAAACCCTCGCAATACAAGCCCAACCAATCCCAAGCTAGGCCCCAAAACCTCAAAGCCATACAAAATAGTAGGTTCAATGGCATCGAAAAGACATCTTTGAAGGGATATCTTGGGAGTAGTTCTTTAATTGAGAAAGGCATATCCCTTGCAAAGACATAAATGTGAGGCAAGCTTCATGTTAAAAGTGGGATCACAAAATTGGATCCCCAAGTATGTATAAGTGGATATGATCTCCATTATCCCTTTGTAATATGACTAGAATCTAGAAAGAAGACATTTAGATATTTTGAAATCATGAGCTTAGTTTTGTTTATGTTAAATGAACAAACAACTATTTATTGCAAAGTAAACTAATTACATACACATGAATGATTTATACAAGAATTGTCGAATAATGCAATAGAGTTACAGAATGATAAAACAATTGTTGTATTTATTCATAGATGCTCTCATACAAAAAATGAAATAAGAGAACAATTCTAACATGTGTTCCCTTTCCCTGAGTGAAAAGCTTCTACATAAACTCCTCAACAGTTGCCAAGTAACTACAACCGTCAACAACTACTAAAACCTATTTCTTGTAACTACCACAGGCCGACATGGTATTATCATACTCGTCAATGATAACCAAGACATAAATAATTCAAATTATACCATCTACATGTTTAACTAAGATTGATGACAAGCTAGCCAAGTTTACAAAAGCAAGCAAGGGCATCAAGTTACCATTGTAACCCTTTGACAGATGAGAGAGGAGAACATCATTAACAAAAAGTGAAATAGCAATAACCACCTCATGTAAGCTGCAACCGCCATCCATATGAGTATGCCAATTCATGAATGTAGTTGATAAAGAGGGTCAAAGGGAGAGGACACACTTGTTTGAGTCAAGTGATACTCCTCACTAAGTCAGAACAACCATGAAAAGTAGGAAGCTATCCAATAACTGTCTCATAATGCCTCCAAGCAGCTATAATGAGAGAATCATGAATGTTGATATTACACATTCACTAGAAAATTAAGTGTCTCAAAACTAAGTCAAAGGCCTTCTTGAAGTCTATGAAACAACAAAAAACTCTGAAAGAGTAATGGCAAACCTCCTCAATAATAGCCCAAAGTGTAAAGATAATCTCCCCTAAAGCCAACCTATCCACAAGCTTGGAGATTACTTTTCTCTAGGTACCCAAAAAACTACATGTCTAACACTATAGCATAAAATTTTGATAGTCTCTCTATATTGTAGACACGACATTAAAGGTTTTAAGTTTTAACTAGATCATCAATGATATAATCTCAAAATATTTTGTGTTTGTCAACACAATGGTGGGAATTTTGTGGCCAAGAAACCAAAAGCCTTTTATGGATAGCGGTGCACATTTTGTCCTAGCTATGCAATTCATCCACTTGTGAGAATACGTGGAATGTTTTCGAACGCATACATTCCAAGAAACACAATTGTCTAATGCAACAACAAAAGAATGACAATGTTTGTTCAACACAATCTCCACCTAAACCTAAAGAAAGCTTGAGGTTAGAGTTCTAAAATACCCACAATTGCGATTATTGTTTTGTTTCAATTTCCAAATCTAATTTCTATATTATTAAAATCAGCTATTGTCAAGGAAGACTAGCCAATTGACCTTGATGGGATAAATCCAAATTCTAAGCGTATCACAAATGATGAGGTGAACCCTCTTTTCGATGTTGAGGATTTTGATATCCTTGAGGAGGCTAACATTGATAGAGGTGTGGTCGAATGATCGATGAGAGGTCCTCACCATGGAGCTTCATCATTAGGACCTGCAGCCCTCTAGTCTAGCTCTCTTCGTAGCAACAAGACTCATTGGCCACATCCAATTTTTTATACTTAATTTGTAGGTTGACTTTGTACAAGTAGATTGTAATTGAAATTTTTTGAAACTATTAATAAGTAGTTATCATTTATGCACCATGCAATATGCATTGTGCAATGCAATGTAATTGGCAATATAAACATAAATGAAAAAATCTATATTTCAAAATTCATGGGGTCAACTCTCATTTTTATTTGCTCTCTATATCTCTATGCAATCGAAATGCCTTTATATCAAAAATAACAGGTTTTTTCTACATTTTTTGAACATCCAAATTTTTACAATTAAATCATATTGTTTTGAAAAAAAAAATTATCTTATGGTTTGCTGATTTATTCCCAAGAGACATTTTTGCTGCTATGGGTACAATTACAACACTTAACATCAACTGATAATCACAATTTACAAGCTATTAGCTCATTAGTGCTGAAAATGGAATGCTTGGCATCCAGCCTCACACGTTGGAAAGAAGTATGTGAATCAAATTTTGGTAGATACATTGAAGTTAGTGCATGCATAGAATTCCTTTGTTTGCATTTTCAGGATTTATTCTTTATTTCATTTTTTAAAATTTTGTACCATTCTCACTTGCAAAATATTCAGTGTTCTAAGGACAGAACACATATTAGCCATTCATATTGTATACATGCCAAAAACAGCACCTAGCCATTGAGAGAGAGCACATGGATTAGTAAACGTGCATGCTCATCTTTATAGATAATCATGTATAGATAGTATTTACGGATTTGATGTATTTTAGGAAACATGTGACATACAGTTCACTATGAGCAAGTATGTGTGATTCCATGAATTGTTCAAGTGGCACTAGCAAACAAGCACCTATATATACCACCACACATAATCATTCAAGAGACACTGAGAGTCAGAGGATTACAACTATCATAAGCAATTACTACAGAGTTATTCATGCTTGTGGATAAATGTGTTTGAGTTAGTTGTAGCTTAGAGATTGTGGTGCATAGATCACAACAAAGGATGAAGAAATCAATGTGCTTCAAGTGAAACGAAAAGATATGCTAGCACACATGAGATTCTTAAGTGTTTAGTCATTGTTCACCCAAATAGATAGAGAATATCTAACACCATTCATGAAATATTGCTATTTCAGATCGTCACTAAGGGAGCCATCTAACAATTGAACTCAATTTCGCATTTGTCTACTATATAGCCTTTGACAGACTCATATTTTCGTCGCTTGATAATTGTTAGCTCTATAACTATTTGGCATTTGTATGGCACCTTTTGAATTCTTTCATCAATGTTGTCTTCTTTCTAGCATATGTTTTTGTCATCTCCATTCAACTGGTGAAAATAGTCTTGCAAAGTTCCAGGAATGTATTATAGTCAGGCTTTAAAACATTATTATTTTAGATCCTCACCAATCAGGTTATCTAATATTTAAATGTTGAACTAAGTTCCACAATCTTCTATTATATATAGACTCGCCTTTTTCTTTCTTGAAATTTGTTAACTTGTTACCTATTTGAGCATCCTTTTCCCACCCATGAATTCTTTTGCAAATGCTGTCTTCACTTTCTGCCATGTTTTTTACATCTTATTTCAAATTTCAACCCATTTAAGCCATTGTCTTGCAGACTTCCTATAAAATATTACAGTCATGCTTCATCTTTATTAATACTATTGGCCTTGCAATAGTATTTACGATTTAAGCAATATATAGTTGAATCCTGGTTCTGTTCACTAACAACCTTGCTGGATGGAAAATCAGAAAGTTTTTTATTCCTTCCTTGTCAAAGGTCTCCTCTATTTTATGATTTTTTGTGTGGACAATTAACAGGTCCAAGCATTTTCTGTTTCTTACTCTTCAGGTACATCTAGGCAATCAGCTCATAGTCCTTATTGGGAGCTTATGTCACTACTTCCTCTTACTCTGGGTAAGCTTCTGATACTTTAGGCTTAACACTCAATCTAAAAATGAATCGACTACTGCTTCAGAAACAAGATTTTGACTAATATTAGCATAAGCTGGGTAGTTTTTCCTCCACACTAACAAATTTTCTTGCATCTCTCTTTCTACTTTGTTATATGCTTACTCTGCACTGTATTATCACTTACCTGACACTTTAAACTGTAGTTACAAAACTCAGACTCGGCTCAGAATTGGCAAGCTGATTTTTCACCCAGATTCCAACTTGGCACTCATACTTAGCAAATTGAAAAACATTAAATATAGAGATTTTTAAAGGATTTAAAGTTTATACTATGCACTCTTCAATAAATCAACGTCAAAGACTTTTAATAAATTTATCAACTCGAAGCTACTTTGATCACATACCCAAGTATGCATCAATTAAATGAATACAAAAGCAGACTTGAGTTGAAGGAAACGTCATTTATAAATATATAAATATTCTCAAGTGCTTTAGGTGTACAAAACTCATGGACTATGATATTTGTGGCAATAAAAGCAAAAATCAATATGGAGTCATGAACTATGGTAGGGAGGAGCTTGATCATTCAGCCCAGCATCACTAGCTTTATGAGGAGTCCTATGCCTGTATCTCAAACAAGTCTGCAAATGTTACTATAGTCACATAAGCATTACTTAAGATAGGAATTGACTTGGCAAACCAAAATTATAAATGTAATTCAATTACTTGATTAATTGGGAAAACTTCGAAAGAATAAAGTTGTTTTCCCATCCTACATGGCCCAAAATGATTTTTATTTTTGCTTTTCAACACTAGAACAAGGGTCTGGGGTGGCAGCACCCCTTGCAAGGGTCTGAAGGCAGCAACCCCAAAAGGGTCCAAGGGCAGAACCTAGTCCACTCCTGGTCATGATACATGGCAGGGTTAAGGGATGGAATCCCTAGCACCAAGCCCAAATTAAAGCCTTTGGGACCACACAGACCTTCATGGTGCAGGTCATTTTTCACAATTCTATTGTTTTTAACAAGGAACTTTAAGAGTGTTTTCAATTTTTTATCCCTTTTTTTCTAATTTTCATAATTTCATCACTTTTAAGTTTTAACCAAGCTTCAAACTTTAGTGTTTTCAGTTTTTTTATCTTTTTTTCTAATTTTCATGCCTGACTTGGCCAAGTCTCAGACAAGACAAGACGTGTACCCACATCTCAAACCTCTAGGCCTCAGTTCACTCAACCCATCTTGGGACTCACCAAGTCTAGTAAAGTCTTGGTGAATCTTATACTCTGTTCTAAACTACCATTCACAAACAGTGACATAAAATTCCCTCTTGCTGCCATGTCAGGTTCACCATTGATAACTCACATTTGGCCTTGTGTATTATTTACAGCTTGGTTAGGAGAATATAATTCAACAGTATAACAACAAAATATAACAACAATGATCAGTCAGCTTTGAATGTAAATAACCATAATAAATAAGATGCAAATGGCGCTTTTCCATTACCAAGAAAAGTGAACATAAATATGAGTCTAGGGTTATCATCAAACCCTTTAATGATACCTTTTCAAAATGATAATAACTAAATTAACTTGATCAATTATGCATTTGTCAGCTTAATCAAAACATGGTTACTTGGAATCAATCATACTAAACACAAATACCCTTTTTGCTGTGTACATCTACTCTTTGGTACCTTGGAAAAGGATTTTTGCAAGAGAACGTAACAGGATTTGAGACGAAGGGCTCAATACAAAATGTGGCCAATAAGTATAGACAGAAAATCAAATGCAAATTAAGAATTTAGAATTTGAAACGAAAAACCTGGAAAGAAAAGTTAGCAAAAGCAACCAATGTCAAGATAAGATGTTATTGCAAAATCAAAATCGTCAACAATTATGAAATCTGTTGTCACTAGAAGCCAAACTTAAGCAGTGCCAAAAAATATCATCAAAACATAGGAAGTTCACGAAAGAAAGTGGAGGAAGGCTTCACAACACTTGTTGGTAGAAATTCAAGGAAGCATGAGAAAGTAACTATTGCATGGAAGGAAAGAAAGTGCAATTTAATATGTATATCACAGGGCACACAACGAGACATAAAACTAGATCTGCAATGATGGCACGGCATAAGAAAGTAGAAACCATAAAGCATATAAAGATAGAAAATCAAATGCAAATTAAGAATTTAGAATTTGAAACGAAAAACCTGGAAAGAAAAGTTAGCAAAAGCAACCAATGTCAAGAGAAGATGTTATTGCAAAATCAAAATCGTCAACAATTATGAAATCTGTTGTCACTAGAAGCCAAACTTAAGCAGTGCCAAAAAATATCATCAAAACATAGGAAGTTCACCAAAACATAGGAAGTTCACAAAAGAAAGTGGAGGAAGGCTTCACAACACTTGTTGGTAGAAATACAAAGCATGAGAAAGTAACTATTGCATGGAAGGAAAGAAAGTGCAATTTAATATGTATATCACAGGGCACACAACGAGACATAAAACTAGATCTGCAATGATGGCACAGCATAAGAAAGTAGAAACCATAAAGCATATAAAGATAGAAAATCAAATGCAAATTAAGAATTTAGAATTTGAAACGAAAAACCTGGAAAGAAAAGTTAGCAAAAGCAACCAATGTCAAGAGAAGATGTTATTGCAAAATCAAAATCGTCAACAATTATGAAATCTGTTGTCACTAGAAGCCAAACTTAAGCAGTGCCAAAAAATATCATCAAAACATAGGAAGTTCACAAAAGAAAGTGGAGGAAGGCTTCACAACACTTGTTGGTAGAAATTCAAAGGAAGCATGAGAAAGTAGCTATTGCATGGAAGGAAAGAAAGTGCAATTTAATATGTATATCACAGGGCACACAACGAGACATAAAACTAGATCTGCAATGATGGCACGGCATAAGAAAGTAGAAACCATAAAACATACAAAGAGCTACAAAGAAACTTGTATCAATGGCTTAGCTTGCACAAAGGTCGCAAACAAATGAAGAAATGGCATGGCACATAAGCATGAACTCTAAGTGAATTTGCTTGTAATTGTTTTCTAAATGGATTCTTTCTTTGGATTGCATCTAGTGTATAATATGAAAACTAGATTGTAAATGATTTCTAATTTAAACAGATAGGGGATTAGAATGACATATAACATCTTCAGCTCTGACCTCACCTGCAAAATTTCATCTCCAGAATGTTCTAGCTCCCGCCAAAGGATGCCACTGCATGTTTCCTGCATCCAAATATAATCATCTTGCTGCCATTTCATATAAATAAGAACTGAAAAACATTACGATTGAAGTGCATGGAATAAAAGTATATGAGTGCTAGAGAAGAAATTCAATAGTAAAATACATCTCAAATAGGCTGATTAGATAATGCTCACTCATTAAGCAATCAGTGTCTTCCAAAATGAGAAACACTCATTGGACAAATAATGCCTTATCATGTCCAAATCAAATTGTGCAGTCACTGAACTTTAAGAAATAGAGTAATTATGAAGATTAAAACAGTTCAATTGAGAGAAAACCTTCCCAAATGTATTTCAAATTTCAACAAACATGGTATGTATCAAACAAACACATATACAACCAAGGAAACATCCTATGTTCAATGTTTATATCATTTAGCATGTTAACTGAATAAAGAAAACTTAAGTACAATACTTGCAACTTCTGCATGCCCATACATGAAACATACCATTGTTAAGTTCCACAATTATTTTAAAAGTCAAACAGTCCCAACCACGGCATTCCAAATCCTACACACAAGGCCAGAGTGTTTCTAAAGACTCCCCTTAACTCACCCATGCATAACATTCAAACAATGGTTTCATCAGACCTTGTGGAGGAGATAGTAATGTGTATAAGGGTGGATGATACAGAATATTGCATGCAAATGCTTGTTCATTGTTTGCCTCCAATAGATGAAAAACTGGTTCATCTTTTATCAAGCTGAATGAATAAGTATTTCAAGAGGCTAAGCTCAGCCATGAGGCATTGTGATGGTTATTTTTGTGTATAGCATTCAATCCACAAGACCATTGGCAAGAAACAAGTCACTATTCAAATGCAGTTGGATTGTTGATAGCACAAAATGCAGTTTCAGAGCAAGCCAAATACAACATAAGTAAGTTATCTAAAGTGTGATGTTTTTAGATAATTGAAAATTATGCAGTTTCAAAAACCTCTTGAAGGATATACAATTTCAAAAAATACACCTTATGAACTTTGCAAGTTGCACAACCACATATCAATGACAATTTCAGCCATAACCGAATTTATCTTACTAGTTCAACCTAGGACCTAGGTCAAGATCATCAGTGATGGGACAGGACATAGCCAACAGTTTTGTCCATAGCCATATTTGTCTCATACAAGACAAAATAACAGAACTGAAAAATCATCCAAAAAGTTCAAATGACTCTTCTTGATGTCTCTTTGCATTGGAGACATTTAATTGCCTTGTAGGCAGTTTCATCTATCCATCCTCTATCATAAATATACCCATTGCGATATGTGCTACCTACAACAAAGACATGTGAAGGTTGGAAGAGCTTATAATAGCTCAAATCTAAGAATTGTTGATTTGTAAACTATTTCCTATCCTAGATAGTAAGGCAATTGAAGGTTTTAATTCATTACCATGGATTCTTAGGACAAATAGACTATGATTAGTCATGGAGTTCACCAGATGCAAGTGTTGGGATGCTATGATGATGTTCCAAAGGTCCTCAAGAAGGAAGCATGCCTTTAGAAATTGATGATAATAAATTTTTTGCTGTTGTTTTCTTCCCACATTGGGTTTCTCCGGGATAAATCACTTCTGTTGATCCTATTTTCATGCATTGATCTTTCTATCACCTGTTTATGCTATTTTCTTGCAATTTTGCTAACATTCCATGGTACAATAAGATTCATCAATAAATAAAGACGATTAGCTATTTACAAGTATAGTACTTGTCCTTCACAACATATACTGTTGGAAATAAATTCACATAGGCGTACTCTTGGTTGCACTATAGTTTTGTTGATTGATTAAGAATTTGCGTCTGTAGTAGCATGTTTCAGGTATGAATTAAAGGATACAATGGATGTAGGCATGTATGTGAGCATGTTAACTCTTGCATAAGGATTGTAAGGTGTTAGAAATCAACCATAGTTGAACTTATACTTAAGAATTCAGTTCTATCATTTGAAAACTTTGAAAAGCAATAATACTAATAAACCAATGCAAGAGAAGCAATGCTAACAGTGTTCCATGAGGATGCATCCCCCCTCAACAAACCAAGAGTTTTTGGGATGGGGACATTGGGGGATGGGGACATTTGGGATGAGGATGTAATTAGGACTGGGGAACAGGAATAAAACATTCCCCCACCATCCCTTCACTGCCACTTGTTGTACCTGAGACAGCTAGGGACTTGTCCCTTTTTTTAAATTTAAATCACAAAAAACATTATTTTATATTGCAAAAAGAGTAATTTAACATTGAAACAAGGTCATTGTTTTAAATCACAAGTAAAGCTCAAGCTTTGTAAATTTTTTGTAAATGTTTACCAAAAAATGTACCCATGTCTTAAAAATTTTACTATAAAAATGTTCATAAAATTTTACAATAAAATCATTATTTCATCAGACAACTGCTTGTGAAATGCTTGTACTAGCAAATATCAAATGGTTGGCCAAAGCTACCATTTTTATGTAAAACAAATGGTCAATTGTGAACTTCGTACACAATCCTCACCTTTGACCCATGCCATGAATACATAACAATAGCTTTTAATCTTAAATTATAATTTAAAAATAAATAAACAAGACATTTTTCAGTGTGATTAGTCTTCAGGTTAATACTTAATACTTGGTTATAATATTTATTATTAATTAATTTAATAAAAAAAAATATGTCATGAATACATAACAATAGCTTTTAATCTTAAATTATAATTTAAAAATAAATAAATAAAACATTTTTCAGTGTGATTAGTCTTCAAGTTAATACTTAATACTTGGTTATAATATTTATTATTAATTAATTTAATAAATAAAAATATTTATTTATTATTAATTAATAATTAAATAAAATACATATTATATATTAACTATAATAAAACATTTAAATAATATAAAATAATAAAAGTATTTTATGATCTGTTAATAATTTTATAATAAAATATTTATATATTATTATAATTATATTAATTAGGGTCCCCACAATGATACCCAAACTCCAACAAAAATTTCTCCGGGCAAAATATCCAAAGGCATTTCCATGATTTTTCATAATCTTCCCTATTTCACTAAGAAACAAAATCTCTACGCATCATTCACTCCTTTTGGAAGAATAACTAATATTTGTATGCCAATGGACTAGGAGATTGGGCGCCACAGAGGGTTTGCTTTTGTACAATTCCAAAGATTTGAAGACAAAGAGAAATCATGAAATTTCCACTATCCATAATGTTTGTTAGCCAAAATTTTGGATTTGAATATGTAGAATTTTTATCACCAACATTTCAGATCAAACTCCATACCTTGATGATGGATCATGGAGTTTGATCCAAAACATTGGTGATAAAAATTCTACACAATCAAATCCAAAAATTTGGCTAATTGACAAAGAGAGCAATTGAAGAACTTGACCATGAAAATGTGGATGGCAAGGAGCTCTTTGTTTAATTTTTGCCTCACCAAGAGCTACGCATTCTACATGGAACAACTCTAGGGATCCCTCTCCCCTTCTTGTGCAGCATGTTGATTCATGTAAGGAGAATAGTCTAACTTTTGTTGGTTTGTGCCCTAGTAGGGATTATGCTTGCGAAAATGATTTTGGATCAAATTTTGGAAGCTCATCCTTCAACAATGGTGATAATAAAAGTGTGGACAAGGATTGTGAGGGATACGCAAGGAGAACATATCATAGGTGGGGTTCATGTCTTCAACTTCCAAAAATAGGTCACTTACGATTTTGTCCCTTGGGCCCTCACCTAATCAATCCCATGCAAGGACCCAAAAACAAGGTATCCCCCATCTCTCCCTCAAGTCATGTATGTACTGAAGGGGCTAGGAACATTTCCAACATTCTTAGCATGTGCTGATGCCCCAATTTTGACAATGGTTTTGTAATGTCCCCACTGTAGTCAGTTTCAAGAGCAGTTGAGTTAGCCTATCTCTTGGACCCTTGTAGGCTGACAGGATCTGGTTAGGGGGTCAGTGGCCGTTTTGGTGGGTTTTGACATTTCCGCTCCTTCACTTCAGTAGTGGATTCAGTGCAAGCATTTGTAGCTCAGTGTTCGTTAGCTTCTGAAAGCACGGAAAAATACTGAGTTTGGAGGGAGTTATGAAATATTTTTGTGGTTAAGTTAATTATTTAACTTATTGGTATATTATAAAGTCAAATTGACTTTATAAAAGTTAAAAGCCACTTAAATCTATTATAAAGTGATAAATTATATCACTTAAGTCAAAAAGGTGTGCTCACTTTAAAAAGTGAATTTAAAAACTATTGAAAAGTATTTAAATACATTTTAATGTATTTAAATGTCAAAAGTGCGTGGCTTTTTGGAAGAAGTGTGTGACTTTGTGGAAAAGCGTGCCTTTTTGAGATATAAGGGAGAATTGGCAATTCAAACTCACTTTTGATCATTTGACATTGCTTGTTATATTCTTCTCTGTGGTTTTTGTCAAAGGACAAGGGTTTCAAGAAATTCTTCTTTGGAGAGCGAAAATTCTTCATTGATGTGTGATTGTGAGACTGTGGAATACCAATTGAATGGTTGCAACTATGGGAGCTTCATACGGGAGTTCATCTGTGCTTTCAAAGTTATCCTATTCAAAAGTTTACAGGTTTAAATAAGAAGAGGGCTTACAGATCTGGGACGCCATCTTCACCTTTTTGTTGCTTTCAATAAAGATTGTTCTTCAACATTCAAAGGCCGTACTTTTTCCTTGAAAGGCGTGTCCATCTGGGAATGGCGTGTGAAGCTGGGAGCTAAAGCGCCTCTCTTTTGGCTCATTTTTGGACTTCATCTTGGGCGTCCAACCTTCTCAGCAATTACTCTCCAGTTTCTACATGGGCAAAAGTAGATCCAAAGCCTAGGCGTTGCATTTATTCAGTTTCAGTCACTTTCAGCACATCTTGCCTGGCATGTGCAAATTTTTTTTATTTAAATAATCTGGAGGGTTTCGAGTATGTCTTTTGTATGCAATTTCTTTGTATGAATTGTCTGATCTGCAATACAATTACAGTTTCTCAGATTTAGCTTTAAATTTAGTTTATCTTCATTTATGCTTGGTGCACCTTCTAAATCTGTCTACAATTCTTCTTCAAACAATCAAAAAAACACAAAAAACAAGTCAATGAAAGTCAGAGGTTGAGCTGGAGCCAGTTGGGATCATCACAGGTTTGCCAAAATTAATTTGGATTTTGAGGTTTCTAAGCGTGAAAATTTTATGATCAACCATGCCTTAAGTTGCAAATTTTATAAGTTCTGGCCTAAATTGGTAGACCTCCATGAATGGATCTCTAGCACCCGGAAAACCTTTTTGGAAGGGGAAATACCATTTACCCTTGTGCTAGTGGGTTTTTTATCTTCAAGTTTATACTTTTTATTCCATATGCATACATCTCAATTTTCAATAAAGCAAAGTAGGTCTCATTTCAATGATATTTATTATATGTCACATATTTCTAGTTTTATTTTATTTGTACATAGATTTCAAATTTTCAACCCCTACCCCTCCTAAACATGGCGATCCTATCATACCCACACCCATAGTTTTAGTAACGTTAATCTAAATTCAATATGTAGCATGTGCATATACCACAATATGTAATTCACCTTAATATCATTCATAGAACAACTAAACTTTCTAAAATCCTGGCTGAAAGCTAATACTGAGTCCATTTATAATTTACTTTTTATTAGGAACTCCCCTTGCATGATAACCTTCATTTTAGACATCACATCCAAGGGGTATGTATCTCTTCCATCAAAGTCACATAGGATCGCACTTAGCCTCATGCACTACGGTACACCACATTAAGAGAAAGTATTAACTGCTGATATAATGAAGATCTCACCCTATCTATTTCTTCTTCTATTTCTAGACCTACATAATGTTTTTGCATACATCCTTATAAACAAAATATGCTTTAAATATCACCTGCTAACTAGATGAAGGTTAATTATTAAACAACTTTTCATGAAAAACTTGGTTTGCATTGCAAAGACACCAAATACTAAATAGCAAATAAAATATTACTGACATGTCATACTACAAATGTATCTCCATCAACCATTCCTTTCCAATTAAGAGGACCAACAAAATTGAATCCATATTATGACAACATTACCCAAATCACAAAATGAATTGCTATTAAATGTTTCCCAAAATTATGATCAATTGTTTCACCTCTCCATAATATCTCAAGCATCATTACTATAGCCAATCTTCTCAATTTTGGTTTTGCAACTAGATAGAAGTGAATCACTATTCAATGTTTCCCAAAAACATAATTTATTGTTTCTTCTTTCTATAATATTTGGGCTTATAAGGTTCAAGCCTAATGGCAAGATTCTAAACTAGATGTACTAATTTTGGTTTAAATCTTTATCAATCATTTTCATTTGTAAAATACAAAAGTGAATTATAAATTTAAAAATATGCCCTTCCTTTTCTTTTCCAAAAAAGGCCATAACCCCCAACCCTAAATGCTAGTTTTTCAATGTTTAGGGTTAAGAGGTTTAGGGCATCTTTTTTTTGCCAAAATAGTCCTTATTTAACTTGTACATGCTTAACAAAGATTTATTCTAAAGGACTAACATTTGCAGGTAATCTAATATACTTAGCTCCAAAAAAAATTGTCCTTAAGCCCCTCTATAGTGCACAAAACACAACATTCAGCAAAATTACCCTCTCATACCCTAGGAAGTGATGTCCAACAAATTTGAGGGTTGTAGAGGTTGGAATGATAAGGAGATTGCAGATATATTTCCTTACAATTGACTTCTCTTACATTTCTTCTCTTCTCTTTCTCTCTCTTTCTTCTTCAAATGATTTGTCATTCAATCATAAATTCACTACAATCATGCCTACATGCTCCAAACTGTCCCTTGTGAGCAAGCATGCCATGAGAGAGACCTAATACCTTTCACATACCATTTCTTACAATGACACTATACTCTCTTGTACCACTCTACTCTCATGTACATCTCTCTTCCATGTATTATCACTCTTCCATGTACCTTTGGGTATATCAAAAGGTTTGGTATATTGAGGGAATTGCTCTTTGTACCATCACTTTGGTATAATGGGTTGTTTGGCATTGGGGATATATGTGTATTGAAAGGTGGGAGCAATAAAGTTGGAGCAATAAGGATTTCTTCCAGGAATAATAAGGCAAAAGTTGGGCGACCATGCCTACATGCTTTGTACTGTCCCTTGCGAGCAAGGAAGCCATGAGATAGACCCAAGACCATTCACATGCCATTTCTTATAGTGCCACTCTACTCTCTCATACCACTCGACTCTCATGTACATATTTCTTCCATGTACTATCACTTCTCCACGTACCTTCAGGTGTATCAAAAGGTTTGGTCTATTGAGTTGCTCTTTTGTACAATCACTTTGGTATACTAGGCAATTTGGGATTTGAGGACCTAGGTGTATCGAAAGGCAAGAGTGATAAGATTGAAGCAAATAAGGTTTCCTTTGGGAGTAATAAGGCAAAATTTATAACCTCAAAGCATACGAAAGACTAAATTCAATACTATTTGCAAATTTGGTCACCATGTTGAGTGACAAATACTTTGTGTGGGCATAGTGCACATCAATCTTAGATACAAGCAAGGTCAAATGTGATGTTTGCTTGGATGATGTCAATGGAGGCATACATCACTTCAACTATCATTTGGCGAAGATGCCAACACATGACACCACTCCTTGCAAAAAGTGCCCTATAGATATCACATATTATACACATCGAGCTCTAGGCAATTTATGATGGTAAGGCTAAAAAAGCAAGAACTAGAACAGAAGTAGTTGCTAATTTTGAAGATAGTAGAAGTTAGAACCAATCCTTTGGATGAGATAGCTAGTACACATTAGTCTTTGAGGGGAGTCTCAATCAACACCTACTTCTACAACATGCGGCTCAAACACAATTAGAGGAAACACTAACTCTTTCTTCACACCTACTAAGATTGCAAACCACTTTGGAGGTAGAAGATGGAGGGAGATTGCCAATCGATAGTCAAAGAGAGCAAATGTGAATTTATGGTTCTCCTCTAGCTTGTTGTTCCATGTTGCCAAGTCTCAATACTAAAAAGCTATGGTACATACTACTGTGATTGTAGGTCCTAGGTTCAAAGCCCCACCATACAAGACATTGAGGATTAATATGCTCCATGATGTAGTAATTAAGAATGTTGTTAACAAACATCGATTAGAGTGGGCATATGCTAGATGCATCATAATGTCAAATGGGTAGATGCATTGAAAGAACCAAACTCTTACCAACTTCCTTGTTTCTTGTGATATTGGCACAATCATTTTGAAATTTGTGGATGCATTAAATAGAATCAAATGCACAGTTTGAATTGTTGACAAGGTGGCCATCAATGTAGGACCACTAAATGTGGTTGTTGTTTGTGTTTTGTTGGGAAACTCTTGATGGACAAGTATTCCTCTATGCTTTTTAGCCCATGTGCAACACACTGCCTTGATCTAACCCTATAGGCCATTCCAAATAGATTGTTGTTTTAAAATTTTATTATTTCTTATAACAGCAAATTTCAAATGTTGGCAAGTCATTACAAACAATGCAAAAAATTGCAGGGCTGTAGGTGCTGTAATTAAGGAAAGGTATGCACACAATTTTTTGGATACCATGTACCGTACACTCTATTAATTTGGTGATGCAAGCAAATGGCACTCCAATAGAGTGGGTGAAAGTTATATACATTGAGGGTGAGGAGATCCAAATGTTTGTGACAAACCATCACATGTCACAAAGCATTTTCAAGACTTTCTCAAAGTTGGAATTGTTTAAGGCAAATTTAATTTAATTATTTAATTCATTTTTAAATTTAATTTATGCCATGTTTACTTATATTTTAATGTGTTCTTAACTTTTTTTTTATACATTAGGTTGCTAAGACCCAATTCACATCACACACGATTGGTTTGAGACGACTTGTGAAGGTACGAAAGGCATTGGGCGCCATGGTCAATAGCCACCAATGGAGTATTTGGAAGCAATCAAATTCAAAGAGGGCCCAAAAGGTAAGTTCATTGATCGTAGATGACGATTGGTGGGCTCGTGTGGACTTTGTCTTGAGTTTCACCAAGCCTATCATGAGTATGACCAAGTTTCCTAATACAAATCGACCATGTTTGGGGGAAATCTATGATGGCATTGACTCCATGATAAAAAATAAATAAAGGTCATAATAGCACAAAAAGAAAATGACCCCAAAGAAACATTTTTTTTGAAGTGTGGAAAAAATCATTCAACATCACTGGAACAAGATGAACACACCAATGCATCTCCTTGCATATGCATTATCCCCCAAATACTATAGCACATAGATACTTTCTTTGCTAGGGAGAACTGCACCATATAGCGATAATGAAATTGCTAATGGTACAAGTTGGCATTCCGAAGAATCTTCTCAAATCCAAAAGTGGTGGATAATGTTAGGAAAAAGTATGGCAAGTTCATCTCAAGATGAGATCATATTATTTGTGCTCTTCGACACCAATACAGTGAAGATGTCCGTACATGGTGCAACCTCCACGAGCAAGATTACTTGTTCCTCCAGCTTCTTGCAATCAAGATTCTATCACAATAAGCAATTTTTATTTTTTATTTTTTAACATGTGTAGGCTGTAGTAACCATTCTTTGCATTTTTTATTTTTAAGTTGTGTTGGTTTTCTCTCCAATTTCAACAAGTTGCAAGTTCTTCTTAGGCTAAACGAAATTGGAATACATACTCCTTTAATAACTCAATCAAGCATAACCATTTGGCTGCAAAAAAAGCAAAAGACTTGGTTTATATCAATTCCAACTTGCATCTCCTATCCCATAAGCAAGATGACTGCAAGGATGGGGCAATGAAGCATTGGGATATAACCCTTGAGTGTACCAACCTAGATGCATCTATTATAGAGCTTTCTAGAGTCAATATAGCTGATGACGAGGCTCTTACACATGATGTACCTAGTGCAAGTGGCACTCTATGTACATGTGATTCAAATGATGCTGAACCAAACAATGACCTTGATCCAAATCCTTTTGATGAAGATTGAAGACAATTATAAAAAAAAAATTATTGTATTTATTTCAAATTTTGTAACTGCAATGATTTATATTCTTAGACATATATGATATATGACATAATATTGAAATTTTGAACTATCAATTGAAATTTATCTTTATCACTACCATTGATCAATGATGAAATATCATACTATCAAATGAATTTACAATTTTGTATTTTTTTTGCATATATTTAATACATTTTACAATCGTACCCAAACATACCACACCCAAAAAAAAAGTCATACCAATGTACCAAAGCCTTGTACCCATACACAATCCCGTACACAATCCCGTACCAAAACCAACAACTCAGCAATTCCTCTATATTGTAGAGGTGTACATTGAAGATTTTAAGCTTTCAGAAGATCTTACATGATACTATCTCAAAATAATATGTTTTTTAGCACAATAATAGAATTTTTGTGGCCAAGAAGCCAAAAATCCTTAATGGATAGCAATGCACATTTTTGAGCCAACCATGGAATTTATTCACTTGCAAGCAAGAAACACAATTGTCTAATGTAACAAGAAAAATGACATTCATTCACCACAAACTTCGCTTGAAGCTAAAGAAAGCTTAAGGTTATAGTTTTGAAATACTTACACTTGTAATTATAAATTGTAATAATTGCTTTTGTTTCACTTTCAAATCCAAATCTGATTTCTATAAACAAAAAATCAGGTACCATCAAGGGAGGCCAACCAATTGATCTTGACAAGATCAGTTCAAATTCTGAGTGGATTGCAAGTGATGATGCCCTTCTCAATCCTGATAATTTGATATCCTAACGAGGCCAACATTGATAGTGATGTGGTTGAAGGACTTAGGAGAGGCTCTTACCTAAGAGTTTAATCATCAGGACCTGATGCCCTAGTGTTGCTCTCTTCATAGCAGCAAGAGTCATTGGTTAGGTCTAGTTTTTGTTTTTAACTTAAGCCAGACATTTAGAAAGTTGCTTGTCTTGAAAAATAACTGTAGTCATCAACGCTCCAGACAGAAATAAGCTCCTGGTTCTAAGGCCAATAAATGTAGGTAATTGCATTGGGACAACTCTAGTGAGAGATTCGGTATGCTATGGTCAAAACACAAAGCAAAGTGATCAGCATGATGTTAAACCATGCTCAAAGCCCCGCTGGTTATGATCTCCATGTGAATAAAGGCCACACCTACACCAGGCTGGGTGCAAGTTTCAAACAAATTGAGCGTACTAGAAATCCCTTGGAGATGACTCCTAAGCCTACTGGTCTTATAAGTTTATCGCACATTCCAAAGACGAGAATATTTTAAAAATTTACGTAACAAAAGGAATGTAAATTTACAAGAAAATAACTAAACCTAGTGGTCTTATAAGTTTATGGCACATTCCACAGATGAGAAAAATGTAAAAATGTACGCAGCAAAGGGAATTTAAATTTTGAAGAAAAATACACTGCAAAGGAGTTTTGCTGAGAAGTGCACAGAACCTAATAAACCCTAAAATGAGTTCGAATAATACATTCAAAATGTTTACATGGGATAATTTCTGTGTCTAGACCCTGTTCCGGGTTTCGGTACATGAAATATGCGGTTTGCTTATGCTTCTTTAAAAAGAAAAAGGTGCTGAGAAAATACATTCAAAGAAATATATGAGTATTCATGTATATATACTTACAATGTGGGCTTCAACATCAACTTGGCCTCCATATTCAGGGCATTTATCCCCCAGCAGTACCACCATTGACTTCCACCCGCTCATCTTTATTTTTTTCCTTCGTCCTCCTCCTACAACTTCCCAGGTTTAAGCAAATAAACCCACAAAAACCGTTAAAAAAACGGCGTAAAAAAGTCGGGAGGTTTAAGAATACACTGGAAAATGAAAAAGCAAACAGCGCAGAATTTACCGTTGATGAGGTTCCAAATTTGTTTTAAAGCTCACCTGAAGTACCCTCTTGAAAAGGTTAAATTTAAGAGATGTTTTTTCCTCGAACTAGAGGTATTTCTAAGAGAATCAAAACCTGTGTTATGACCATGGGCGGCAAACCCTTAATTTAAGGTTCTTGCTTTTCACGAATATATGCATCTATTTCGTAAAAATATACCTAGAGCAATCGCACCAAGTTCTTAATTTTTTTGAAGCATAAAACGGGGTAATGTATGAAGTTAACTTGTCACGGTTAAGTGAGGAGGCCTAATGTTTTGGTCTTCATGCTTAGCTTGCAGTTATAAATTGTTTTCCAAATAGAAATGTAGTATTAAATTATTGATATTTTTCAAATTTAAATTGGAAATTAGATTTATGTTTCTAATTTTAAAATTTTATATTAATTTGAATAATATTATAAATCTTCAATGTTATACTTAATTATTATATTTTTTCAATTTAAAAAAATAATAATTAAAATAATTTTAACAAAAAATCTTATATTAAAATTAAAAAATTATATATATTAAAATGGTACACATTTGAAATGATAATTTCAAGTAGAGCATAATTAAAAAAGCAAAGCAGACTAAGGAGGAAGAATTGATGATCGATGTGCTAAGGTTTGTAGAGAAACAAGTCACGACTCTTTTAAAGAATGCTTAATAGGGAAATTTCTAGGTACGAACTTCTTGAGAGCGGTAATTGAAGACTGGATAAGAAAAGATTGGGATATTGATCTATGTAATGCCCTCTCATTTACGACCTTGAGATGTCTTGACCTTAGCATTATCTTTCAACTGTGTATTAGGGGATGCATAAGTTGTGTTTGTGATTGTTGCTTTGGATGTATCGATCGTTCAGCTTCACCATTTTCTTTGTTAGTCTTAGTTATGTCTCATGTTCTTGCTCTACATGGGGTGTTTGGACCACTCGCATAATTTGAGACGTAGTTCCTCAACATGTTAGTTGTTAGAGTTCAAAATGTGTTGAGATGTGTGTATGGAAATGTACCAAGTTCCTTGTGAGGAATTGATGTATTTCGCTTCTATGGTATTCTTTGAGATGCATGTGTGATGCTTGTATGTCTATTTTATCATAATGCTTAGTCATGAATATGCATACTATTATTTGTGTTGTGAATAAATATTATCATGATTTTATGACATGTGGATGCATTGAGTTATATTTTATATAATGTGCCTCATTAGGTGATTATGCTATGCTTTGTCTATTATATATATTGAGCATGTATGTTTGATATGTGTGTTGTGTAGTTACAAGTAGAGGGTTATTTCTCCACCTAATTATGCAAGTTTGAGTTATTCCCCAATGGTACTTATTTTTGAGATGTCTCACTAGGCCTTCCTGTTATTTTTACTCAATTGTACTCAAATTGAGTACAAGGTGTGTCATGTTTGACCCTGTGTTAACCCATATTTGAATTGGAGGTGAGTCTAGAGTTCATCCATGTTATGGGATACCAATAATTGAATGATTTTTTTTAATGATTTAATTTCCTTGTTGATTATTAATGTATTCCTAGGAATTGAACGATTGTATAATATTATCCATGGAAATATTTGTGTGTTTCAAGAAAAGGGAAAAATAAAGTTAAATTAATTATGTTCAAACATTCTTTTGGGTTGGGAATGCTTATACATGATTTAATCATCTTGTTAAATAGAGTGCAAATAAATTAATGTTGAAAGTTTTAATTGTTCTCAATTATATTTTTGGAAAAGAATGAGAAAATAAAGATAAAGAAAAACAATAAAAAGGTGAAAATAGAATATAGACAAAAAGGTTAAAAGGAAAAAACAACACGTCATTTTATTCATTCACATTTTTAAAGAAAAATGGCTCTCCAAAAGCCCCCTTTTGAAATTTGAATTTTTTGGATATTGTATTCATTATGAATTGTAAAAGCTTGGGATTGGATTAGATTTGATTGGATTGGAATTGCCAAAAGATTTCTTAGTGTTTTTGTTGGATTAACTATAAGGAAGCTAAGGTAGTGGAACAACTTTCTACACTAATCTTGAGAGGGGCTTACGCTTGTTCGTTGACTACAGGATACTAAACAAGTAAACTATCAAGAAAATGTACCCCCTTCCAATAATTGATGAACTCTTTGACCAAATGAAAGGAGCTACAATATTCTCCAAGATAGCTATAAGATCTAGATATCAGCAATTGAGGACCAAAGAAGAGGATGTTATAAAACAACTTTTAGGACTCATTATGATCACTATGAATTCACAGTAGTACCATTCGGGTTGACTAATGCTCCCGCAACTTTTATGAACTTAATGAAAAATGTATTTGGGGATTGCTTAGATGATTTTGTGCTAATATTCTTGGATGATATCTTGATTTACTATAAGAAAATTGAAGAGTATGACAAGCATTTGAGGACAGTGTTACAACGCTCAAGGGAGAAAAAACTTTTTGTCAATCTATCCAAGTGTACCTTTTTTCATAACAAGGTGCATAATTTAGGACATGTCATTTCATCCAAAGGGATTGTAGTAGATCCTAAGAAAATTAAGGCAATTGTGGAATGGCCTACACTGCAGAATATAACTAAAGTTTGAAGCTTCATGGGATTTGCAGGATACTACCAAAAATTTGTAGAAGGATTTTCTAGAATTCCAACACCAATCACTTCATTCCAAACAAAAGATTTGAGTGGACTAACAAGTGTGAACAAGATTTCCAATTTTTAAAGGAAAATCTCACTACAACTCCAATTTTGACTATATATGATCTGAATGGACAATTCATGGTAATAATTGATGCATTAAGAGAAGGTGTGGGAAGAGTGCATGCAGAATGGACAAGTGGTGGCTTATGATTCAAGAAATTTAAAATAATATGAGCTAAATTATGTACCACGTGATTTAGAGTTAGTGGCCATAGTTCATGCCTTAAAGATCTGCAGAGACATTACCATTTGGGGAAGTCATTTGAGTTGAAGACAGATCACTTGGGACTCAAGTATATTTTCACACAACCCAATCTCAATGCTTGATAAGGAGATGGTTGGAGTTTCTCTATGACTTTGGCATTGCGCATATAAAAGGAAAGGAAAATAGAGTGGTTGAAGCACTTAGCAGAAGAAGGCATATTGTACGGATCTAAAAATTTAATTTGTGAAGCTTAAATCTTTAAAGGCAACCACCAAACCATTACCAGTAAGCTTATAAAATCAAATCCAAAACAATGAAACACAAATAAGCATAAAGAAATTGAATGCAAACAAACAAAGAAAATTATTCCTTCATACCTTCATTAGTTGATCTCCATTGTTCTTCTCTCCTTCGCTTTTGAAGATTTCAGGTATGTTGCTCTCAGTTTTGAAGTGCACATAGTAAAAGGCTTAAGATGAAAATGAGGATAGTGAAAGGTTGAAGACGGTAGTTAGAGAAACGAAGAGCTAAAAAACCTGAATTTATAGATGAGAAGATGGTGAAATGGACAAATGAGATTGAGTAGAGAATGGATGGTTGAGATAAAATGAGAAAATGTGCAAAGGAAAGTTTCTCATTTTCAAAATAGAAGAATGGAAGGGAAAGAGGAGTGAGAAATAGAAAGATGTAAGAGTTTACTTGAGAAATTCAAGGAAATGGAAGAGTCAAGTGAGAAAAAGAGGGAGAGATGTTAGAGTTAATTTTTTATTTTTTTTAAATATTTATTTTCAAAACCATGGATTTAATTAACTAAATTTAAATAATTTAATTAATCATTAGATTGGTGAGATTAAATAAATAAAAGTATTTATTTAATCAAAGGCAATGTTAATAATTAAATAATTAAGTAATAATTATTTAACTGGATGGATTTATGAAATGGAAGACATTAATATAATTAAATAATAATAATAATAATAATAATAATTTAATTTTGTATGTGTGAAAAGAGGGTGAAATTGGTTAAGGGTTAGATGAAGAATTATGGTTAGACAAAGAACTGAGGTTACATGAAGAATTAGATTTAGATGAAGAATTAGATGAGAAATTAGTTGGAAAATGGCGCCATAAGCTCGGGACAATTTTAAGTGCCTACATTTTGCCCCTCTTTGAGAAAATGCAATTTTTAGTGTTGTCTCAAAGAAAAATTAGGTCTTGCCCCAACATGACCCAGCAGAAGTGGGATTATGATGCCCCCTCAGGAAATTTTGCGAAAGATGTAAAAAGATTGAGGAATTTTTTTTGATAAGATGATTAAATGTGGGTAGATGGAAGAAATATTAGCTAGAAGAAAAAAAATTAGTAGGAAGTGAATAATAATTAGTTTGATCGATATGAGATGTGAAAAAGATTGACAGTAGAAATGTTATCTAGAAGAATAGATTAATGAGAAGGGAAGAATAGTTAGCAATATGAATAAATGAAGAAAGAGTGATGAATATATCGTCATAATCCTTGATAAGTGCACATATATCATCATTGAGTTTTTTTATTTTACAAGGGGATGACATACACCAAGGTGCGAAATGTGATCCCTTTTGCATAAACAGACACATTGCAGACAAGGAGTGTCATGACGTAGACTAGAAATTTAGTTGCCCTGGCCATTTTGTCAAGACAAACTATAGACAACAATCAAATAAAAGCAAGTCATAAGACATCACTCCTCTAAATCCTTCATGGGACATCCTTGAGGTGGCTAGTGACATGAACTAAACAAAAAGCAAAAGGATAAGATAAAATTGGACCGAAAAAGTCAACATCCATGTGGATTGTTTGCTAATGATTGTTTACTGACGAGATTGACAAGGTGATTGACTGATTTTAGGGACAAATGACCAAGTTTTGACTAAATGACAATGTTTAACCATAGGAAGGACCCATCCTCCTAGAAACAAAGATTTTGGGACCTTAATGCTATATGCTCCTTCTAGGGTTTTTCACCTAAAAGGAGATAGGATTAGTGCCAAAATGCAATGTTTACACTCAAAGAGGGATGTGATATAAATGCAATGTGCCTAAATGAAGTAAAATAAATGCAAAGAACTGAAAAATACTATTGATTATGTATGTAAAGCTAAGAAATATGAAGTGTTTGAAAATGCATTGTTGTGTGCAAACATGAACTAGAAACATGCACAAATGAAAACATAATTGAATGAGACTAAACAGAGTGCACCTGGAGATGGATTGATGATGCTGGAAGGTTCTAGAATCTGACAGAAATCACTGTTGGTGACCATTGGGACTCATTTTCCACTAATGGTGAATCAATCCTACTTCTGGTAAATTGTCCTTAAACTAGTTTCTAACTGTCGGGAACTAAATTTTGATGAAATCACCTTTTCTAGCCTAGCCGTGGGACTCATTCGCCACTGATGGCAAACCAGTCCTCCAAAAATCTACAAATTCAGGGGTCAATTATGTGGGTCTAGATTTGCACTTGTCTTCTTGTTGGGTTGACAAAATCAAATATGTAGAAAACAGGTTGAATGTTGTCTCCAAGTTTGAACTAGGGTTTGGTTGACTTGAATAGTTTTGTTGACTTTTTGACCACTTTTAAACACCTATTTCTTTGACAAATATTCCTACAAGACCTACAAACACACATGCATAGAAGGGGAAAATGGTTAAGGGTTAAAGTATAGTGATTTCCCTTAGTCAAATCCCACTTTGGTAAGCAAACCCTTGATAAAGAAATGGAATGCAAACAAGAAAGGAATGATGAATAAATAACATGCAAGTGCCCTAAACTCACCAAACCCTTGTTGCTAAAGTCTGAAGATATGTCAATGGCTACTCCAAGATGCTTGATTCAATGATGTTATGTTGTTCAAATGCTTGAATGAGATGATTGAATGGACGAATGAACTCTTAAATGAATACTTGAATGAATGGGTGTTAAAATGGATGAGAAAACACTTATTTATACACTTATTCCCTAGTTTTTCTAAAAAACAACATCATAGGACAACATAAGGTTTTAATGAATAAAAACCCGAAGGAAATTTGAAATTATTTTGAATTTTATGCCAAGAGGGACTCATTTGCCACCCATGACGAATGGGTTCCACTCAAGGCTTGCAAGTAGGTGTCGAGAATTAATTTGTCTTTAATGTTGTTTTTCGGGTTTGTATTAAAAAACACACTTAATCAAGGCCTATAAGTGCATAAAGGGGCCAAATAAAGCATAAGAAAGGTGTAATTAGTGGTAACAAGCCTAGAAAATTGTGAAATCTTGTTACAATACTTTACAACACTTTAGAATAGGAATTGATAAGGGATAAAAAGGGAATATTTAGATGAATTATAATAATAAGAGTCTAGATAAGTGTAGAAATGTGTTACAACACTTCACAACACCTTCACAAGACATCATAAAGTCTTAATAATTTGAATATTCTAGGTCTAATGTGAATGCATAAATTACATTACAACATTAAATCTAGGTGAAATCAAGCCAAATATGCACAAGGAGTGACAAGACAAGAAAAAGTAAAAGGGTTACTTTTTTTGTGTCCACAGCTAGCCCCCACTTTAGTGAGAGGGTGAACTTTCTTCAAACTCACACTAAAGTAGAGCAATGCATCTCAGGAGGGGTTTGAATGTACTAATGCTTGATAATATGAGACAACAACAATCAAGAGGGATGATCAAGCCCCCAAGATGAAGATCCCATGGTAAATCAATCATAAGCACAAAGGAACACTCATGAAAGTGATGAAGAATGAAGGAAGGTAAAGAAAGCTTTGATAGTATGTCCAACTTATTGTGGATTAGATCTAGGTTGTTTGTTTAGAATAGGAAATGTGTACTCACTCTGGGGTGACAAAACTCATGACTGTCTGTCAGGTGAGAAAGCCCAAATATACTCACTCTAGGGCCACAAAACTTTTGGTTGTCTGCAGGGTGAGAAATCCCAAGTATACTCACTCTGGGGCCATGGGACTCCTAGTTGTTTGCAAGGTGAGAAATCCCTAAATGTGGCTATGGGGAAAGTTGTGCATCAAAATGGGCTTCTGGCTTGACCATGCTAAATTTATACCTCTTGATAACTTTAATAAGGCACCACAAAAGATAATTTCAGTTCATGCTTCATGAGACAAGCAAAGCTTCGTATGCTTAGTACTCATGAACAAACAGGATGGCACCACAGGCATGCAAGTTGTGTTATACAAGCTGGCCATGTAAATGCAAAAAATGTAAAATGTAAAACATGTAAAATGCAAAAGATGTGTTAAAGGAGTCTTGTTAAGTTCATGCGAGGTCTACAACTTATGGAACATTGTGTCTAATGTCTCCAAGAGAGGACCGATCAAAGAATATAATATTCACTACTTAGGGGATGTAGTGCATTGCATCAGGACACCAAGAGGAATGTAATATGCTAAGATAGATCACACTTATGAAGGACATCACACCCAATGCCATCCACAAAGTGACAAACACATCGTATAAAATAACAAGGCTATACTAAGAAAAAGAAAAAGAATAATGCCAATGTATGCCCCCACTTTCAAGGAATTGCTACACGTTGTTCTATGAGCAATTACTTGAAAGTAACAAAGGAAAAATGCAAAAAGAAACAAGACATGAGAGCCAACTTGGAAAGCCCTTATGCCAAGTCATATGTTTTCGAGTAAATTTGCTTCATGTAAATGAAAAGGAACAAAAGAAAGAGGGGTTGCCCCCAAAAAAGGAACACACCAAACACATAAGGGATCTATGGATTTGGGGTCAGTATGTTTGTTGTTGCAATTTTTTTATGAAAGAGCTCAGAACTGTCATTATTCCCCAAATACATAGAACTGGAAGAATGATGCAAAGAGAGCGGAAACAAAAGAAAAATAAAATCCATTTTGGGTCAAGAGGGAAGAGACATTACAATTTCAACGCTTTGTAACATCCCCAAAAGGAGAAACACAAACAAAAAGGAAAAGGAAAAGGTAAAGAAAAGGAAAAGCTTTTGGGTCAACATGAAGGAGACATTTCGGTCTTAATGCCTCACGTCATCCCTAAAAGGAAAACACAAGAAAAGACAAAGTAAAAAGGAAAATGGATTGATTGGGTCAACATGGAAGAGACATAGGGAATCTCAACGCTTTGCATCATCCCCAAAAGGAAAGCACAAAATAAAGCAATGTACAACATATAGAAGAAGAGGGGTACAAATAGAGGAAGGGCACAAAGAGAGGGAGAACATCAAACACACGTCACAAGGGATCACATTACACATATGCAATCACACCAAATAAAATACAAAAAGGCACAGGAAAATATAAAAAAGGCTAATTAAGGCAAATGCAAGTCACGCATCTAACAAATCATTCGTCTCCTAATCATGTTCAGTGTATTGTGAGGGTGGTTGACTATCCAAAGGGACAATTGCAAGTGTTGAACTAGGGGAAGTACCAAGTTCTTCACTTGGTGCAAGAGATTTATCATCCAGGCTCATGGAAGAGGAAAATAAAGAATTCAGATCATTATGTACCTCTTCATCTATTTTAGAGATCTCATCATCGTCATCTAGATTAATCACGGCGGGGGGACAAAGGGTAATTTATAATGAAGGGTGTATTAAGAGTTGTGGTTGTTGTATTGGATCATTTTGTTGTGATGATTGTAGTGTATTATCTTGTGGTGGCCCAAGAGGAGTATGGTGATCAGGTATTGCTTCTGGCAAAGGTGGAGGTTAATTTTCTTTTTTGTTTTTGGTTTGTAATTAACGAGCAAGGAGACAATGACGACGCCTATGCTCCCTAGCACCGCGGTTTCTTTTGATTCTATTTTGAAGTTGTTTTGGTGTAAGATTAGGTTGATTCATCATAGGCTCATTTTCTTCCTGATGGGGAGGAACTGAAGGAACTGAAGGAGATGGATCAATCACTTCCTCTTTTGCTTTATAAACTTGTTTAATGCGGGGAGGCATGATGGGTTTGGTTTCATTTTCTCGTGGACGTTTGGATAAGGAAAGTGAAGTGTTCATGTGTGGTTGATCTGAAGTTGGTGGCTTAGGTTCAAGTTGAAGCATTGTCTCATCGAGGATGGGGGTGTTGGAAGTCGACGGGGAGGAATTGTGGTTGGACAATTCAACAATTTTCCTGGCTTTAAACTTTTGATAAGCAATGAAAAAGAATTCTTTGTGAGGGGTGATTGGTTCCATAGGTTTGTGCCAAAAGGCTTATAAGGATAAATTTCCTTTAGAAGACAAAGGGTTAAAGTCGTTATGATGAACAGTGAATATGTCATTGTCATGCAGAAACTTTAAACATTTGTGGATGATTGAAGGGGCAACTTTCATTGAGCAAAGCCATGGATAGCCTAATCGTAGATGAAATTGGTCCGATTGTGGGATGATAGAGAATGTTACATCCAATGTTTTAGGTCCTATCTATAATGGAAGGATGATTGATCCCATCGTAGGGCACGTAAAACCATGATGTTTTTTGATCCATGCATCTGGTTTGTCATAAATATATTGATAAAGATCATGTAATACCAAAAATTATTTCGTGATCACGTTCTCGCCACAAGAAAGATCTATTAATATTCCATAGGTGGGCTTATCATAGATGCGACCGACTATGTAAAGAGGACCATCCAGAAGGTTTTTAAGTATATTGTGAGAAGAAAAAGTAGTATCAAGAGATTTTTTATTTGGTCCCTTATGAGGGATAACATTTATTGCTCCTACCATTTCATTAATAGGATTAACATGTGGAACATTTGGAGTAATGTCATGTTGTTCATTAGTTGTATCGACACCCATCACATCATTGTTTGAAGGTTCACTAGCTTTGACAAATGACATGGTATGTTTGGGCATCGGATTAGTAAAAATTTGTAAATTTTGATTGGGTGGGGCAATAGACGGATTACCTTTAACATTGACATTTGAAATAGATCGATGACCAAAATCAATGATGTCTTGTACGATGTGTTTAAGATGCTTAGACTATTCTGTGTCATGTCCATTTTATCGATGAAAATGACAATAAGCATTTGGTTTAAAGGTGGGAGGTAAAGGTTTGGTAGTATCAAGTGATTTGACTGTAGGCAAAGTGATCATTTGTTGTTGTAGCAGTTGATTCATTGTGTTATGGAGAGTATCAAGTAAGGGGTTAAATTGTCTCTTCGGGTCCCCATAGGTAAAGGGCACCGCTAATTTAACAGTGGCCACTTGATTAGGCATGGGTTGAGTTGGTTATGGAGAAGGGGGATTAAACATTAAAAAGCCTCTATTTGGTTTTTTGAAGTTTTGGGCATTGTTTTGGTTGCTTTGTTCAGATTTCTCAGCTCGGTTAGAAGTGGATTTTGAATCATGACTAGTAATCAAGTTGTGGTAGTCACAAAGGGTTGTGTATAAATGCATGAAAGAAGGAAATTTCATCATGGTCAATTTATCCTAAATTTGAGTTTGTAAGTTTTTGATAAACATCTTTTGGAGATGTGAATCAGGAACCTTGTCATCTACTTGAGCATACAATGATTGATAACATGAAATGAAATCAGTTACTTTTTCATCTGTATGTTGTTTACACCTCATTAAATCAACCATAGTCTTTTTGGGAGTCATATGGACTTGGAAATGACTTATCAAGGGATCAAAAAGTTAATTAAATGATTGGATTGAATTATTGGGTAAGTTTGAAAACCACTCCAAGGCAATGTCCATAAAGGTCCTAGGAAATAGTTTAGCTAACAATTTATCGTCAAGGACAAAATCAATGCACAAGTTTGTATAAGCATTGACATGATTAGTAGGGTCTCCTTTACCTTCGTACTTCTCAAACCTAGGAATCTCAATTCCTTGTGGCATCGGTGTTCTTAAGATCTCTAATGATAATGGACTACAGACATAGTATGTGGGTGGTGCAGTTTGGTTTTGGCTTATGGTGGATATTTGTTGTTTCATGGATGAAACGGTGTGAAAGAGTTGTGTAATGAGAGGGTTAGTGTAAGTGGTATGAGGTGGAAGAGAGAATGGTGGAGTGTAGGTAGTTTTAGGACAAGTGAAGGGGACACTAATAGGGGTGAAGGCAATGGAGGATGGAACATTTGATGCCACAAAAGAACTAGGAATGCTAGTTGGAATAGCGAAAGGAGCCACATGACTAACCTGTGGCATGGTTGTTGTAATGTGAGGAGTGATATAAGTGGGTATAGATGTTATGTTTGAAGGAGGAGGAATGTGAGATCCTTCTTGGCTAACCATAGTGTTCGTTGGTTGAGATGTGCTAGTGGTGAAAGAAGCATGTTTTTGATATCTCTCAACAATTTGTTTCATGACATCTAATCCCTCATCACTTTCAAGCACTCGATGGATGTTTTCTATAGTAGGAATTACAGTGGTGGAAATATTTTCAAGACACAAGTTTTGTTGTAAATGTGTTAAATCCTCATGAATGTTAATGACTTTTTCTTGCAAAAGAGAATTAATGTGTGTCAAAATGCATTGTTTGGGAAGGAAAAGGTGTACTAGTGGTAGTATCCATGCCTAATGCACCATTTTCCATACCAAGAGTAGGATCCTAAGACAATCCAATGTCCTCAACAAATGTGCTATCGTGGGATGCCATGAGTCGATAACTTCTTCTCACTAAAGTATTATCAATAGGGCACCAAACACTCATACAAATACTAGAAGAGGTGGGGTGAATGCAAATGCAATGCAATCTAGGAATCATAAAATGCAAATAACAAAAAATTTGTAAACTAAAAGAGGAACGCAATACCAAAAAACATAAATGCAAAAAATACTATGAAAATGACAAAAAGTGCAACTGGACTAATTCGCCCAAGGTGGCGAATGAGTCCAAGGGTGAAAATTTTTATGATTTTCAAAAAAATTAAAGTGATTTTGATGCTTTTCAGATGCCAAACTAGGATGCAGATGAAGAATTTTAGTTTTTAGAATGTTTTGAAGTGTAAAAATTAAATCTATATGTGATATTCACAAATGCAATTTTGTAAACCCCAAGATGCAAAACAATACAAAATCTAATGCAATGTTGATGCAAGTTGTTTCCAAGATGAAGATGCACTAAAAATCAGAAGTAAGAAATGTTCTAAAGTTAGGTTCACCAAAATGGAAACAAATATTTTGGGATCCTAATGCTATATGCTCCTTCTAGGGTTTTTCACTTAAAAGGATCTATAAGATCAGGAACAAAATGCAATTTTTACACTCAAAGAGGGATGTGATATAAATGTAATGTGCCTAAATGAAGTAAACTAAATGCAAAGAACTAAAAAATACTATTGATTATGTATGCAAAACTAAGAAATATGAAGTGCTTGAAAACATAGTGTTGTATGCAAACATGAACTAGAAACATGCACAAATGAAAACAAAATTGAATGAAATCGAACATAGTGCACCTGGAGTTGGATTGATGATGCTGGTAGGTTTTGGAATCTAACATAAAACACTATTGATGACTAGTGGGACTCATTTTCCACTGATGGTGGGTCAGTCCTATTGGAAATAGGTTGCCATTTAATTGCAAATCCTAAACATTAGTTATTTCATGTATCTCCTATATTCTTGGAATGTGTTCAACAACACTAAGATTAGGGTGAGATTAATATTTGATGAAATAATAATGATTATTGACATTTGTAATTAATTATAAATGTAAGAAGCATGTGAGGGCGTCCATAGTGAGTTCCTAAATAATAGGGGCACATGGGACACCCACATGGTAAGGTGAAACTCACCTTGTGTTCAGTTAACTATATGGAGTAACAATTAACACTTTTGAATGCATGAAAAGATCCTAGGAGTTAGGATTTGATGTTTGCATGGTTGAAGTTCAGTTAAGTTCAGTTCATATTAGTTTAATTTAGTTCAATTTAGTTTAGTTTAGTTTAGTTTAGTTCAGTTCAGAATTAGTTTAGTTTAGTTTAGTTTAGTTTAGTTCAGTTCATTTCAGTTTAGTTTAGTTATGGTTCATTTGTCTTCAGTTAGTTTCAGTTGTATGTTAGTTAACTTTAGTTAACTTGAAATGCATGGCTAATAGAATTCAGTTGTATGACAGATAACAGGGACTACCTTTAGTTAACAGGGGATGACCATTCTTTGGGAATGGTGTTGAGTAAATGTTTCAATTAACTAGAAATCACTTGGAGCCAACTTGGGCACCCAAGATGCTTTCTTGGAATTAACTCCAATGCATGATAATATATTTCTGAAGGCTCTGTTAAGTGGGACCCTCTTTTGGGCGCCATCTTTGAGGAAGAGCTTTGTAATTATCATTGAAGTGAAGGATGAGTTGTAGCTTTAGTTTGGGACGCCCAAATGGGTAAAGCACATGTTCTAAAGTTTGTTCTTCATGGTAGAACTCAACTTGAAGCAATATGGCGTACCTTTTCAAGGGCTTGAGCTTGTGCATTGTAATTATCACCATTTGGAGATTACAAGGTTGCATATTGTCTCTATATCTCATTCAACTTGATGAGAGTTTTCATCATTGGTTATTGCAGGTGTGAAGAAGATTGAAAAAGACAGAAGAAGCATTCTTAAGCAAGAATTAGAACTATTATAATTTAGAGATTGAATAATAGAATAATTCTTGGTGGAGTTTTTTCCCGAAAGGGTTTCTCCATGATACATCTTATGTGATCTTTCTAATATCTTGTCTAGTTCTTCTATAAACTTCTCTCTTCATTCTACAAAAGTAAAATGAATTAATCAAGATAATCACCCACAAAGAATATATGTAACAAAGAAAGAGCTCACTTAGATCAGCAATATTAAAATTTTACAGAGTATTAAGCTAAGAAAACACCTCATTTTTCAACAAGTCCTATTTCTGGTAAACTATCCTGAAACTGGTTTTTCACTGTCGAGAACTGAATTTTGATGAAATCACCTTTTCTAGCCTGGTAGTGGGACTCATTTTCCACTAATGGTGAATTGATCCTCCTCCAAAAATTTGCAAATTCAGGGGTCAAATCTGTGTGTCCAGATCTGCACTTGTCTTCTTGTCGAGTTGACGAAATCAAATCTACAGAAAAATAGGTTGAATGTTGTCTCCAAGCTTGAATTAGGGTTTGGTTGACTTGAATAGATTTGTTGACTTGTTGACCACTTTTTCACAACCTATTTCTTTGACAAATTTGCCTACAAGACCTACAAACACACATGTAAAGAAGGGGAAAATGGTTAAGGGTTAGAGTATAGGGATTTTCCTTGGTCAAATCCCACTTTGGTAATCAAACCCTTGATAAAGAAATTGAATGAAAACAAGAAAGGAATGATGAATAAACAACATGTGAGTGTCCTAAACTCACTGTTGTGCAGTTTTCACGCACACACCCCACTGAAAGTAGGGACCCCCCCTTTTTGCTCTGATTTTTGGTGCTTTGGCCCTTTGGTTTTGAGGCTTTCTTTTCTTAGGCATGTGCTTAAATGATTATCTTGCTTGCATTAATGACCCCTTTATGCTACTTGTTAGAAATATTAAGTTTTGAACAAAATTTGGGTTTTTCACTGAATTTGAGAATTTTCGCTTTGGGAAGAATTCCTCGGTTGTGCTAAAAGTCCGACGGACAAGCTTTAGCACTGTGGTTCAGGGATTCTAGTCTCTCGCGGAATTTTGCTTGGACCAAATTTCCCCGAATTTCTGTCACCTTGTTGAATTCTCGAATTGCGTTCTAACCTATCTTATCGACAAAGTTAATGCTTGATAATACGATTTCTACGGTGAGTATTTAGGTGGCTTCTTGGGAAATTATGTGTTATTAAACTTCCAACATTTTCTCTTTTCTTCTTTTGTGATCTTGGTCTTGGGTGTTTTGCATTTTGGCGATTAGACTGGTTGACTTTTGAATTCGATAGCAGATTTCCTGAATTGTCGTTGCAGCTGTCAATAGGGCATCTGAGTTTGTTATTGATCTCATTTGAAGATAGATTTGCTTCATTCATGGTATGTAACTTTTTCCTTGCCTTTGAATAATGAGTGAATGTGATATTTTGATGTTTTGAATGCACTTGGGGCTCAAATTTTGTGGGTTTGGCATCGAGTTTTCCAGGGGTAGGGTTTAATTTGTTTTCTTTGTGGAATCTTAGAACCTAGTTGAGATCCCTAGTCGAGTTAGTAATCTTGTAGCGCCAAGCTTTCCCAAATAATTCCTTCAAGCTCGATTCATGAGTAATCTTGTTGCAATTTAGGGTTTTGGGAGTGTGATTCCCTGAGTGAGTTCATGAGCTTATCTTTGATTCATTAGCTAGTAGCTCACTTAGGCATGTTCCAAATAGTTTATCTTGATCTTAACCAGACAAATGAGTTCAATTCAAGTTTAATACAAGCTCATTTTTTTCATTCATGGCAGAGATTTCACAATTGCAACCTAGGGCAGCACGATTGCAACCTAGGGCATCACCAATCCTTGCTAATTCTCCCTTTTAGAGTGAGTTAAGAACTCAAAATTATCAATAGGAATGTAAAACGAATTGCATTCGAACCCAAAATCCCACGTTTGTGACCGTTCGTTTGTTCTGGGTGAGATCATGAAAATTGATAGTTTTTGGGATCTCGGGGCCTTCATAGAATTTCTACACCCTCAAAATTTCCCGATTTTCCTTTGCCCTCTCATTCTCTCGAAGGTGTGCAAAAGACTTGGAGTTTCATGTTCCTCACGAAATTCCTTTGACGGATTTTCCCAGATTTTCCTAAAATGACTTTGCAATATAAAGAATCTGAGGGGTGAATGAATTTAATGTTGTGTACTTGACATCTGATGATTGATATTAATTATTTAAACGATGTTATATTTTTTCCTTTCATGTTGTAATGGTTAAAACTGATGATATTTGTGCTTGATCGGTGAAGTCCGCCTGACGTGGAATTTACCAGAATTCCTCTCTAGCCGATTTTTCCCAAATTGCTCAAAATCTCAGATTTAAAATGATTTTGTGCTTTATGGTTGATTTGAAGGATTTTATTATGATTTTGAGTTAGTTTAATGATGAATATGTCATTCATGGGTGACTAACCTTGATTCTAATGTTATAAAGGATTTATTATGGTTTTTTTTCTGTTGTTTTTGGTTGAATCAAGTAAGGAAATACTCAAGAAGACCAAGAACAAGTAGACAGATCCAAGTGTTGAAGGGTCTTCTATCTCCGAGGTAGAAAGGGTCAAAATGGATATAAAGAGTAGGGTCCCGAAAATCAAGCTAACTTCCATATGGTCATAGGTCACAGATACAAATGTAGGTCTATGTGATTATGAGGAATTCAAGGCAAGGATGGCAGCACAGAACCTTCCCTTGTTGGCTAGAAGAATATTGGAGTCAAGATTGACCCATGTAGCTGGATTCCATCCTAATGTTCAATGTTACAAGTTGGTGCTTGAATGCGCCAGACATTATGACAGGGGCACATAAAGGATAGTTGGTCCTCAAGGAAGAATAGTGGAAAATCTTAACCCTGTGTCTATAGCCCAGACCTTTGACATGCCTGATAGGTCCCATGTGGTGGGTTTTGATATGGACATAGCGAAGAAGTATTATGATGAGGACATCGTCAAGTCACAGTAGGTTATCAATTCCTGGCTAGAGAAACCCGAGTCTCACTTTTCCAAGCTTCCCAAGCAATTATTCAGAGCAAAATTCAAAAAATGAATACTATGATGCTATCACACTCCTTAGCAGGGTAGTAGGATTGCAAAATGCAAGAGTATTTGAGAATTGGATGTTCCATGTCATTGTGAGGATGAAGCAGAATATTGACTACCATTGGGCAGGAATTATAAGTGCAATGATACACGAATAAATGTGCAATGTCCTGTAGACAAAGACCTTCACAATGACCTCTTACTTGGTCTATGCACTTGCAAGGTTCTATCCATACAAGGGGCTAAGCACAAGGGGTGTGTTTGGGTAAGATGTGATTTATGAGGTGTACCCACAATTGCACTTGGGTAGCACAAGTTATAGGAGGGTAAATGACGCATTCACCATGTACATCACCAGGCTATTGCAGGGTGCAAAGCATGTCCGGATCTCAAATAATTCCAAGGAACTAATCAAGAGGTTTGGAGCTTGGTTTATCCAGTTCCCTACCTTTTCATACATCAAAATAGATGGTTGTCAGAGGTCTCCATATTGATTTTGATGCAATTGTCAAGGACAAACATAAGACCGAATTTGGTGGTGATTTTCCTTTGAGGATAGGTAGTAATGAAGCCTGCCCTTATATTAATTCAACCCATGTTTTTGAGGAAGAAATGAGTACTTTGGGTCTCTCTTTCCATTCTAAGAGATCCAAATTTGATAGGACTAGTGAGGCACAGAAGAGGGCCAGTAGGGAATATAGCCATAAGGATGATGTAGAGGATTATTGGGCTAACATCAAGGATGAATTTGAAGTTAGAAAAAAGAAGTTCTCCAGGTTTCCAGTGGACTTCGTATGACTATACAACATAAAGGCCATTCCTGATCAAATTGAAGATGATGGAGACTTGATTCAAGGCCATGATTATGAAGTTGTGAAGGATAAACCAGTTGGAGAGATAGACTGGATGGAGGAAGAGAAGACAAAATTAGAGCAGATCATGACTCCAGTGATCAAGTATACCAAGTGTATACATCTACAAAATGGTCATGATTAAGCTTGTTAATTAATTAAATATGATTTATTTAATTAATTCCCCTAAAGTCATCTACATATAAATAAATTTAATTATTTATTTATATCGTTCATTTTCTAAATTCTTCTACTTTAATTAAATAAACGATTTTATTTAATTATCGACATTTCCACCTTCCACTTAATTAAATTAAATAAATTTTCATAATTTATTTATATTTGATTATCATATTATTCTAAAGTTTAAATATTTTGAATATTTAAATAATGGAATATCTTCTTCGTCCCACCTTCCACCTTCTGCTTAATCAAATTAAATAAATTTTTATAATTTATTTATATTTGATTATCATATTGTTCTAAATTTTGAATATTTTTGAATATTCGAATAATGGAATATTCTTCATCCCATACTCAAATTAAAATATTAAATATTTTATTTAATATTTTCCTCACCCTAATTTCATTTCTAAAACATAATTAAATAATTTATTTAATTATGTGAGTTTCCATTTTTGTCTTCACTTCCAAATTAAATAAATATATTTTATTTAATTTCTAACTCACGCTAAACTCACCCTTCCAAATTCTTGACTCGCGCTTCAAAATGGAAATTTCCCTTCGAAACTCAATGACAGAAATTGACGGAAAAAGGAAACCTTCCATCTTCTCTTCCACTTTCGAAAATCTCCCACCATCCGTTCAAACAAGCTTAATCTGGGCTGTCGATTGAATCCGTTTGAAAATTCTATAAAAGCCCGTGCAAATCCAAGCCTTGGTTAATCATCCACATTCATATGCATGCACTTACCTACGCATACCCATGTTCATACAATTAGCTTATGCATTCATACCAGTTTCAATATCACAGCCATACTTTCATATTAGCATAGTTTTGCATTTAGCATATTATGCATCTCAAAATCTTGTTCTTAAGCTGTCATTTTGTTGAGCTCAATCTGCTGATCTGAGAGCCATTCAGAAACAACAAAACACTGAAGTTAGAGGAAGATAAGATGATTTTGGGAAGCTGCAGTAACGGTTTGCATATTTATGTTTCTTTTTCTGCTTTTCTGATTCAATGTCTTATTAATATGTGTTTGATTTTCATCTAAATTGATCCAATATTTCACACACACATATTTTTCCACCAGCGATTTTCGACATAGAGTTTTTGATCAGGAGAGTGTCAAGTCTCCTAGCCGCAAAAGTAAAAATAAAAAAGAAAGACTAATGGTGAAAACCATAACCTGGCAGTATTAGATCAAACAAAAGATAAAATAAAGAGCATATCAGATGGTGAAAACCTCTTTGAGGCACTAGACGATGGGAATCTTGACACTCTCCTGGAGCATTATCATGAGCGATCGCCTATTTTGATTGAGCCTACAAATGCGGTCAACCTTGAAACTTCAGAAAAACCAAGGATCCTATAGTTGGTTGCATCAATGACAGAGAAAGAAATACCAGAGTTCATGGAATTCCTGAAATCAAATCAAGTAAATTTTGCGTGGTCTTACACTGACATACCTGGTCTTGATCCTGATCTTATCATGTATCACTTGTCTATCAAACCAGGGATCAAGCCGGTGAAACAAAAACTCAGAAAGATGCACCCTCATGTTGCATTATTAGTTAAGGAAGAACTAAGAAAACTCCTTGATGTGGGCTTCATAAGACCAATTGACTATGCAGAATGGATTTCCAACATTGTTCATGTATCTAAGCCAGATAAAACTGTGAGAATATGCACAGATTTTAGAGATCTTAATAAAGCATATCCTAAGGATGATTTCCCACTACCCAACATCGACACTATAGTTGATCTGATAGCTAGCCATGCCATGTATTCATTAATGGATGGTTTTTCTGGCTACAACCAAATCAAGATTGCACCTGAAGACCAAGAGAAAACAACTTTAACATGTCCATGGGGAACCTATAGTTGGAATGTCATGCCTTTTGGTTTGAAGAATGTTGGGGCTACTTATCAAAGAGCCATGACTACAATCTTTCATGACATGATGCATATCTTCATGGAAGATTATGTAGATGACATATTGGAAAAATCATACACCAGAGAAGGACATCTTGAAGTTTTGTCCAAAATATTTGCAAGATTAGATAAATTCAAAGTTCGTCTCAACCCTAAGAAATGTGTTTTTGGGGTCAAATATGGAAAACTCTTGGGGTACATTGTTTCAAAAAAAGGAATTGAAGTAGATCCCGCAAAAGTACAGGCAATTATGGAAATGCCTCCACCAAAGAATATCAGTCAATTAAGATCATTGCAAGGACGACTACAATCTATACAAAGGTTCATTGCACAATTGGCTGACAAAAGCTTACCTTTTACACATCTACTACATAAGAATGTTCCTTTCAAGTGGGATGACAAATGTGAATTGGCTTTTCAACAAATTAAACAGTATTTAATGACCCCACCAGTTCTCATACCACCAAATCTAGACAAACCACTAATCTTATACATTGCTGCAATGGAGACATCTTTGGGGGCACTGCTAGTGCAAGAAGATTCTACAGGAAAAGAAAGTGCAATCTACTACATCAATAGAACACTAACAAGTCATGAGCTCAACTACACTTCTATCGAGAAGGCTTGTCTGGCAGTAGTCTTTGCTTCACAGAAGTTTCAACATTACATGTTAACCCATACAATCAATCTGATTTCAAAAATTGATCCACTCAAGTATTTGTTAAGCAAAGCATCATTAACAGGAAGGTTAGCAAAGTGGGTAATGATTCTGAGTGAGTTTAACATCCATTATATTGATTGCAAGGCAATCAAAGGACAAGTTATTTCTAATCAATTAGCTGAAGCACCACTACAAGCACATCATCCCCTGCACATTGAATTTCTAGATGCTGATGTCTTTACTACAAAATCTAAACAACCGTGGTCCTTATATTTTGATGGTTCTTTCACTCAACATGGATCGGGGGTAGGCATACTTTTCGTCACCCCTCAAGGACACACCATTCCTATATAATATCGGCTGATGTTTCCATGCACCAAAAACATAGCCGAATATGAAGCATTAATCACTAGACTCAAGATAGCACTGGAATGGAGGATTACAAAATTACAGGTATATGGCGACTCATAGCTAGTCATTAATCAGATCAATGATGATTATCAAACCAAAGATGACAAACTGCTGCCTTATAAAAAGATGGTAGATGACTTCAAGAAATACTTTGTGGACATAAAATTCACATAAATTCCAAGGCTTGATAACAAAGTAGCTGACGCCATGGCTACGATCGCATCATTGTTACAACTCCCAGAAACTCATAATCGTTATGAATTTTTGGTGGAACAATCATTCACACCTGCTTATGATACCCCTAAAAGCCAAATCAATTGCCACTTGGTAGGATATGATTCACCTTGGTATGGAAAAATTTACGCCTACCTTAAAGACGATATCTTGCCACCCGATTTATCATGTAATCAAAAACATAATTTTATCCACCAATCCGCTCGCTACACTCTTGTCGCTAACACCCTTTATCGTCGTGGTCTTGATGGTACTTTACTTCGATGTCTTGAACGTGAGGAATTTGACAAAGCTTTACAAGAAGTTCATGGTGGCATCTATGGTACTCATTTGAGTGGACTGACCTTATCGAAGAAATTGATTAGAATGGGTTACTACTGGCCTACAATGGAGAGGGAATCATTCACTTTTATGAAAACATGCTCAAAATGTCAGATTCATGGGAATCTCATTCATGCTCCTACGCAGGAACTTCAACCCTTCATGCCAACCTGGCCATTTTCTCAATGGGGGTTAGATCTAGTGGGCAAGATTCATCCTTCTTCATCGAACGGGCATAAGTTCATCATCACAGCTATGGAGTATTTTACCAAGTGGATTGAGGCAGCCCCTCTTACTAAAGTTACCGGCAAACAAATATCATCGTTCATACTCAACTTTATTATTTGTCGGTATGGCATTCCCAACTCCATTATTACAAATAATGGACGTCCGTTCAAAAATCAGGTTGTTGATGAACTTTGTGAGAGATTTCACATTCAACATAGATATTCAACACTGTACTATCCACAAGGGAATGGCCAAGCAGAGGCCTCAAATAAAACAATATTAAAAATCTTGAAAAAGACTGTGAATGATTCAAGGAAGGATTGGCACGTTCAACTCAATCCCACCTTGTGGGCCTACAGAACCAGTGTCCGCACACCAACAAGAGCAATGCCATTTTCTCTTATCTATGGAGCAAAATCCATACTACCCTTAGAAGTTGAAATTCCCTCACTCAGAGTATCATTGCAAGGCCTCACAACAAATGATGAATACAAAGTTTCTCGACTCCAAGAGCTTGAACTCCTAGATGAGAAGAGACAAAGAGCAGCTAATCATTTGAAAGCATATCAAAAAATGATGTCTCGCATCTATAACCACAAAGTAAAGCCACGTACCTTTCAGGTGGGTGATCTTGTTTTGAAAGAGAACCCACACAATCAACAAGACAGAGAGAAGAAAGGAAAGTTCGAACCAAATTGGCTAGGTCCTTATGTGGTTATCGCGGTCTATGGTTCAGGAGCCTACAAGCTATCAACGCCAGAAGGGGACCTATTTGATGAACCTATCAACAGCATGCACCTGAAAAAGTATTATGTCTAAGGCGGTTGTCATCATCAGAAAAAGTCCTAAAAAAATCCTAAAAATTAGAAAAAGTCCTGAAAAAATCCTAAAAATCAAAAAATGTCCTGAAAAAATCCTTAAAATTAGAAAAAGTCCTGAAAGAATCCTAAAAATCAGAAAAAGTCCTGAACAAATCCTAAAAATCAGAAAAAATCCTGAAAAAATAGTTACCCTGGTGAAAACCTGCCAAACAGGCATCTTGGTAGCACAAAAAAAAGAAGTCATAAGGTGAAAACCTGGCAAACAGGCAGTCTATTGACAAGAAAAATGCAATAAAAACAAATAGTGAAAATCTAGCAAACAGACGCTATTTGTAGCTCTCCATCTATTAGTTCATGTTCTGCACTTAACTTTTCGGCATTCCTTTTCATGCATCTTTTCCATCATCTTAGAGTCACACCTGCACCATGCTATCATCATTTGCCTTGAGCGATAATGACTTACCATGTCTTGATTATTATACATATTCATTTCAGCAAGTTGTGTCAATACCAAGGGCAAAACATGGGCATACTGGGGGCAACCAACTTTCAAGTTTTACCAAAATAGCTAGACAACGATGTCAAAACCAATCACGCGAACAAAACAACCAAACCAAACTACAACATCCAATCATTGATCCATATCACAGTAGCTTTCAGTTGCATACCTTACCATGACTCATATCTGGATGATCTATAATCTGAATAATGTTTGGAATCACAACATTTTATTTTTTGAATAATGGTTGTTTAATTTTTGATATCATTTCTCTGGAGCACACTCGATGATGTACTAAACTAGAGTGGCAAGGAAAGATGATGATTTTTCTTTGTCTGTTGTCTGGAGGTTAATCATTTATCTGTTGCAAATATGTCGCGAGACATGATGATTGAAAGTTTATCGTTGATGATAGTTCCAAATTTGCATCAGATTTGTGGTTAGTCTTTGTCTGTTTATGCAAGAAATGCTTAGGTCATCTCGGTTCAATTATACCTAGGTGCTTGTGTTCGCTTGCTATATCAAAAATCATGAAAGTTGTACTCAGGTCATCATTGGTGCTAATTTCCCCTTTGATGCTTGTACACACTTCCAACATTTTCAAACACTCTATGATGATTTAAGCAGGATAAATAAAAGGCTCAACAAAATGGTCAGTTTCATTTAGTTGCATTTCATTTTAAGTCATGGTACATACCTGCATCGAAATTTTGAAAGGATAATAATCACATCAAATGGGTGCCATGTTTCTTTGAACTATTTGTGAAGGACAATACAAACATTTGTGTCATTATCATTTCATCATCATTTTAGTATCATTATCATTTCATTATCTTTGCATTTTCATTATCATTTCATCATCATTTCATTAGCATTTCATTAATTATATTTTCATTATAATTTCATATTAGTTTCATATCATTTCATTATTGCATCCATTATCATTTCATCATTTCATGTTAGTTGCATTTTCATTTCATCTTAGTTCTATTATCATTTCCTCATTTCATTCGCATTATCATCTTATCATCCAATTATCATTATCGTTATCATCTTATCATTGCATTTGCATTATCATCTTATCATTTCATTATCATTCATCACATTTATCATCCATTATCATCATCATTCATTCTCATTCTATCATCATTTCATTTGTATTTCATTTTCATTTATCCATTATCTTTTTATCATTCATTATCATTTCATCATCATAACCATTCGCATAACATTTCACTATCATTTTCATTTCATATCCATATCATTTCATTATCATACCATTTATCATTTAACATTATCATACCATTTATCATTTAACATCTCATTATCATTTATCATTCAACATTTCATTATCATTATTATTTGTATTGCGTTATCATCATCATTTAATATTGCATTATCATTATCATTTAGTATTACACTACCATTATCATATTATCATTTTTATTATCATCATCATTACCATTATCATCTTATCATTGCATTTTCATTATCATTTTTATTATCATCATCCTTAGCATTATCATCTTATCATTGAATTTTCATTATCATTTCATTTTCATTATCTTTATATCATTATCATTATTATTTCATTCATTATCATTACATTGTCATCATTTCATTCCATTATCATTCATTGCACCATCATTTATTTCATTTCATTCATTACCATCTCAGTATCATTATCATTTCATTTCATCATTATCACATCATTATTATTCATATTGTTATCATTTTTTAAAAACATATTATTTCACTATCATTATCATTCATTTCATCATTTCATCTCATTTTATTATCATTATCATCATTTTTCATCTTAGTATCATTATTTCATCATATCATTTCACTATACTCTCATTTATCCGTTCGTTCTAAGTACAAATCATGATATTTTCATCACATATCATTTTATCATACATCTCATTATTTTCATATCATTTTACATCATATCATACCATTTTATCATACAAAATTTCATAATTCATATCATGAACACAACATTCATTTTTCATCATCTTTTTACCTTCATTGAAAAATCCAAAAATAAAACATTCCATACATACATTCATCCACCTGCATGACATCATTAGTACACATTATCAAATCATTATCATCATAATAAAATATCATAATCGAATCATCCTGCATATCATGTTAGTCATCAGATCATTCAAATGCATACCAAAATCCATAAACACATGGAAATAAATGCATATCACATCATCAAGAAAATAATCATCGCCACTGCATATCATCACTCATCAAAAAATGATACAAATTTCCACATGTCCAATGAAACTAAAATGTCCAAAGCAACATACATCAGATATGATCCAAAATGGTATACATGCTCCAAAAAAATGATATCCATCACAAGACTAGTTGGTCGATGCCCCTGATGGAGTTGGTTCAGACAGAGGTGGCCTACCACTGGTACCTGCGTCTGGGTCCTACCGAGGTCCAGCCACTCCCTTGCTCTGCGTGTGTGTCTGTGATCTGCTCCTGCTCCTGCTATGGGACCGCGGGTATGGCTCTCTGCGATCTGGAGGACACAGCTCCTCATATATGACTCTATAGTACTCGGCCTCCCTCACCATCTCCATGCCCTCTGCAATGTCATCCCATAGTGACGCACTCTCTACAGTGCCCATCAGTCTTTGAGCCACGCCCTCAGCCTCTACTGCCCTCTGCCTAAATGCATCTCTCTCTGTAATCACTTGGGCTAACTGTGGGTCTGGGGCAGGTGCCTATGCCTATGCCTGTGCTAGCTATGCCTGTAACTGCACAATGAATCACTGAGCCTGTGCCAGTTGACTCTGCAACTGTCCCTGTTGACCCTATAATGTCTGGACATGAGCCTGAAGTGCAGCTATCTGTCCTTGCTGAGAGGAGGATGCCATATTGATCACTGTTCGTCGCCTAATCTTTTTCCTTGGCCATCACATGATCTGGACACCCCTCAGAATATCCATCCTCGACCTGCCTAGCATCTGTCCCTCCTCCCTACCATCATCTCCATCATCATCATCTAAACTCTCCTCATCTCTGCTCTCCACCTCCTCTCCTCCCATTGCTCCCTGCTCACCACCGGCCACATCCTCCTGTCTCCCTGCCCCTGGCTATGGTGCTACCAAAATAGGTGCTAGCTCATCTAGACTGGTAAACCGTGGAAAGGGATGCATGTGGAAATATGTAGAATACTCATCAGACATCCCAGCATCAATAATGTCTCGCCTATCAACCCATGCCTTAGGCGCTAATGTTTGAAACTCTGTATAAGCTATCTAATACAAAATACATGGCCCCCATCTGGCCTCATCTCTGCTTCGGGCGTAGTGTGCAACCCCTTGTGGCATCCCCTGCGTGAATCCAAACTATCTCTGAACCTGCAATGCTAGAAACCTCTCCAAAATGAAGGGAGTCCGTCCTATCAGGAACCGAGGAATACATACATATGGTATCTCTATATCATCCGTATCCCATGGCTCACAATCAAGGTACAACCACCATACAATTGTATCCATATCATCCAACAGTCGCCTCCAATAATCTACCTTACCCAGCTGGGGCTGGGTAAGGAACATAGCATACATATATAAATATGATTTATTTAATTAATTCCCCTAAAGTCATCTACATATAAATAAATTTAATTATTTATTTATATCGTTCATTTTCTAAATTCTTCTACTTTAATTAAATAAACGATTTTATTTAATTATCGACATTTCCACCTTCCACTTAATTAAATTAAATAAATTTTCATAATTTATTTATATTTGATTATCATATTATTCTAAAGTTTAAATATTTTGAATATTTAAATAAGGGAATATCTTCTTCATCCCACCTTCCACCTTCCACTTAATCAAATTAATTTATTTATATTTGATTATTGTATTGTTCTAAAGTTTGAATATTTTTGAATATTCGAATAATGGAATATTCTTCATCCCATACTCGAATTAAAATATTAAATATTTTATTTAATATTTTTCTCACCCTAATTTCATTTCTAAAACATAAATAATTTATTTAATTATGCGAGTTTCCATTTTTGTCTTCACTTCCAAATTAAATAAATATATTTTATTTAATTTCTAACTCACACTAAACTCACCCTTCCAAATTCTTGACTCGCGCTTCGAAATGGAAATTTCCCTTCGAAACTCAATGACGGAAATTGACAGAAAAAAGGAAACCTTCCATCTTCTCTTCCACTTTCAAAAATATCCCACCGTCCGTTCGAACAAGCTTAATCTGGGCCGTCGATCGAATCGGCCAATCGAATCCATTCGAAAACTCTATAAAAGCCCATGCAAATCCAAGCCTTGGTTAATCATCCGTATTCATATGCACGCACTTACCTATGCATACCCACGTTCATACAATTAGCTTATGCATTCATATCAGTTTCAATATCACAATGATACTTTCATATTAGCATAGTTTTGCATTTAGCATATTATGCATCTGAAAATCTCGTTCTTTAGCTGTCATTTTGTTGAGCTCAATCTGCTGATCTGAGAGCCATTCGAAAACAACAAAACACTGAAGTTAGAGGAAGATAAGACAATTTTAGGAAGCTACAGTAACGGTTTGCATATTTCTGTTTCTTTTTCAGCTTTTCTGATTCAATGTCTTATTAATATGTGTTTGATTTTCATCTAAATTGATCCAATATTTCACACACACACCAAGTTATGGCTCAAACATAAGATGTGTGAGTTGGAAAGTGAAGGTGTGCAATGCACTTATGACTTAATGGGAGAATTGGAATCTCATTGTACTTCTGAAGAGTCAATTGAGCAGGACCCTAAGGGTAAGGCTAACGTGAGCTCTCCTTTCAAGATAAAGATTAAGGATGCTCAAGCAGAGAAGAGAAGAAGACCCATTTCTAAGAAAAGAAAACATATTTCAAAGACAAAGAAATCAACAAAAGAAGAAGCTGAGGAAGAAGGAAAAGAGGGTAGTGCTTTCATTCCTAAGAGAAGAAGAATAGTGAGATTGTCGTAGAAGAAGAAGGAATCTTCCAAGTCAGGGGATGAGGTTGGCCCACTGGTGGTAAGTGTGGAAAGCTCAGGGGAGAAGACACATGTATATACAAGAAGATCAAGAACTCCCTCTCCCAAGGATGGTGTGCCAAACAAAAGTGTTCCCTTAGATGTCCCTACCATATAACATGATAATGTCCCTCCTTCTCATGAAATTCATGACATACTAGGTGAATCCAAGGATGCAGAGGATCACCAAGATCAAGGAGAAGATGAATTTTGAGAGGGTGAGCTCTATAGTACAGAGGTAGAGATAGAAAAGATACTGCAGTCCCCTTTGGTGACTTATGAAGATTCACCTACAGGAGATGAAGAAGATAGACTTCCACAGAGAGAGGAAGTGCCAATCAAGACTCCTTCACTAGTGTATAAAGAAGAAGAACATAATAAGGGAAGTGAAGATAAGACTGAAGAGATTCTCGAAAAGCAAAATCTGAATGAGGATTTCTCCAAGGTTCAACAGGATGTGGTTGGACAAGGTAATGTGCAATTGGATTCCACTGTCCCTAGTTGGCTGGACAAGGAATTAAAGAGTAAACAAATAATGGTGGATGATACTCCTCCCAACTAGGATGACTTACTAGCAAACATAGGAAAAGGAAAAGTGAAGAAGAAAGCCAGGGTTATCTCCAGGATTGAGAGAGATGAAGCTAATAATAGGGTGATTCACATTGCCACCCCTGTGCCAGATAAGAATAAAGATGAAGTGACTGGTAGAGATTACAATGTACAAACTATCAACTTGGGACCCACCTCTATGATGCAGGAAGTTAAAGAATTTGAAGGCTCTAGTGCTGCTATTTTGAGCAGATTGAAGAAAGAAGTGCAAGCTAAGCAAGATTTGAAGAAGGAGAATGATAAACTTAAGAGGTATCTGTAGGACTAGATGAAACCATTGCAATCCATCAGCTCCTCATCATCTACTGCAAGTTTTCTACCACAAGAGACAATAACTAAGTTGGAGAAGATGAAAACCACTACACATGCCACAATGAACTAGTTGCAAGGGGTGGAAGCTAAAGGAGATAATGCCATCAAAGATATCCTTTCAACCGGTGGAGATGCTATAAGATGAATAGAGTGGTTGAAGAATGTACTAGCTCAGGATAAGGAGGATGTGGATCTTTTGTTGCAGAAGACCAAAACCATCATGGAATACATTGAAGATAAACTGGTAAGTGATGGGATTCTTCCTTCTTCCAAAGTTGCAGAACCCTGGGAATGGTATGAAGCTTTGCAAATAAGGCAAAGGATTCTGAAGAAAGTGCATAAGCAAGGAAAGAAAATTGAGGATACCTTGACTGAAATCTACAACAAGTGCATTTCCTTCTTTGAAGTTATGACAAGTAGAAAAAGGTTTGCACCAAAGCATCTGAACTTGGAGCAATTGAGGAAATGGTGGTGAGATGTATATTCTCCAGTTAATGAGGACCCAGTTACTGAACATCAGTTAGATGATGCGGCCACATACATTGCAGTAATGGATAAGTATCAAACCTTGAAGGTGGATTGGGATAAGGTTGTAAAGTAGTCAAGGGAGGACATTAAGTCCATTGAAAGGAGAATTAAAGTGTTGGTTATTCCACCTATAGCTGACTTGGAGAAGGTATTTTTGATGGTGCAAGATAAAGTGGAATGAGATAGGGACAAAGGGGAGAGCAGTTAATACAATGCCTAATTGGAATTTGTGCTTCCCCATTATTTCTCTTCATCCTTCACATGCATTGGATCAAACCGTGTTGGAGATCCCAGGCCGACCTGGATGGAAAACATGCATTTAATGCATATTTTTCTTCTTTTGAATTCTTCTTGGCTGACTTGTTTTTGGGGCCTATTGTTTTGTAACCCTATTTGGGTTGACATAAGATTTAATATCTATAAATAGGGATATTGCCTCATTTGAAAGGGCTAGATATTATTACATTGGAGAAAATTTAGTATTAGAGCACGAAGTTAGTAGTCAGGTTATTTTCAAGCAAGTGTTGTAACAAAAGATTGGAATTACTTTGGATGATTTAATGCAAGTAAAGGCATTGTGATTTAGTGTCCTTATGTTAATTTTATCTGGCATGGTTCCTGTGATTCTATCTTTTGAAATTGCTTAAGCTTAAGTGATACATGTTAGGTTTAATGTTAGATGACTTAATGGTGTTTATGATTTGATGCTTGAAGTGTTGTAGCAATCTCTAGTCCATACTTTTTGCAGCTCGCTCACTGTTGGTTGCTTTGCAAAGTTAGCCTGGAATTTGATATTTATTTTGCTTAGTTCAGCTGTAAATGTTTATTCATTTTGATTGCAATAGGACTGTATTGGATGAATGTTCATGATCTAAAAATCTTACGTGCCTTAGAAGATCACACTATTTCTATAAGATTGTAGATTTATCTGGGTCAAGCAAGAATTAGTTTATGAGAGATTGGTCCATTTCAAGTATTTTGTCATCTGCATTGTTAATCTTAGAATTAGTATTAATCTTAGAAATCTCTTTGAAACCATTATATTTTGCTATTTCTTTCATTATGCAAGTTAGATTTAGGATTTGAAGTATCACCATACTGCTAGATTTGATAAGTTTGAAGGTTCAATATTTGCTTGCAGTAAGGTCCCTTTGTGATTACCAACATTTTCACATATTATCTGAGTTGTTTATGCATTATCAAGACTTGAAATTAGAGACCTTGGGGTTATCTCTTGAGGCTTGTTGATAGAGATTTACCTTTCAAGAGAGATAGGATATTTGTATCTTGTTTGAGTTGTTGTGCAGAAAACACCGTCAAGACTCACCAAACCCTTGTTGCTAAAGTCTGAAGATATGTCAATGGCTACTCCAAGATGCTTGATTCAATGATGCTATGTTGTTCAAATGCTTGAATGAGATGATTGAATGGATGAATGAATGATTGAATGGATGAATAAATGCTTGAATGAATACTTGAATGAATGGGTGTTAAAATGGATGGAAAAACACTTATTTATACACACTTATGCCCTAATTTCCTGAAAATACATCACAAGCTGACATAAGGTCTTATGAATAAAAACTCAAAGGAAATTTAAAATTATTTTGAATTTTGTGCCAAGAGGCACTCATTCGCTCCCCTATGGAAAATCGGTCCCACTCAAGGCTTGCAAGTGGGTGTCAAGAATTAAGTTGTCTTTAATGTTGTTGTCGAGTTTGTATTAAAAAACACACTTAATTAAGGCCTATAAGTGCATAAAGGGGCCAAATAAAGAACAAGAAAGGTGTACTTAGTGGTGACAAGCCTAGAAAAGTGTGAAATCTTGTTACAAGACTTTACAACACTTTAGAATAAAACTTGATAAGGGATAAAAAGGGAATATTTAGATGAATTATAATAAGAAGAGTCTAGAAAAGTGTAGAAATGTGTTACAACACTTCACAACACCTTCACAAGACATCATAAAGTCTTAATAATTTTAATATTATAAGTCTAATGTGAATGCATAAATTACATTACAACATTAAATCTAGGTGAAATCAAGCCAAATAAGCACAAGGAGGGACAAGACAAGAAAAAGTAAAAGGGTTACTTTTTCCATGTCCACACTTGCATAAGACAAATGTCAAGGTCTAATTTAGGAAGGAAAAATCCTGTATAAGACCATTGATTTGACTAGTCTGACATTGATTTGACTTTGGACTATTTTGGCAATCTAGTTGGTTTGAGTTGAAGACTAGTCAAATTGTTTGTCTGTTAATTCATGATTTTATGGAAAATGCCTATTTGATTGTTGTGTGTGTCAAGGTGCTTGATTGATCAAAGTATGATTTATTATGAGGAACGTGATAAACCCTAAGGTATTGACCTAAGGCCTCGAGGACTCATCGACTGATGGCCTTTCCTATGTAGCATGTGTAGAGACCTCATAGTTTGACTTGGACTGACTAGATCGACTTTAACTCTACTTTTGGGATCTTGAAAGTTATTTGGATGTTTTTGGATTTTGAAATTTATTTTTTTTGGATTTTTGAGATGTTTTGATTTTTTTTTGGATTTTTGATAGTTTTACAATATTTTTGTTTTGAATTTTTTGGGAATATTTCAAAGTTTTTGTCTTTTTGAAAGATTAGCTGGATGTTTTTTGTATTTTCAGAATATGTGACCTCCAATTTGAAGGTGGGAATCCCATGAAGATGCAAGCTAAGTATTTTCCCCTATTCAGGTATAAGACCACTTATTAAGAATGGTAATTGATAAGTCGTATTACAGATGGAATGCGAAAGGAAAGCAACATGAAAAGTCAATCAGTCACTGGCCATGGGAAGAACATCAAGACAATATGATGGATGGCGTGAGAAAGTGTAAGGATGAATTTATTATGAGTGGTAACTATAAGGATTGTGACAAATACATGTGAATGATGCCTATAAACAAGCAAGCAAGCATGCACAAGAATCCAAGGACAAACATGATCTTGCCCCTAGTCAAGTTGAAAACCAATTGATAGGTGATGATGATGATGATGATGTTGTTGACATGGGAAGGAGACATCCTGAAACAACATGAGGACTAGGAAAGACATATCTCACTAATGATATGTGACTAAAGGATCAAGGTTTGCAACAAGTCTAGAAACAAAGCCAAGGAATGTTTTGGATGATGCGCTAGGTTGCATAGCAAGGTTGTATGGATTAGGCTTGTTGCATTTGGAATGACTAACCTTAGGACTCGATGGGATTATGGAGGGATGTTGGATAAGTGGATTAGAATCCTTAAACCAATGACAAGGGAAAACCAAGTCCAACGATAGGTATGGAAGGATAATGGATTGATTTTGGTAAAGGATAAGAGACATGAGGATTATTGGTTGGAAGAATTAGCATATGGTCTCCAAGGACTATATTGCATAGGAATAATTGGTTTTTTATTTTTTTATTTTTTTTATTTTTTTTTATCTCTGATATGGGTTTGGATAATGCGATGAAGGAAATGACAGAAAAATGGCACGCCTTTTCCTTGCTTAATGTTGGAATAATTAAGGACAAATTGGACTTGATATTACCTTGATCTAGTGTTGTGATGAGTTTTACACATCCACATTAGGTTTTGGGCCCTTCTAAGCTAAATAAATTTAACTTTTCCTTAATTTAATGTTTTAAAGTGTATTTATTAACACCTTCACATTAAATTTAGGAGGCTTGTAAACTAAGGTGGACCTAATATAGTGTTGTAATGTGTTTTACACATTCACATGGGATTTGGGCCCCCTCTAAGCTAAATAGACCCAATTTTGCCTTAATGTAGTGTTGTAAAGTGTATTTATTTACACTTTCACATTGGATTTTGGGATCCCTTGCATTTATAACCTTTATACCATCATTAATAGGCCCTTATGACCCCATATTATGCATCCCAAGGCTTATTTTAATTAAAAACTCTACAATATCAACATATAAGCTTAATTTACACATTCCTCGACAATTTAGCAAGCAAAATAGCCCCTATGGGGTCCATTAGCCATATTGGGAAAATGAGTCCCATCTAGGTGGGACTTATTTTCCCAAAATGGTGAATGACTCCCATTTGGCCTATTTTCAAGGTTTGAGTAGGAAATTTGGGTTTTAAGCTCAAATTTCTTCTATGTCAACCTTGGAGATCTAATAAATGGTCATTTGAGTGGATTTCCTATATAAACAAGCTCTCAAATCATTATTTCATTATGCATTCATGATATCAAGTCAAGAAAGCAAGAGGTAAGCATTCCAATACTTTACGAGATCATTAAAAGAGCATTCAAGATCAATTTTAAGGCATTCAAGGGCAAAATTCTTCATTAATTGTTGCAACAATTCAAGATCCATCATCATGTCAAGCATATCAAGCATCAAGCATGTTATTGAGCTAGTGTTGTGATGTAGTATTGAAGATCCAAGATCAAGCATTGTTCTACACCTATTATCAAGATCAAGATCTACATCCTTCATGGCCATTTCATGTTGAGTTGCAGATTTACAAGACATCATTTACAAGATATCATTCAAGGTATCATTTTTCATGTTTCATATCCTATGTTTCATGTTTCATGTCCTTGTTTCATTGTTTCATCATTTGTTTGATTACCTAAAAGGGGTTTGACCAAGGCAAACCCCTATTCTCCAACAATCAACACATTCTCTCTCTCTCTCTCTCTCTCTCTCTCTCTCTCTCTCTCTCTCTCTCTCTCTTTGTGTGATTGCAGATCTAGGTGCTTTAAAGAATTCAAGATCATTGAGGATTAGGTTGGAAGCTTGTTGGAGTTGTCTCCCCATTTTCAAGGTCATAATCTTCACCAAAAGGTCATCTACAACCCCGAAATTAGAGTTTTAGATTCGAAAACCTGGAGAAGCAAATTAAGCAGATTGAGAAGAGAAAATTCAAACCTTGAAGTTCCAAAAAATACAAACTAGACTCATTCACCACAAGTGGTGAATGAGTCCCACTATAGGTGTTTTTCAAAAAAAAATTGCAGATTAAGATACCCTTTTGTGTAAAACCTACTCCTGTGCAAAAATCCAGAACTAGGACTGATTCGCCCAGAATGGCGAATAAGTCCCAGTAGGTCAAAAAGTCAAAATTTCCAACATTTCAAAGCTCCTTCCAGTCATCTTTAGATTCCTAGGTGCACACATTTCATTTCACAACTTGTTATTCTATTTTATATGCATTTTTAATTCATTTAGGTCAAGTTTACATCATATTAGGGCTTTGCATTTCATCTTACATGTCATTGTCTTTTCCAAGTTTAAAGTTGGTAGTGAACCCCTTATTAATCTCTAAACATACCCCAAGACAACCATATCACAAGATTTCTTTCTCTTTTGCATTGAGATATTTAGGGTTACCCTTGAATGAAATTGAAAGTGTGGGTATGCTCTATGACCAAAACCATATGATAGCACCATCCCACAAATTCATCATTTCATTTTGGTGAACCTGCATTTAGAAAATAACATTTTTTGATTTGGATTCCATCATCATCCTAGATCTAGCTTACATTGAATTTGCATGTAGGGTTTCTAAATTTTACATTAGTAAAAATGCATATAGGTTGCATTTTGGGCATCTCAAATCATATAAAATCTGCATTTACATTTAGTCTTTAGGTCATACAATATAAAAAGCATAAAAATCAATTAAAAATCTCTTATTTAAAAAAAAAAATCCCCATTGGGACTCATTCGCCACCTTGGGCGAATCAGTTCCAATGCACATCTAAAACTTCCTTTTACAACACTAAAAACCTTGTTTCTACACAAGTTTGTTTTCAGCCATTGACTATCTATTCAGTTGGTCGAGTTTTTGTTACACGCATTTCACAAAATCTAGCTTAAATTAGCTCATTTCATGCATTGCTTAATTCCAAATTTGCATTTACAACATTTCATCTTTTAGATTGTTGCATAAGTGTAATTAGTAAATTACCTTGTTTCAAATCTGAAAATTGCATTTAAACATTTCACTTTAGTTTATTGCATTGCGCTTTCTCTACTTTTCCATGATAACATGTTTTCTTTCAAGAGATGTGGCTTTGATATGGTTCAAAATGGATTGCATAAGTACAATATCCCCCCTTATGAGTTCAATTTAGAGTACAACAATGAGGTCATTAAGAAACATGTTAGTCATCCTTCTACTATCTTTCATAGTTATGAGAACTGTTAATGATATTGCAGCTTTGGGTTCATCCTTCCAGCCACGAGTGAAGACATAAATCAATATAGCCTATCGGCTATTTATTTATATGTGTTATAATGTGAATTGGCACTTCTCTTGGCAATAATAGAATTTTCTATAAGGGTCGACCTTCCTTGTAATTAATATATTTTATTTGTAATTATATTTCTCTCCTTGGCCAACCTTGTGCATGAAGAGGTGCAACCTCTCTCTCATTGCATATATATACAAGGTCATTTCTATTCTTTCAATCATTCAAGCAAGTTCAATTCTCTCCTTCTTTCAAGTGCGAATTTCTTCAAGTACAGATTGCAAATTTATTCAAGGGCAGAGCGAACTTCTTCAAGTACAGATTGCGAGTATACTCAAAGGCAGAGTTAGATACTTGCAGATTATTATCTGCCATTGCATCTTGTGTTAGGTGCTGAAGATTAGCCTTATAATTGGCCTCATTGTAAAGAGAATTGTTGCCACTATTTATATATATAAGAGAGATCTTTATTGCTGGGTTTTTCTCCCTCAAGAGGAGGGTTTTCCCAGGGTATCTGCTGTGTTATTGTGTCTAATTTGAATTTAATTTCTGTTCATTAATCTGATCATTAAAATTTAACATGGTATCAGAGCGGGTTTGAGAAGATCGTGAGCAGATTTATAACGATACTCTTTTCTCTTCATCTTAATTCTTTGTCTATCTCTACATCAATCAAGATGGTGATCGGATTGAAGATCGAAGATAGAATCGAGGGAGCTTCCAACTTTACATCATGGAGGTTTAGAATCATGCTCACATTGGAGGAGAATGATTTGGCAGAGTTTGTGGAGACCAAAGTTCTCAAACCTAAAGAGGAAGAAGAGAAGCTACAATGGAGGAAGAAAGACATCAAGGCGAAGAAGTTGTTGGTTGATTCCGTCAAAGACCATATTGTGCCGATTGTCTCCAAGTTGAAGACAACAAGGGATATGCTGAAAACTTTGGAGGAAATGTATGAAATCAACAACACCAGCCAGACACTTGCCTTGAAGCAACAACTTCATCATGTTAAGATGGTAGAAGGAGAATTTGTCATCACCTACTTCATGAAAATTTTTGAATTAAGAGATCAACTCTCTACCATTGGTCATATTGTTGATGATAAGGATTTGACCATGCTAGCTCTTAATGGTCTTCCTTCATCTTGGGAGTCTTACATTCAAGGAATCAGTGTGAGATTGAAACTTCCCAAGTTTGATCGATTGAGGGCAGACTGTATTCAAGAGGAGTCGAGGTTGGCTGCGAGAGGTATTGGTCGAAGCTCTACAAATGAAGATATTCATGTTCTTTCTGCTCAATCATCAGAGAAGAAAGGAAAAAGAGGAAAGAAAAGATACTTCAAGAGGAATAGAGATAAAGGGTCAGATGGTGCTCCCGCATTCAAGAAGAAGTGGGACCTCTCCCAAGTCCAATGCTTTTATTGTGATGAGTTTGGTCACTATGCAAAGGATTGTCCAACCAGGCCTAATCAACATGCTTCATTTGTGGATATAAATAAGTTCTCTCCTCAGAAGGATTCTAGGGAATTTCTATTCTAAGTCATGGGCCTGTGTTCAAGCCGTGAAGGTTGTGTGTTGATCTGTGCTCAAGAGTAGCGTATCTTGCATCCATTAGAATATTTAGAGAGATAAGTATTCTTTTTTTGTTAAGTTATATATTTTATTTGGATCTTGTAATTAGTAAAGAGAGATAGTGGTTTCTCTTGAATTATGTTTACTAGCGTAAGATCCTTTGAAGACTTCATTTATTGCTAGTCTTTTCATGTTGGTTGTGAAGATTTCTGAATGTGACTCTGAAATAAAAAGAGAATTGAAATTTTGATGGTGATTGGTCACATCGATATCATTCTCTAATGCATGATCTGTGATAGAGCCTTGAACTCTTGGAGAGAGTTGGTTCTACATGCTAACCGCATAATGCATTCAAGAAATTTGTAGTTGTGCAGATTGTTTTTTTTTTTTTGTGTTGAGTTTGGCACTCTCGAGAGGAGTAAAAGATGGAAGAAAGAGTTATATCAAAAATATATAATGATAAGTTTTTTTTAGCCCTTCATTTTGATCTTTTGATATATTTCTCTTTAGGCTGATTTATTTATTCATGTTTTAATATTATTCATAAATTCTTATGTGTTCATGCTATAACTTGAGATAGTAAACCTTGTATGATTCTAGTCTTGATATTTCTTTGGATAGTTGTAAACTGTTAGTAATCTCTCTCTAAAATGCTTTGTGAACAGCTAGAAGCATGAAGGTGATGAGAGATTGCTTAGCCATGAAAAGCTTGAGGCATCTTATGAGGAAGTCATGCCAACCAAAGAAATGATCAAGCGTGAAGTCACAAGTTGCAGCCATGGAACTAAGCTGGTGGTTAGAGGGAGTTCACTTCCAGAAGCCTTCTTTGCAATCTCTGAAGAAAGGATCAAGAGGGAGTTTTGTAACTCACTGAGAAGAAGTGAAGATTACTGTATTGCAAGGCTAGGTGCTAAATCCTTAGAGGATCCCTTCAGCTGTTGAGATTAGAATTGCTCAAAGACTGTCATTTGGATTTGATATTGGTAGCTCTGTAAACCTATTCAGAATAGAGTGATCTACTATGAGGTCGAGGAGGTCTACCTTGAACTCTCTACAGTACCAGAGGTGTGCACTGGAAAACATTTATCTAAGGCAAGCATTGCAGACAATCTTGGATGATGAGGTCAGAAGCAAGCACTTAAAGATTTAGAGGGAGCCTACTGAACCTAAAGAAGATGGTTGTGTTGCTGACTGGAAGAGCACCTTTGGATGTTGCTTCAGTTTGGGTTCAACTATGATTTCCTAGTGGAGTAGGAAGCAGTCATCTGTAGCATTAAGTACAACAGAAGTAGAGTATATTGCAGCTTGTATGGTAACTCGGGAAGCAGTGTGGCTTCGTAAGCTCCTTGCAGGATTGTTTGGACAATCAATGGAGCCAACTATCATTCATTGTGATAATCAGAGTTATGTGAAGCTTTCTATCAATCTTGTGTTCCATGATAGAACCAAGCACGTTGAGATCAAGTACCACTACATAAGAGATATGGTATTGTAGAAGGTTGTATAGTTGAGGTACATCAGCACTGATGAGCAGACGAAAAATATTCTCATCAAGCCTCTCGCCAAGATAAAGTTGTGTACTTTCGAGATAAGCTTGGTATGGTGGAGAATCTAGCCTTAACTGAGAAAGAGTCTCAGTATTAGTGAGCCTTGTTTATTGAGTTCTTCTCTTTGAGAGAAGTTCGAGGTGAAATCCCTTGTTAATGCATTTTCCTCTGAGACAGAGGAATTTGAGGTGCAAGCCCTTGTTAATGCATTTTCCTTTGAGACAGAGGAATTTGAGGTGCAAGCCCTTGTTAATGCATTTTCCTCTAAGATGGAGGAATTTGAGGTGAAAGCCCTTGTTTCCACCCGCTGAGCTGAGTCATGGTGGATGTCATGTGTGAGACTCCATGACATATGTTGTACTTGTGTTTCACCCTCTGAGAGAGTCATGGTAAAAGTCACGTTGAGGTGACAACATCACGCAAGTGATGAACACTTGTACTTACCATAGTATGGTTGTAGCCATTATGGTTGATATAGTGTTGAGGCGATATCTAATATCACGTTGAGGTGATATTCTTTTTTTCACATTTGGTTGTAGCCAATGCGATGGGCATCATGTTGAGATGATTTGTCTTGAGCAGCTGGAAGTTCTCTCCCTAGCTGAGAGGGAGTGTTAATGATATTGCAGCTTTGGGTTCATCCTTCCAGCCACGAGTGAAGACATAAATCAATATAGCCTATCGGCTATTTATTTATATGTGTTATAATGTGAATTGGCGCTTCTCTTGGCAACAATATAATTTTCTATAAGGGCCGACCTTCCTTGTAATTAATATATTTTATTTGTAATTATATTTCTCTCCTTAGCCGACCTTGTGCATGAAGAGGTACAACCTCTCTCTCATTGCATATATATACAAGGTCATTTATATTCTTTCAATCATTCAAGCAAGTTCAATTCTCTCCTTCTTTCAAGTGCAAATTTCTTCAAGTATAGATTGTGAATTTATTCAAGGGTAGAGCGAACTTCTTCAAGTATAGATTGCGAGTTTACTCAAAGGCAGAGTTAGATACTTGCAGATTATTATCTGCCATTGCATCTTGTGTTAGGTGCTGAAGATTGGCCTTATAATTGGCCTCATTGTAAAGAGAATTGTTGCCACTATTTATATATATAAGAGAGATCTTTGTTGCTGGGTTTTTCTCCCTCAAGAGGAGGGTTTTCCCAGGGTATCTACTGTGTTATTGTGTCTTATTTGAATTCAATTTTTGTGCATTAATCTGATCATTAAAATTTAACAAGAACATCCTAGAGCAAGCAGATCAAACCATTGACACAATCCTTAATATTACATTGCCCATTAGTGAGGATGGCAGCGTAGATAATCATAACAATCATACTTGTTCTTCTCCCAATACCTCTCCTATTAGTGATGAAGGTATCTTGGTGAGAGAAGATATAAGCATTGAGAGTCTTGATTGTCCCTATCCTCCTCCCCCTTTGGAAGACATTAGAAAACAAGATGTGATAATTGCCACCACTTTGCTTATCCCACATTCATCTCTCAAAACCTCCCCTAATTGTAAGAAGGCTTTAGTGAATGATTGTGAAAATCACATTTGTCAGGAGGACATGTGGATTGAAAGTGATAACCTTATCTCTCTCCTTCCTAATATCCATAACATTTGGAAAGACCTATTTAAACAAAAGCATTTAATCATTCGTAATCTTGAAAACCATAGTAGTCCTCTTGATGCTTCCCCTATTAGTGATGAAGTTACTTTACATGGCATAACAACGGAGAGTGACAAAACTTTTGTTTACCTCTCTCCTAAAAGCTCTCTTACTAGGGTAGATAGTAAGGCACAAGAGAATGAGATCCTATAAAACAAGAATGAAATCATGGGAAATCAAGATGATCACATTTGTCCTCCTGATATCTCTCCTAGTTGTGAAGAAGATATTTCAGTGTTAGAAGATCAAAGCTATGAGAGTCATAAGAATCCTATTTGCCTCTCTCCCCTAGAGAAAACATCACTGAACAAGAGAATTCCATTGATCATTCCCCTACTTGTGATAAAGTCATTTTAGAAGAACCAAGCTTCGAATGTCATGAACATCTAGTTTGTCGTTCTCCTAAAAAATCTCCTCCTAGGGAGAATATCATGGTGCATGAAAAGGATAACATTGAAAATAGTGATATAGTTTCCTTAGATGATGATGATGAAGTAACATTAGACTCTCCTTCACTGAGGGAAGTTAATATTATTCAACCTCAACTCATCCTTTATCCACCATCACACAAATCTCAAACTCAAAACAAATCCAATTTTATCCTTTACCCACCTAATAATAATGTTTTGCAATAGCCGAGTCATAATACCATTGCTCATGCATATAACACCAAAAAAACTATGCAACCAAGACAAACACCTTCAACACCCCTCCCTTTTCCTAGCCCTACTTCCTAGCCCTACCTTACCAGGTCCCCCTCATTTTCCTCCATAGAGTGGAAAGGAGTATGATCTTGTGGAACAACTAAAGAATAATCCTACTAAGATATCATTATGGTACCTTATTCAAACATCCCCTCATTATCACAACATGATTCAAAGTGCTTTACAACAAGTTCCTACCCCTCCTAATGTGCAATCAAATGATGTGTTAACCAAAATTCAAGCTATAACTTCAAACAACGTAGACATTACTTTTCATCAACATGAGCTCTCCCCTTTGGAAATGAGAAAAAAATGATGCCTTCATGATAATATCCAAATTTAGTAGAACATAAATAAAAAGGACCCTTGTTGATAATGGCTCATCCCTTAATGTGTGCAGTGTGAAACTTTTAGATAGATTGTGCATGGACAAATCAAAAATTGAACCTAACTCTTTATAATTCGAGGATTTGACAATGTAGGAAAGCAACTGCTCGATGTGATTACTTTACCTATTATAGTAAATAAGTCTACCTTACAAACCTTGATTCATGTTATGCCTCATGATTTTTCATACAATCTTATTTTAGGAAGACCATGGACTTATGAGATTCATGCGGTGCCTTCTACCCTTCATCGTATCATGAAATATGTCTATAACAACAAGGTATACCAAGTTGAAATAGACCCCAAGCCTGAAAGTTGCTTACAAGTTGAAAAAGGAAGGACAAATCCTCTAAACACACTAATTCCAACTTTGAACATAGAACCTATAAATGAAGAGAAACAAGAGATGGAAAAAGTGTCAAAACTATTAGAAGACAACTGGGGTTCCTTAGATTTCACATCATTCATGGGCGAATATGAGATCATAAAAAAAGACTTTGAAAAGGGAAAAGAGAAAGTTGTAATTTCAACACAAAATTCAGAAGACCCTTTGAAAGCATCCACCTCAACCACTTTAGAACAAAAGACAACAAATTACACAACAAACTTTGGTGAACTTAATCATGAGCAACCACCGAATCCAAAAGAGATGAAGAATATTTATGGAAAAGGTTATGAACTTATGAAACAACTTGGATATAGTGGAAAAGGATTTGGTGCTAGAGAACAAGGTATCTGTGTCCCTATAGAGCCTCGCACGCAAGAAAAGACTAGTGGTCTTGGTTACTGCCCCTCAAAACACACAAACAAGCCTACACTTAATACAAACACTATCACAAAAGATTACTTTAAGCCAACCTTAACATTAGTGCATCTTGAACTAATAGACACTAGTGGTCTTGATTACTATCATTTGCAAGAAACAAATAAATATTCACTTAATGTCAATGTCATCACACAAAACACTAACAATTTGAATTTGATAGATTTTACACTCTCCTATAAAGGAGAGAACAAAATATTGCAATCTAAAGAGTCTTGTGTAAGTATGACATCTGATACTAAGCAAGAGATATCTTTGACACAAAACAAAGGAACATCTTCTACTTTTGATCAAGAGGGTATCTTGTTGAGACTCCTCCAAGATTGTTTGATATCCCTCCCTCCAAGAACATGAAAGAAATTTTACTACAAACATTTATTTTTCACATATCATAGAGTTCATGGTCATTCTACTAATGAATGTAAGGCTTTGAATAATTGAGTTCAACATCTCAAGGATTGTGGTGCTCTTCCTTGTGTTGAAGCACCTAATTCCTCTAACTGATACTCATTTCGGCTCACCCTTGTCCTGCACTAAGTGGGGGTAAGGGGTTAGGTAGCCTTGTCCTTGTATGTCACTTTTCATTGTATCTTTTGGCTAGTTGACCACCTTTCATGTACATATAAGAGCAAGCTTGGGATGCGGACAACATGCCTTAAGTTGGCTAGCTTGTGACATACTTATTCATGATGTAGTTTAATTTGGAAACATATGACTTGGCATAGGAATTTATGAGTAAGCTCTCATATCTTCTACTTTAAAGCAATTTCTCACAAAAATGGTGTTAGCAACCACTTTAAAGTGGGGAAATATGTCAACACTCATGTTTCATTGTGAGATTTTATTTCTTCTTGTGATGCGTCCTTTTCTTGTTGGTGTCATTGGGTTTTATTTCCTTTGAAAGTGTGATATTTCTTTAGTTTGTCCTCTCTTGGAGACATTAGAAATGATGTTCCCTAAGAAGAGACCTTGCATGAACTGAGCAAAATACCTTTGAACAATCCTTACACTACTTTGCATTTACAATGTTTATGAGTTTCAAGCATACAATTTTTTTCTTGCCTCATGAAGCTCAAAGTTCATTGTTGTGTGGTGCCTTATCAAATTTATCAGGAGGTATAACTTTGGTATGATTTGACGGGAAGCCGAACGAGGGCATGACTTTCCCTTAGCCACTCGTGTGTGTGTGGTGAACACATACCGACCATGTGTGTATGTGTTTCACCCTCTTGGATTACTCACCCAATAGACAACCAAGAGTTCCATTGCCTCAAAGTGAGTGTGCATTTTTGGACAAACAACTTAGATCTAATCCACATTGTGTTGGACAAATGGTCAAGGCTTGATCCACATTTTCTTACTTTTTCTTGTTTTTATTTTTCTTTCTTAGTTATTGACATTGCATGTTTGTGTATCTTGATGCTTCATATCATACACCATATGTGTGTCCTTTTGTGCTTATGTCAATTTGGCTTAGGATCTTGGGTCTCGGGGGCTTGACCCACTCCTTGATCTTATCCTAGACCATTTGCATCAGTACACTTGGATCCCTCTTGAATGTATATTTTAGTGTGAGTTTGAAGCAAAGTTAATCCTCTCACTAAAGTGCAGGCTAGATGTAATGACAGAAAAATGGTATTTCCTTGCTTAATTTGGGAAAATTAAGGACAAATTGGACCTGATATCGCCTTGATCTAGTGTTGTGATGAGTTTTACAAATCCACATTAGGTTTTGGGCCTTCTAAGCTAAATACACTTAACTTTTCCTTAATTTAATGTTGTAAAGTGTATTTATTGACACCTTCACATTAAATTTAGGAGTTTTGTAAACTAAGGTGGACCTAATCTAGTGTTGGATTGTGTTTTACACATTCACATGGGATTTAGGTCTCCTCTAAGCTAAATAGACCCAATTTTTCCTTAATGTAGTGTTGTAAAGTGTATTTATTTACACTTTCACATTAGATCTTGGGCTCCCTTGCATTTATAACCTTTATATCATCATTAATAGGCCCCTATGACCCCATATTATGCATGCCGAGGCTTCTTTTAATCAAAAACTCTACAATATCAACATATAAGCTTAATTTACACATTCCTCGACACTTTAGCAAGAAAAATAGCCCCTGTGGGACCCATTCACCACTTTGGATGAATTAGTCCCATCTAGGTGAGACTCATTCGCCCAAAATGGTGAATGAGTCTCATTTGGCCTATTTTCAAGGTTTGAGTGAGAAATTTTTGAAGTGGGATTTGGCAGAGTAATTGGTATTCAATTTGACTACAACGCATATCAAGGTAAATTGAAGACATGGTAGTGAGTTCATATTAGAAAGGATAATGGGATGGTTTAGATGGATAAGGAAACTTAGTGAGAAACCTATAAGAATTGCAAGTGTGATGGATGGTATGACGTCTAATGATAATGCAAGGACTAGGAATAAGGTATGCAACCATATTTGGCATTTTTGAGATTTATAAGATGCCAAATGGTAATGTCAAAGATTAAGATAAATGACAAAATTGAAATTTAGTAATGTCGCTATGTTCAAAATCTATGGTATGACCTAAAGTTTTGATTATATGGGAAAAGCAAGTTTTGAAGGGACTTGAAACCCTTTACAACAAAAGACACAAAATGCTGCTAGAAAGGATTTTCAAAAGACCACCAACAACAACCCAATAACCAAAAAACAATACAAAATGAGTGCTAGACAAAAATATAGCAATTAACTACCAACAACACCCATTAACCACAAAAAAACAGAAAAGAAACCTACACCTAGTAGGAAACATAAAGCAACAAAGAAAAAAACCAGACACTAGTCCAAACTACTTGGGGTGTTAGCCACCTCAATTTGTTGGTTCCTATGTCTTTGGACCATAACCAGTAGCTCCTTCTTCTCACCATCAAAGGATCTCTTCTGATCAACTGACCCTCTAACAGCAGGTCCTTTGTCATCATCCTTAGTAGATTTTTTACCTTTTCCCTTAGTCGCGTGCTCTTTCTCCATAAGCTCAAAGAAGTAAACCCGATCCAACCTGAGCTCACTAGTCTTTCTTAAAAGGACTTCCAAGGAGTCCACACTATTTTTCACAGAGATATGACACGCCTACATTAATTTTTTGATATCAACATTTGTACCTAGAACCTTGGATTCCAGAGCAGCCAACCTTTCCTCACATAGTGATTTGAAGTCATGATAGGAACCTTCAAGGTCCACCATTCTGTCAATAAGAATGTTCAGAACCAAACCCTTCAGAACATTCTTCAGATTATCCTTTACACCTCTAATTTTAATATTAATCTTATTGAAATCTTGCAGAGTCCACTTAGCTAATTTAAATGTACTAGTGGCCCCAATCCTAGCCATATCTATCAAATCATACATGGAGGGAGTGTCATCATCAAGGTAAGAAAAATCCTCGGAAAGAGGATTTACCTTCAAAGGCTCTTGTTTGGAAAACTATAAATAGGGTCTTGCTCCTCATTTGTAAGGGGTGGTGGATTGGTGTAAAAGGCATTTCGCAACAATAAAAGGAAGCATTGCAGTATTTTGGGCGTTTTCTTTGAGTTTGTCCATTATGCAAGCATGATTCAACCTCCATGTTAGTCTTAGCTTGTTAGTTTCTTGAATGTCTTTAATGGTGGTTGATGTTATGGTATTTGATGGAATTCTAGCCCATACTTTTGGCACTTGTTGATGACAAACTATTGTGGAAATTTAGCCCGGGTTGGTTTATTTGTAATGCAAATGCTTTTGGGAGTTTTTTAATAAATGAGAGATGTCAAATTGTAGTGCACATATAGCCAAGATTGAGGTACAAAGTGATAATAGATTGAATTGAAATGAGATAATGCCACTATGATTCCCAAAATCTAGGGTATGGCCAAGATTAAAATGATGCCAATGTGATGCTATTATATGACTACAGCTATGGTATGAATTTGAGACTAATCACTTTTGTGAGATTAAGGTCACTAACCAATCTAATATTTTCCAAATATAACAAATATGATTGTCAAGACCTTAAAGATAAAGACCAAAGGACTAATGACAAGTTGAAAAAGTGAGCCCCAAACTAGATAAATGTGTTTAAGAGGTCTCACTAAAATGAAAAATACTAATTGTTGAAAATGACAAGGTCAAGAAAATCTTTCTTTGTGACAATTAGCTAACCAAAGATATGGTAAGTTTTATAATTCTAGATTCTACAAAAATGTATGCAACTAGTGATGACCTAATGTTTTTCTTAGAAATGCAAAGATCATAGACCTAGAGTTTAACTAAGAAATGCAAAGATGATGGACCTAGAGTTTGGATAAAAGTGGAATATAAACCTAGATGTATTCAATGGAATGCAGAAAGTATTGTGATCTAAAAAAAATTGTCATTGTTAAGGAACTAATCAGAAATGGAAAAATTTTGACTTCTAGAAAATACGGTTTATAGAGTCTTAGTTGCAGTGTTCTGAGAAGCTATTGTGGTTTTCAGGATTTTGAGGTTGCAGTGACGAAGTGGTTTTATCTTGATTTTAACTAATTTTGACCAATTTTTATTCTGGTTTCTGTGTACAAATCCGATAACAAGCACAATAAACAATTTGAAGATAGTGTCTTGGCTGTTGACTTTGTCCAAATGTGAATTTGTATGTGTATGTTTGGAGTTTATTCACCCCAATTTCCACGGGTCTAGCATAAATCAAAGACAATTCACACACGTAAAACACTTGCCTATCCTATGGTCAATGACCAATGGCGTGACCCTCGGGCTTACAAATTGGAATCTCCTTCGATGTAAGGGAGGGACACTCTTTTAGGTTATGTATCACCTCTTGTCTATGAGAGTGGATGGATAGGGGCCTCCTAGAATGGAACGATGACCCAAATCACCCTCTCCTTGTAAATTTACAAGTACAACAAGTAACTTATGCTAAGCTAAGGATTCCCATCTCACTAAAGGGATCCATACGGTGAGTAACTTTTAGGGTGTGGTGCTACATCCTCTGCACCAAACGTGACACCAATAAAATTCAATCATAAAGGGTGGGCCTCTAACTAGTTTGTATTTTATAAACAACTCGAGGACTTTCCATTGCACGAGCATCTAGCAAGCCACTTAAGGATTTAACCAATCCTACTAGGGGAACTTAAATGCAAAGGTACCTCCCCGTTCTAAATGGCACTATATGGAAACAACTAATGGTAGCTTTCGCCTTGATTTTGCCTAAGACTTTTATATACCGATCTGAGGGAAAAACCTATTGGGGTCGCCAAGCAGTTATTTGTACGAATGTGTCTCACTTTGGTAGGCCCATGCTAATGGGGTATAACAAAAGCAAGACAAGTACACTATTTTTGATCTCCAAGATACTCAAGGTGTGAGGAGAGAGCATATACAAAGTACTTGACTCACACTTGCATGGTGTTCATTAACCTTAAAAAAAATCAAATGTGTGGTGTGATAGTGCAAATGTCAATAGGTGTTTTTGATTCCCAAGATCACCCAAGGTGCGAGGGAAGAGCATACACACCTTATGAAAAAAACAAAATCATAAGACAATAAAGACAATCATTCTCTTTAAGCCCCAAATCAAAATGTGAGAGTTGCAAAGACACTTTTATGCAAGTTGTTTATTCTTTTTAGACCAGATGAATGTGAAAATGCAAGATTATTTTTTAACCCTAAATGAGTGGGAAATGCAAAGTTTTTTGTAAATTTTAAGACCAATGAGTGAAATATGCAAGGTTATTCATTTTAAGCCGATGAATGTGAATGCAAGTTGTATATTTTAGGACCAATGAGTGTGAATGCAAGTTGTGGTTAATTTTAAGCCCATGAATGTAAATGAAAATTTGTGGTTAATTTTAAGCCCAATGAGTGATAAAACACAAGTTGTTCTTTTTAGACAAAATGAGTGTAAGATGCAATTTTTTTGTTCTTTTTAGACCAAATGAGTGAATGATGCAAATTTGTTGTTCTTTTTAGACCAAATGAGTGAATGATGCAATTTGTGGTTCTTTTTAATCCAATGAGATGTGTCCAAAACCAAAAAGATCCTATTTTAAACAAAGAAAAATAAAACCCTGCAAACAAAGGATTAGTATTTTCAAAATATCTTCTCCCAAAAATCCACATGCTACAAACAAAATATTAGTAACACCAAAAAAACCTTTAAAAGAGCAATGAAATTAAAATAGCGACAACTTTTGCAAATCTAAAAGAAATTTAAATCCGTAAAAAGCTCTAGAAAGCTAAGAGAGAGATCTACAAAACCTAGAAATAGTTTTATAAAATTCTATGTGCCTATTTTTTATAATCAAAAGAATATGATGGGTTTTTATGCGAATTCTTGGCTGTAACTTGCAAAAGAAAAGATTATTTCATGTCGGGTTTACCATTGTACGAATCTTAAAATTCAATTTGTGAAGCTTAAATCCTTGAAGGAAACCATCAAAGCTGTCATGTCCCCGAATTTGTAACACTAGAGATATCAAGATACACTAAATCTCAAAATATAATACAATATAATTGCAATGAAATAATAATAATAATTATTATGACTATCACAATATTATAAGTATAATATTAATGATAACTTAATAATTATTATCGAAATCACGATGATCATAAACTAATATTGTAATCACAATGTAAATGACCCATATTATAATAATAAAGCTGATTATAACAAAGTATGAGAAAAGTATAAACATTACTAATATGATAAACTATACTTTAAAGAAATCAAAAATAATAAACAAATATAAATTAAAAAATATAATAAACAAATATTATAACTCATAACATATAAATTAATAAAGAATTATGATTATGGTGAATCGCTCCAACTAAGAGCAGCGTCCCTTGCACATAAGCCGCGTTCAAAGCAGATTTGATCAGCTTTATAAGGGGACCCCGTCATCCCAAAAGACGGGAGGTGACGACTGTTTCCAAGGAAACTGATCTTATATAGATGATTAGTAATAAAGAAAACCGACTCATATTAAAGGATTGACTCCTTTATAGATTATTAAATATTATAGTGGTCGTTTGGGGGTGGAGATATAAATCAACACATGCTGAGAAAGAATCATTGGGAGGAACATAAATAGGAGAGTAAAGAACACGTATTATAAAGATCATCGATGGCTGAAAGAAAGAGGAAGTTTACAGATCGAGTAAGATAAGAATAACCTACAGATCGGTACATCACAGCTGGGTATTGATTACTCACGGTAAAGACCATCAGGTGATACATAGAATAGGAATGATATTAGATACACTATAGTAGGATCTTGTTGTTATTGCTATACATAATGTTGACATCTGATGCAAAGAATTATCTAGGATATTGCTATCCTCATGTTATTTGTCGTAGATAATATTAATATATGAGGCATCGCATCATTTAGGATAGTATTACTATCATTACTATTGGTCATATTAATATCTGATGCATCATATTATTTATGATATTATTATTATTATTATTATTATGTGTATGTTGAAAGTGTTCTATGATGTAATACATCATATATGGTATCATTATTATTTGTTATTATTGTGGTTAGTATACTTATCTACTTCACTCATAGTAACCTATAATATTTATTGAGACTATTTATTAATATTTATGGATGAATGGTATAATGAAATCCCATCTATGGGATCTTGAAAGATGTGTAATATCCATCCTAATGTATCATCCATAGTGAGAGATAAGAGGGAGATGAATAATCCTAAGTCAAGAATGAAATATTTAGACCTTATTAGAAGTTATTACTGAAATTCATGGATCTCTAACATTTTTAGTATCTTTTGAGGAACACTTCGAATACGAGACTCAGGTTTAAGTGCCTCCACTAGAAAGGGGTCATTACAAAAGCATTAGAAGTAATCTTATAAAATCAAATCCAAAACAATGAATCTCAAATAAGCATAAATAAATTGAATGCAAACAAACAAATAAAATTATACCTTTGTACCTTCATTAGTTGATCTCCATTATTCTTCTCTCCTTTGCTTTTGAAGATTTAAGATATGTTGCTCTCAGTTTTGAAGTGCACAAAGTAAAAGGACTGAGACAAAAATGGGGATAGCGAAAGGTTGAAGATGGTGGTTAGAGAAATGAAGAGCTAAAAAACCCAAATTTATAGATGAGAAGATGGTGAAATGGACTGACAAGATTGAGTAGAGAATGGATGGTTGAGATCAAATGAGAGAATGTGCAAAGGAAAGTTTCTCATTTTTAAAATAGAAGAATGGAAGGGAATGAGGAGTGAGAAATAGAAAGATGTAAGAGTTCACTTGAGAAATTCAAGGAAATGGAAGAGTCAAGTGAGAAAAAGAGGGAGAGATGTAAGAATTAATTTTTTGAAAATAAAAAAATCATTTATTTTCAAAACCATGGATAATTAATTAAATTTAAATAATTTAATTAGTCATTAGATTAGTGATATTAAATAAATAAAAATATTTATTTAATCAAAGGCAATGTTAATAATTAAAGAATTAAGTAATAATTATTTAATCGAATGGATTAATGAAATGGAAGACATTAATATAATTAAATAATAATAATAAAAATTATTTAATTATGTGTGTGTGAAAAGAGGGTGAAATTGGATTAAGGGTTAGATGAAGAATTAGATTTAGATGAAGAATTAGATGAGAAATTAGTTAGAAAATGACATCATAAGCTCGAGACAATTTTAAGTGTCTACACATATAGTAGCCATAACTATATCAGGGTACAATTTGAAACAAGTAATTCAAAATCTACAAGGAGATGAGAACTATTCTAGAGTGAAGCAAACCTTAGAGGAGAATCTCATAGACCATCATTTCAATGAATATGGGTTTGAATCAAATGGAACATTGAGATACCAAGGAAGAATGTACATTCTAGATTCAGGGGATTTGAGGAAATTAATCCTAGAGGAAATCCAAAACACACCTTATTCAAAGCACCCTGGATTAACCAAGATGGTAGAAAAATTGTGGTCTCTATATTTTTGGCCAAGACTTAGGAAGGATGTAATTAAATTTGTGGCTTGATTCTTGGAGTGCCAGTGAGTCAAGGATGAGCTTGTGCATCCACTAGGGCTTTTGTATCCATGTGACATACTTGAGTATAAGTGGAAAGTGATTAGTATGGAGTTCATTGAAGGGTTTCCCATGTCCAAGAACATGCATGATATCATTTTGGTACTTGTGGATAAGTTGACCAAAGTAGCACACTTCATTGCAGGGAATCTTAAGGATGGATCTTTGGCTTTGGCTAAGAGGTTTTTCGAAGAGATATTTTGTTTACATGGAGTACTAGAGATGATCATATCAGATCTAGATACTCGCATGCCATCAAGATTTTGGACCACACTAAATGAAAAATTGGAGATGAAGTTGAATTTCAATTCAGCTTACCATCCTCAAATAGATGGGAAAACAGAGAGAGTGAACCAAGTAGTAAAAGACCTCCTTAGGATGTACTATATGGATCAATAGTACAAATAGGAAGAGTATCTTCCATTGGTGGAGTTTGCATATAACAACTCCTACCATGCATTTTTGGGGATGGCACCATTTGAAGCTCTATATGGGTGAAAGTGTCACACACTTATTAGTTGGGATAAGGTGAAAGACATGATTTTGATTGGTCCAAATATGTTAGAGAGATGGATGATCAAATGAGATTGATAAAGGAAAGATTGAAAGAAGCAAAAAATAGGAAAAATAATTATTCAGACAAGAATTTTGACTTTTAGATAGTTTTCAGTAGGGGGCAAAGTCTTTTTAATGGTCAATCCTCATAAGAGTTCCATTTCATTTATCAAATCAACCAAATTTTCTTCGAGATTTGTGGGTTAGTTTGAAGTGTTGGAAGTGATCAACTAGTTGCTTATAGACTTTCTTTAGCACCTCCTCTTGCTCAAATCCATAATGCACTTCATGTGCCTATGCTCAAACCATATCATCCTGATGCTACTCATATATTTGATTGGCATACTTTATAGGTACAGGATCCAGGAGTGGTGCTAGTGGAGCCCACTCAAATTTTGGGATGGTGCAACATTAAGTTGCATAATAAAGATATTGTGCAGTATAGGGTCCAATAAGACCAATATTTTGAAGATAGTGCCACATGGTAGAATGTTGAGGATATAGACCATTCATTTCCTAATTTGACTACTTGGTTGAGATACTTTTATTTACTTCAGTGTGATGCTTTATTCACATAGTGTGATACTTTGATTGCTTTAGTGAGATGCATTATTGTTTCAATGTGTGTGTAGTAATACATCAAGATGATGTCTCTTCCTATTGGGGAAGGATGTCACATTTCGATCCTATGATACATTTATTTTCTAGTATATTGATGAGACTATTGGACATCACTTATGAATTTTTGATTATCTAGTATTTACATGTGTGTGATTGGTAAATTAGACGGATAACTTGATGTATTGAAATGAAATTGAAATAATTATCATTTTGTGATTATGAGTTTAATTCTTGTATACGCTTCGACTATGGTTTTAAGGACTAACCTACTAATGGCCATTTGAGTGTGACTGAGTGTAGGAATATGAGTAGGTAATTGTCGAAGGTGAGAACATGGTTGAAGTAGGGGTATCCTAGACAATTGATATATGAATAGTAGGATGGAATCCCAAGGAATTCACACACTCACGTAGTTGTATTCCCTTGCATTGTATGAAATTTGCATTGTGTTGATTATGGTTGTGCGTAATGAGTACATTTTATTATGTTGTGAAAGTTAAATTATTTAGGAAAATAATTTACGTCATATAATTTTAATTTATGTTTGTGAAAATAAAAGTAAGTGGAGGAAAAAATTAAAGGAATGACTTCAAGTATTTATTTATTAAATTTTAAAGGTTTTATTTTGTAATAAATTATATATTATATTTATATAATTTTTTTTTTTTTAGACTGCAGGAATCGGGTAGCATGACCCCCTATAAACTGCAGTGCGCCTGGTAAACTTTTTAACGTGACCGGCGGCGCTGGCGCAACACGCCCTCCGGTACCACGGGACGGGGGGAGACTAGAACTCGTGACCAGCAGAGCCGCAACGGAATTACTTAGCCAACCGAGCTAGGGCCCCTGCCCATTATATTTATATAAATTAATAATATAATAATAAAGGTATTATTATTAATATATATAAATATGTAAATGTATATATGACTATTATTAAAGAAAGAAATAAAAAATTATTTGCTGAATTATATTTATATATATTAATAATAATTTAATATTATTATTTATATAAATAAATAAATAAGCTAGTAAATAAAAATATATAAATAGTAAAATAAATTGCATGTTAATAATATATTTTTTTGATTAAATAAGTTCTTATATATATACATACATACATACATATAAATTAAATAAATTATTAAAAACTAATTAAGACTTAAGCATGGCATGAAATCATGCGTCGACTGAAGTAAAAAATTAGTTCTAAAAATAAAAGAACTGGAACTATATTTTAAAAGTATTGCATGCAAAAATGAGAAAAATGATAAAAGGAGTGGGGATTATTGGGGAAACCACCACAACTTGAAGAGAAAATCATTATCTTTGGCATTCACGATAGCTAGAGGGGGATATAGGAAAAACAACCTTCTAAATTTTGATAGCAATTGAATTTCCATCGACCAAGGAACTAAGGAAATTGAATGTAACAGACACTTATTTCACTTGTCCAGGTTTGCGACATTTCCCTTTTTTCTTTGTAATATTATTATTATTTTTCTTGTCAAAATTGTTCATGAAATCCGAACTTCATAATTCAGAAATAAAAAGGCCTATCAATAGTATAAATTGTGTAAAAGATTGTATGACAGAGCTAGGAACAACAATGACAGTTTTAAACTATCGAAAAATATGTGTATATATATGTACATATACATATATAGATATACATATCTAATATAAAAATAGATATATGTATGTATGTGTATATATATATGTATATATATGTATATATATACATACATATATATGCATATGTATACATATGTATACATATATATACATACATATGTATACATATATATACATACATATATACGTATAGATACATACATACATATATATACATACATACATACATATATATACATATACATACATATACACACATATATGTATGTATACACACATATGTATGTATACACATATATATGTATACATATATATATGTATGTATACATATAAGTATGTATACATACATACATATGTATATATATGTATGTATACATATATATATATGTATACATACATATTATGTATATGTACATATACATACATACATATATGTATGTAATATGTATGTATACATATATATATGTATACATACACATATATATATATATATGTATATATATATACATATACATATATATATGTATATATATATGTATATGTATATATGTATATATATATATACATATATATACATATATACATATATATATATATATGCATATACA